>OX381707.1:49832526-50436767 GCA_947462335.1 Harmothoe impar | reverse complement strand
GCTGTGCAATATTGATATTAGTTATCATATGATCATGGTGAATTTGTAGTGAGAATGTATAAACCTTTAATGTACTGCAGCAAACATGACTTTCATCATTGTCACTAACTGGATGAGGCATTTTAGAGAACATCGATGCTCATTCTTCTATTTTCTCCTCCTTCATTAAAATTTTTCTCAAACCGTTCAAAGTGAATTTCACAGATGAAGAAGTTGCATTAATGTTCCATATAAGAAGATCAAAGAACCAGCAGATATAGTAAATCATACAAGTACGAGTCTCCTCCTCGACTGTCCATATATAAATGAAAAGGTACATGGTGGATCAGAGCCCATTGTATCTTATTCGACTCTATTGATATATGTAATTAAGCATTGACAACCCCAGAAACAATGTGTCCTATATAAAATAACATGGATATATTATCATAATCAACATCACCAACGGGGCTAAGCATCGCGAGTAGTGATAAATAAACCCATAACATGAATAAAAGAGCATCAATCCATACAAACTAATTAGATCCACACCATAGATAAAAACTAAATGAGATCAACCATGCATCAAATATGTTTTGGATTATTGGATTTCCACAGTGCTAATCCCCTTCATGTCTCTCTCCTATTTCAATATCGTGAAATCGGTAGTATCTAGAGAAGCTGAAACCAGGAGCAATGAAATCACCCTCCAGTTAATTGGGTTCTCCCCCAGTCCCACAAATTCCCTCATAGACACTTGACAAGGGGACGCCGGGCCGTGGGAAATCGTCCACAAATCCAATTACAAGTAGGCACACTTTTTTTCTGGCCAACCTAGAGGGTTTGCATGGTTGAAGACTGCATTGAGAAGGGGTTTGATGAATGTGTCTGTTGGCACAGAGTATGGCATGACCATCTGCCTGTAATATAGGGGAGGGGAAGAAGCAATGCCCTCGTCCCAACCAATCACTCAACATCTACTGGTAGCAGTGTTGAGCTGCATATGTATGTCCTCTGGCTCCTAAAACAGACTGGAAGATGAGCAACTGTGGGGTATGGGATGGGCTGCTTTTTCGATAATATATTCAGTTCGACAATGATAACCAGCAGTTTCCTGTATCTTTTCTTGTAACACATGAATCATATCAAATTTCACCAAATGATAACATTAATTGTTATTAACATATTAAAAACACTAGAATGCCCGGGCGGATTTTATTATATCACAATCAGAAAAATCCCCATTATCCTGTAATAGTCTGTGACATCCGGAATCACTGCTCTCTGTTCCGTTTCCCCCCTGGTTCCAGGCCCTTTTTATAATTACTATGCAGCTTCAGTTGAGTGATTCGTTTTCATGCGACCATTATTAGCAGCGCATATGAAAAGATGAACTCTTAAATTACGATATCAAACTATTTATGGCCAGGAAAAGACCCCCATATGGTATTCCCGGGATGGCAGGTTTTGCTAAACATCCTACTTCCCCGGGCAGTGGATCTGGTGTTCATAATGCCAAGGTTCTACGGAAGTACATAGAATGTGTAAATCACTACTTAACTCTTACTGTAAATTTTTACCATGTTTCCCATCATTTCAACGAGGGGTCAGCTGAATTGGCAATTCCTAATTGGGACATTTAATAACTGTTCAGAGCGTACAGGACAGACCAAGCTAGTACCCGGCATGACAACATATTTGAAAGGTGTTTCGGCAACTGACCGGCAGATTCACATTTAAAGTTGAAGTTACTTAGTCACGGAAGATACACTCAACTGTTATGGAAAATGAATAAACAATTAAAGCACAAAGGCACCACTACACCACTCGCTGCATGGTGATGCAGAGGTGACCACAAAGTCAAATTCAAAACAGACATTCATCAATATGCTAGTACAGACAAAGTGGTTCCGTGAAGTTCAGGCCTGGAACAAACTCACAGCTGAAACACAAATACTACCGTCCCCCCCCCCCTTCCCAATCCTAACATTAGGAGTAGGACACACTGTCCCATTCTGCAGCCCTCCGTGTATCTACACCCGACCACATAAAAGTGTGTACTACAGAATGCTTGTAACATCTTTCTCTCTGTAATTGCCTTCGTTTATACTGCCATCATTGTTGTCAATTTATGTGTCACCTCTAATCTACCCTACTTCATTTTTATTATATAACAGACCAGGCTCCTGACCTATGCAGGTAGGGGAGCTGAAACTGTGAATAATTATGTTTCAACAACTTTGATACATTAAAAAGTAGATATCTTGACTCAATAAAACACCCAGACATGCATGCATTCCTATCCCTTGTGGTTCCGTGTTTAGCTTGTCACGAGTACCCTAGTTCATCCATTTTTCAGGTGATTACAACATCAAAAGTAGATGCGTATTATTTTTATATCTTAAATACATCACAGCAACTCATAATTTTGTTTTTATGGGACAACTTTGCCAGTAAACACAATTACGTAATTCAGACGTAAATATACATTGCTTTTTGGTCTGAGCTATGTAGTTCTAGAAAGTTTAGGGTGCACCAAAACATTAAGGTCAGCTGCTTAGATCTATATATTATATTTACTATTCTCTTCATTATTTTGCTCATAACCAGTAGCAGTATAATTGGGCGCCAATTACTCAAATTGGACATTTCACCTGACTTGGAAATGCGTACAATGGTACCAACTGCCCATTTATTCGGACAGATTCCTGTAAATAAGGAGTTTTTAAACATAGATGTTATCTGATGTATTATTACCAGCTTTCTGGTGCTGTATTCCCTGTAGGCAGCTTTTCTTTGTTTATTAAGACTCAACAGTATGTCTCGAGTGTGTAGGGATGTCGGTCTTTACTGAATAGTACATGTCAAGAATATTCTATGATGCTAGGTTATAATCATTACAGTGCTAGAATTAGCAGTGGTGCGTATAGCCTGGAGTTGGATTCATGTGTTTACCACTGTTTACGTGCTATATCTTATGTACCTTAATAAAATGCTATAAAAACACACAAAACAATTCAATTTTGCCATCTATTATGATTCAAAGATCATGCATTATGGAATACATCCAACAGAATCTATTAGATAAGCAATACAATTAAACCTTATCTCCGGGGTTATGTCATGATCACTATTACAAAAAGCCGACCGAGATGCTACTCTCCAGTGTCCATGGATATGCTGGTTGAAACTGTCTGCATTAAGTAACTCGAACATAAGAACATGTTCTAAATCCATATTATGACATTGTAAGGCAGGCAGTCTTCCATTACACATCGTATTTATTATGGTGAACGTGTCATTGAATTAAATCCATACAAATAGATTAAAGTCACGCAAAAATAATTACTAAATGAGACCATCCATCCATACAGATCACAAATACCATTTGTATTATTGGGTTTCCACAGTGCTGGTCATAGAACACCCTGTGGGCTTCTCTCCTATTTCACCACCCTGAAACGAGCACTGTGGTATTACCACTCCCACATAATGTGGTCATAGCGACTTGACAAGAGGGCCTCAGAGGACCCCTGAGCCATGAGAAATCGTCTCCGAATCCAATTACAAGTGGGCACACCTTTTTTTGTCTGCTTTTGGTGTTTTGGTGGTTGGGGACTGCTGGGCTTAGGGGCATGATGAATGTGTCTGTTGGCACAGCACATGGTACGACCATCTGCCTGTAATATAGGGGAAGAGAAGAGGCAATGTCCCCCTCCGAAACAATCACTCAATAACTACGGGTAGCATTGCCAGGTTGGCGTGCGCATGTCTCCTGAAACATACTGGCAAGAGGAGGACTCAGCAGTTTTGCCTGATGTCCTTATATCACCTATATCTCAAGAATTCTGTAGAAAATGTTCTTGTCAGGACATCCCTTCCTATACGAGCAACAACGTACTGTGCTAAACAATAATGATGTCCGTTGTAAGGCAACAGATATTCCAAGAAACAAGCAAATGTCACCATCAAAGTCTCGATGTAATTGCCTACTAGCATATATATATACATACATATATGGTTGGAAATGAGCGAACCTTGTTTCCACTATTGGCGAGTGTATTCGCGCGCCAAACTGATATGTTACCCGGTAAGGGGCGCCCCCTAGGTTGGTCTGTTGCTATGCTACAGCATTGTGGTTGTGTATGTTGGTTACCGGCGTTGTTTCTGCCAGAGCGCCGCCCAGAGAGGTTGATCAGCTCACTGCTCACATTGTACAAGGATATATTGTGAAAAATTGTCAGCAATGTAGCCTTGTAAGAGCTGTGCCTTTGTGTACGACCATAGGAAGGCAGCATGTCCTCAATGCGCCATTCCAACCGGGTCAAAAGAAACTCTGGACGATACCGGGGATTCTGATTTTGATTTACCCAAGAGTGAGGAACCGGGTTCGCCTTCAATTGAACGGGAGCAGAACATTTTAAAGCAGATTAAGCTGGCAGAGGAGAAAAAGGTGATTTTACAACGTAAAATGGAGCTGAAAGCTATGGAGGATAGGTTGTCCGAATTGGCTTCCAACCAAGATGGCGGCGTCGGGAGCGCGACAACAACAAAGAAGCCAGTCGTTCCTCCTCCATGGTTCAGTCCGCAGGATCCCGCTACTGGCCAGCCTTCTCAAGGTGTGCATGGGGTACATCGTCAACTCTTCTATGCTGACGGATCTCCCATCAGCATTCATATATATATATATATATATATATATATATATATATATATATATATATATATATATATATATATATATATATATATAAAGTGTGTTGCTATATCAAACTAATAATGCATTGCTAGCCAAGGGATATTTCAAGAAACAAGAAAGTGTCAGCAGTAAGATTTCATGGACCAATAAATTGAGAGTAGCTTAGGGAAATTGTCTACTAGTATATATCTTGAGTATATTGCTGGATAAAACATCTCTAATGTTATCATTCAAAGAGTTGGCAGCCATGTTAAATTTCCACACATGACACCCCTACCCAGTGGGCACAGAACAGTGAATCAACATTGATATATGGTTGTTAAGGTTGATTCAATCAACATTGATGTATGGTTGTCAAGGCTGATTGAATGTTGAATCAACGTCGATTCAACGTCCAACTCTTTTGAGGCCATTGGGTAAGGGCGAATCCGAAATTTAAATAGTTGTAGAGAACCCCATTAAGGTCAAATTTAACTGCGTTGCCAAATTTCTACACACACAAAGAATACCCTTACACAAGCCTGCATGCTTATATTGATATTGTATACCGGAAGTCAATCCACTTTACTAGTTGTCAATGCTGCAGTGTTTAACACATAAGGTTTCATTTAGGATCGTATTGGACTATGCAGTAATGAAGTTAATTTGTTCAAAACAACAACAAAAACAACAACTTCGAGCAACACCTGCTGTTCTGGCTATGGTAGGAGCTTTCAGATGTACAGGATACTGTATAGATACCAGTAACAGATTATGATATACATGTATAGCACATGTTGGTCATACTTCAATATGTATCTGCGTACCAGTGGTGCTAGTTTGCTAGTTTTCCAATTTCTAATCGCACATCGTTTGCAGCACATATCAGCATATACATATATACATATATATGTATATATATAATATACATATATATGTATATATATATATATATATATATATATATATATATATATATATATATATATATATATATATATACATACATATACATATGTATATATATATATATATATATATATATATATATATATATATATATATATATATATATATATAATGGTGGTATTGCAAAACTATACATGTTTAGGCATAATGCCCCCGAACGAAATGTACATTTTCTCCATTATAATTAGCCTGCTATAACTGGAAAGCTATCCTGAATATTGTGAGCGCCTTTACTGGAACACTCATATAGGCGATTAACAAGAGAACTGCCATTAGCCCGATGAGTATTCATGTTGGAGTAGTACAGAGCAGCATGATGAACACAAGTGTGTAAATCTTCAGAGCTGACTGCAGCAGGTGGTGAGCTACTGAATCCTGCCGTCCCTGACCCACATAGTGGATTGACTTAATGGTACCAAGATGGGGGTGACCTGCAGCTAGCATTCAAGGCAACATGGGTCATAAACGTACTCCACCATACATTAGGTCATGTACAATAAAAGGACCACATAAAATGTGAAAGGAGGAGCCTGATGAGAACAGGAAGGTAGTGCTATTAGGGGTCCCTTGAGTCTCATAGACTCTGAGGCTGCGATGCACTCAGGTGGCTTCCCTGAGTGGCTGTGGGTTTTAGCTTCCATAAGGGCTAGCTGCTAGCAGAATACTGCTGGGGTGTGTGGATCACACTTAATTTAGATTCACATTGTCTGGGAAACTAATGGAATATCCGGGCTGTTTTGGGCCCTAGATTCTCGATGCATGATGGAAGTTTGATGTGATCTGTTGTTCATCCCGGTTTGTAGTCTGTGGATGCCCGTCTCTCTTTATATTTCCCCGGGGAAACATTATGTTATCCCATCGGTATTGGGCTGGTTTTGGCATAGCCTGGGCACCATTTAATAATGTTTCTGTGATGTACATGTATTAGGTCAATCAGAGTAGTTTGGTACCAAACAATCAACTGCACTGACACTCTAAATTCTCCGGCTCTTTGTCTGTCGTGGCTATCCCAGGTTAGTCATAGGGACATTGGTCAGGCATGACCATGTGCTATTCAAAAATTGACTGAGGCAAAACAACATACGACTTATGCTTTGTTCAAAAAGACTTAGCCGAATACTCATTGAAATGGAGGAGACTAAGGAGTACTGACCAACCTGAAGTATTGACTAACCTGTGTTGGTCGTATAGGGAGCCAGACAATGACTTACTAGGTTAGGTAGTATTGATTGATTTGTTAGCCAGTACTGACTAAGTTCTTCAGCCTAAAGGTTATCTGTGTGGATGGCACCTAGGATGATGCAGTGCCTAAACTAAATTGTTGAGAAACGAAGCATCCCTACTTCTATAGAAGCACGACGCTCGCCCTGTGCCACTTCTAGCCACCCCTCCGTAATAATATATGATTAATATAATCATGATAAATGTTCATTCAACCTTTTTCATATAGCCATCTCTATTAACAGTGTTATTTATCGTATGACCTGTCCACTATTGGTTCTAGGGTAAACGAGGTAAATTCTGCTAACATCTTCCTCAGATGAATGTTAGAGTACCTTTTAACACGTTCACTGTCATGGGCTGTGGTATATTGCAATGATAGATGGTATCAGTAGCTTTCATCGGATACCACGGGATAGGAAAACCATCTTCTCCAATGCTATATACATGTATTGATCTAGGTCAGGAGGTCTAGGTCACAAGTCAGGCAACAGTGTTGAAGGATAATTAATTTAAAATCCTATACGAAATTGTGCATCTTTGTTCAAAACGTTGTAATAAGTGGAACAGTCACATATGAATAAGGATTGATTACAAACTACGTTATGCTCATTAATTATTCTAAATTTATTCATCAGTTTCATCTATTTTGAAATAACGGCTTACATACACCAGCAGTTCAATTTACAGTCAAAACGATTCTATATAAACATTCTTTCTTTGATGCAATTCTCATGTACAAAATGAGAACAGTCTCATTACGGTATGAATTGTATATAGCAAACTACTTCTTTGCTAGCTTACTAGGAAAATGTAACAAAACCATAAGGTTGAAGGTGGACACAGAGTAACACTGGCAATGGTGCAGCATTTAGCTTCCTGCAGTGTTAATACACTGGTGGCCAGATCACATTAGCGCTACTCAGATTTCCTTTTCTAATAATAGAGTATATCAATTGTAACAGTACCGCCAACAGAGCTCAGCCAGCATGCAACCTACCATAAAAACTCATTATATACAGAGGATGTGGTCGGCCTACTTATCAACATTAATCTAGGATATAACGTACGAATACTTATATTATATAACAAAACTCCAATAATCTTACAATACTGTCCTGTCCTGTAATAGGTCAGTGCTGGAATGCTATTCTCTAAACCCAATAGGCTAAAGAGTAGTGCACATTCTAGTTACGCCATGTGGTAAGGTGGGTGGTCTCCATAGGCTGAAAATAACTTAACTCTCATCATATTTCCGCTATGCGGCCTGACTTACATTGTGAAAAACTGTCGCGGTCCCTAGCATGTTTCTGAGAAAATGAACTTGACGTTCGAGTGATCTATGATATGATAATAATGTTTGGCTACATACATGCATTAAATAACATCACAGAATAACTCCATTACTCTATAATTCTCTTATAATATAGGTCATACCATTTCACATCCAGAAGTAATAGTATCGTGGTCCCGGACACATTTTAAAGGTGTCTTGGCAGCTGAATAAGTGAATAATACATCGGGAACACCGTCAATGTTTGCCAAAGGACTTGAGCCATAGGGGTAGACTGTTTGACACTCACTCAGATGATCCCGTCAAGCCCCATAGAATGATTTGATCGTACATGTAAAATATACCAATCCACCCGCCCCCCCCCCCCCGCCCCCTGTTATGCTATGTGATCTTACGGTACATAAATTGCACAGTGGACGTATTTACCATGGTGACTACCCACCTTAAGGGTATGGGTGTACAGACTAACTGAGCGCAATATTTATAAGCGTTTAAATTCAGAACAACACAATCATATTCGTAGACTCTGCACACTCAGAAAAGTCAGCGTCCTTGTCGCTAAAACCACTCTCACCTGAAAGTCAGACACTGACTTTTCTAAGTATGTGGACAAGGATATGCCCAATAAATATAGCCTTATCTTGTGTTTCACACAAGGTAATAGGTTCCCTAGAGTTATTAGCAGGGATTCATATAGTGTCTATCAACTATGAGTGCATTAGTCTATGTCCACCGCTAGGTCTGTTTGCGTCTCTACTGGCCTCAGTTGACAATGGCTACTTGCTGACCACACCATGGTGGCCTCCCTCTTTTGTGTCCTGGAGCAGAGTCTCATCAGCTCCGACCTAAACCTCCTCCAGGTGATGAGGTAAACAAACACCTTCTGACTTAGCAACATGTACTTACAGGCGTAGCACAGGGTTTCTGCCAGGTCACGGTAGGAGTAGAACTGAGGGTCTGTGATGTTTAGGCGGATCTTCTCGAGGACGAAGACAAATATATTGAATCCCACCTCGGGCAAAGTCATTACCAGAGAGCAGATGCCCATCACAACACACACTGTGATGAAGTCGTAGGTTCCTATGGGGTCCAGCAGGTAGATATTATCTAGGACAGAGTCCGGAGGCGGCAGCTTCCGGACGCGCTTGCGCAGTATGACTATGATTGAACCGATGATGATGAGCCCCGGAAGGATGTAGGCAAACAAAAAGTCCATCAGTGGCCAAACGATACTACGGAAGTGCTCACTATGATGGTTGCCAAAGGTGGTGAATGTGCAAAAGAATTGTCTTGTTCCTATATCCTCCTCTAGACCGTAAGTCCAGAAGAAGTGAGCATTGGCACAGACAAGGACGAGGATGATGAGCAGGACCACGTTCTTGGTGCGGTCCACGGTGCACATCTTGTGCGTGTTGAGGGGCCGAGAGGTCACCAGTGCCGCCTCTACCACAGCAGCCAGCAGCATCCAGGGACAGAAGTGCAGCAGGAATGTAGATATGAAGTTATACACTTGGCAGGAAGTGTTGGACCTGTTGACAATAGCAATGGTAAGGTCTACTCCCAACAGTGTGCGGATCCACATTTTACCACAGTGCATGTACAGCAAGAATGTGTCTGCCACAGCAGCAAAGGCCAAGTAGAAGCAAGCAGTGACCACCTTGAAGGACAGCTTTGTCAGAACAATGACGGACAGAATATTCCCCACCGTGCCGATGATCAGTAGAATGGGGTTGAAATACTCGTTGACGCGACGTGCTGCGATGTCTGCGGGATATGTGTACATCACCCATGGGTGGCCATCATCGTAGTCATAGTACTCTGTAGAGTTACCTCCATACTCGTCCATATAGTCCGACTCGTCCATGTAGTCATCGTCCTCCATGGCTGCCCTATGGCGAGGTGCCACAGTAGAATCGAATCCTACTGAGTGCACCTCTGTCTTCCCTCACCTGCCATGTCTGAAAAAGAAGCGAAAGACAGATGAATATCAACATATTAATGGTCTGAAATAACTCATTGGTATTAGGAGAATCTGGGGCAAAATTGGATTCAGGCATTTTGCTGTCCACTGTGTCTAATCCATAATTTCCGTTTCTAAACTCTAAATTAGACGATCATTATGTTCGGTTATCAGTCAGACGGGATCCTTCAAAACAACCGACATTCATTCTAGCATTTCCATTCTGAACGTATTTTTCTAGATCTAGCTTCTACTTCCAGGAAAGCTGGTCCTTGAAGATTGTGTCTTCAGTTATTTTTAGACCACATTAAGTTAAAGCACCACGTGATCTGTACAAAACCTGGAAGGCTTTTAATTTCCAGTGTATTAAACTCTCAATTGCCGTCCTCTCTCTGCTGTAGATAATTCCTCAGAAGATTGCCATAGCTTTTTGACCTAATGAGGGCATTAATTGCCTCCAGGAGTTATCCATACTGACACTTCTCACACTGCAACACTCACAGTCAAGGGAGAGAACCTACAACTCCACGCACAGTTTTGGTGGTGGGGTGGGTAATTAGAATAAGGGTCCGTCACTGTAGAGTACTATACACTGGCCACATGGGCCTGTCTCTGTGCTAAGTTGTTCCCCCACTAGGCTGTGGTTATGCGGGTCAGTAGGTCAGTCCTGCAGCAATCCTGGTGCAGGGCAAAGGGGGGACTTTGCTAAAAGAATTTAGCTGTAACATTAGTTATGTGTGATCTGGAATATTCTTGATTATGCTAATCATATTATGTGATCGTTCAATAAATGTAAATACACATATTCTCACTAGAATAGGATGCTCAGAAGAGATGGGGGGACTTCTGGTGACGGACCCTTATTCTAGTTACCCACCCCACCACCAAGAATGTGCTTGGAGGTGTAGGTTCTCGCCCTTGCTCACAGTAGAGCGTACACCATCCCTGTTCTCTTCTCACTCATTAGGGGTATACTATCTGAGATGTCTGTGTATGTGAAATACTAACTCAACAGCAATAGATGTGATGATTATTATAAATCACACTATTTGGAAGTGCAGGAGATCGACTTTTTCGGGATCTTTTTCCTTAATACAATTAGGTGTTGGGGATCAGCCGTGCAGCAACTACCCTCTTTTACCTTCAAATTTATTTACTGGTTCTCAGATGAGAAGATAATAACTTGAACTTATTCAAATCTCGTCTTATTGATTTTTCTCACAATTTAATGGTATTACACAATCACCACGGTAATTAAATAACCTCAGAATCATTGGTCTTAAAGAAGAGGAAATTATTTAATCAATGGTTTCATAATTGTCCCCAGGTAACCGAATAAATACGCTGACAGGTGATTTTGCTCAAATGTAATTATTCTCAATACCAAGTTGTGGGAACTACATGATACATAGAGCTAATGTTTTATAGACTGTTAAAAATCTCCCGTAGAAAAAAGGGTGATTCACTGGCAACAATGGATGCCAAGCATTCACCGTTTATTTTAGGGTCACAGTTTTTTGGAAGTCACCGTAATTACATACAGGCTTTCACTGTTATTTTTAAACAATAACTAAGGATGATTAATTAGCACACAATAGTGTACTGTATAAGTACAGTAAAGCGGTATTTTGTATATTACCTAATAGCGAAGAAATCGTTTATAAAGAGACGGTATGCAGATTGAAAGTATGCAGATGCCTTTTATTCATGATCAGCGCCCAAATGGGTGAATATATGAGGGTATATTTATAGGGTATTATATTAATATAAGTTTAAGTGGAGATGGTCCTTTAGGCAGCTAGGAGTGAGAGACTGCGTCTCTAGAAAACATATCCTCCTGTTTAATCCATTAGGAGGGGGTATGGTCTCTTGTTTGTTTGGATAAGCATGAGGGCTGACGCAGTGAACGAGTAAAAGTGACAATAGTGCTTGTGAAGAATAATAGTATTGTCCAAAGTGTGAAAAATATAGTCCGTTAGATAGATGGGTGTTTTGAGGCTTCGGGCCGAATGACGCATGATAGGACATCTGGTAGCCGTCCAGGCGGGGAAAAAGCGGCCGTTTAGTCGTCCCCCTCTGGAAGAAATGGAGGAGAGAGGGGTAACAAAAATAATAATGGTGGTTCCTAAAGTGATGCGTAGTGATAAAATGAATTGACAGCACGATATAATATCTGCGTGTTAAAGGGAGGAGTTAGTTGGGAGAAAACCTACTCGCCATGCAGAGTTAGAACAGCCAGTAGTGGTAGTAGGGGTTGGAGATTGACTCCCCATGCCAACGTCAGGGTTGATATATCCAGGCAGTTACTTGCAACAGCGACCAGCACTATTGTCTGAACACCTTTCATGCTCCCTACTAGAATAAGACTCACCTTGGGCTTTCAACCGTGAAAGGGAGTCCGGAAAGGGCTAAGCCCTGGAGGATTCCTCCAAGCGGTATCCTAAGTTTAGGAAAGAACTTACCCATTCAAACTGTAAGTAGAAATCTTTTATTTACTCCATCGAGGCTCCGTCTCTGGAGGATGGAGAATTGCGTTGAGATCTAACTCGGTGAGGGTTCGCCCAACCGGTTATGCACTGCAAACTAATCAGGTTTATGATAGGCATTCGGGCCTAGCCTTTAAATAATTTGAGAGTTGCCATCACCCGCCACCACTGAATTTCCTGTCGTTTGTATTGCCAATGTAAAGGTCTTTTATCTGGAATTGTATGGAATATTGTAATCAAACTAATTAGTGGAATAAGTTGAAAATCCGAGACAGGTTGAAAGTTTTAACCCGAGCTGTGGGGGAATTATGGATATATAAGGTCTATTGCGTCGAGTCCTCATCGCGTCCAACTCTGTAATTGAATATACAAATGTACAATGGAGTGTACCAAATTGCAATTATGGTACTGTGGAATTATACATCTCTGGGTGCGTCTCTGACTAAAAGGTGAAGTATGAACTTATCACCGCGACCTGTAGCTCTACACCTGAGGGTTTTATTTTGACTCAGGGCTACATCTTTTGGTTTTGAAACGATAGTTAACCTGGTAATTGCATGCAGAATTTATCACTGGGTTTGCTTTGGTCTTGTGTTTTGAAGGGGGGTTTATCTGGTGGAGTGGACCTGAGAGTAAATTAATAGATGTGTATACTCTGGTCCGGTAATAGGATTGAGTAGCATCCAGAGTGTTGATCACGAAAGAAGCCTGAATTGCTCATCTGTCAATTATGAATAAACTCTTTTACCTGTACAGGACTCTCATGTTTATGTTTGAGTAGGATATGTACGGCTATTCTTACATTGAGCGAGTGACTAAACCTGAGACTATGAATTCTTACTGATTACTGCATGAGTAAGAGTACACCAATAGCATCTAAACTAGTTTCCCTTAATTGCTTAATTTTGACCCCAATGAAACTCCTACCGTACAATAGGTGTCTATGATATCCAAACTACTTGCCGGTGTCCCACAAAGGTAAATTAGCTATTGATTATGAATATTCAATCAAGCTTAGGTTTAGACTAGGATGTTGATGCTTTATTGAAAAAGGTAATGGAGAACAATATGATTTCTAACAGATTTAGAGAAATCTCCTTTGGAACTAGGCTGCTACCTAGCTGGAAAAGATTGAACTTTCTATACTATGGAATATTAGCGTAAAAGAAATAACAGTTCTTTACTGTAATGGTTTATGGAGGTTCACTGTAAAAGCAATTGGGTTGATGCTGCCTCACTGTGCCACCTAAATTACATGACTATTAACACTACCAAGAGCATGGTCATGTATTTTGGAACAGCCAGTAAGATTGACAGGTTGGATCCCCCAGCCCTCACATTATGTGGACAGGTTCTCCCATGTTGCAAAACTTATTCCTACCTGGGCATAGAACTAGACAGCAAATTAACCATTAAACCACATTCAACAAAAGTAAAAAAGAATTTCAGAAATAAAAATATAAAACTGACCCGCCTGCGCAAGAGCATGACCAAGTCAGTCAGTCTCAAGCTATACAAAGTGATGATATCGCCCTCTGTAGAATACTGCTCATTTTACACTGGCAGTGTGGTCAAAGATGAATTAAATAAGCTGCAAAGAATGCAAAACCAGGCATTGAGAACCTGTCTACAGGCTCACGTCCGTAACATCAGCATTGCTGATCTACATCACTGTACATAAGGAGTGTGGAGTTGAGACCCTATCTACCAGAAGGAGTAAACAGCTATTATGTATTATGTGGAAGAAATACAAGAAGGGTGGGGCCTTATTCCAAGCAAATGTGCGCACTAGAGGCGAAGGTAAGATTCGCCAAAAGGCGCGCAAAATCTGCATTCTATGAAAGATCTCCCTAATATCGTGCCGTGACCATCTGGGATAAATTGCCACAAGAAACCCAGAAAATGCCCACATACAATAGATTCAAAACTGCCATCTCGAAAATCAAACTGGAATGACGCCTCCCCCCTCCGAGCAACATTGCGACAGACAAAATCTACACATTCACATATTCATAAACATGTTATAATTAATATTATGTTAAATTTAACGGTGGATCTCCATATAATTAACGGTAATTTTTAACAGATATATATATATATATCTACATCCATACCTCACATGTTCAATGTTAGTGGTATCATGTTGATGAAAGAAAGAAGACCGACTATCTACTAGGTCAAGATTTTCTTCTGGGGTTCCGAGCTGTGATTTTAAAGGCCCATGAGTCAGGTTTTTGCGACTTAGGAAAATGTCCATTATAAAAGCAATTTTTGTACCAGCGGACCCTGGCTGGTATTGGAGTGGTAGGATTGCCACTCTATGCTGTCAGATCTATATCTGCCTTGAGGTATCAGCAAACAAAGCCCAGAATAATAATCTAGAAGCCTTGAATGTTTGCACAACAGATTAGCCCTACAACATAGTACCGGTACATAGTACCTCCTCCTGAATGAATCTCACGGCAAGTAGGTGTAGCATTAAACAAACTACTGGCACCCGTCTCTAAACATCTTTGGTCATTCCATTAGCTTTCAACTGTTTCACAGGTAGTCATTTTCACATATTAAGGAACAGTGGATTCAGAAACAACAAACTAAAACCATCTTATGAACCACGCTATATACAGTATGCAATACTGTCAGATTGGAATGTGTATTAAAGGTACAATCTGATCTAGTACAATGTGTAATGAACGAAATTACTCACTTTTACTGGGTTTTGCACACGGTGTAATGATCGGCATTACCCACATTTACAGGGTTTTGTACTTGTAAGGTGTAATGATCGAAATCACCCACATTTACAAGGTTTTACATAATGTGTAATGACAGAAATTACTTACATTTAGAGGTGCTTACATAAAGTGTAAATTATCCATTACGAGCTTTGATCAAGGAGCTAAAACCATGCAAATATCGATTTTGATCAGCTATGAATTTGTGGTAAATTTGAGTGTAAATGTCAGATATTATCTGTAATGGGCTGTAACATAGGCCTATTACTCTAAAATGTAATTCCCATGCAAAAAGCAAAGCTCGTGCAGTGTACACACAACTGCACACCAACCCTCATCTGCTGGTGTGTACTACTTTCATACCAAATGGCACAACCATCCATCAGCAGCTGTGCATCACAACATATTGCACTGAAAAAGTAAACTTGTTTCCAGACTCTTCTAAGTGACTGTCATGAGATAAATGAGTTAAAGGTTGTCTAACCTATCAGGTTACCATCCCACAAACCTGTCTCCAAACTCATCTAAGTGACAAGGAAGAGGGTCTTCTAGCTGGAGTTGTCAGATAGAAGACACACTTGGCATGTCCCAGCCCAAAACCTGACTTTTGCCAGCTCCAGATTCTATTTGTGGGATGGTACCTGATAGGTTAGACAACCTTTAACTCGTTTATTTTATGAGAGTCAGTTAGACAAGTCTGGAGACTGGTTTACTTTTTCAGTGTGGTGTGTACTACTTTCATATCAAATGGCACAACTATCCATCAGCAGCTGTGCATCAGAACATACTGTATACTGCCCTTTTAAAGTGGCATTCTCACCGAGCGTGTCCCATTCACATTTTCTAGTACTGTTCTAGTCTACTATGTGGTTAAGTGCGAGTGGTGAGAATGCCCCTTTAACATGACCCATCTGCACACTCTCCGCTCTGCCATGAATCGCTTGACAGTAAAGGGACATTACAGTCACCGTGGCAGACACTCGGCCCTGTGCTACCCACTCCTACCTTGGAGGACCTGACACCTTTGCCTTGTTTACACTGCCTCACAAACACTCCACATCTCCTCCCCAACAATTGCCTGCACCAGCTAGTGTCTCCAACCCATTTATCTCAACACGTTCTCCGATAAATCCTTCCTCTAGGGTACGTCCATTGGCATCTACCATTTTACACCACAATTCTTACCATTTGTTCTTGCTGTTGTGTCTATTACCAGTCATAAATCACATTATGGACACCCTCCTTCCCCGCCTGAAATATGTAAGATATTGAATATGATCTGATGATACCGAGTTACATAATGTATACGTGTGGATCAGCAACCCATCATTGATTATACTGAGGAACATTTCTGCACTTGAAGAGTTTGGATGCAAAACGGCATAAATCCATTTTGTGAGTTTTGAGATAGCAGCACATTTTCAATTTTGAAGAACTGGTGAATAGAAAATAATCATTTTTCAATTACTAATGTTTAATAGGCAATAAATAAAATATCTAGAAATCGATTTTTGAAATCCTTGATTATTATTGAAAGAGGAAAAAACTGATTAGATGTAATTATTCAGTTTTTTTTTTTTACAAAACAACATAAATCCAGAAGCTTTTTTTTTTGTATGTACCACTAAATTGGTAACAGGCATATTATATTGTTTTCTTGGTTGAGTAGAGCATCAATAAAACAGAAACATCTCATTTTAAAAGATCCTTGCATCGAATTTCTTTGATTTAAAAAGATGCTCAATAACGTTTTTTTGCAAAATGACATATATCCACTATGATCATTAAATGTGATTATTTGTCCACTTTTCAAGTTTCTTCGAAGAAGGAGTGCTTGTATTATTTTGAGATAATACTTTTAGCAGTAGATAACAATATTATATATGATAATGCCTATTTTAGAAATTACACATGCAGGAATTAAGAGCTATACATACAAAACCAATGTCTGATGAGGTGGATTTATGTCGTTTTGCAAAAGAAAACTGCTTTTGGATTTATGTCGTTTAGCAAAAAAAACTGTAATTTAGGCAGTCCCTATACATGTACTAGATGAGGACAGTTTTAAATAAAAATGTTTCAACAATTTTTTTCATTTTGCCCAGGCCTATGGCTCTGAGTTGTTTTTCCCGATTTTGTATTTTGGCGCTTATGTCGTTTTGCATCCAAACTCTTTACTTTCAGAGAGCAACTGGTATAAAACCAACTGATCTTGGTCAATTCAAGGGTGCTGAATTCGAAAATCATGATGAAATTGCTGGGTTACTTCTCATTTCTGAGTTATTTGACATTTTAGATGCATAAAATGCGATAAAACACCTAATACTAGTGTAAAGTTTGGCAGGAAGCTTATTTTTTCCATCATTAAATTCATGTATTCGTGGTGATACATGTCTTCAACATCGAGAAAATGTGTTATATAGCCACTGAGAACCGATTCTTTGCCTATGAAATAATGCTTTTTAACTTCAGATTCTGTGATTTCAGATAGCGGTTTAGTAAAAACACCAAAGATGTCATCATATATAGTGAATATTTTCCTGTGGGGTTTCCCTTGCATTGACATGCTAGATAATCATCATAACAATATTGTGTGACCCTAAAATAAGAATAGAATATGCTTTGCCCTGTATATAATTTAGTAGTAGGCTGATACATAGAATATAACATATTGGGTGAATCGGTACTTACACATAATAGCTATATTTTTAGAAAATGAAGAAAACAAGAACTTTTATTGTTCTTGCACGGCTCCAAACGGCATTCAATTAAAAGGAACTTCGCCGCTGCCTGTCATCATGTTCTCACGTTTGATCAGTTGATTGGATCGATTCAAAAAGAACTTTCTAAAACATTGAAATGATCAAATAATCAGGCAGGCAATGAAGATAACTGTGCAACATGATAGAAAAGTAGATTACACCTGTTGCGTAATATAAACCATGTAGTGTAGCAATATGGTGTTTGGGAGGAGGTATATATATTGGTAAAGTACTAGATACCCAGTAAGGCAGATAATGCAGTACTCAGTCAAACCACCATCAAGTTTAAATTGGGTCTTGCTTATTTGACAGTCTGGTAGGAGGACTCGCAGTGTGAAGCCCTGAAGGTAGATTGATAATGACTACACACTCCCCCCTACCACAGCAATGTCCAATTTCATTTCCAGGGCTAATTAAACCTTACAAAGGGTGATGGCCCCTCTCTGGAATTGAAATACGCCAATGGTGGAATGTGTGTGTGTGTGTATGTATTATGCATCATATAGTTCTACATGTGGTCTTTATCAGGCTGAGACAGCCCACCCGTCCCATATGCAGTGCAGTATTTTATCTGTGCCAGCTAATCATGGAACCGTGTATGTGTGTAATGAATATTTGATAATAAAAGAGGATAGCGCAAGCATAATGATAAAATTCAATTTACCTATCATCAGCTTTCATATATATAAATCCAAGATATTCTCTGGCATCTAAGGGGAATTTGCAACCGTAAAAGTGCAATGACAATATTTCTAATTACATACGGCGACCTACATCTTTGTATTTGACAGCTATGGTACAAGTGAATTGCTGTATATGTATTATAAGCCAAGGAAGGGTAATTGTCCAAGGTGTCAGCCAAGGATAATTACCATAGTCCAAGGCTGGTAACATTTATACAGCTATAATCACGCATATCCATATTTGACTTGATTTACACACTGTTAAAAGTAAGTACTGTAGCTGCACAGTATAAAAGGAGGTATTTTTGGTTTCCAGTATCACATACTGTACAGCTACACTCACCTACTGTAGAACACCACACACAGGAGATTGTGGGTTCGAGTCTAACCTTGGCACAATGTTTTTCTTTTCATATTTCTCTCACCCATTTGACATGAATCAGAAAACAGACATTTTCCTACCAGGTTGGTCACTCTGTGATGGACAGACTAGATGGGCGAATGGACAGATAGATGGACGAAACAGGAAAAGGGTCCGTCCGTTCAGTATGTGATGGACGGCCTGTATGGACGGACGTTGGTGGAGGCGGATTGTCCATCCGAATATATAGGTTGATATGATGTACAATTCAGCTAATTGAAGTTCGAACTGTTAATGAACTATTAAATATGTATCCAATTTTCGCTCAATATCTGTTATCCCAAATCCCCTGGATGTTGAAATAAGAAAGCTAATCTTGGCAAATAACTGGTGTTGGCCACCACCCACAGAGCATAGGCGAACTTCGTCGGTATAAAATCGCCGACTAAGCATGCACCGAAGTACCCCCCTCCCAGCCACCCTTGCCCTCTCTTTGTCTATCGCTACTTCGCATGAGTATAACCATTTGCAAATGTATATAAATCTTGTATTACAATGCCTTATAATTTGTGCATAAAATTCCCGATTAAAACAAATGTTCATAAACGCACTGTGTGCTTCAACTACTACCCACCCCCCTCTCACCTCAATGTAAGTCTTATACAGCCAGGAAATGGACGATAATATCAAACAGGTTTGATATTATTGTATGACTATCTCTTGCATCAATTTTAACACAAGAAACCCTCATCGGCTGACTATGAAGTAATTTGCAAGGTCAACTGGGTGTACACATCATTTGCACATCGTTTGACACATCATAGACGCCGAAGTTTGTTTACAAACATTGTACAAAATCAAAATAAACAAAGCTTTATCTCGACAAAGTTCCCTACTTTAGTAGTTACCCACAGAGCATAAATGAAGATCGTCGGTATAAAATCGCCTACTAGGCATGGACCAAAGTTCCCCCAATCCACCCACCCTACTCCCTTGGAACTTTGGCGAAGCTTGGCACTAATATACAATATTCAGTCAGCTGTTATACGGCCGTCAGAGCTCCTTATACGGCCTTCAGAATTTTATATCATTTTATATCAAGTCCACAGGATGGACACACCGATGGAGACACCTTATACCTCAAAGTTTGTATATAAACATCGGTATAAAACCAAAATAAACAAGGCCTTATTTAGATGAAGCTCCCTACTTTATGCTCTGTGGACGGTGGCCATCACCTTTGTAAGCAGGTTGTGCATTTGATAATTGTTGAACTTGGAAATGATTTCATCAATAAATGCACGTCACAAATCAAAAGAGAAAACACTCATTGTTTGTGAGGGAGACACATCACTGTGGTAAAGTTTAGCTGACCTTTGTCTTGCCACGTACAGAGCTGTGTCTTCTAGGTAGATTTCAAGCACTACATGTAAATGATGGCCGCCGTCCACAGAGCCTAAACTGGGCGAATTCGTGGGAATAAAGCTTTATTTATTTAGATTTTGTACAATGTTTGTATACAAACTTCGGCGTCTATGATGTGTCAAATGATGTGCAAATGATGTGTACACCCAGTGGACCTTACAAATTACTTCATAGTCGGCCGATATGGGTGTCTTGTACTAAAATGGACGCAAGAGAAAGTCGGCCGAAAATATCAAACCTGTTTGATATTATCGGCCGAATCATGGCTGTATAAAACTTTAATCGATAGGAGCAGGGGGAGGGTAGTAGTTGTAGGCCATACCATAGAATATTTATATACAATGTGAAGGTAATTAGAAGCATATCTTCGTCGGGCATATAAGAATTTCTGATGACCGTATATGGAGCTCTGACCGCTTATAAGGCTGTGTATATAGCATGGCGAAGTGCCGACAGAGCAGGGTGGGTGGGTGGGAACTTCGCGTATTGCTGAGTCGGCGATTTTATACCGACGATTATCGTCTATGCTCTGTGGACGGTGGCCATAAGATGCATGAAATCACTTCTAATGAAGATTGACATTCAAAATATAAGACACACTGATGTACTGTTCGACCATGCTGTTAGAAGAACAATACTATTGAAGGAAATAACATTTTTCCCCTATCACGATATTACCAAGAAAAAAGATTCGATTTGTTTAATAACTCACTATTTAAATAAGCATTTTACAACTGAGAAGTACTGAGCGTCAGCACAATTCAAAAGCCATTTTACGATTATATAGTTAAGGGGTATTCCATTTATTAATGTTAAATCTTATAAAACGGTGAGTAAATCATAATATTATGTTGTAGATCTGTATAATATAGCCAGCCATTGCATGATTCTTATTCGAAATGCATCCCGCTTACATCCGTTGTAACTCATTCAGGAAACACATTATAACAATCATTTGCTGTGGCATGTATGCATATATGATCCTATAGATATTATCACTTATTTTGTAAACATATTTGGACGTCTCTAGTGAAAGCCATTTATATTTTGCAAAATCTCAGCATTGTATGAGGATGCTGACTTTTACTGGCAAAACCTTCAGTGTCTAGTTTCATCTTCATATCTGCATTGATATGTTATAAAGTCCACAATAACTACCATCCACCCTCGACAGATTAGTCCTTCTGAAGTACCTTCCACATAATATCTATATTTGTAAATACACATTATGAATGCGTTTGCAGTTTTATGATCTAGTTCGACTAATTATTACCCCTTTTTAGGCTTTTATAATGTTCAGTGCCATTCTTTATCATCGCATCGGTTTTTCGGCCTGTATACACACCGTGTGAATGTTTGTGGCATTATTCTGCTGCAGGTATTACATTGACACCACAACCCTCATCTCTGCTGGTTTGTACTGCTTTCATATCAGATAGCAGGGTCATCTATCAGCACACATATGTATGTCAGCGCATGCTGTATACCCGTGCCATGCCCTGCTATGATTTTAACATGATTCATGCCAACAGCCTCTCTGGTGTTTGTGCAGTGTTTGGTAAAAACTGAAAGTAACATGCGCAGTCACCTTGGCAGACACTCCACCCTATCCTACCCACTCGTCTACATGTATCACTCCCAGGAATGAGATGCCCGGTCTGCGTGGTCAGAGCATCAAAGATGGCGGATGGTAGGTTGAATGGAGGCTTGTTTTGGTTAGTTTTGAGGGTGTTATGGAGGTTGGCAGGTTGTACAACTCAGTATGTATGACTTAAATATCAATACAAACAATCTGGATAGGAATTGCACTGCAATAGGAGGCTAAATTCACTGTATTGGACATCCTAGAACTAATAAGTGATGCCCTTGCCACATATCAAAGTATTTGTTGTGATGCCCGTAACACTTTTCTGTGATGCCCTGTCCACGGGGATATGTGCCATAGCTTGATAGCTATATTGTATTTTCAGTAGTTATCAATGGATATATGTGTAGGTGCAGGCCATAGGTAGGGAGTTCAAAATAGTGCTGCCATGGCCACTGTGATCTGTACATTTCTGTGATCCGATATGCACCCTTCCTAGAGGCATCCCTCAACATATGTGACGAAACCTGGGAAATCGTAACATTAGGGGGAATAGCCATAAATGCTCTCAACATGATATTTCAGGAGATATAGCTAAAAAAGTGAATACTTAAGAGAAAATGACTAACTTTTCCCAAGGGATATTTTGAAGCTATTATGGAAATTCTATTTTTATGCTAAATTGGTCTTATTTGGAATGTAAAAAGAACGTTTTTAGCCATTTTCAGCCCATTTGTTGACATTTGGTTGCCATGGCAACCATCAATTAATTCTTTTGGAATAAAAATCATCCCTATCCAATTGCCCAATCCATGAGGTTTTCAGAACTGAAAACAGAAGGCCAATATTCCTACCAGATCCAAATCTATGTACAATAATATGCATTAATTGGTTTAATTTCTAATGATTATGATTTATATGGATTATTTGAAAATTACAGTGGCCCAGGAGGGCCATAAAAAAGTGATTTTGAAAAAAATAGTGATTTAGTAAAAAACTTTTTTTTGATAAAAGATGTTTTTTCAAATCACTTTTCTTCTGGAAAAGTTGCTGTCAACTGTCAAGTTGACACTTGACACCATGTTTTTTAAAAAATATGTTTTTTTCAAATCGCTTTTTTTCAAGAAAACATGCTGTCGACTGTCAAGTTGACAGTTGACACCAAGGTTTTGAAAAAAGATTTTTTTCAAATCACTTTTTTTTCTGGAAAAGTTGCTGTCAACTGTCAAGTTGACACTTGACACCATGTCTTTGAAAAAAAGAAGTTTTTTTCAAATCACCTTTTTTCAAGAAAACATGCTGTCAACAAGGTTTTGAAAAAAGATTTTTTTTCAAATCACATTTTTTTCTAGAAAAGTTGCTGTCAAGTGTCAACTTGACAGTTGACAGCAACTTTTTCAGAAAAAAACAGGACTTTGGGCATTTCATTTTCTTAACCCTTTTGTTAAAGTAAAACAGGTTACTTTCTCTTCCAAAATACTTGCTGTCAAGTGTGAACTTGACAGTTGACAGCAACTTTTCTAGAAAAAAAAGTGATTTGAAAAAGATATTTTTTTCAAAAACATGGTGTCAAGTGTCAACTTGACAGGTGACAGCAACTTTCCTAGAAAAAAAAGTGATTTGAAAAAGATCTTTTATCAAAAAACAGTTTTTTTGTAAATCACTTTTCTTTTCAAAATCACTTTTTTTTGGCCCTCCTGGGCCACTGTAGAAAATAGATTGATATGTGATGACATTGCAGTCTATTCTGAATTCCTACATGTCCCTATCATCCCATGTTTGAGATGTCATTTCTCAGGCACTATTTCAAATATTTTGATGATTGTAGCATCAAATTGTAGCTGAAGACATGAACTTAAATAAAGGTGTTTTCCCCTAATGTCACGTTTTCCCACGTTTTGTCACATATAATGAATAATATGACTTGTTTAAACTTGGTACCATGGGGATGTTGGTAATTATGTTTTTTAAGACATGTGAAATCCAGGTGTGTTTGACCCTGCCCAATGCTGTCCCTAGCCATGTTAATAGGACCTGTTTTGTCTGAGTTGGAAGGGTGAGGGGGGCCAGTGCTACATTACCCCTGGCTGCTGTGATCCTGCCTAGATCACAGAAATGGGAAATATGTTCATGTGCAATCAGCATGATATATCTGGATCTAGCTATTATAGGGACATGTTCTTTACAGATCTGAAAAGATCTCATAGGGACCTTTACCACTGCAACCAATATGCAAAACTCCCTACCATAGGCCTACAGTAGTATTGGACTAAATTATAGTACCTGCTGCAATGGTGATCACTGACACATGCTATTCGGGTCCCCTTTGAATAGGCACTTAGGACCCTATACAAAACAGCCACCTCTTTCCCCTCTGCCCTGTAGGGCTGTGTTCCAGCAAACCCACCAACCTTGCATTCTCTCACATATAAACTATGACAGTTATCAATATGCCGTCTTTTGCTTTGTATTCCAGACATATTTATCTTTCCATGCAGGTTATAAAACTATTTTCGATATATACGTCATATAGGGGGTAAACACCCTACATATGCACACATTGCATTAAGAACCTGTAGAACGATTCTCCCCATCCATGCACTCACCCCTCTCCATTGACTCCATGTCTACAGATGTCAAAACTTGTCTGTGTGATCTCAAGGTATATAGTGAGTTCTGAAATAATGAATTTCAGGCATACAGGTTTCTGCCAGGGGGGGCACTCAGTATAGGAATGGGTACCAACTGCGGTAACCACCCCGAAGAGCTGTCGCTGTGCGCGCGCCGAAGCAAGAAAAAAGAGGGGCTGTTAATCACATAAAAGTAAAAAATTAGGGCCTGTCAATGACTGCAAAGTACTAAATCAGGGGCTGTCACAATTTAAATAGAAAAAATGAACCCTTAAATCTCATACATGACTTAAGTAATCTATATCATTCCCAAATAACCTCATTATAAATGGAAGAGGTGGGCTGTCAGCTGACCTTTTAGAAAATAGGGGGCCGTAAAAATAATGCACATTTTCAAGGGGCTGTCAAATGACCAAATAGGGGGGGGCTGTAGTTTCGTAGTTGGTACCTAGCATCAAAGAGTGACTGCCCCCCCCCTGGGTTTCTGCACTATATTACTAGCTACCTTGAAATTATATGAGGCTACCTTAGTTTAGTATTTTAAACTGATTATATAAATTATATATATTTGCATTTCCGGAATCTTACATGATTATTGTATACAAACCAATAGGAAAAGCATGGAGGCAAAAACACCAGAAATGTGATTTTGGACCAATTTGAGTAACCAATACGCACATGTATATACACCAAAAGAATTGTGTTACGGAGCATCAATTTCATGCACTGACAATGTGGCATCAGTGGCAGTGTGTTACAGGCATCACCATGAAATCACAAAACGCATATTTCTCACTAGTCTGTGGGTTTTACATTGAACAATGAATGGTTACAGCCTTGGTAATTGCTCATGATAATCATGTGTAAGTTTAAGCATTCACACATCACTAGAAATAAGGCAATCTTGCCTTCTATGTTGGAGCAATAATAACAACTCCACCATCTTTGATGCTCTGACCACGCAGACTGGGCATCTCATTCCTGGGAGTAGTATACTCTATTTGCCCTGTTTACACTTACAACACTGTACCTCATCTATCGAATATTATCTGCCATTCCCAGTGCCACCATGCCCCCAATTTGTCTCAACATATTCCCCAGTAGTTACCTACATAAGGTTGCACCCATTGGAACCAACGATTCTACACCAAACATCGTTCAGTTCTACTGTGTGTTACTCAGTTTCCATCTGAATTGATCTGAAGGCACTATCGGCCGGTAGAATGTCATATCAGCAGATAAACCCACTACACACAGCTAATACACTTTATTGTTAGTATACCTGCCGATAGGACTAGCTAAGACCAACAACACCTCAGCTAATGGAAAAATATGTGGAAAAGTGGCCCAAGTGGTATCAATCATGTTTTATACCATAAGACCGATTTGAGAACAGTTTTATTTCTCGTGGAATCAGGGAATTAGCCAGTAATGAAAGGGGTATCGTACACCTTTTCCCCATATTCCTAGATGAACAAGATGAGACACGAGGTTAACATTTGCCCGAGGCTCACCAACATATATACGTGAGGAGGCCACTTTATTAAGTGAATTGGGAACAATGCACAAACACAATCAACAATACAAACACTATTAAACAAATTACTTGATAACAATAACCACAAAAGAAATACAAAAAAAACCCACAAAAAACACACACCTGAGTGGTCGTTATTCACAGGTGTCCGCTGGTAGTCTGAATATGGCGGGAAGCCCGCCTGAGTATAACCCAACCCCCCTGGTGAGGAAGGGGGGAACTAAATATAGTGTGTTCATAGCAATATAGCACTATATTCCTTGTCTGACAATATTTATGCGCAAATCAAATCATATATATCAGTTCTTGTCATGACACATATAGATATAAAGCCATTTATGGTAGAACATAACTATTTTTTACCCCAAAGTCCAATAATTTCAGAGAAAAAAACAATTTCCTTTACACTCCATCATATTTTTTCTTCATATTGGAAATATTGAACCGCAATACACTTCTGCACAACATGAAAAAATAAAAAAGACATGTTGCAGTATTCATTACTCCACAAAAGTGGCATATCCAAAGTAGAGATTATTCTGAGAAAAGGATAAGTTTAATGGTTGATTTAGATACTGACCCTTTCTTTATAGAATAATGACTTAACCTTATTTGAGGTTCATGATGTATAATGCACTGATTCAACCATGTGTATGATAACATGTTCCAAACATGCAAGATACCACTATAAGTAGTGCTGACTTTGTGCTCCTGCTACTGCCTGCCTGTCTGTGCTATGCATAGGTACCCAGTGTGTTTGCCCCCCTCTTTGTGCTTATACCTACAAGCTGCGCTGACTCCGGTGTGAGTGGTCAACTGTAACCAACTCATTTAACATGACGATATTCTTCCCGGATGTGAAAGATATGAAATGTGTACAGGCAAGGGAAAAGGCTACTCCGAGGAAAAAGCCAATTTTGAAATTGACGTCATAAGCTTTCCAGTGATATATTACACCAGAAGATAGTATTTCTTGTCTTTGAGAAATGGCTTCATGAATATGTGTGGGCATCACCCCTTCCAAAATCTGAATAAGCTCTATGTCTCATATTTTCCAAGATATCCCTATTTAATTAGCATTATTTATGATAATTAGAAATTTATGATACATTTTAATTCTTTAAGTCATAAAATTCGATCTAGTGATCATAATTTTGTTATGTTTTCACCATGGCAATCCTCACAAATCATTCTATCAATATATGTCTTAATTTCCTCTATTTGGAATAAAAATCATGTTTCCATGGCAACACATATCAACAAGCACACCCATTTAGGCTTTAAAACGTTACTTTTACCTGCCAAATAAAGAAGCTTTTTGCCAAAAATGGAATATTTTATGTTATCCTATTGAATTCTCCAGAAAAAAAGTACCCAAAAGCAATTTTTAGCCTAATTCTTTCATTTTAGGCCATAGTGGCGCCCCCTGGTGGCTAAAATCGGAACTAATCCCGCGGGGACCATCCTTTCTGCTTACCTGCTCACAGATGGCAATTTTTTTTCAGAAATAGCGTGAAACAGGAGTCTTTTGTACTTGTTGCCAGATCATGGTCACTTTCGCATGTTAACCCTGACCTTCATTTCCTCTGTCCTCTCACTCATTTATAGCATATTTTTTCTGTAGGAATATTACATTTCAAAATGATGTTTGACCCTGCAGGCAGACACCATCATAAGGCACATGCACGCAAAAATATTAGGTGCACAGCACACAAAAAAGTAAAGGTGTCAACTGTGTTGATGTCTCCAACATGGCTCTGGTAAAATAGAGAGTCAAATGTCTTAAGTCAAAAGTGCTAATTAATGACTGCTTATATTAAGGGTCAACTTGAGTTGACTCTGTACTATCAGAATCAAGTTGACTCTGTACTATAAGAGTCAACTCAAGTTGACCCTGCATATAAGCTGAGTCATTAGCAGTTTGACTCTCTATTTTACCAGAGCCACGTGGGAGACACAATTGACACCTTTACTTTTTTAAGTGAGGAAATAATATTTGATTCGCATGACTTTCAGAAATGCTCGTTTTAGCGACGGCTGACTTGCACATTTTTCTCTGTGCAGATACAAATTCTCCTGAACATGGCAACAAGTGTGGCAGTGAAAATATGCAGCAAAGTGTGGCAGCTACCTTCCCATATAGTGAGATATGAGCTAGCACACTTTAGCAAGTTACCACCAGTTTCGGAAAGGCATCGCCACCCTTCTCGGGTTCATAGTAGGGTAAAGGCACCCTGAGTCAGACAGACACCTTGAGTCGGACACCATTAACTTTGCATTACATAATTAATCTAAACATTTTCATCTACCATGTCAATCAAATATGAGAATTAAAGGGTTCTTTTATTGGAAAGATACAACAGAGTACATGTAACTCACCTCAGTCATGGTTCTATGATTGGGTTTAAGGAGTGTTGTTGCAATATTCTCAACATGGAATTCGGGAAGAAATGAAAAAAATGGTTTTCTTGTCCTATCTGTTCTATCTTCCCCATTATTGTTATCTCATTCCTAATGATAATAAAAGGAATATATGTATGTTTTGCAATGGGACACGTTAATGCATATAAATTACCCATAATACTTTGTGAGAGCGCACTTCACAGCAGCATCAAATTGCACCTAAAGTCGGGTACTAATCACACCCTGACTCGGACACTCTGTATTAACTAAAATACGAATGTTATTACATTGTTAGTGAAGCCATAAGCTAACATAGTGGGGTTGGGGGAGGATTCATCGGCGGAGGTACCTATCCCGCTGTCTTCATGGGTTGAAATGCTTGCAATGCATGATCTAACCAGCGAGACATACTATTTCCAATCAAACCCCAAACGGGAGGTTTCCATGCTTCTTCATTTTGTCTCTGGTCGACGGGAAACTTTGGAACCCAGTGGCTGTGTTGGACCGCTCTTTTAGCTTTCCTAAACATTTTGAGTAAAAACCGATAATCCTAGTATCAAAATGAGATGGTCTTATAGCTATATATATTTCATACAGTCTCCGAATCGAAATACATGAAATAAGTGTGCCGACGATGTCTGTCTATTTCCACCTTTGGGTTTAAGTACATAGCGGGGCGGCATAGCTACAGTAGCCATATGGATTGTGCGTTTTTTGCAGAAGTATTCATCTTTTGCACACATGTAGACTAGCATGTAGAGAAGCAATTTTCATTAAGAAGCAATTGAGATCTGCCCTAGGGGGCCCGTGAGCCCTCCGGGAAAGTTGACTTTTAGAAAATGTTCTCTAGTTTACTAAAATGCCTACATGTAAGTGAATATTGACTTAATATATGTATAATGACACATGGCTTTAATTCAAGACCAACATGGACAGGAAGTTTGCTGAAGGTCAAGGTCTTTTCTCAAGGTCACCCTTGATAGAAAAGTTAAAACATATATATATGTTATGCCAGAGTTTTCATGATATGGTCAGCTGGTCAGCTAAGCTATAACAATACTGTCCATATTATATATTTGGTACAATCAACAACCCCCTCCCCCCAAAAAAAAATTATAAAGGGGGGGAGAAAAAGAAGGAAAAAATAAAAGACATTTGTGAACTCAAGTCGCAAGTACAAGTCGCAAGTATTTTTCACTTTCATGATTATCAAAAACTAGGCGTGTGTGGGGGGGGGGGGTGACTATTTCTAGGTGAACGGGTGGGGGGGGGGGATGGTGGATTGCCACCCTGTTTTATCTTTGGTCCTTGGTTGCTTAGGAACCGATTCAATTGAGTATACAGTATCACCAACATGTATTTTGCTTCTCTGTTGATCTATATAGTGTTACCTTAACATTACCTATACACTGTATTGCAAGGAATGGATTGAAATCATTTTGTTTTCACTATGGGGGGTGGTTGGCTAACAACTACAGTTTAATCAAAATGTCCCGTAGCAACAGGGATAATTCTGATCACAGTGATGATACATCATTACCTTACCCCTAAATTCACCGCATGGATTTCAATAGTGTCATCATTCACTTCAAAATGCAAAACATTGCTTAGCAACAGCAGGTTTATTCTATTATCCCTAGTAACGATTATACATACTGATCCTAATGCAGCTATACTTTTGTTTTGTTCTTGGTTTGGCTCCACTCAAACTCCAAAGAAAAGTCAACGATCTATTTTCAGACATGAACACTTAATTTCTGCAATTCAGTGATGTTACTTTCATGACATCAACATGTTGATGTTTCATTGCTAGGCATGGAAGTTGGTCCACTTTTTCCTACGGATGTTGCACCAGACCATAATAGAACACAATTCCAACCCTCTTGGCAGTGGCAGATGATATCCAGCCGTTCTGTATATATAGGTCTCTAAAAGAATTTCAATTGCAAGCTTTATATTGCAGTTCATTTTCCTGTGGGAAGTGTGGGAGTTATTCATGCTATTGAACACAGCATTAAACATGCATATCATGCTGTCCCTGTAGCAATGATCAATTCATGTCAATAGTAAATAATATTATGTGATGGTTAGATTGCCTTTAGTACATCAACTTAATATTTTGGTGTTGGTTAATTACATTAATTAGTTATAAGCTATTAGGCTGATTAAATAAGAATAAAACATATTTTTATGCCACCCCTTGTTTATATATTGTTTGCATAATACGTCTGTAAATGCCATCAAGATGACTAGGTGAAAGTGACTGCAATTTACTATTATGAAATACAATATCATATCTAGAAGCGAAGTGGTTTGAATTGTTATGGATACCTTGCACTTAATCAAAGAGCATCTACATCTCCAAATAGCATGAAAGAATAACTACTGCTGAGATGAAGGAAAGGTGATAATTATATGGTCCTGTTGAATGTTTCTAATTTGCAACACCTAGCATTATATGCATAGAAATGAATAAAATCCGTCAGGAAATTCCATTTTGCTGGTGTTTGACCTTGACAAATGACCTTGACCTTGCCTCTGCTCTTAACCTTTTGGAAGATCATTAGAGGCATATCTAAGCTATCTTGTTATGTTACTGCAGTCAAAGAAATGGGATATTTACATACCCTCAGCAGTTCAACTGACTAGAAATGCAATCATAAAATACCCCTTTTAAAGATGGCCGCCACAGCCTTCATACACCAGATCTCTATTGCCCTTTTAATGAAAATTTGTTTATCATATATCAGTCTATGTCTGTGAGAAATTTGGTAACTTCTGCAAAAAGTGCACAATGGATTAGCTATGCCGCCTCGCTAACAGGGAAAGGGGTTTGATGGATGTGTATGTGGCCATATAATACATGGTGAAATCATCTGGTTGTAATATAGGGAAGGGTAAGAAACAACGCCCACCTAAATAATCATTGTCAGACTGGACCGTGACTTCATCTATTCATCATCAACAGTGTTCTGGGTGGTATATCCAATGTCGGGATACACCATAATTATAATTCTGACAGTACTAGCATCATTACATGATAAGATCATTAACGTCATAACACAGATAAGACAGCTAAAATGTGTGAAAATGGCATTCTCAGTTTGCCATGTCCTCGTTAGAGCTAATAAGGCCAGCTAAAGGTCAGGGATTAATAAATACTAAGCCAGTTTACTTTAGGTGATCTCCATGGGTTGCCCCAGTCTCCGAGCATGCAGAAAGGGTGACAATATTGACTGGACTGTGGTGCCAAATAGAAACTATAATCATTTTATAACTTCAAATTATTCAAATATTGAGTAAAAGAAGTTGTCACTGTTATTTTTAGTCCAAAATGGCATTTCTGTGTCCCCCGAGTGTACAGACTACAGTCCTGTCCACAGTCCCGACTTAACAGCTTAAATCGAACCTCTTTTTTCTGTCTGGATGGTTATACCATAAAGGTTAGCACCGTGACATAAGGACTTTTTTTGCATTTTCTATTTGATAATATACCAAAGTAATACATTCCAAAGTCCTTAGAAAGTATCAGCAGAACATCAGAACCACTAGCAGTTGTCTTAGTGAAAACAAAAATACATCCTTTCATGCTGTAAACCAACAGTATGTTCTACATAACCACTAATACCCTAGTATATACTGTAAATCTACAGTATATCATATTGAACTGTTCAGGTTTGGGAATTAGGTGTCACTTATTCAATAAAGGTCTAATTGCCCATGCTATAATTAAAAGATACTTAAGTCCCGTAAATTATTCCAAAGTGAGAGATGGTAATCACTCGCATGTGATGGGAGAACCAGTTCAATCATCATTCCAATCACTGAACATGAAAGTTGAACGTAGTTGGTAAACAAAGTTTTTATTACAATAGTAACATGGCAAAGGTTGAGTAAAGGTCAAAAACAATAACATGCATTCCAATGGTGCGAGTGCTATGGCATGATATAGCAGAATGGCATTGGCGAAAAGAATACAATGTTAGCACAGGGTTATGACCCATAACCACAAACCTGTGTTACAGGTTCCTCAATGTCGCACCTACTGTCTCCCTTAATTATGGTTGACGTCATTTTGATAGATCTATTCCACAGTCACTTCTGAGAGCCTGGATAAGTCCTTACCAAGTCCTTACGAAGTGCTCACTTCCATAGACAGAGGTAGGCCCTCACATCTCCCTGTCCCCTTACTCTCATGTATACTAACCAACTTTGTGGTGTCCTGAATCTCCCTTGTTTTCTCAGATCTTAGCAACTCACCTGCTCCCTGTCTCTGCCTGAGTGTTACTGCCCATCGCAAATATATACATATGGGGAGCTCCCTGACATACAGTCGTCACTAATCCCAGAGTCAAGCCTAGCCAAAAATAATTATCTCATTTCAAGAGAAAAAAGATGATTAAACTCATCTGGCTGACACTTGTTTTAAGAAAACATGTTTTCTATAATTATTTGTAACTGTTATTGTGTCGCGAACCCTCTTTTCAATAAGTGAGGAATGAGCTGTCAATCCTTTGCTGGGCTGTCACAAAAAATTGTGCACAATAGCTTTGTGGTTCGCCAACCATGGCACTATACCTCTGGGCAAAAGACCTTGTGGATCTTAATAATTATAATAGTCATTATGTCATCCGAACAATAGTCTGATCACTAGCTATGTTCACTTTTGATACACAGATACTTTAGATTACATGTAATAGTTTTGTGCATATGTTTACACAGGACTCCCTATTCACCACAGGCTGAGAACATTTCCTTACTACTCAACTTCAATATCATAATTATGCTTATACACATAAACCAGCCTAACTTTACATTGGTGTTCTGTTCACTTCATAACCATTGCTGATGTCAAAAGTAGGAATATAACAACAGTGCTGCACCTTACAGTACAGTATTTATGCCGGTCTTGTAACAATACGGTCTACCGGCCCATACATTCCTTCCAGTATAAAGGATATACAAACAAACACTTACACTAACTTCTGACAATGTACTAACATAGAAAGTCGCCATGCTATGCTCCCTCTTAGCATACTGTGAGCTTCCCTTTTATGTTAACGAAGCATGGTCTGTCTGGCCCAATACACCGGCCCAATACCGTTTCAGCTGACTTTGGGAGTGCATCAAAACGTGAACCACCAAACGAGCTGGTCATGCGACACAGTTGTGGAATAGGAATGGGAAATGTGCGGAATCGGACATGGACTCAAGAGATAAGAAGAGCAGGGAATCCAAATGATTGGAAAACAGATGCGTGGATAACAGATGCGTGGATAACAGATGTGTGGAGAGGTATCTTTGTAAAACGGCAATGCTAGCAATGTGTAAATTTAACTCTACATTTAAATCAATATCAGAAGCTGATAAAAAGGCACCTTCCCGGATACACACCTGCTACCTCCCACTCGTCGCTGCGAGGTACTCACAGAATTTATTATTAATTGCCATTAGTTCCAGCCGTCATTACTGATGCAGGTTCACCCTGCAATCACCTTCCCATGTTCAGTATTAAATACTCAGCTAGCTGATGGTCTCATATCATCTACTTGACATCACAGTGCCATCAAGTTACACCCAGGTATATTGCGTCCCAAGTCCATGTGTAACCTGATCAATCTACATTCTGTGTCAGCAATAGCTCCTTCTAGCTCATACTCTGTGAGTTTACTTAGCCAAACCACTCAGTATAGACCAGCCCCGAGACCAGCCAAGTCTGCCAATCTTCAGCATTGAATGACCTGATGACGAATTGAAGTCCGTGTGTTTGCAGAATATATCATAGTAAGCCAAGGCCATAGTACGCAGTCGTAATGTAGCATGTGAGAAAAGTGAAGCGATGAGTCAACACTATCCTAGAGTAAGGCAGCATAAAACAGAGAGATGACACCGTAGGCGTACATATTGCTCGCAATTTAACCTAACCTCATAACCATAATGTATTATCTTCCGGCCGTGAGTTACTCATCTTACGCCTGCAACATGGTTGGAGAAGGGGGAGGAGAGAAGGAAAAAGGACTTCCCACATTGCTGTACCCTACCACACCCACACACTCATCTTGGTATCGGGGTTAAGCTCCACTAAAGGCCATGTATCTGTAACCTCCCTGGGTCCTCTCCCTATTCGGCTCTTCCTCCCACCCAGCAATATCACAGTACTAGTATGTCTCAGTGGAGGCCATGCTTTGCTAGCACTTGGTAGTCATCAGTGGTCATACGTGTTCTAGCTAACATGAAATGATATCCACTTTGTAACTAATTCCACAGAACCCATTCTAGACTAGCACTGCACTGCATGAGAGGGGTCACAACTCCCTTCCTCGCAAGAGAGATCGTAACTGGGTAAGGTTTAGTGACAATAGGGAGAGTGAACAGAGAAGATTACAATGTCACGTGAGGATCGATGCTGTGGAGGATGGCACTGTGACCCCCTTCTACTGATAGCAAATTCAATATAACCCCACACCGTCATCATGCCGTGGTTATGACCACAAGGCCACTGGGCCTCATATCACGCCATCCTGGGGAGTGTTGATAATGGCCCTGCAGGCAATCCGATTAATATGCGGGTGATATTGGCATGGCATGCATTCCTATTATCCTTTAAGAATTTAGCATTCTTCCTTAGCCATCAATAGCCTGAATTATAAGACATTCATCTTTGTTTTGCACTGATTATGCTGGGAAACGGCAGTCAGGGTCTACTTTATGAACAACATTAATCGGCCAAATGGGCTATTCAAGGTACCTGGAAACTGTTTCACAAAGGCGCTATTAGAATATTCAAAAACAAAGTGTTTCTAAAGCACCACACCACTATTAGAATATACTTATGAGTGTTCTGAGAGTGTTTCATAAGGTTTGGAGTTTTTGTGATTGCGATCATAAATAAGAATAGCTGAGGTTTGTTTCACAAGGGTAAAATAGATACAATTAATTTTACATGGTTTCTAAGACCAACTTAACTTCACCCCATGTTAATCTTATCTTGGTGTTTCCCAAGTTTCAATTGTATCTATGGTCATATGTGACCCATCTAGGCAAAAGACCCCTTCAGGCGGGATTTTTAGGTCTAGTTTTGGCCACCAGGGAGCAACATAGATGAAAAAGAGTGTAAAATACATGATAAAATGTTCTAGGGCCATTTTCTATGTAGAATGCAATAATCTTGATGAAATTATTCCATCTTGATACTAACATTCTATATTTGGAATGCAAAAGGAACGTTTTTCATGAAGAATTAGCACGTATGACACGTTCTGGTTGCCATGGAAACCATCCCAGAAGGCCAATTTAGCAATAATGATCCTAATTTATTAAAATGTCCCATAGGTTACCCAAAACTGAAAACAGAACACGAAAATTCCATCTAGAAGCAAATTTAGACCGATAAATCCAATTTTATTCCAATATTTCTAAATAAAACAGATTTTTCATGATTATCATTATTTACTATGGGATACGATGCATTTTAGAGCTTATAGGTCATTTTGGCGCTGTTCAAGGCTCGATCAGATTGTTCACAAGTTGAGGTGGTTGTCGGCGAGTCGGCATTGAAGTTGATGAGTGGATTTCTGGGTACACTTCAGGCCAAAGTAAAAAAAGAATAATCTAAAAAAAAAAAAAAGTCCGACCTACCTACCTTAGAATTTCAGACCATGTAACCTGAGACACACCTTTTATTTTTTTTGACCTAACCATGTAGCATTAATCTTAAATACGCTACCCTTGTATGATGATCACATAGGATCAACATAAGTGTTGTTTAAATGGGATCATGTTCACACATGGCAACACATATGACATAGTGCCCCCCCCCCCTCCCCAACAAGTTTTACCTGGACTGACCCTACTGACTGCACCCAGCACAGGGCACTGTGTTTGTTTGATCCCAAATTGCCCATAAATAGCACTGACTGGTAGGCTTACTCCTTATGACCAGTACCTTCACGAATCAGGGTCATTAAAATATGTGCTGGGGGAGTGGACCTCCCCCCCCCCCCAACATACACATCACACATGGACTCACAGATGACCATACACCGGTGTGCCCCCTTGTGTATAGTAGGGAAATCACACATTGATCAATTCAATATGTGGAGAAGTTCACACTTTTGCCCTAAGTACCACTGTATGCACATAAATTATTAATGCAATGCCTATTAAAGGATTATTTAAAACATAATGTTTGCAGTGGCATATTCTGGTTTTCTCATATTATTTAAAACCTCCGGATGTGGTCTTTAAACTTGAATTAAATGTTTTCCTTTCAGTTTATTGCCACAATATCTAATATGGAATATCACAGATACATATGTTACCTAGTTACATAATCTTTATATCAGAAACCAAACATTTTTTTTGTTTATCAGCAGGGGTCAAGGTCTAGATAAATATGGTTTATGAAAGACCAAAATTGCTATCCTTAACTGATTTTCATTTTTATGATATCCTAAAAACACTCTCCTTATTCTTTATGAAATACATTCAATTCACCGGTTTCATGATAGCGAACCCATTTTAGGAGAGCAAAATTTAGGGTACCATTAAGGATAGCTAAAATAAGGATAGCACCTCATGAAACACACAAAGTTTGTGATATCATAAACTGGCGTTATGAAAAGACTCTCATTGGGTACACTAATCATAAGTCTATTCATCACTCATAAGTGGGAAGTACAGCAAGTGTTTCACGAGCATTTACTAGAAGTTCTTACTAGTGGTAGGACCACTATTAAGAAAGTTACTAGTGCAATTTAAGTGTTTCATAACCCCTAGGGTAGGTTCACCACTTTCAACCGGTCTGATCCATGTTTTTTCATGAGCCACCTTTCAGGTATATTTGCTCATAGAGATTTTTGTGCATATCCTTTTGAATTGAACCAAACTTAAGGTATTGCTCTGGAGAATAACACTCCTGATGTCTTACAATGCCATATATCAGTTTACAATATTTAATTCCATGATTTATCAGAGTGTTCAGAATTGCCCCTTTTCAGCCAAAATGCACCTTGAGTCAGCCATATTACAACCACCGGAAATATGTGGAATAAAGCATTTATTTCCTGACTTTCATCAATGGATTGGCTGACATTGGCATGCATCATATATCAATATGTTACAACTAACAATAGAGAAGAAAACGATTTATTGAATATGGAAAAGTCAAGACAAAGTCAGCACTGTACCTCATGTGTATACAACTGCATTATGAGCTATCAATACAGAAACAGAGCTGCACGCTAAAGTGACTGAGTCAGTGGTTTCTGCACTTGAGTTGCCTGGCCCGTACTGCACGCTGGCCGCAGGCCTAGTGCAGTACGGGCCAGGCAACTCAAGTGCAGTAACCACTGACGAGGGCACTTTTGAGTGACGCTCTGTGTTTATTTCAAGTTTTTTTCAATACAAAATAGATATCCAGTCCATGTATGCTTACTTCCGCGGTGTTTGTTTACTTCCGTTGGCCGCCATTTTGAATTTCGCGCAGGTCACGTGACCCCCGGAGCATGAAATACGGCCACAGTGTGAAATATGGCCAAGGGTTATTTCACGCTTCACTCACATACAGCACTCCCATAGGTTTAACCTTGACAGATCGTATTTACCATGAAATAAAAGTATATTACTTGTATAAGCAATGAGCACTAACTGTAATATCATAGACATGAAGTATGGAGTTCTATTGAATTGTCTGCCCCCTCACCCCCTCCCCCCTCTTTTTGCATTTCACCCTTGCCCTCTATACACTACACAAGTAGGCCTGCTATCCTTAACCCTCTAGTAGAAGAGGATATTCTGGGAGGAGGAGGTATTCACAAGGGTAGGGGGAGAGTCCTTAGACAAAAATTCAGGGTGAGAGAATTCCAGGGCGGATTCCAGAGAAGAAAATCCCATGGTTGACTTAGGGTATGAGGTGGCTGACTTAGGGTGAATTCATGGCTGACTTAAGGTGAAATGGATATACCTTACGAAATCCATCCTAAATATAATTTAGGATATTAATTTTGTTCAATAAAGTCATGATTTGTGTAATTTAGATACATATCCAGCTCACAAAACCAATCAACACTGTGTATGAAAGGGACAAATACTTCAAATCAACTATCAAAGAGTATGAGCAGTGGAGAGATTTTCATTCTCTGTTTGTCAAAACAGGTCAAACAGCGGTACATCTGACTGATTATACAGTATGAAAAAGAATAATGATGTGGATGCAGTGTGCAGTACATATTTGACCACTCCAATTCTTGAATCAGTGGCAGATTATTGTCACCAGATGCATACTGAACTTGTAATTTCATGTCAAAAGTGGTTGACTCAAGGTATGAGTTTGACTTAGGGTGAACCTACCCTATAAATGCGGGGACCTATATACCATCTCCTGTTTGGAAATATGTCTGTATACAACTTTATCTGTTTTTTTGGTATACCATATTCGACGTAATAAGTGCCCTTGGCGCTTTTTTATCAAGTGTTTTATTGGGTATAAGTTATAACATATATGTGTTATACATTGGATTCGGCGGTCATTAATTATTTTTATGGCTTTTTAAGTTCTTAAGAGTTTAATTGTCTCTAAAAATTGGGAAATGTGAGCTTTTGTTCTAGTCTGAAAATGCCCTAAAAAGGGGAGGGGGCGCTTATTAGGGGGAGGGCGCTTATTTCGTTGAATACGGTATGTGGCTAGTGTATTTTAGTTGTGAAATCACATTTTAGTCATGACAAATGTCTATTCTTGACTATTCTATACTCGGTATGAGTGCAGTATAAGGGTCAGAATAGCTCACATAGAATAGGAATAGATGGATTTTTAAAATGTTTCACACATCCTATTCTATTGGGAGGGGTATTCATCACTAGAAAGGTCACTATTAGAATATTCCTTGTGAAACACTTTATAAAATGACCATTCTATATTCTATTCTGACATATATTCAGCACTCTTACCTCTGATAGAATATTCCACAACAATTATTCCTTGTGAAACAGCTTCCAGGAAGCGGAATCTTGAATATTCCTTTTGAGTTCCTAGTGCTGAATATGAGTAGGAATGTAAAATAAAATGTTACCTCACAGTATTTTTCAATGAAAATAATGCGTCTGGTGTTTAGCTAATATTAACCTTTGCTTTTGCTGTATTCCTTAGCTTATTAAGGCAATAAATAGTGTCCAATATTGCGTAATTATATGTCACCAATAATGGTATATAATTTATGTAACCAAATGTCAGCTGTTGGGGGATGGACTATAGTCTAGTTCCTCCCACACTCCCCAGGGCATCGCTACCAACCTCCTTTGTTGTAGTTACCAGCCAGTACCCTCCATTGTAGCTCAACAGAAGTTGGTTAAATTTTCTTTTTACTTTGTTCTTAATAATGTGCCTCTCTAACCGGATATATATTTGTGTTTATGGCTAAGGCAAATGTTATCACTGTCTTCCTTCTTTGTCATCATAAAGTATATATATATTGCTTCATTCGGGTTTACTTCGGATCTATTTGGTGACAATAAGCCCATATTTTGTGCTGGTCAATGGTAATGCCCTCAAGTCTACCTAACAGCATTACATATTCTTTGCTAATATCCTGTTTGCATAAAATATGGTTGGTCACAATCTGGTGACATGAGCAGTGCCAGGTTCTCACTGGTTATTGAATATAGTCACAAACATGTCTGCATCATTGGACTGAAGATCAGTCATAATCAGTCCTCAGGGTATTCAGGTAATGTTTTCCCAACTTTCTATAATATGCATTTGACTATCACAGAAAATGTGCATTTTGCTGTTATATTACAATGGCAAGCAGAATCAACAGAAAATTATATATTGGAAGTTTTTGTTGCTATGGGAACAAGGATTCTCCCAACAAAGCCCTCAAAATTCCTCCTGATACCATGATTTTCAGCAAGCAAGTAAAACTCCGTTCTGTTTGACCTGATACCGAAGAACCAGATCTATTGCAACTTGAAGAACTCCCGTGGGGGGGTGGGGGGGGCACTGAATCTCTGAGCCTAGATAATAACTGCTGCCCTACCGCCCCTCTTATCAGAGTTTGGGAAATTCGACCGCCCTGCTTCTCAGATGTTGGGAGATTTGACTGCCCTACATTTTAGAGGTTGGGAGATTTGACCACCCCACTTTTCAGAGGGTGGAAGATTCAATGAGCTATTACAAGTTTAGGTCTCCCTCCATTTTGTACAAATACGATTTTATTCATCTCTTTCTGCAAGAATACTTGCTCAATTTAATGAAATGATTTTAACCGCCCTACTAATCAAGGACTTGAAACATCTGACTGCCCCCTTTTTCAGGATCTAATGGAAATTCATCGCCAACCAGCAAGACGGACCTGCCCACGGCCGTACAGGTATACAAACATATGATTAGACCAATCTCTGACTATTGTGCTTTCATGGCGGACAGTGGCCCAGTATGGGCAGCCCGCAAGCTACCGACACTGCAAAACGATTGTCTTGGAGCGTGTGAGCAGGTCAGATTTGCTCCTGATGTACACGTCCACGACTTGCACCATCACCACAAGGTGTCATACCTAGAAGCCTCGCGTAGGAAGCAACTACTTGCCCACATGCACAACCTGGCCCTGAAACCAACAATGGTGGTGGCACTTACCAGGCTGCTGCGTGGCAACACAAAGAAGAAGCTCAAAGTGTCCAGACTGAAGAAAGCGATCTACGCCAAGAGCCCGCTACACCGCGGGGACGTCCTCTGGACGGCCCTGGATGACGTGGTCCAAAATATGACAATCAGGAAAGACTTCCTAAACGCTATATAGCTCATGCAGAGACTCCAAGGCCCAATGACCATTGATCACTTGGTTAACATAATTAGTAATTTAGTATAAGACTCTACTGCATTAATCGCTCAATTTGTGTTTTCTCTTGGCCATTTATGAAAAGCGCCCCACGTCTGTGATTTTTTATGGTCAATAAAAATTTAATAATCAAACTACAACTACAACCCTTTCCAGAAATGTGCTGCAGTGGTTATCCAATACATGGCAGAGTGCCCCCCCCATGGGTAAGAACTACTAATCAGGGCGGCTCCTGGTAATATTCTCTAATGGTTAGTCTAATGATTCAACACACTGTCGGAAACTCAAAAAGAGATAGGGATTGAAGTTCAAAGCGTCTTGCATTACACAGTGTTACAGGCTTTTTTTAAAAGAGCTCAGCTACCTTCTCAAGACTTAGGCCTTAAGAATTATTTGCTAGTGAGGATTATCAGGATAAATCAATTTTACACTAATGCTGGCAAAGATATAAATTTATCGAAATTTGAATGTGCATAGTACTCATTACAACTCTAGCGTGCCTTCTTTACAGCACCAGTAAGGTTGGTTGCTACCGTTTGGTCAAAGTCAACAGAATTTCCCCAATTTTATCCTATAGGTAGTTTAAATCATATAGAATCGGAACATGAAAAGAAAAGAAGGGGTGGGCCGGAACTATTTGTTTAATATGGAATTTTGAAGAACAAAAGTGTTTACATTTTCTCTAAAAAATGTGAAAAGTGTGAAAACTTCCTTGATTTATTTGATATTAACCGTTAAGCATAGAAATTTGAAACCTGACATGTGAAGTACCCCAATGTTCCCCTTAACTGCAAAAACCGTTTAGTTGTATGACAGGGTATTCCTGGTTAAAATGTTATTTTTCGGAAATGGGTAGGGATAATTCTCATAATTTTATCAGGTAAAAAAAGTATTTAAAGTCAACTGATTTCTTTTAAACTTAATGGTTTATATCATTTGCCTACATTTAAAAATGTTTTTGATAGGTGGTCCTTGGCATAATTCTAGGGTTTTAGGCCTTTCGAAATAATGCAAAAAAGGACTGAACGGACAGGTATATTACGGGGGCAAGGTGAATGGCTGCTCTTACTTTATTTGCCTATCAAAAAATCTGCACAATTCGGCCAGGGTGCCAGTAATAGTACCCCCCCCCTCTCCAGCCTGCCAGTAATTCCTCGTGGTGCTCTATATTTGTATTTATCATTATCATGATTCGAGATATGAGTGCCTATACATATAGGGCACAGTGTATGGATGCTTTTAGCCAGACATGCCCCTACATAGCTATTGTTACCAGCGCAAAAACCTGAATCTCCCACGACCTATATTTTGTGCTTGGTAAACAGTAATTTAGGATCTCTCTGCTTCTTGACAGAGATGCCATCCGGCATCAGGTTGCGCATTAGGGGAGAGTGAGTGCTGCAAGAGGCCTAGGGAGCAGGTGAGGCCCTATAGTTACAGCAGAAGTCTATATGTCACGGAGGAGCTTTGGTTAAACATGTACGCAATAATATCCCATATCAAATGTGTCCTATACGATTGAAACGATCTATGAAACACATTATGTAAAATAGGTCCCTAGCATTGGTAGCCTACGGATGGAACCTCCAGTTTTATGAATGAAGGTATTGTAGTCATATTTGGCCCTTACTAGATGGTTCCCTAGGTTATCGGCGAAATATTTGCCTCATTTGCATCTTTATCGTCCTCTATGAACTTCACTCACCTATACCCAACATAAAGTATTAAGGCTCTGACTTTTTCAATGAATAAGATTAGAATTTGCTCTATACTTCCGTAAGCTGGACATGTACACATAGTTACAGCGAACCATATTGATTAACCTTTTGGGTTTGACATCATTCTTCATGGTCGCAATGTGTATCTTATCTCTTGCTTCTAACGAAATAATCAGAACAAGGTTGTATTTCCCTGAGCATTCATCACCAAGGCAGGGCTAGACAATATGTGTGTTGTATCAATAATGTAAGGGTGCTCCCTAGGCCTGTTTATCCCTTGAAGGATGGCAAATAATATGACATTTGTCCTAATGATGTATCCGGTGAGTAACTCGCCAGTGATGATTAGTGCATCATGCCAAACCTTTGGCGGATTCCCAAACCCGTAGGGTCGTCATGACGCTTGAATGCATACTCGCCAGTGCTGCCAGTTGTTGAATAGTAAATGTTAAAGGAAGCAATATAACGTTATGCTCTTATTGCCTCAGATGATATTATCATGATGCTAATAACTAAAGGAGCATGAGTCATATACGAGTTACTCGTCACTAGGGGCGATATACAGCGACAAATGGCTCACTAGTTTGACCTCTTCACCTTGTGGAGCTAGCCGAACACTGTGGAAAAACACTCCTGTCCCTGCACCAGACGATCAGCCAACACGAGATACCCCGTCACAAAGACACCAGGCAGATATATGCCCACAGAACAGCGCTCCGTACTTTGGTGTAGGCAGGACACTCCACCATCGTACTCAAGAGTATTTCCATGTTAGTTATCAACATGGCACCATATCTGACATATAGCTGCTTGCGCCTCAAATAATGATAATTCAATTATTTCTGGTCATTTAGATTTGAAGGCAACATAGATATAAAGGTGAGCGTCAGCCGGACTCACACGGCCAGACACTGCCTGACTCAGATAGAAGAGTCTGCTGGACTTTTACTCTTCACTTTTATTGAACAAAAGTTACTTCCTTTTGTGAGTCAGGCTGATCATTGGATGACAGTCTTTCTTTCCACAATCAAGAGACACAATCCCTAATATATATTAAGCATAATCGTGGGGTAAATTAGTGTTGGTAGCCCCACCAGGTGGTTTCATATGCAACTACTATCAGAGTCAACACATTTCTTATTTGACTCTTCATGTAGGGTAAACCTACAGATGACTCGGCTGTCGGCAGAGTCAACTACACTTGACTCTGGACTGAGTCAAGAGGGAGAGTCAATGTGTACAAGGGGCGAGAGGTATGACTGGAGTAGCTGTGACCCCTCCACCAGAGTCATCATGACCTGCTACCAGAGTCAACTGAAGTTATGGTAAAAGAGTCATGGTGACGCCTTTACTTCTCTCTGTGCAGACAATCTTTGGATATCCGCTGTGCGTTATTCATTTACCAAATATGATATGAATATTTAATACACAAATGAATTCTCTGAAGCATATCAATCGATCAATATTGATCAATCAGTTGACAATTCTAGAAATGTTGTCAAACACACCTGAATGTGCAACTTAAGCACATCTTGAGTCATCATCATTGATCCCTCAATCTAACTCATGCTTTTTGAGTTCTTTAGACAGTCAATCAGGAATGCAGTTATAATACCAAAATCTAGTGTTAAAAGACCGTTCAAAGCACCATATGTACATAATGTGTTTGAAGAATATACATAATGGTGAACCAGGCAAAAGTGTGGAAACATGATGTAGCATGTGGGAAAAAGTAATGATATAACCTTTGGGATCCTAGACCAACTGATTTGAGTTTCTATGTTGCGAATAGGTCTCAAGACAGGGTGTTCATACACACTCTGACTCTCTGCTTGCAGTTTGCTGCTTTGCTGATTGCTGCTTGCTGAGTATGAGCCTCCCTGGCAGGAGAGCTTCACTACTAGCAGGGTAAGGCCCCAGGGGGCGCTGACGGTCCCACTAATACACGGATAATATCCGAGGAATTTATCCCTAACAATATTTCTGTTTCACAGCAGTTTATTTTCGATTCTGAATAAACCTTATTGATTGAAGTCTTTAGCAACAATATACTAAATGGAGCTCTCTCCTAGAGTCTCCTGATAACATGACTGTCTTTTGACAAGTTGATCAACATTGATCAATCAATTAATGAGAAATATCTCCAGGCGCTTTAATGGTCCAGAAGGAAAGCTTATTTAGAGACGCGTTGCATTACTAAGGTAAATTAGCTAGCTAGTTCATGAAATTTTGAACCGTGAAGTGGGAGTGAGCTGTGATTACAGAAAAAAATAGCAGTAATGAGAATTAATTGAAGGATTAATTTCTAAATGAAATTATTTTTTACCCATATTGTCCGCCTGATAAATCAACGAGATCAAACACACACACAATTAAGGTGTCACTGAAGAAATAACTAAATTTCACTAGTTCATCAAACATGATGGTGGTTGAAGTGTCGTGTCCTATAGGTATGAAGTTAGTTTATGACTTGGTGTAAATTCAGTCCAGCGACAAAGTGAGCAGCGACCGGCGACCCTCGGCCAGCGGCCACTATTTTGATATTTGGATGTGAGGCTCCCTCTGTCTACCCCTCACATATTTCCCCCACTAATTCATCTTCTGACCCACTTGTGTTCCACCTTCCCCCATATTAGTACCAGCTGTTATTCCAAATAGGTGCTGCCAACCCTCCCCCTAGTGTAGAGCCCCACACCACATGTCTGCAGATGAGATTTACAACAGCGTTTTGGTTAGCTTTGTCGCTGGACTGAATAGGAATGGTGACCTTATTTTGTTGTGTATATATAGAGGATCCAAGTGCGACTCCGCCTCACACACACACACACACACACACACACACACACACACACACACACATACAAAAGGCAAATTCAATGAACACATGTAGTCCCATGCCGTCAGTATCACAAGGTCACCTGGTCCAATATCACGCCATCGTAGGGAGCCCTGCATTGTAGGATATGTGCTTAATCTGAGGGTGATATTGGCATGACATGCATTTCCATTTATCCCAACGACTTATGTAAATTATTAGCCTTTAGGACATCCACTTCCACCTCTGGCTGAGAATGACCCGCTCTCTATTCTTACTCCCTTTCTCTTCTTCGCCTCCTCTCAAAGCAACTAACTGACTCTGCCTTTGCCGTAATGGACGTCAATATGTTAGAGCAGTGTGATAAATATTTACTAGTTTAGAAAAGGCCCTTTGTACTGGAGAAATGTATGTAATAACAGGCCGTATAAATGGGACTAATGTAGGCACTCTGAAATACTCACTGCAGTGGTCTCAAAGTGCAGCCATGGGTGACACACAAAATTGGCTCTGCATTTAGGAGTCTGCCTAGGATGAGGTTCAGGGTTTTTCAGATTGGTCAGCTCCTGATAGGACTATGACACTATGGAAAAGCATGTTGGAAAGCCCTTGAAGAGTAGTATCTCATAGTGGGCATTTAACATATGTTTATAACAAAGGGGGAAAATGACAGTTTGCGAAAAGTAATGGTCTTTTTCTACCCCATAGATAATATTGAAATATTACCCAGCCATCTGTAAAAACAAATCAGCCAGGTCCTAACATATCAGAAGATTGTGTGTACCCATCGACAGCCTCCTACATGGATGCCCAAGGGGTTTTCTAGACTGCCCAAATTGATGCACTGCAAGTAATGCTCTAGCCTACATGACATGGGATTGTACAGCATCAAGATGTAAATAGGGTGTCTCATATAAATCTTATGTGAATTAAAGAATATCTTATAGCAATATGGAAAGGGGAATATTGTAGCTTTCCAACAGTGTATTACACACACCCTCAAATATAATATAACAGCCTAAAGCGATCCATACAGGTAGAGAACTGGTATAGTGGCTGCATGGTCACACACCAACTACATGTATAGTATAGACCCACTCCAGTGGTGCCAATCTCTCACAGGTACCCCTGTGCATTTCTATAGTGGGAACTTGCTTCCACAACCCTCCCTGTTCTGGTCAATTTCTCCACTTCTAATTATGATAGAAGGATGAGTAAATATGTTCTGGAAAGCTGTTAGTGTGGCCACAAACATGGCACAATAAAATACGGAATCTACACAATTTGGAAAATTTATCCAAGTGCCTAACTAATGAGCTAGACAAGGCACAGGATCCACTACTATGTCGGTAGGTTTTAACAAGCCAGGTGCTTTGTCAGCAATGTCAGTACTCCAGCACTGGTTAGGGTTGGTTAGGAATCCTTAGGGAGGGGCCCCATTGTGCCTCATGTCAGAGCGAATTACTTTCACCACCAGCACCTGCCTCGCCCGGCAGTAGCAGTTGCAGCCTCGGGCATAGGAGGTCATGCAAGTGTCGAAGAGGTGTGGGCATGGGTAGCCCTGCATGATTCTCAGAGATCACCAACCCATATTGATACGTTTGGGGTATCCTTGTATGTGTTGAAATTACATGTTCTCTTTCACATTATCCGTATTGTTTATGCTTTGCTTTAGTGAATGACAGAAATGGTTAATGGCAGTAAAAATTACAACATCATTGCAAGCACATCATTTTGTTCACTAAGGTACAGTCATGTGGAGGGTTACTTGCTTTCTGAGTAGCAATGATATAATGTCAAATGTATTGTTGTTTCCCTTCCCTTCACAAAGCAAAAAAAGAGATGTCATCACAGTCGGATCATTGAGGGGATCATGGAACAAAGTAACCTGTACCCCACTGTAAAAAATAGATGTACTTTCTACAGGTCTGCCCTGTAAACCAAGTACAATAAAGCATCGTAAATATCAGCGATTTCATAGTGAATACTTGTTATGTGCTGCCCTGATTTGGATTACGATGATTCACCGTAGATTTATCTTCTATGTCTAATCCCATTTAGTGCGTCCTGCCATAGATAGGTGGCCTGGTTTGTAAGAAGATGTTTCTGGGGAGTATGAGCTCTTAAAGTGGAGAATACATGTTGAAATAATAGTAATTTTCATTAATCTATGTTTGACAATTTAACCTATATTCCGAATATTTAGAACAGTGAATTAATGGCGATTCTACGTTTAAATAAAAGGTGATTTTACATAAAATGAATGGTGATTCTATGCATAATTAACAGTGACAGTCACTGTTAAAAAAGATGGTGAAAGTTATGTCACGAAAATTTCCACTGAATCACCGTTATTATGATGACATTTGTCCTACAGTGCCCTTATAATTATTGACATGCAGATGATAACATGGTGTTTTCTGACAGAAGCCTACCCTAAAAGCTTTGAAGTACCAATTCTAATGATAGCAGTGGGATGGCAGTTCCCTATCCCTGATGGTGATGGGCTGTAAGTAACATGATCCTTAGTAGGGCCACCAGATCAGGGATCAACTCTCTGCTGGTGATACTTAATGAGACAAACATTTTAGAACCGTCGGGGTAATAGTCCGTTTGCATGGCCCAGCCCTAGATGAGAAAGTCTGGTGGTGTAGGCAGGGTGGATGAAGCAGACCACTTGGTGTTGGGTGTTTAAAATGGGAGGGGTTTAAAGCGTTTGTTGCATGGCAATGTAAAGTGTTTGTGACACCATGGGCAAAATGTGAGCCACATCGTCATCTTTTCAATAGAGCTAGCTGATACATACCTCCATGGTAACAACTACATCCGGCATTATGTCAAGAATATTGAACATGAGTTTCTACATTTTCAGTGCTTATGAGTAGAAGGATTATTATAATCTTTTCCAGTCGTTTTTGACCAAAGAATGGGTTTGATCAAAGTATTTTCTTTACAAGGCATGCCTCTTGCACCTAGAGATAATGGGTAAGATCATCAAATAGTCAGATCTACATTATATTACAACTGTAATAGAATAAGTTGAGAAATATATCACTAAAACTGTGTACAGATTCATTGATTAACAGTCATTGTTGATAATAAAACAGTATCGCTACCTCGTTATATATAGCAATGGTTTGAGATATGTAAGGCAGAGTGTATGGCTGTTCTCAGCCTGGCATGGCCACATATTGCTGTGGAAACCAGCGCAAACCCCTAAATGTCACAAGAGTTTTATTCTGTGCTTTTTAAGGAGGCATTTAGGTAGTTTCTTCTGACTAGCAGAGATGCGATCTTGCATAATGTTACACATCACTGAGACAGGGAGGGCCGGAAGGCGGATCAGGTGAGGCCATAATGATCACAATGGGTGACTATTCCAGCGTTGATACACTGTTTCACTCCAAGAAAACAACATTTAGCCACTCATACTGTATTACTTAGAGCACAAGTTTTATCAATATGTTTTCTTGTAGTCATTATTGGTTTGAATTGTGAATTAAACGAAATTCATTTACCAGATGATTTCTAAATTATAGTATACCGTACTACCTTGCGAGTAAGCCAAGTCCTGGAGGTCTATTAGCCGCACCTTTAGGAATATCCTACTAGCCTCACAGGGGGTCTAGTTATGGTGACTTTAGTACTGTAGTATACATTCAAAAACGCACGTAAAAGACACGGTCCTATAAGCCTCACTGCTGAACTGATTTACCCCTTTCATGCCCAGAACTCCCAAAATGCGCGGTCCAAGCACTATCTATATCATAAACATCACCCTGAACCCCCTCTTCATCAGCTTTCCAATGATACCTCATATGCTATACTTACATGCGTGGCTCGATGATAGAATTGTTTAGTGCCACTGACTTGAGTGACAGTAACGTTGGTGGCATTCCTTTATAAACCACGTTTTAGGTACATGATTGAATTGTCCCATGAACGATAAGAGCAAGCCCAGTGGGCACAGAACATTGAATCAACATTGATAATTGGTTGTCAATGTTGATTCAATGTTGAACCAACGTTGTTTCAACGTTTAACTGAATTGTGTGCCCACTGGGAGGGAATTCATTTACCATCTCTTACTCAGTGGGCATAGAACATTGAATCAACGACGGTTGTCATTGTTGATTCAATGTTGATTCAATGTTAATTCAATGTTAATTCAACGTTGAACTGAATTTTGTGCCCACTGGGTAAGGGTTGGGGGGGAGCGTAAATGAGAAATTGAAAGAAAAGGGATAAGCTTAGCAAATTGCTTTTCCCCAGAATGATGGTTAAGGCAGTTTTTCTGCAAAATGCATGGACACCAGGGTTGGCTCTGATGGTTAAATGTTAATTGGAAGGCACTGATAAGGTTTCTAAATAATTAAGTCCTTTGATAAAGATGTTTTCCTCCGTATATTTGTGTTATAACAATGTGGTTGGCGATCTCTAAAGGTGACCGCGTATTGAAATTGAAGTATCTAAAGGATTCCTAAGAATTGATGACCACTTATTGTGTAATTTATCAATCATAAGAAAATGGTATAGGGCATCAAAGAAGGAGGACGGGAGACTATAATTATGGAGAACATTAGAAAATAGCTGTACACTTTTCTACAGATCACAAATGATGTCACCTTTTTTTGGGTAATGTAATGTGTTTAAATCCCAGTTGAATGTTGATTTATGTCTGAGCTACATAAATCAGACCTGTATGTTTGAGAGTGGTAAATAAACCGTTTTGACATTCATAAACCTTTTAAAAGTATGTAGTTCAGACCAAAAATCAACATAGATTTATGTCTGACCAACGTAGTTGTGTTTACTGGGACTGACTAAAATCCCACATGGTGCCAAGCTGACACCGTCGGGAAATTCGGTAAAAGACGTTTTTATCAGTATGGCTCCCGAGAAAATGATGACATTCAGAAAAATGGGTATCTCTGATGTTTATAGGTATAGAACTTTGATTTTAAAACCAATGGATATGTTTACAAGGTCATACGTTCATAATATGTCCATATAAAAGTCCTTCAGTGATTCAAGGTCAAGGTCAAGGTCAATTTAGATGTAAAACTATAGTTTCTAGTGTTTTCCATTAAAATCAACTGAATAACCCTAACCCTTTATTATCATAGGCATATTGAATGATGAAAATGATTCAAGGTCAGGATCAAGGTCAAATCAAAGATTAAGCTTCCAAGTTTGGTATTTTTCACTTGAATCTCATGTGAGTCCACTCACGTTGATATAATGCCACAGGCTCTGACAATACCGATATAAAATGAAAGATTTCTGAAGGTCAAGCAGTTTTTGTCAAGATCATGTTACTGATTAGCTTACTTTTTACCTATAAATTGGTCAGAATATTTTTTTATGTGATTTATTAGGGTAATTAATTACATATGTAATTACAATGGTTCGGCGCATTGCTGTTCTTCAACCGAGACCCCTTTTCTTTTGTAGTAAAGTCTTGATGGAGAAAGGTATTACAGTGTCATGCAGATCGTATATGTATATTTAATAGTAGAGGTAGGATAAAAGTAATGTTCATAGATATACAATTATGAATCATTTGATGAGATGAGATGCCATATGAGATTATCATTAAGTTGCCCAAATTTGAGAGCAGTAAAAGCTACAAATTGTATGAAACAAGTGTCAATATTTATTTTTATTGCCTTTTTGAAGTCAGAAAGGTCTTCTATAAAGGTGTAAAACGCCTTTAGATTATTCCAGCAAGTGATGGCTTCAGAGTATGCACTGTTAAGGACAATAGGCTTTAATTACTGGGATATTTTCATTCGTTTACCCTTGTGTCGTTTGTGTCCTGTTAATTATGTACTCCTCTTCACTAAAATATAATTCACTAAAAGATCAAAGTGAAGGTAAGAACAAACAGTATATTGAACATTGAAATCAATGCTTGTCCATATATGATGCCAATTCTCAGTGATTTTGAACAATATCACAAGCCAGTGAATGATTCAATTTGAAGGAACTGTCATCTATCATAACTTTCTGGCACCCTTCCCCACCTTGACACTTGCAGGACACACTGTACTGCAGTTGTGCTGCCGCACATGTACATTTGGCTGTGGTACAATTTTCACATGAGCACTTGATTTCTTTTGGAGTCATAACAGGCATCACCGTTTTATAGACTCTGTCCTTGACTTAGCTATACTGCTCAGGATCTATCTTTGGGGGATCAAGATTCTAGCAATTTAACCAGACGCAGGCTTGGAAGTGTGCTCTTTGCATATTTAATTTGAATGCCTCAAAGGTAGGTGGGAGAGAGCTTTTGGGATAACACTAAACTTGCTCTTGCTGTCTTTCCCTTCCATACTTTGAATCACAGAGAGGCTAGATTGTCAACATCTGTATGGCCATAGCAGGCTGCCTTGACCATTGTTACTTCCGTAATGATGTCTGGAATGTTTTCAATTACATTCCCCAGTAAGTCCAATTGAGCTTCTGTTTGGATAACTTTAACCACCTTAGCCTTCCCAATGCCCCAGCACTGTGCTATAGTGTGGCATCCTGACAATGAGTGTCCGGCAGGTAGATTTGGTATTAGTTGATTGTGTTTCTGCACTGTACCCTTAATGTCAAAACATTTACTGTCCTTTGATGTAATTTTCATTACTATGAAGCAGTTTAAGCTATATTTGTTGTTATAGTAAAGGAGAAGCACTAACACATTAGTGTCATCAGCTTGATCACTTTGATGGTGCATGCTTCATTCCTGTTGGTTATTGACAGAAGTTGCTGAATGATTATGATGGCAACTTCAGGCCTGTAACAACGAGCTTTTGCTGACCTTTTTGAAGTTCCTCTTTGTGAACCACAATTTCACTCACAAACAACTGAATCAGCTGGACCTAGTTATGTGAAGAGCTGAGTATGACCTTACAAGGAGGGAGCTGTATATTGATGTCTTCTGCTTGCTTTCATGCTTCGCCCACAGCGATTTGATGCTGAAGTCAAGGCATCTATCAAACACAAGGTACACATTGGCCTTCTTCAGTATCCTCTCGATATATTCAACAATATTGTCAATGTAGGCTTTTACAGCTCTATTTGATGGCCAGTCCATAGCCCACACCATGGCACAACCATCAATGATGATATCTCTTGGTTTGGGAATATTCTGTGCAGAAACTTCCACTTTTAGTGTGGTCTTCAATGTCGCCTTACAATGTTGTTTTTTTTTATTGGAAGAACCTTTTCCTTGGATTTTGAAGGTTGAAAGTATTTTACCTTAATCTTGACCTTGACCTTCAGAACTGTAACATTCGATATGGTTGTGAAAATAGTATATAGCATTATCTTGTCACAGGTTGGATTCTATAAAAAATCCCGGAATAGGAATTTCAATCGTTGATTTGACCTTGACCTTGGCCTTGACCTTGAATCATTCAACCTTCAATATGCCTTTGATAATAATGTAGAGGGCCATATTGGAAAAACGGATTTTACAGAATTTCCCCTGGCGGTGCCAGCTTGGCACTGTGTTGGATTTTGTTCAATGGGGTCTCATGAGCCAGAATCACCACAAACCCACTGGTTTGCTGCAAGGTCCAGGAAGATATGCTAGTTCTGCAACTGGACTAGTGGTTATAAGCTAAATGTCAATTTGGGAGGAGAAATTCGGCTTACAATAAAAGTGCTTGAAATTAGTTTTCACTATACTCCTATATATCAAAACCTTGCCTATAAGCCAAATGGGAATTCGGGGGTTATAATTTGCCTTATAACAAATAAGACAAATAAAATGTGGCTTATAACCAAGGTTTTACAGTAGCATAACCGCCTGGGGTATAGAAGTCTTCAAATATATCTTGTCCCTTTGTGGGCGAGCATCAACTATAATTGATGCAATGGCTAGACGAGCATCAACTATAGTTTATGCCATAGCCGGGCGAGCATGAGCTATAGCTTTATTGGAATTAGAAAAGCCTCGCCCCTTAGGAAAAATTCTGCAAATAATGCTTGCATTAACATATTTTGGCCACCATTAATGTAAGGGTTGATTAAAAGAGAAGAGGGAATTCCCTTGTCCTAATCAGTCATTGTCTTTCCATTTTTATCCATTTTTATATGTTGTTGCTTTTATTCATATAGTCTGGACTTAAAAAAGTGATATCTCACAGACCCTCACATCTTCCCACCCCTCTGTCTCTTTTTGCCACTAAACTCAAAGACCCACCCACCCCCTAGCAGGTGACATCATTTGTGAACGTTCCCACACAAAAAAATCATTTTACGTAACATCATAGCCCTGAATTCGAAGAAACAACACAATACTCTTGCTGCTTCACATAGAACTATAATGAATACCTGAGGATGGTTAACTAGTTCAGGCCATGCTTGGTCTCATCTGCCTTTGATTTATTGCCTTGATCAGTCAATGAGGTAATGAAGTTCACACAGAAAAGTAAAGGAGTCGCCATGATTCTGATAGCCAGGGTTGCATTTTGTTTCCCATGTGACACCTGTAGAGGAGAGTCAAATGAGTTTGAATCTCTGTTCCTGAAGAGTCAACAGCAGTTGACCCCTCAAAAGAGCGGGAGTCAAAATCGATACTTGAATACATGAGTAGCATACAGGTAAGGTGGGTTGTGTAATTATGGCAGGGTAGAGTGGGGGCAACAGGTGTATATAATTAGTAGACATGTCATGTGAAGCCTGCGAGAGAAGGGAGAAGTGAGGTGTTGTCATATCCAGCACTTCTCCCAGCGCCACATATTAGATGCCAATATCAGATCTAAATGAAATAGTTAGCAGTGCCATACGTTATATCTCACATACTTAGTACCCAGTGTTATGGTTGTTACCCTTACCCACAAATATGGTGACTAAGCTCTACACTATTAATGTTCTTGGAATGAATTATGTGGTTTTTGATCACATTTGATTCAGGATAGTCAACTGGAAAGCTCTTCCATTGACATCCGTTAGCCACACTATTTTGACATGGCTGACATTTCTATAATGAATTAAAACCGTGTGACATGCAACAAATATCTAAGTTATAGATAGTGGCTCTGCATTGTGGTTGCCATTCGTACTAAATTAGTGTTGGTTGCCCCACCAGGTGGTTTCACATGCAACTATTATCAGAGTCAACAGATTTTTTTAAAACTCTTCATAAAGGGTCAAACTATAAATGACTCTGCTGTAGGCAGAGTCAACTGCACTTCACTCTGCAATGGTTTAGTCAATTTGCATAAGGAGTAAGGGGTATGACTGGAGTAGCTGTGACCCCTCCACCAGAGTCATCATGACTCTGCTACCAGAGTCAACTAACTATAGTGAAAGAGTTGTCATAAGAGGATGCGTCCTCTAATATGAGTATTAGCATAGTCCTGTAGTCCTGCAGCCAAAGCCTGATATTAGGGGTAACCTTGCACTAGAGTACACCTATGACTTTAAAACCAGGGTTTTATCTATGGATCTTTCCGAAAACAATGGTGGTAGTTAGAATGTTGTACACCTCGGGAAAAAATTTCACGCATGTTTGAAAAAATGAAGTATAAATGATTAATTTATTCAAAATAAATAGGGAAAAACATATTTTAAGGCACAAAAAAAAATGGATTTCCGTCTCCTACACCATAAATATTGCACATTTTTTTGCTATGACAACTGGTTGCTTAGCAACAGCCGTTCTAATTGTTTATTTGCCTAGCAACACATGTTTCCCTCATTCCTAGCGTATTTCTAATCATACCTACCCCCACTAAAATGGACCCAGGGATTTCAATGGCATTAGTCAAATGTTTCTACGGCAACCGGTTGCTTAGCAACGGCCATCTAATTGTTTATTTGCCTAGCAACACATGTGTACCCACTTCCTAGCTCAATTCTAACCATACCTACCCCCACTCAAATGAACTCAGGGACTTTAATAGGGTCAGCAGTTTAAGCTATATTTGTGTTGTGAATGATCTGACTTGTTTCACTGATGTTGGGGTGGGGAAGGTTTTGACACTTTCCACCTTTTCTGGGGATGGTTGTAGACCATCTGGTGTGACACGCATTCCTAGAAAATCTATCCTATCTGTGAAGTACTCACATTTTGATTTCTTTAGCTTGAGTTTCCCAATTCTCAGGCTTTAGAAGATATCTTCAAGGTCTGAAAAATGTCGTTCTACATCTGGTGACAGGACTTGAATGTCATCTAGATAGGGTAGGGCACATTTGTATTTCAGTTTCTTGAGAATTAGTGTGACTAGATGGCAAAATCCTGCCGGTGCGGTGGCTCAACCCATCGGCATCTTTTGGTAGACATATTTCTTGTCATTTGTTATGAAAGCAGTTTTGTGTTGATCCTCCCTCTCTTGTGGGAATTTGGAAAAACCCTTGTTGTGCATCTAGTTTACTGAAAACAGTAGGTTTGAGTGACCCTATCATATCTAGTGTGTCATCTGCACGTGGCATTGATAAAGCTTAGTTTGTTATATTAGCATTGATGGGGCGTAGGTCTGTGACTAGGAGTTGGCCTCCAGATGCTTTCTGTACTAGCAATGATCTGGATGCCCAGGGTCCCTCTGCACATTCTCTGCGGATGCCCTGTCTGACTAAGTCTTCACAGACTTCTCCAATCTTAGCTTGCTTTTCAGGCGTCTGCTTATATGGTAGGTAGTGACATGGAACTGCATCTGGTTTGATGTGAATAGAATGTGTGTACATAGGTGGGTTGTACCTATGTCTTTGTCTACAAATACATCTTGATACTGTCTTGTGGAGTAATTTTTGGAGTCTATCTTGTCCAATATCTGTTAGTACACGTTTGGGTGGCACATTTTCCATCATGTCTGGCATAATGTCATGAGCCTCACTGTGAACTGTGGCCAATTCATCATCAGTGTCATTTCCACGTTTTGTACCTGGATCTGCATATACTGAGGCACAGTCTGACTCTGTGTCACTACAATTCTCTTCAGTGTCTAGCACTTGTAGTGTGGGTTCCTCAATAGGGATGTCAGTATATGGTTGATGTAACTCAGAGGTAATCTCTGTGAATAGGGCTATTATATCACCCTTCCTCATGATCGGTGGCTTGTATTGAGCAGTATGATTGGGTGCCTGTTCATTTCTGAGGGTGTTACTACTCCCATTTGAACTAGGTATGGAACTCTGTTGTTTCTCTGACAATTTTCTAATGTGGCTACACATCCATCTAAGCATCTGAGGGATGTGACCTGTCCTAGAACTGCTAGTTCTGTAAAAGGAAGGATGTTGGCCTCCCTTACAGCTTGGACTGGTTTGACTTGTAGCTCTGGGTCTACAGTGAATTCGATCTGTGATCGTGTTGCTTTTAAGAAATCTGTGCCTAGGACAAAGTTCTGGCTTTGTCAGATTTGGAATAATTGAAAATGGGAATTCGAATCTGGTACCATGAATTTTGAATTTCAATACTGCTGCTTGTCTTACATGGCATATAGATCCGTCTGCTAGGTGTACATTGAACTTTCTCTTTTTGATTTCCACATTTCCAGATTTCTGAATTTCCCTGAGAAAAGTATCCCTGACACAGGTGATAGTGGCACCGGTGTCAACTAAACAAGGTATTTCAGTGTGTTCATAGAATCTTGCATTTAAACAGCCATTTTTAAGAAGTTTGACAGAAATTTTGGTACTCTCGCCCATTTCCTTTTGCGATGCATCTTGTTGAGGTGTGATGTGGATTACTGATGGTCGACTTGATTTCCAGGTTTGTACGTGAGGGATTGTCTCTGCTATACTAGCAATTGTCTTTGGTTGTCCTAGGGGTTGTTGGTCTTGGATCTTGATGGGGGGTTGGAGAGGCTCACAACGCACTGGCCCAGCGACGCTGTGGGTCTCTAGTTTCCTGAGTTAGAAGATCCTAGTAGCTGCTTGATCTGTTGGAGCACATCAGGCTGGATTCCTTGAGGTGGCTGCTGGGGCTGCTGTTGGGGGTTGTAGCCTTGTGTGTTGGATCTGTAGCCATTGTAGCTGTCTTGACCTCTGCTGTTGTCCCGACTGTGGTTGTAGTCACAACGGTTTTGATCTCGACCTCTATTGTAGTCACGATCTTTGCTGTGGTCCCGACGGTGGTAGTCACGGTCTCTGCTGTTATCACGGCGATTATAGTCACAATTTCTGCTACTATCATGGTGTTTTCACAACTCCTGCTGTTATATCTGCGGCTGGTGTCCTGACTGTTGTCTTGTTGGTGATCTTGGCTGTTATTTTGGCTGTATCCTCCCCTGCCTCTTTGTCCTCCTTTGGCATGAGGTTTAGGCTATGGTCCTCATCTTCTCATGAGGGGTCCTCTTGAGCTGGTTTGGGGTCTGTTATTTGCTTCTTTGGGGGGTTACTAAATTTCTGTGATTCTGACTGTTTTGCAGTCATAGAGCTTATGTGTGTCACAGATTTTAGCTGTGCCTACATGGATTCCAATTTGGCTTCAAGGTTTGATCCAACACTGGACTGAAGTGTGGTCTTCATCCTTTCTTCTGAGATCTTTTGTTGATTCTCATACTTCCTTGCTACTCTAATAATGTCCTTCCATTCCGACACATCTTCTTGTATCACTACTTGTCTGACATCCGATCTGAGTCCTAGTATGAGAGCGTCAGTTTTCTAGTGACCGGTTGTGTGCAGTGGCCGTAGTATCCAGGGCCATGGCATAGTCATCTATAGACTCTGTTGGACCCTGTACTCTTAGGCTTTCTACTGCATGCAACTTGTCATCTAGTGCAAAGTACTCTTCAAATGCAGCTTTCAGAGTGTCATAATTGACTCCTTTGTGAGTGGTCATGTATGACTTGTACCATGAGAGAGATTTTCCTGTCTTATAGTTTTAGAAGTGTTTTAGCCTATTTACCTCCTTGTCACCTGGTTTAGAGTCAACACACTGTTAATACTCCTCCAGATGTCTTGTAGAGGATTGGGTGGCTAAGGGCTGTGAGAACCTCTCTGGTTTTAACACATTACTGTGTTTGTCCTCCATATCTGCTGCAAATTGTTCTTTCATTTTCTTGACTGACTCTTCTCTGGCCAGGCTTTCAGCTTCCTGGCCTTCTAGAAGTTTTGTGAGTACACCTGCTAGTGATGTGTCTGTGGATGAGGTTTTGGTTGGTGTACCACTAGTGGGTGGGGGAAAAGAAGACATTGCCTCAGCTAGTTTAGCTTCCATGGCTGCTTGTAGATTGGTCTCCATGTCAGCTAGTGCTTGGGTAGCATCAGCCTTCTGTTTTTCCATGGAATTCTTCAGTGCCTGGTTGGCTTGTCTGAGTAATGTCAATTCCTTTTCTTGTTCCTCTATGGCCTTCCTTAGGGCTTCACTGGTACTTCTCTCATGTGAGGTGTGTAAGGCTCTGAGTTCAGGCCTAAGTGTCTTATCCACATGAGTCTCTACATTCTGGGCAATGAGTTGAAATGCCTCAGTCTCCTACTGGGCTGCCTGGCCCGGGGATACTGCCTCGTCGTCACTCATACCTGATCCTTGGGTATGCTGACCGTTTGAGAATAGGTCACTCTGTGTGTCCTGGATTGTGTCCAGGGCAGCTAGAGTGTCCAAGTGAAGCTTGCCTTGGAAGTCACTCGCTTAAGTGGTGTGGTGTGGTGAAACTGAGGGTGTTGGAGTGGAGCTCCTGGATGAATCCTTGGAGCTTGGTCTCCTCCTCCTATCAGGTAGACATCCAGGGGTAACTGGTCCTTGGCTGCGGAGGTGAGTCTTGGAAGTCTGTGCTGCCAGCTTGTGGGATCTTGTTGAGACTTCTCCACCACTTTGTCATAAGAGGATGCGTCCTCTAATATTAACTAAGTAAGTCTTGAGGTCTTGTAGTATAGTCGGTATTTATTACAAGTTGACAGCAACAGTACAGTAAGTATAATGTAGGTTCCACTCAGTTACACCTATCCACACAATAGTATAGGACTAGTAAGTATACCCAAGAGTCAAAGGGGTCCTGTACACAGTCTGATACTGGCTCATAGTAGGGCATAGCCTATAGCCTTGTCTCATCCAGTGGAGAGGTCCTTGCTCTGTGAAGTCCTGAGGTGAAGTGATATGGACCAGAGCCAAGAGGTCCTGTACATTGTCTGATAGTTGGGCCTAGGGAAAAACGGGAAAAGACTTCTTATCCCTACTTTACACAACCACTGAATGCCTTGTTGACAAGGCTCACTTTGCTTATGTGTACCATGGTTACCCAAGGGCTCTGGCCAATCAGGGCTCAGGGATTTAGTCTATGACCTCACTTCCTCTGTGCACTCTCCTAGCAGAGTGTTGGTGCACTTCCTAATATGGGATTTACCTGATTGATTGATTGATTTGTTTAACGTCCCAGCGTACATAGACCCTATGGGAGGGATTTATCTTGGATTTATCTTACAGCAGATGTTTAGGACTTAGGAGAATTTGTGTGATGGCCATGTGGCCCCAAAGATTGAGGAGGGCCTATGTGACTCACTGTGTTTAGTACAGTGGGTTTGGTACAGGTAGTGGTTTCAACTTGAATGTCTCATCAGGAGGGTGTTTTTCCCCATTGGTCCAATATGGGACCAATACGGACACAAAATACGGACCGTATATACGGGACCCGTATTGGGAGGCCCAAAAACAGTGCTTTTCCCCCCCTCCGTATCACGACTATATGTACATACGGGATTGGCATAAATTCTGCTGCATATGGGTTACCAATGCGGGACTCACCTGTCCTAATTGTAAAAATGTACAAAAACCAGTCTTCATTCCAGGAAACCCCTAGGGAATTCCCTCTGTGACGTCATAATATAGAGACACATACGGGGGTAGGCTGGAAACATTCTGTTTTGGATGCTAGGGAATGGAGAGGGGAGCTCGGGGAATGGAGAAGGGAGGTCGGGGAATGGAGAAGGGAGGTCGGGGAATGGAGAAGGGAGGTCGGGGAATGGAGAAGGAAGGTCGGGGAATGGAGGAGGGAGGTCAGGGAATGGAGAAGGGAGGTCGGGGAATGGAGAAGGGAGGTCGGGGAATGGAGAAGGGAGGTCGGGGAAGAGATATGAAAGGTCGGGAAAGGCACTGGATTTGGAGTGTTTTCTTCACCTCTGGCCCCAGCCAGCTCTGTACTCTGATAGCTATTGTCTACCACTGTTTATACACGAGGAGTCTATAGGCAGATTTTCAGCTCTGTAGGGCCATTATTTACCAAGTTATGGAAGAAAAGACTCTTTTTCATGTAATTTCTCCGAAAATCCATATGATTTTTTTAATTTTTTTTTTATCATGAAGGTAGAAGTTGGACTTAACTTATTTACTCGTTAAAATAATTCTAGGGCCATTTTATTACATATATATAGCACTTTAAAAAGGGGGAGTTTACAGACATGGTAGGCACAAGAGAGGTTTCTCCAATGTGTGGATCCATGTTTTACTGACCAAACAGGCCATCGTACCGTTACACCCATATGTGCAGCATTAGTAGAGCCACTGACTGCAAATTCCGGGCTGTGTTGGTGCTGCCACCTAGAGGCTAAGTCAAGCTGGCCTCAACTCCTCTCATATGTATATGAGGGAATGGAGATCGCAAGCCAAATGGGGGAGGTCATGTGGACCTAAACCATTATTCTGTAAGCTAGTACAGTCACCCACCTCCCTTCTCCCTTTTTAAAGTGCACATATATATGTAAAAATATGGCTCTAGGATTGTTTTAATGAATAGATAAGTAAAGTCCAACTTCTACCTTTATAATAGAAGAAATAAAAAAAATAAAAATTGAGTTTAAAAGAAGTTATACAAAAAAATCTCTTTTCTTCTGTAACTCGGTAAATAATGGCCCTATGGAGCTGAAACTTTGCGTATAGACTCCTTGTGTATAAACGCTGGTAGACAATAGCCATCACAGTACAGAGCTGGCTGGGCGCCAGTGCTGCTAGAGGCTAAGTCATGCCAAGGTCAAGGTCGCTACATTCAATGTGGATCTGGGGTACTTTGTTACCTATGCGGGAGTTAAAATGTTCGTATGCTGCATACGGGGCACTTTTTTTGAATTTATGCTGCTCCGATAGCTCAGGAATTGAGGAGACTTATACGGACAGGATGCGGAAAATAATTCTCGCATCCGATGAGGAAAAACACCTTTTTCCCATTTGCGCATACGGGATCCCTTATAGGATACGGAATTCTGCTTTTTGGAAAAAAATGTCCGCATCCAATGAGGAAAAACACTTTTTGCCCGTATGGGTTGCCAGGACCCCCGTATGACACATAGGGACACAAAAACCAATGGGGAAAACAGCCTCCAGGTGTGAATTATATATTAGGAGTTTGATTAGATCCTTATCACTCTAATATGGGTTTTGCCTTAAATATTGCTCAAATTATATTGAAAATGAGATGAATCTCATGCAAGTTGAGGTGCCTAGCATTTTTAGAATAGTTAATGTATGTACAAACCGATTGAGATATGCAGAGACAATATGCCAAAGACGACTGTCAGAAAAAATCATGGGATTCTACCAATTTTCAAGCAAGCAAAGAGGGCCAAAAATTGACCAAAATCTGCCAAAAAATGGCCAATTTTGTGCCTAAAGGCACGATCGGTCTTGAGGGGTAAATTCGCCAATAGGCGCGATCAGTAAAGGAAGAGTTAAGCGTTCCAGGGTTTGTCCAACAAACTGTATGCTGCGAGATTTGCAAGTTATGGCATAAATAAAGTTGGCGCTTTGACAATTGACAGAAGTGCTGAACTTTCTGCCAGTAGTGGTAGATTGTATGTTACCACTTTTGTTTATTTTTTATGCCGAAGTGGTGGCGTAGCCACCTGGTGGTGCCGCTAGGCACCACCATAACGAGGTATATGATGTTTGCACTTTACCAGAAGTCAGACCATGCGCCGCCATCTTGGATTGTGCAGCCATCTTGGATTAAGGAGTCACAACACAAATTTATGCTATGTGATCAACCTTTGATAGTTCCTGAGGTTGATTATAACTATACCTACCCCCCCTAATATGGACCCAAGGAATTCAATGGTTCTATCGCTTTGTTGCTAATACAGCTGGTTGCCTAGCAACGGCTATTCTAATTGTTTATCTGCCTAGCAACACAAATTTCCATGGTCCTGAGGTTGATTATAATCATACCTTTCCCCCCTAATATGGACCCAAGGAATTCAATGGTTCTATTGGTTTGTTCTGCCTAGCAACGCACATTTCCATGGCCCTAAGGTTGATTATAATCAAACCTACCCCCCCTAATATGGACCCAAAAAATTCAATGGTTCTATTAGTTTGTTGCTAATACAGCTGGTTGCCTAGCAACATCTATTCTAATTGTCTATCTGCCTAGCAACACAGATTGCCTTACCCCCTAAAATGGACCCAAGGAATTCATAGGAAATGCCATATTTGAAGTAATATCATCCTTCCCCCTGATAACCCCTTCCCGGCCCTGCTTATTTGCTGTCTTGAATGGGTTCCCTTCAAACATACCAACCATGTAGACATTATGTTTCTTCGAGGCATTTTTTATGCGGCAACAACTGCAATTCTTGTTGGGCAGTATCTGCAGTTCAGGGGAGTGTTGCACGGGTACTTTCTAATGTGTGGGACCTTGGCTGCGGGGGTCTTTTGGCTGGTGGAAGCTCTCATCAGTTCGTCACCCAGACTTTTATTCCGTCTGTTGCCAAAGACTAGTTTGTGCTCATGAAACTCTCTTGTGGTTTTGGTCTTTTTCATTTGGTCCCAGTTCTCTGTGAGTATTTGTTTTATCGGGGGATTGTGAGGATTGTGGGTAGTGATGCAATAAAATGCTTTTGGTCTACCAGTGTTTTTGAGTTTAGTTTGTGGGTTTAATTAGTTCAGCTCGGGGTTGCATTTTTTGCCCTTGCTAGAGAGTCTATGAGTAGCTGGCGAGGGTATATTCTGAGTAGGAAGTGTGTGCAGAGCCTTAGGGAATTGCGTAAGAATTCTGAGTCTCTAGTGCAAATGCGTTTTACTCTGATGAATTGCGAGTAAAGGATGGCTCTGACTACATGCCGTGGGTGCTCTGAGGAGTATAGGAAGTAGTTGTGACTGTCGGTGGGTTTGCAGTAGAGTGTGGTTTCGAGTTTGTTTTCTGAATTTTTGATAACCGTGATGTCGAGGAAGTTGACCGTAGTGGCTGATTCTTCCATTGTGAACTTTATTGTTTTGTGACATGTGTTTAGATGATTTAGGAATACGTCTAGAGCAGGTTTGCCATGTGTCCATATAATGAACACGTCATCGATATACCATTTCCAAACTAAGGGTTGGGTGTGGTAAGGGTATACACACCTGTTCTCGAAGTCTCCCATGAAGATGTTGGCATAAGCGGGTGCCAGCTTGGTTCCCATTGCAGTTCCGCTTACTTGGAGGAAGTCCTTGTCATTGAATTGGAAGTTGTTGCATGTTAGGACTAGCTCGAGTAATTTGCATAGGGAACTATTAGTTGGATTTAAGTTTGGGTGTCGCTCTGAAGCTAACGATTTCCCAACTGCTCTGATGCCCTCAGGGGTTGGGATGTTCGTATAGAGACTTGTCACGTCAATCATTGCTAACATGGCGTTTTCTGGGATGTCTAGATTTATGAGGGTGTTTATGAAGTCCCCGGAATCTTTTAAGAAAGATGGTAGTTTAGGTATTATAGGTTGTACGAAAAAAATCTACAAATTGGGATATTTTCTCGGTCGGGCACTCTTTGGGCTGAGACGATGGGTCTACCTGGTGGGGGGAGAACATTTTTATGGATTTTTGGAAGTAGGTACAGATTAGGTGTCCTAGGTTAATCTGCGACCAGATATTCAGCTGTTTGTAAGTGTATCTCACCTTGGTAGTACATTCTCATGACCTCTTTGGTGATAGTGTTGTTGTGAATGTCGGTGAGGTTGTCTTTTTGAAGTCTATAGAAGTCTCGGTCATTTAGTTGGCGGAGGCCCTCTTTGATATAGTCCGATCTGTTTTGGAGTACTACTGCGGATCCCTTATCTGCTTTTTTAATTACTATCTCGTTTTAGGATAATGAGATTTTAGCTTGTTTCTCGGGTCAAGTTAGGTTGGATCTGGGCTTAACTTTAGGGTAGCTACTTTCAAGGTATTGTTGGTTTAGTAGGGCCATATGTTCTACTATTCCAGGGGCTGGAGGATTCCATTTGGGAGGACGTTTAAATTTCTGGTTCTTGAAGGGGACTTGAACTCGGGTGAGGTCCACCGGAAGGGTGGCCTTTTCGTCAAACTTGCTTAGCACTATATGTCTCTCAACACTATGGAATTTGTTAACGTCTTCCATTATTATGCCAGGGTCTGGGGCTGCAGGGGTGCTTGCAAATGTATGTCCCTTTTGTAGGAGACTGAATTCTCCTTCTGACAGCTGATGATCTGAATGATTAACAACATCAGAATAACAGTCTAGTGATTTTTTATTTGCAGAATTAATTGTGGCATTGCCATTTGAATTTTGGTGGTCATACAGGAGTGGGAGAAAGTCCATGCAATATGTTTCGAAGGCTTCCAAGAGAGTATTGTCTTCAAAAGGATTATCAAATAGTGGATTATAATATAGTGATGGAATGTTCGGACCTGTCAGAAGTGACGGTCGGCCTTCTAGTGAGGAGCTTAAATGTGTCCACCAGGTCCACTCTCGGGCAACGAGGGCGTCCCTGATTGATTTCGGGGTTCCCCTGGTTGTTTCGGCACCCTGGTTGGGATCGCTGCTGGTTTGTTACTGGTCGTCGTGATGGGTTGGAGTGCTGCTGGTTCCGCGGGGCCTGGGCCTCTAGACGGGTCAATTCTCAGCTGCTAGGATTTGCTCTAGCGTGAAAGCTGGTTGCGGGGTTGATCCTTGCATCGCGGGTGGTATAAGTGGGCTCACCTGTGCGAGAGGTCGGGGGTCTTGTGTGAGTGATACTTTGCTGGCGCCGCTGATTGTGTGCTGGTTGTAACCCGGGCGCAGTTTGGCAGGGATGCCGGACCACAGGGCATCTTGTGGTTTGTGTTTGAGGTCAGAGGCCTCATCGTTTAGTTTTTGTTGAGTTCCGCTGTTTCGCGTTCCACTAGTTGAGTAGCGAGAGTGGTGGCAGGTAGAAACTCGTAGTACTCAGGAGTTCCGGCCTTCGCTGTCAAAGTGACAGTCACACAATGTATACCCCTCCATATTCTATCCACCTATGTTAGTGTACATCAAAGGGTGCCCAGGGGGGCCCCTAACTAACATTGTAGTGGAATGTGGGTTAGACATGCGGGTCGCCTGTCGGCCATGTGCCTTGCATGCTCTAGGGTGTGCCTTGCTTGACTCGGGGTGTGCCTCGCATGCTTTCCACCCTGCGGCGGTAGCATTGGCGGTACACTGCGGTATATGCGGGCGGGGCCGCCACCCATCACCTGACAGAGTCATGGCGATGCCTTTACTTCTCTCTGTGTTGGGTCATCCATTTCTTTTTATTGTGAAGCATTTTTTATAGTTCATAAATTGGACAATTATCAAGGATTCTTGAGCGAAATCTCTAAAAGCCGGCCCCAAAGAGAGGGGAGGTCAAAAAGAAATCAGATCATGTTTCTGGAAACCTGCCTTAATATAAAATTTGGCCTCATTTAATGAAATCTACTGGAGGAGGAGTCATATGTGAAATGCTCAGAGACTGAAGGGATGTACACAGACTATCGAAAGCAGACAGAAGAGTCATATCTCTCCTATTCCTTTCCACATATGCCCAAAGGGCTACTCTTCATGACAGATACATTTTAACACTTGGGTATTTATTTAAGTAAAAAGGCCTATTTAGTGATGCATTTGCAGCTCCTACTAGGAGCTGCTATGCACTTTTTACTAGCCACTGCAACTTCATCCCTTTAAGGGGATTTCAAGCAACTACTTATAAGTCCAATTTAGCAGGTAATGACAACACAACACACGCTTACAAAAAATTGGAGTTTTAATTCTGAGGATACGAAGAATACCGTAAATACAGAAAACATGTGAATATAAAATGTAGGCAGTAGAACATAGCCTAGAGGTTTATAACCTGTATGTATATGATATATATGGGTAACCATGGTAACCAGAAATATGTATGTAGTCGATACAATGTGAGTAGGTAACCATGGCAACCAGGAATATGTAGTATATGAGAAACATGTTACACATGAGAACTAGAACATGTAATAATACAGTGATAATACAATGAGAACCGTGTTGATACCAGTAGAGTCGAAGATACATACAAATGATGATTATGTAATATGAGTATTGAATGATAATGATTTAACAAGAATGAAAATAATTAAATATGAATAGAATAATCGAATTGATGAAGGAGTGGGTTGGGAGGGACTTTAAAAATATGTCGACCCGTGTCTGATGACATAAGAACACGTGCTTATGTGGCTATAAATACAAATACAATTGACTCTCATACCCCCCCTTGTGGGAATATAGTGAACTGACATTCATTGTGTAACAGAAGCACAGTGCTGCCACCTTGGACTAATTATGTGTACTGGTCAGTGGAAGGACGCTTCCGGCTCATACCTCCGACGGACACCGAGCAAAGAGGTGGTTGTGGTTGTGGTTGGGAGTTGGTGCTATAGTGTGCCGGTGCACTGGTATAGGTATTACAATGCCTAAGCAATTGCAGAAATGTTCTGAGTGTGAGACTCAACATGTGCCCAAAGGAGGGAGGCCATGCCCTTATGTGGTTTTGGCAAAGACTACAGCGGAGGAGAGTGGTGCAGTGGCTAATTGGAGTTTGTACATCGACCACGAGACCATTAGGAGGGACCTTGTACCTGGGTGAGTCACCGCCTGAGAAGAAACCTGAGGTCGCAGGTGTGATTACCAATGCTGCTGTACTGAGTCTGGTCACGGAGGTAAAAGAGTCCCGTAAAGTTATAGAGCAACAAATGTCCGTCATAACTACTTTGATGGGCGGTATGGGAGTCAGTCTCAGCCCACATACGGTACTGGCTGGCAGGCTACTGGCGGTGCTGGCAGTGGTGGGGTGCAACTGGAGGAGGAAGACCTCCAGGAGGAGGATACGTCGGAGTTACCTGACCTGGCCGGGTTGGATGAGTGGAGGAAGGGCCTGGTGGCTCTCAACGGCCTAGCGGGTGGTCGTGGTGGAAAGGGCGGCCGTGGAGGTAGAGGTGGACGGGGCCGTGGCCCACTACAGCCGGGGCAGCGATTCCTACCTGGTGGTATGGCGTCGGGAAGGCAGTCCTTTATGAACATGCATGGTGCAGGAGGAGGAGTCTACCAGGAGCCGCAGTTCATACTGTACTCAGACAGGCAACAGAAACGTAAGCTAGTTACATTTGATCTTGAACCTCACATGCACAATGAAAATGGTAAAGGTAACATTTGTGATGTTTTATCTGCTAACATGAGTTTGTTGAATAGCATGATAGAATATGGTGTAGAGGATGTAGGTTACTATGGGAAACACGTCAGATTTCTCATGGACAAATTAGGAGTCTACAGGGGACCAGCCTTGGTCAAGTATGATTTGGCCATGAGGGAAAGAGCAGAGAGGTGGGGTATCAAGTCTTTTTGTTATGGGGACCACGATTTATTTAGTGAACATGGGGGTCCGGACAAACTGCATAGGGAAGGTGTTAGAGAGGCCATGGGTGGGGCAGCCATGGGCAGAGGGGGTAGAGGTAGAGGAGCCGGCAGAGGCTATGGTAGAGGTAGGGGTTTCCCAGGGGGTGGCCCGGGGGGGCTACAACCAAGGAGGTTCGGGGCGAGGCCAGGGTTACGGTAGGGGGGGGGGGTAGAAATTGTTGGGATTTCAACAGGGAAGGGAGGTGCAAGTGGTACATGTGTAGATTCCCACACACTTGTGACGAGTGTGGGGGTAACCACTCCGCTGTCAAGTGTAAAGGGGGTGGTAAGGACTAGGATGAGGGGGCCCTCAGGCCTAAGGGTGTCAGTGTGCAAGGACTGGGGGCAGTAGTTAGTGCCGGGGAGGGGGGAGTGTATTGTGGGGGTGGTGTCTGTGGGTGTGGTGACATTGGTCATAGTGGGTTGAAGTCGGTGTTGTGTGAGACGGTTGGTACCCACCGAGAAGGTGGGGTCGGGTTGATTTGTGCTTCTAAGAGTGGCCCCCATCAATTTTTTCTGGTGGTTCGCTATCCAACATTCCAAACCCGGGGGTGGTTGGTGGTGATTTGATTCGGTGCGGGAATGAGTTTTCTGGTTCTGTTTATGTTGGTAACCAAGTGCCGGGCGCGGCCATCTTGGATCTCGTCCAAGGTCTCGCGCCATCTCTCGCCCAGAGCGAGGAAGGTGCGGGTGACGTCATAAACAAAGATGGCGGTGGCATGGAGGTTGCTAGTGCAAATGTTTCGGTGAAAATGGATTATCGTTGTGTCATGCATGAGGACGGTGTATGTTGTACAGCCAGACAGTTGGAGGAGGAAGAGGAGGATTTAGAGCGGTGTTGTGTTACCAGTGTGGGCTTCAGTGACGCAGGTGAGCATGTTTTAAATGGTTGTAGGCTGCCGGTTGGTCCTGTGGTGTTGGATTCAGTGACGGTCGGCGGTGACAGAGTAGATAGGCCGTGTGGTAGTATGTGTGCAGGTACTCATAGACTGGCGGGGGTACAAATGCAACTCAATCCTTGTGTCTTTTTTGACGAGTGTTTCAACCACCCAGTGGGGTTGACCGGGAGGCAGAATATATTTTCTTGGGAGTTCTGAGAGGGTTTAAGATAGTGGATCAGGGATACGAGGAGTCTTATTTTTGAAAAAATTATGACTCAATAGAATCGGGGGTGGCAAAGAAAAAGATGGACGCCTTAGTGAGGGAGGAGTTGGAGAATGGGAAGGTCTATACCCAAGTTACAAACCTCAATGCATCCACTCTCTGGGTGCTATTCACAAGCCTGATGGTGGGATTAGGCCTATCACGGACTGTAGCAGGGGATCACCGCTGGGAGATATAAATGATCATATGGATACAACTTGTAGTAAGTTCTCTTTCATTAGCATTGACAAGGTGGTGGATCAGATGAAGTGGGGCAGTTGGTATTCAGTGGTGGATTTGAAGTCCGCGTACAGATCGGTGTTGGTGGATCCCTCGGATAGAACCAAGCAGGGGTTTGTGTGGAATGAAGGTTCGGGGGAGGAATTCTATGTGGATTGTCCTCTAGCATTCGGTCTAAAGTGTGCCCCCTTTATATTTACCAAGTTGACGGAATTTGTGTAGAGATGTTTTGGAACGTCGTGGCATTACAGGGGTATATGGGTACCTTGATGACTTCCTGATCCAGGGGGAGTCAGCGGAGGAATGCAGGTGTAAACAGGCGGTGTTAGTGGACTTGTTGAGGAGGCTGGGGTTCCATATAGCGTGGCGCAAGATAGTGAGCCCTACTCAAGTGGTGAGGTTTTTGGGTCTTGAACTAGACAGTCTTGAAATGGAGGTGAGGTTGCCCAGTGACAAGGTGGGTAAAACTCTGAAATTGGTAACAGAATTTGAAGGGAAAAAGATGTGTAGCAGGAAGGACTTGCAATCCCTGGCCTGGCCTGACGGGTCAATTCTCAGCTGCTAGGATTTGCTCTAGCGTGAAAGCTGGTTGCGGGGTTGATCCTTGCATCGCGGGTGGTATAAGTGGGCTCACCTGTGCGAGAGGTCGGGGGTCTTGTGTGAGTGATACTTTGCTGGCGCCGCTGATTGTGTGCTGGTTGTAACCCGGGCGCAGTTTGGCAGGGATGCCGGACCACAGGGCATCTTGTGGTTTGTGTTTGAGGTCAGAGGCCTCATCGTTTAGTTTTTGTTGAGTTCCGCTGTTTCGCGTTCCACTAGTTGAGTAGCGAGAGTGGTGGCAGTTAGAAACTCGTAGTACTCAGGAGTTCCGGCCTTCGCTGTCAAAGTGACAGTCACACAATGTATACCCCTCCATATTCTATCCACCTATGTTAGTGTACATCAAAGGGTGCCCAGGGGGGCCCCTAACTAACATTGTAGTGGAATGTGGGTTAGACATGCGGGTCGCCTGTCGGCCATGTGCCTTGCATGCTCTAGGGTGTGCCTTGCTTGACTCGGGGTGTGCCTCGCATGCTTTCCACCCTGCGGCGGTAGCATTGGCGGTACACTGCGGTATATGCGGGCGGGGCCGCCACCCATCACCTGACAGAGTCATGGCGATGCCTTTACTTCTCTCTGTGTTGGGTCATCCATTTCTTTTTATTGTGAAGCATTTTTTATAGTTCATAAATTGGACAATTATCAAGGATTCTTGAGCGAAATCTCTAAAAGCCGGCCCCAAAGAGAGGGAAGGTCAAAAAGAAATCAGATCATGTTTCTGGAAACCTGCCTTAATATAAAATTTGGCCTCATTTAATGAAATCTACTGGAGGAGGAGTCATATGTGAAATGCTCAGAGACTGAAGGGATGTACACAGACTATCGAAAACAGACAGAAGAGTCATATCTCTCCTATTCCTTTCCACATATGCCCAAAGGGCTACTATTCATGACAGATACATTTTAACACTTGGGTATACATTTAAGTAAAAAGGCCTATTTAGTGATGCATTTGCAGCTCCTACTAGGAGCTGCTATGCACTTTTTACTAGCCACTGCAACTTCATCCCTTTAAGGGGATTTCAAGCAACTACTTATAAGTCCAATTTAGCAGGTAATGACAACACAACACACGCTTACAAAAAATTGGAGTTTTAATTCTGAGGATACGAAGAATACCGTAAATACAGAAAACATGTGAATATAAAATGTAGGCAGTAGAACATAGCCTAGAGGTTTATAACCTGTATGTATATGATATATATGGGTAACCATGGTAACCAGAAATATGTATGTAGTCGATACAATGTGAGTAGGTAACCATGGCAACCAGGAATATGTAGTATATGAGAAACATGTTACACATGAGAACTAGAACATGTAATAATACAGTGATAATACAATGAGAACCGTGTTGATACCAGTAGAGTCGAAGATACATACAAATGATGATTATGTAATATGAGTATTGAATGATAATGATTTAACAAGAATGAAAATAATTAAATATGAATAGAATAATCGAATTGATGAAGGAGTGGGTTGGGAGGGACTTTAAAAATATGTCGACCCGTGTCTGATGACATAAGAACACGTGCTTATGTGGCTATAAATACAAATACAATTGACTCTCATACCCCCCCTTGTGGGAATATAGTGAACTGACATTCATTGTGTAACAGAAGCACAGTGCTGCCACCTTGGACTAATTATGTGTACTGGTCAGTGGAAGGACGCTTCCGGCTCATACCTCCGACGGACACCGAGCAAAGAGGTGGTTGTGGTTGTGGTTGGGAGTTGGTGCTATAGTGTGCCGGTGCACTGGTATAGGTATTACAATGCCTAAGCAATTGCAGAAATGTTCTGAGTGTGAGACTCAACATGTGCCCAAAGGAGGGAGGCCATGCCCTTATGTGGTTTTGGCAAAGACTACAGCGGAGGAGAGTGGTGCAGTGGCTAATTGGAGTTTGTACATCGACCACGAGACCATTAGGAGGGACCTTGTACCTGGGTGAGTCACCGCCTGAGAAGAAACCTGAGGTCGCAGGTGTGATTACCAATGCTGCTGTACTGAGTCTGGTCACGGAGGTAAAAGAGTCCCGTAAAGTTATAGAGCAACAAATGTCCGTCATAACTACTTTGATGGGCGGTATGGGAGTCAGTCTCAGCCCACATACGGTACTGGCTGGCAGGCTACTGGCGGTGCTGGCAGTGGTGGGGTGCAACTGGAGGAGGAAGACCTCCAGGAGGAGGATACGTCGGAGTTACCTGACCTGGCCGGGTTGGATGAGTGGAGGAAGGGCCTGGAGGCTCTCAACGGCCTAGCGGGTGGTCGTGGTGGAAAGGGCGGCCGTGGAGGTAGAGGTGGACGGGGCCGTGGCCCACTACAGCCGGGGCAGCGATTCCTACCTGGTGGTATGGCGTCGGGAAGGCAGTCCTTTATGAACATGCATGGTGCAGGAGGAGGAGTCTACCAGGAGCCGCAGTTCATACTGTACTCAGACAGGCAACAGAAACGTAAGCTAGTTACATTTGATCTTGAACCTCACATGCACAATGAAAATGGTAAAGGTAACATTTGTGATGTTTTATCTGCTAACATGAGTTTGTTGAATAGCATGATAGAATATGGTGTAGAGGATGTAGGTTACTATGGGAAACACGTCAGATTTCTCATGGACAAATTAGGAGTCTACAGGGGACCAGCCTTGGTCAAGTATGATTTGGCCATGAGGGAAAGAGCAGAGAGGTGGGGTATCAAGTCTTTTTGTTATGGGGACCACGATTTATTTAGTGAACATGGGGGTCCGGACAAACTGCATAGGGAAGGTGTTAGAGAGGCCATGGGTGGGGCAGCCATGGGCAGAGGGGGTAGAGGTAGAGGAGCCGGCAGAGGCTATGGTAGAGGTAGGGGTTTCCCAGGGGGTGGCCCGGGGGGGCTACAACCAAGGAGGTTCGGGGCGAGGCCAGGGTTACGGTAGGGGGGGGGTAGAAATTGTTGGGATTTCAACAGGGAAGGGAGGTGCAAGTGGTACATGTGTAGATTCCCACACACTTGTGACGAGTGTGGGGGTAACCACTCCGCTGTCAAGTGTAAAGGGGGTGGTAAGGACTAGGATGAGGGGGCCCTCAGGCCTAAGGGTGTCAGTGTGCAAGGACTGGGGGCAGTAGTTAGTGCCGGGGAGGGGGGAGTGTATTGTGGGGGTGGTGTCTGTGGGTGTGGTGACATTGGTCATAGTGGGTTGAAGTCGGTGTTGTGTGAGACGGTTGGTACCCACCGAGAAGGTGGGGTCGGGTTGATTTGTGCTTCTAAGAGTGGCCCCCATCAATTTTTTCTGGTGGTTCGCTATCCAACATTCCAAACCCGGGGGTGGTTGGTGGTGATTTGATTCGGTGCGGGAATGAGTTTTCTGGTTCTGTTTATGTTGGTAACCAAGTGCCGGGCGCGGCCATCTTGGATCTCGTCCAAGGTCTCGCGCCATCTCTCGCCCAGAGCGAGGAAGGTGCGGGTGACGTCATAAACAAAGATGGCGGTGGCATGGAGGTTGCTAGTGCAAATGTTTCGGTGAAAATGGATTATCGTTGTGTCATGCATGAGGACGGTGTATGTTGTACAGCCAGACAGTTGGAGGAGGAAGAGGAGGATTTAGAGCGGTGTTGTGTTACCAGTGTGGGCTTCAGTGACGCAGGTGAGCATGTTTTAAATGGTTGTAGGCTGCCGGTTGGTCCTGTGGTGTTGGATTCAGTGACGGTCGGCGGTGACAGAGTAGATAGGCCGTGTGGTAGTATGTGTGCAGGTACTCATAGACTGGCGGGGGTACAAATGCAACTCAATCCTTGTGTCTTTTTTGACGAGTGTTTCAACCACCCAGTGGGGTTGACCGGGAGGCAGAATATATTTTCTTGGGAGTTCTGAGAGGGTTTAAGATAGTGGATCAGGGATACGAGGAGTCTTATTTTTGAAAAAATTATGACTCAATAGAATCGGGGGTGGCAAAGAAAAAGATGGACGCCTTAGTGAGGGAGGAGTTGGAGAATGGGAAGGTCTATACCCAAGTTACAAACCTCAATGCATCCACTCTCTGGGTGCTATTCACAAGCCTGATGGTGGGATTAGGCCTATCACGGACTGTAGCAGGGGATCACCGCTGGGAGATATAAATGATCATATGGATACAACTTGTAGTAAGTTCTCTTTCATTAGCATTGACAAGGTGGTGGATCAGATGAAGTGGGGCAGTTGGTATTCAGTGGTGGATTTGAAGTCCGCGTACAGATCGGTGTTGGTGGATCCCTCGGATAGAACCAAGCAGGGGTTTGTGTGGAATGAAGGTTCGGGGGAGGAATTCTATGTGGATTGTCCTCTAGCATTCGGTCTAAAGTGTGCCCCCTTTATATTTACCAAGTTGACGGAATTTGTGTAGAGATGTTTTGGAACGTCGTGGCATTACAGGGGTATATGGGTACCTTGATGACTTCCTGATCCAGGGGGAGTCAGCGGAGGAATGCAGGTGTAAACAGGCGGTGTTAGTGGACTTGTTGAGGAGGCTGGGGTTCCATATAGCGTGGCGCAAGATAGTGAGCCCTACTCAAGTGGTGAGGTTTTTGGGTCTTGAACTAGACAGTCTTGAAATGGAGGTGAGGTTGCCCAGTGACAAGGTGGGTAAAACTCTGAAATTGGTAACAGAATTTGAAGGGAAAAAGATGTGTAGCAGGAAGGACTTGCAATCTCTGGCAGGATATTTGGCCCATGCAAGTCAAGCAGTCAGGGGGGGACATACTTTTCCCGACGCATCATTAATCTGTTGAAATACATCCCGGATGGTAGGTCTATCATTCATTTGCCAGAATGGTTCAAAGACGACCTTAGGTGGTGGGAAAAGTTTCTGGTCACTTTCAATGGGAAGGCTCGGGTTATCCAGCCCTCAGTCTTACAATGCCCAAATGTGGAGACTGACTCTTCAAAGACTGGGTTTGGGGCCCGGTGGGATGGGGATTGGTGTGGGGGTGCATGGGATGTAGAGAAAGTGGAATATGTGAAGGCGTACCTTGACCATCATTGGGCTGCTAGTCCGGTGGAGTATGACCCTCAAGATGATATTAATCTGTTGGAACTGTGGCCAGTGGTATCTGCCTTGGAACGCTGGGGGGAGATCTGGCGGGATAGGAAGGTTTTAATTTGGACGGATAACACTCAGGTCCAGGCCATGATTACAACAGGTCGGTCAAAGAGTGTGAAGGCAATGTGGTGGATTAGGGAGCTGTTTTGGCGGTGTTGCATGCATAATGTTCAACTAGTATCTAGACGTATAACCACAAAGGACAATAAGGTGGCAGATTATATATCCAGATTATTCGATGATAGGAGCAAGGGTTCCCTCCCACCAAAATTCAGACCTTGGTTATGCTGCTTCCAGGTGACAGACTGCGGAGGAAGCTGTCGGTGTTCCAAAGTAGATGGATGGCAGACTCAACCAAGGCCACTCGTACATCCCAGTGGAAATCATTTTTTGAATTTTGTGAGGAGTTTGAGTATTGGGACCCGATTCCTTCAAGTTTAGAAATGATATTGTTATATATAGTCCACTTGGCAGGCAGACTAAAGTCAGAGCAGGCAAGACCTGCAACAATTACAGACTTGAAATTGATATATTCTACCCTAGATATGGGGGTTAGTCAGGATGTGGCTTTCTGGGTGGCCCTTTTGTTAGGGTTCAGGGGGTTGCTAAGGAAGTCGAATGTCTTGGAAATGGGGATGGCAGTTAGGGTGGTGGATGTGGGGTGGCATCCATTTGGGGTATGTTTGACTGTAAGAAGAACAAAAACCATTTGTTTCAATGAGAGGGTACTGGAGATTCCATTTGTACCTGTACTGGGGTCTATATTTTGTGTGGTTGCATACATCAGATTATTGCAAGAGTTGGTGACATATTCGTCGCCAGCTGACCAGCTGGTTGGGTACATGGTGGATGGGAAATTCGTCAGGATGACGTACAGTTACTATACCAAGAGATTGAATTCATTGTGCAATGTGTTGGTGATTGATAAAATGTCTAGTCATTCAATGAGAAGAGGTGGCGCCAGCCTCCTAGCTGAACAAGGCATATCCCTGGTGGACATCAAGAACTTGGGTGATTGGCGCAGTCTGAGTGTCCTCCTGTACCTGAGTCGGACCATGGAGTCAAAAGTAAAGCTGGAGCGCTCAATTGCAAGGGACATATTTGTAAACCCGACAGATTAGTTCAGACACATTCCTTCGGTTGGGCGGTTGGGCAAGACTTTCATCGTGTGTGTGTGTGAGATTAAATACGGCCCAAGCCTTAGTATGTGTTGTGTCTTCACTTATTCAGAGATTGCAGGATTTATTGATGACATAAGAACACGTGCTTATGTGGCTATAAATACAAATACAATTGACTCTCATACACCCCCTTGTGGGAATTCAGTGAACTGACATTCATTGTGTAACAGAGGCACAGTGCTGCCACCTTGGACTAATTATGTGTACTGGTCAGTGGAAGGACGCTTCCCGCTCATACCTCCGACGGACACCGAGTAAATTTTTTTATTTTAAAATTTGTTATTAAATTGTGTCGGGCAAGACTTTCATCGTGTGTGTGTGTGAGATTAAATACCGCCCAAGCCTTAGTATGTGTTGTGTCTTCACTTATTCAGAGATTGCAGGATTTATGAGTTTAAATTTAGGCGGAAGTGAAGACGTCCACTGGTACCCGGTAGTATTAGAGTGTAAGAGCGTCCCTGTAGGTGGCGCTACGAATTGGCGTGCTGTTCTGAGCCATTACCGGATAACCGAGCCTCGGCTATCGATAATGACAACACAACACACGCTTACAAAAAATTGGAGTTTTAATTCTGAGGATACGAAGAATACTGTAAATACAGAAAACATGTTAATATAAAATGTAGGCAGTAGAACATAGCCTAGAGGTTTATAACCTGTATGTATATGATATATATGGGTAACCATGGTAACCAGAAATATATATGTAGTCGATACAATGTGAGAAGGTAACCATGGCAACCAGGAATATGTAGTATATGAGAAACATGTCACACATGAGAACTAGAACATGTAATAATACAGTGATAATACAATGAGATCCGTGTTGATATCTAAGGTGCAAATAGGGTTGCAAAGGTAGCAGCAACTCATGAGGACTGTCCGGAGGAGACATAGGGTCTCATGCCTGCAACTGTAGACCATGTACCATGTTTAGTCCTCCCGGTGATCTCTTCCACTTTGTCCGAGAGCTGAGCCGTCGTAAACTTGCTCTTGGGGACGGCTTTCTTAGTGGCAGTAGGTTTCCCCATCTTGTAGCGATGAGGTAGGTAGGGAAGAGCCCTAAAAATACTAAGCTAAACACACTTTAAAAATATGTCGACCTGTGTCGAGTTTAGATTTAGGCGGAAGTGAAGACGTCCGCTGGTACCCGGTAGTATTAGAGTGTAAGAGCGTCCCTGTAGGTGGCGCTACGAATTGGCGCGCTGTTCCATTACCGGATAACCGAGCCTCGGTTATCGATAATCTTAACCCTTTAGGGCCGAGCATCGACTATAGTCGATGCCATGGCCCTGGGAGGGTTCCAGTCCCGGCCCCTTCACCAGCAAATTTATTTTTTGGTCAGCCTTAAAGGGTTAAGCCCCGTAACAGTTGGCATAAATGATCATTTCTTCTGCAGCACCACTTTTGTAGCTACTAATAAGAGCTTACAGGCAGCTCTTATTATGCACTGCTTATTTGGCTCATAGTAAACCAGGTCTAAGCACAGACTAATAAGCACTTAATGTGCAGGCATTATTCCACCCTTCATGATTAGCCCTTTCAGTTTTCTGCTCTGTATAAGAGCATAAATGTGGCTCTGCTTAAACACTGTTAATTGGCCCTTTTAAAGCCAGCTAAAAGTATTGACTAATAAGCAGTAAATGTGAAGGTCTTACTAGCAGTTATAATAACAGCCCTTTATATGAACTGTTTCTGCTGCCCTGCAACTGGAGCCACTAATCAGGGCTGTAGCACCCCACTTAGTATGGGCTGCACTTGAATCAGTGTATATGCACCAGTTATTAGAAGCTTATTAATATGCTCTTATATTTTGGCAAATATGTTGCAATATATGACCAACTATTGAGTGCTGCCTGAATTACTAATAAGGGATGCAAGGCCACTAGCCACTCAGGCAACGACTAGTAAGTGGTGGTGTGCCCACTGGGTTGGCATGGTGAAGGCAAATTTATTATTAAGGAATAGGTTTGGGGTGAAGGTTGACAATGGCTGCTATAGGTCAGTAAGTTCCCTGACTACGGCTAGGAGTACCATCGAAGGACATTCTCATTAGCACATTGATGATTAGGACATAACACTACAATTGCTGGTTGACATGGCAACTATCTTATTACTCCTAATGGTTCTAATTCCTTAGAACCTTTGCCGGTACAGACTAAAAACATGTAGATTCACCCATAATCTGTAGATTCAACCGGAATCAAATGAATTCATGAGTAAACGGGCACATTTAATATTATAAGGCTGTTTATCGATTAAAAGAAAAAGATTTCCCACAATTTCCACTATCTAATACGTGATAAAATGCATGTGAACGCATATATATATGTGAAAGTGACTCGCACAAAACCACCAGAATTATCTTAGCTTATTGTTTTGAACAAATTAGAACTTTATTGATTCATAAGTATTTGTGTACAATCTTTGTTTTCTTTCATGTGTCCAACGTAGAGTACAGTAGCAAATATTAGTTTATGCCTTCATATGTATGATAACATTTATAACCATACCATTTAAAACATTTCTGTACCGTGGTATAAATACACATAATTAACATCTGTTAATATGATCAATAAGTTCGTGTCCCAGTCATCAGCAAGCTGTTGTCACGAAAGGAACACTAGAGTTTATCAGTTATATAGAAATTCTTGAATAACACCAATATGTTTTTTTAAAACATGGAGGCATTATTCCACATTTTTGTCTGACAAAATTCCCACACTCTTCTGAAAATTTAATATAAAAATTGGATACCCGATTACAAAAAATAATTACTCAGAATATCTGGTTTTGTGGCGACATATGATTCATTTTCTGTTACAGAAATGGTGTTTGACAATTTCAATTTCATTTTGCATTTAAATATCACATAATCTTCAATGTTCCTTGTTTCAGGCAAAAGGGCGTTCCACTCCTGAACACATAATATTATTACCTCAGGAGAGGGCTCGTAGGATGCACATTTTATAGTAAAGTAAGCTAACATTGGCGCACTAGACTGGCGAGTTACTCACACCGTGGCTTCCCTGAAGTCAGGATTTTTTTATCTCTTATAAATAATATGGGCAGCTCAGCTAACGTGAACCAACTCTCTTGGGGTAAATATAATTATGTTTGGCGAGAGACGTTTTTAAACATTGTTTTGAAGCCTCTGCAATTCTTCAAGGGATTAGCCCATAGACACATTGTGCTGTGACGTGAAGAAGATACCGTCAGGTGTGTTCATGGTGGTGGATAATTCCAAATTGATTTCGGCATAGGGAAGTCTATCTAGTTGGTCATGTCCCTAGTAGCAGAAACACTGTGGCCCCGGACGGGGCCAGACTGTGTTTGCAAATCTGGCCAGCAGTTGGCTAACCGACGGGCTCCCGTCGGTTTAGGACACTCGGCTTTGGTCTGGCCCTGTGCGTGCTGCCCATGTTGGGCACAGATCAGGTTTTGGACGGGAAGCCCACTTTGGGCTCAGATCAGTTTTTGGACGGGCTACCCACTTTGGGCTCAGATCGGTTTTTGGACGGGCTGAAGGCGGGTTCAGATCGGTTTTTGGACAGCTAATTTGATGATTATGGGTTTTTAGAATCTATTCAATCATTCCACAATGATTTCTCGTTTTTTTTGAACCAGATATCCTAGGTCCTGCTAATCAACCCAAGGCATAATCAAACTCTTCCTACCCAATAATGGAAGTATCAAGCAGGCCTATTATCATCAGGTTTGAGCCACATGCAGCATATACAAGTGTCTAGGGTGTACATTAGCCTTCAAATCCATAGTTCATACCCACATGGAGCATATGAGACTGTGTTGAGCAAATTGTAATACCACATAAATAGTGTCTACACTGGAAAGTTGCTTGGAGAACCTTCTTTTCTTCATTCAAATATATGTGGCCAGGTGAGGGAAAACGTGCCTCCAGGGGGGATTTTTAGTACTGGTTTTGGCCACCAGGGGGCAGTATATGGATAAAACAATGAAAAATATACAAAAAAATGCTTGAGACCAATTTTTCATGGGGAATCCAATGATAAGCTTAGAATTATTCCATCTCCACTGAAAAAGTTCCATTTTTGGGATGCAAAAGGAACATTTGTTGCCATGGAAACATGGAAAGTTGGCATATATGCCAATTTCTGGTTGCCATGGAAACACTCCATTATTCCAAATAGGATTTTTTTGCCATAAATGTTTTTGAAAATTTCGCAAGGAACTCATAATCGAATACAGACCTCAGAAAGTCCCTCTAGAACCAATTTTTTGATAAAAACATCAGATGTCTTTGGTTATTTTTCAACAAAACTGTATTTTTTACATTATTAGTATTCATAATAGAATATAGTGGCTTTAGAGCTTATTTGCCATTTTCAGTTGTACACACCAACCCCGGTTTGACAAGCAGTTGCAGCAAAACTACTTGGGATATTTTAGCCCAAGATATCTCATTTTAATGCCTGTAACATAAACTTTGAAAAGCCATTTCCCCCTGGAGGCACGTTTTCCCTCACCTGGCCACATATATAGTCTACCTTATTTCCAAACTGTGAGAGCATCTGTTCATTGTTTCCTATTCTACATCACTTTAACATTTTATTGTATTATTGTATAATGTCAATTTCATCTGGCTTTGTTTGAAAACTTTATATATTGTATAGTAGTGACATCTAGTGTCAATCATCAGAACTACTAGACCAGTTGCCCTGTCCAAACCCAACCTCAGCCCTCATCGGCCCTGAGTGGGCTAACCGATGGGCGCCCATTGGTTTAGGGCACTGGGCTTTGGTGTGGCCCCAAGTGGGCTGCCCAAATTGGGCTCAGAGCGGGTTTTCGACGGGCTTCCTGTCATCTGCCCCATATGAACCCAAAGCGGGCAGCCCACTTTGAAACTGATCTGAGCCCAAATCGGGCAGCCCGCTTTGAAACTGATCTGAGCCCAAAATGGGCAGCCCGATCGGGGCCACACTTCAGCCCAGCCATCTGCCCAACATGAAACCCAGCTCAGTTTTGCCCGACTTCAAACAGCCAATCCGAGCTAAAACCAAATTGGCCCCGTGCGGGCTTGCTACTAGGGGTTTGTAGCACTTTTTGTCAAGAATCACTGATCCTTGCCCTAGTTTGGCGGACACTCCTTGTGCTTTCGCAAGGAAATAAATGAGTCTAAGATCCATAAATTGTCTATTTTGATCTTCATTCAGCTCGTCGCCGATTGACACGTTTTTCCAAGCCTTCTTACCCTTTAGGTTCTTGAGGTTTCGTATCATATCTGCTTTCCGGTTCTCCCTGACGAGCTCAAACCTTATCTGTTGCGCCCGGCGTTTGTTGTTGTTTCCACCATCTTGGTTTCCTTTCGGGGCTTGAAAGGGGCCGATACGCTGCACGTTTTTGACAGGGTCCAGCCCAATATTGACACCGATTTCTTTAAGGAGGTCACTCATGACTCATGAGGGATGTTTGTCTTTATTCTCTGGATAGCCTTCAATGATGACGACTTTCTTCTTGTACATGTATATCAACAGTCCTTGCGGAAAAAATTCATCCCACTGGACATTTTCGTCCTGCAAATGTGGTCTGCATTTTAAGTATAAAAGAGTTTTGTCCATTACAAATACATTTTATTTGTAATCATTTATGGCCAAATCAGGATAGATATGTAGTTTTACACAGTATATTAACATACATGCATTTATATATCAGCTTTAGAAGCCCAACTGAATTCTTCTAGTTCAGAAAAGCCCAACATGTGACTGGACACACTTGTGATTCTGCTGGACCAGTGACATTTTAGAAGGACATTGCCACTGTCCTGCATGTTTTCGCAAAGACTGTATCGAATCTGCTTTGTCAAAGCGTAACTGATGGTCTGTCAACACTCGTGTCCATGCTTGTGACACCTCATCAATTGACTACAGCATCTTCTCCTAATTGCCCAACGTGGTTGACACTCCCTCCAAGCCACCTTCCGCTTTCTCTGCATGCTGTGTAATGGTGGTCAAGCTCATTTTAGTGGTATTGGCATTTTCCTGAATGGTCTTTAGGGTTTGGTTTATACCAGCGAGAGTTTCCAAAACCCCTCCTGTCACCCGTTCTTGCTCCGTAATATGTTCTCCCAAACATTGACGAGCCATCACGATATTGAAGGTGCTGGCCCCATGGGTGAGCAGGTCTTTTTTCGTCCTTTCCGATGTGGGAACGGACACATCACAATGTGGTATGCCAACTTTTTGAATGTTCCTAATCCTGTGACATCGTCTTGCATTGAAATTTACCGGGGAGCTGTTTCTCTGCATCTCAGTCTGCGTTTAGGCAGTTGCCGCTATGTTTTTAGAAACATATATCATTTGAAATATGCTAATATCAACTTTAAATTACCAATGTTATATTAAGTTTTGAAACGTTATTTTGACGTAAAATAACGTTTTTTTGTTAGCTGGGTTGTCTGTTGGGCCAGATATTTGCTAAAGATTTCTCCACAAAAATCTTGAAGTGTATAATACTTGCTAAAAGTACACTGATCAAATTCTCGAAGTGATCAGATAACTTTCCTTTTTCCATCTCTTCAGCCTGGCAGTTTCCTACACTTCAAACGTCCCATATCAACGTCATCTATTTTGTATTAAACTAACATTTTGATGTTTCTATAGCAATTGCGTTTACAAAGCCTTCACCACATGAACCGATTCAATATAACAAAGGATAATGCATGTGTATCATCCAATATATATTTCCATATCTAATATTTGACCTAATTACGTTAGCCAAAACTGACCTAAATAATCAAAAATTGATATGGCTGAAATGAAAAAGTACATTAAAAAGTATGTCTGGATTAGATTTCATGATTTTACCGTAGAGATGAAAACATGAACTATATTTGGTGCATATGTATGCAAATTATGCTAATTAGGCTAAAGTAGGTCAAATCTTCTAAATCTAAATATGGAGATTGTTATGGCACGTCTGGGGACAGAGTTAGATTATGAAACCAATGCAATATGACAAAGGTTAGATATTGTGTATATCCATGTTCTATATTTGACCTAATCACGCTAGCCAAAACTGACCTAAAAAAAATAAATTTATATGGCTCCCTTGCTGAAATGAAAAAGTACCTTACAAAGGATGTCTGGACCAAATTCGTTGCTTCTATCACAAAATGAATGATAATATGGCTAAGGTACCCCACTAATAAAACGTGTTGCATGGTAATGGAATGTGTTTATTTCAGTGGTACTTACTACTCCACAGCGAGGCATAGTTTAGACATTTTCAATAATTATATCTGATACACTATGAATACTGCATCATTATCCCAATAATAAAGAGTATTCCCAGTCAGCATTGGTCCCTGGGGCCCATATGGGTTTTACTTGGGCCAGCTGGGCTTGCCCATATCTGGGTTATGGTCCTTTTCGTGCTGGGCTACCAATGGGAGCTCAGATGTGTCAGCCCATGAAAACTTTTTTTAAATAAAATCTAATACATTGTAAATACTTCGAAACATACTGACATCTGATTCCCTCCAGAAGTTACCATTTTATTCTACATATTTATAGTGTGTGCTAAATTCTGGGCTAGGGCTGGGCACTTTAGATCTGGGCTGACCCATCTGGAGAAATTTGGAGAGGCAGTGATGATTATTGAAGAGAACATAGCAACTGAAAGGTGATATGTGTAATCTTCAAACATATAATACAATAAACTTTAAGATTGCTGTTTGAGAAACACACATTTCTAGAGATCTTCACTGTATACATCTTCAATTCGGATGATCTTTGATAAGGACATTACATTGCTGTGCAAAGGCCAACTGGCCCATGAGATAACTATCATAATAACTTTCCCTTCGGCCCATTTAGCAAAATTGAATCTTGCAATAATCCGTCGGAGGGAAGAATCTGTCACATAAATTCGATATCCCTATTCTCTATATAGTTTTATTAGCAAAAATAGCTAATGAAATACAACGAAATGGAATGGAGAGTGAAAAATTACAGTTGAAACGACACTGACAATGGCTGTGACTTTGGCAAACTGCCTGGCTTTTGAAATATGGTTAATATTTCTTGTTGCATCTATAGATGTCAGGGTTGATTGTCATGGTGGAAGGACAATCAATGGCCTGCTTCATTAGTAGACTTTTAAATAATTATACTCTCCAGTGAGACGGCTTCTTCCAGTTCCATGTGCCTTTAGTCATCTCAGTGGCCATTCCACCAATTGTGTTACAATAACGACATGTCATTGCAGAAGCCATTGATAATGATATCAGAAAAAAATACAATAATCTGTGCAGGAAAGAGTGACAGAGTCAGCACTTTTCCACACAAAACACAATTTCACAAAACTGAGAATAGATCGTGTTGTGGAATTGGTATTGCCGAGAGGGACGCAGGTGTTCATAGTTTTAATGTATATCATATATATGTTCAAGAGTCCGGATCTAGTCTATTCTAAAGACTTCAGATAGAAAACATGAATGTGTATGCCTGAGTATTAGTTGTTCAGGTCACGCCTGGTCCCAGTATGGTGGGATACAGTGACAAAATTTAGAGCTAATGGGTACATATGAGCTGCCCATCCCCAGAGGTGATATGCCCAGACAGACGTATCAAGTTAAAGTTAAAGTTTCATGCTTCAAAAATATAATCTCTTGCAGTGATTTCAATGAAGTGCAATTACACTCAAATATAATTCAAGAATAATGTACAATTTCAGTTATAATATCCATTTAATATACAAAATAATGTTGAATAAATTACACAGTTTACAGTAGATATTTCTCTTGACACGTAATGTCATTATTTGTAAAATTCTACAGAGAAAAGGCTGCTGCCAGAAGTATACTTTCTGTTTTCATTAACCACCTGATAATTCCTTTGTACTTTTCCCCAGTATAATTGCTACATAAGTTTTCAAATGAACACTAATTCAACCTCTTGGACCGATACAAACACTAGGAAACCGACAAAATATAGTGCCAAATGTACCAACTGCTACTATGGCATGACTGGACGATCAGCCAATATAATTATGATGGCATGTAATAACGACTGACAGGTATAGCCACAGCACAGGTCTCTGCTGAACCAGAGGTTAATTCCATGGCAGCTATGTTCTGATATGAGTAACTGCCATCTAAGAGCGCAATGTTATTATTATCATTATTATTATTACTATCATTATTATTGAACATTTTTATTATTATTATTATTATTATTATTATTATTATTATTATTATTATTATTATTATTATTATTATTATTATTATTTAAGTGCCCTCACGATCAGCTATAATTCGATAATATTGAATAATAAATGTTTTGTTATTCATATTCGACTATACTGGCCTTATTCAATGCAAAGCTAAAATAGAAGAACACTACCACATTGCTCCATGTATCTACCCTTTATATAGTTGATCATGAATCATTATTAGCACATGCACTCATATCTTTGTCATGACCAACTGAATACAGTGGGCAATATGTTATTATTGTGTAATGTCTATGGTATAGCCCGGTCACCAGTATGTGGCAGATGGACTGTATGGCATATTGATATCACATAATTGACATAATTATGTCCATCAGTAACAATGATAAAGGGTCAAGAGCCCTTTTTTTACTGTATCGTATTTTAGAAAATCACCAAGTGAAATAAGATACTTTATAAACTCAAAAATAATACCGTTACAGACACGTATTGCACTGTAAAAAGTTGTTTGCCGTTTTTGTGCGTGTACAGTAGATTCTACTGTAGGAGTACAGTTTATTGTAGGTAAACAGTAGAATATACTTTAAGTCCACAGTATATATTTTACTGTGAATCCATTCTACAGTAGATTCTACTGTATATACACAGCACAATATGAGGTGTACCTACACTAACTATCTACTGTGTGCTCTGCTTACCAGCAGGATGTATGCCTGATGACAAGTAGCTCGTTTCCTGCCAACTTCCTCAGCTTGCCCTTACCTCAGTGTAGAGATGAATGAGAAAAACATAGCAGGGTTCGGGTTAAGGTTGACGGTCAGTGCTATCCATCTGTAAGTTTGACGTCATAGCATGGCCAGTTCCCTGACTATGGCTGTGACTACCATCAAAGGGCATTCATATTATGGCTTGTCCTACCTTATGCGTCATACACATTGCATATTTCCCTGCCTCGCTGGGTGGATATGCCGTCTTATGACGAATCAGAAACAATGTGGAGACGTTGGTTGTCAAGCTGGTATTTCTGAAGGCATTTGTTCATTCATGATACTTCAAACACAATCTTCACAGTCATCCTCTTAACCACTCACCACTCACTTTATTCCCATTAGCTGAAATGATTGCTTCAAGGGGTTACGACCGTACTCAGCAACTCAAAGGTAAAGGAAATATATCAAATATAGTATATGTCACTCACTGTTAATGACACGCCAAGGGGCTGTTACAGAAAACAATGTAAGAATTAGCGTAAATATAGCGACTTTACACTAATGCTTAATGTTATCTATTAACTCTAATACTAACATATATCTAATAATTTGCGTTAATGTCTTCAAATTTATGTTAATGTCTGCAAATTTAAGCTGTTTAGACTAAATATTGACACCATGTCTGGAGGTGGTGCCGACTTTTACATTAAAAGGTAAAGTAAAGTCAACAGCATGAATTTATTCTGTAACACCTATTTGGAAAAATTAACTTTCTGTAACACCCTGCTTACATTGTTAATCTTACATTGTTTTTCTGTAACACCCCCTAGGCTCTACAATAATAATTATGTCCCTAGTAAATGTCAGCGGTAAAATCAATTATGTCTATTCAGAGTCACACTCCCATGTATTGATTTGACTTGTAATGTGGACATGAACCACTCAAGAAGAGCAAAAGTCTGCTGTGTGAAAGGATAGATGAATCGATTTATATTAGGTTTCACTCCATCAAAACCATCTGTTGACCATGGCAGAGCTATGAACCAACGTTTAATATCGACAACAGAAATCCCTAGTGTAGATTAAATAGCCCAAATTATATCATATGTTATAACAGAGGATTAGTGCATCTCTCATGCGTGCATGGTATTCATCTCCCATACAGCAGGAACATGGTTTAGCCTCTGGCACCTTTCCAGTTGTAACTATTATTTTATCTGAGCCACGTGGGAGACACAGTTGACACCTATACTTTTCTGTGTGCACACCTAGTTTCTGTTAATGACCAAGGCGGACCGGGACCGTTAATTGGCCGGGTCTAACAAAACAGTTCTGGGTCACAATCCTCTTCCCCTTTTTAATTTTTTTTGCTACATGCCAGTTTTGACGGTTCGTAAATCCGACTATGATTACAGATTCTAGAGCAAAAATTCGAAAACGAGGCCCTAAAAAGTGAGAAAACAAAAAAAAAGATTAATAAAGATTTTAAAATAAAATATGCTGAACCCGGGGTGTTGGACCATGTCACTGGAAATTAATCTTCATTTCTTTAAAGTTGTCCTACTAATTGTCAGTGGTCTTATCAATAACATATATGCCCATATTATGTGTCAACTGCAGCACATGGAAGGGACCAGTTCGCTTTAATTATGATAAAGTCGGACATAAGCCCAAAATCCACGGCGGCAGGATCCTGCGTTAAAACGGTATCGCCCCCTGCTGCCGCTATTTCGCGGCTATTTCGCCCTGCCGCCTCTTTTTCGCACCTGTGCCGCCAAAGTCCACGGCGTTAGAGGGGCGAAATTGGCGCGGCAGGGCGAAATAGCGGCGAAATAGCGGCGGCAGGGGGGCGAAACCGTTTTAACGCAGGATCCTGCCGCCGTGGATTTTGGGCTAGTCTCGGAATTGGTCCTGATTTTTTCATAATGCGCCATATGGAGCGATGTTTTTGCCAGGCCATTTCTTTTCTTTTTTTAAGTGTTTTATTGGGTATCATTGGATTCGGCGCATTGCCGTTCTGCCTCCAAGCCCCCTTTCTCTTTCTGTTTTCAACTGTTAATAAGACTTGTAATAACTACAAAACCCCACTCAGCATGATGCATTGGAATCATTATTCAGCAGTTGAACCCTGTCCTGCATCATAATCGGCCTAGGGGTTCGTGTGACCGATTCACCTAGCAAAGATTGATAAAACGCACCACACTGATGATGGGCTTTTGTCTATTTATTATTGTAACTACACTTATATAGAATGAAAGACATAGATCAGATGTAAGCTGATCGGTGCAAGCCAATTCAATTTAAAGATTTCCGCACACGTTTATTTAGAATGGCGACTAAAAGATACCAGGATACAATGTCATCCAACAACCCTAAATCAAAGCTATTGCACCAAATGACGTGAGAGTTTTTTTCATCCAACTACTAGCCAAGGTATAGCGTTATTCATTGACGTGTAAGAGAAAACACAGATGCCGTCCTGGGTGCTGCCTGTATAGCATCATAGCCGTCATAGCATAAACCTCTAGAGCTTCTCCGTAAGATCAGTATTCAGCACATAGAAAAATGTGATACTCATGACAGGGTCGCCAAAGTTACACCCTCTTGAACATCATAGGCCTATACTGCTTAACGCGCAGAAAAGTGTAGTTTTGGTGACATTGCCGTTTAGGGCCAGAACCCATTAGCCGATTTGGAGGTATTATCGGCCAATACACCCTAACAAACAGACCCAATTCAGTACTTTGTAGTATAATTTGGTCAATGTATCGGCCGATAATGCCACCAAATCGGCTAATGGGTTATGGCCCTTAGCTTTTCTTCTGTGAGATTCATTCAGATCAGAGAACATGGCTATGTTCTATGTTCAGCTATACCCTCTTTATGCCTTTTATGTGGCTCACTCATGGGCTATATCCTCAACCTAATGAATGCATAGCTGCAAGACAGTGAGTGACAAGAATAATGACATTTCATTCCACTACATATAGGTTAGCCTATTTACAAGCTAGGAAAACTATGGGTTTCTCAGGTTGCAGTGAGAAAGCACAACACTGTGTTATCTCACTGCTAAATTGGTGGGTTTTCACACAGCGCTGTGAAATCTCACCCCCCTGTTGGAAACCACACCCATATTATATATTTTCACTTTTTTGCATTTTCCAAGGATTTCCCTCAATTCCAAACAAAAATCAAGATTATGTAAAAATGGGCACACAATAGTTTTCTTAATGCTCACTCCAATTATCTGATTGTGTGAATATTAACATCGAAAAAGGACGATTTTCATACAATCCTATAAAATGGCATTGAGAAAAGCCAATTTAGCCTCTAGGCTTACCATTATTTGCTCCAGAAAATAAATGTCTACATTAATGTATCATGTTATCAGTTAGGAACATCTGAATGGCCCTCCATAGCAAAATTGTATTTCATGAGAAATGTAATGTAATGTAGAAGCTAAAATGTTGTATTCCCTATAATTCAATAAGCTAGAAATATCAATGTGGTTTTCAACAGGAGTTGAAATTTCACAGCGCTGTGTGATAACCCCCGGTTTAGCAGTGAGATAACACATCGCTGTGATTTCTCACTGCAACCTGAGAAGCCCATGATTGTCCCAGCCTCGTGAAATAACCCTCAGTGAGGATCTCTACTCGTGCACCTCTGATATTTTTGAACCTAACTATAGCAATTCACCGTCAGTTTACGAATATCCAGTGGTGATGAAGTCCTCACCATTCAGACAACATGGTCCATCCCTGATCCTTCTGCAAAAGTGACCCTATGTACTAATATATATGTGGCTCCAGAGGTTTGGAGTTTTTATGATAGAGATCAAAAATGAGGATAGTAGAATTGTGATATCATATGTGTATTTCATAATACATGTGTATTTCATAATACTTTTAGTGTTTCAGCTTTCGTTAAACTGGAATAAGGATAGCAGATGTCATTTTAAAGATAGCAGGAGGCCGTTTTTCCCCATTGGTTTTGGGGTCCGTATGTGTCATATGGGGGTCCATATGTCACATACAGCCAAAAAGTATTTTTCCTCATTGGATACAGAGTTTTTTTCTAGCAAAACAAGAAATCCATATCCTATACGGGATCCCATATGCGTATATGGGGAAAAAGTGTTTTTCCTCATTGGATAGGGGAAATATTTTTCATATAATTATCGTCCGTATATATAGGTCTGAATTCCTGAGGTATTGGGGCAGCCATAGTTCCAAAAAAGCATATATATGCAGCATACAGGCATATATTTCTCCCATATTTATTTTTTCGCGACCCTTTAAGTTCCACATTCTACACAGTGCGGCCCTTAAGGGGTTAGTTGCTGTATAGGTTGGGGAATGGACAGGGAAATGTCTATAATTATCCTCCTCAGTCAGCTCGTCTTCACTATCCATCTTAGGTGATTCTTTACTGTGTGACACATTGAGGTTTTTCTCCGGTGTGGTATAGGCTTACTACAGTTAAAGCTGGGCCGGTTTAAGTTCTGCATTTTCCATACATAGACTAAAATAACAGTTCCACCAGAGGGCAGCAGTGCTTGGACAGGGGACCATGAGCATCGCCCAGCTACAACATATTCACCTTATCGTGTGCCTGTAAGAGCTGAGCTCCCAGTCCTTAAGAGCCCTCTTGTGAATCAAAACTGAACTATATCCAAAAGTGCTTTAGGCCTCACTTCAACCATGACGGTCAAGCTTTAAGTTTATATTAATGTTTTATAGTGAACACATACAGCAGCTAAAAGATATCGACCCACACATGGGAGAAACCACAAATAGTTGGAAGAGAGGTAGGTATCTAATTGGTATTTAACATCAATAATTGTCAAAATAGAATAAAAATTTCTGAAAGATTCTGAAGGCAATTATATGTAGGTTATCATGGAATTTTTGCGACCAAACATATACATGTAGCCGCACTGAGTCCATAGAGAGGTTTCTCCCCTGTGTGGATCCATGTTGATGTCAGGGTATATGTGTGTCTAGTTGAATGGTGAAGTCATGAATATAAGAAAGTGTAGTTCACGACCTCCCCTCTCCCTTCCCTGACATTCCTAGTGTTTTCCAAACCTCTCCTCTCCCTTTCCTGGTATTCCTAGTGTTTTCCCGACTTCCCATCTCCCTTCCCAGACATTCCTAGTGCCTTCCCCTCCTCCCCCAGCCTACCTCCGTACGTGTCTCTATGATATCATGACGTCACAGAGGGAATTCCCTAGGGGTTTCCTGGAATGTAGACTGGTTTCTGCACATTTTTACAATTAGGCCAGGTGAGTGCCGTATTGGTATGCCGTATGCAGCATACCAATATGGATTTCAGTATGCACATACGGGGTGAAACGGGAAAAGACTTCTTGTCCCTACTTTGCACAACCACTGAATGCCTTGTTGACAAGGCTCACTATGCTGATGTGTACCATGGTTACCCAGTGGCTCTGGCCAATCAGAGTCCAGGGATTTAGTCTGTGACATCACTTCCTATAGTCACTCTCCTAGCAGATTGTTGTTGGACTTCCTAATATGGGAAACTATCTTAGAGCAGATGTTTAGGACTTAGGAGAATTTGTGTGAATATCATCTAGGCCCAGTGAATGATAGGGGGGTCTTATCTGTCACTGTGAACAGTGCAGTGTGGGTGGTACAGTTAGTGGTTTCGACTTGAATGTCTCAACAGGTGTGAATCATTTGGGGAATGCTGAGATTGATTATGTCCTTATCAGATCCCCAAGGTTTATGTGTTAGATGAACTTTTAGACAGAGGTGGGACTAGGAGATGGGTATAAGGGCCAGGTCAGTCCAGTTTTGTCTGTTTTATTTTGATCTGTTTATTTGTCTGAACACTAGGTGTTAGAGATTTAGAATAGTCTAGTTTCTGAAGGAGATCATAAAATAAGAAGTTCAATAATGTGTTAAGTGTGACTTAGATAGGTACACAAGGTTGAATGGCACTAGAGAAACAGGGCTTAGTTTGTTTTTCTGGGCACCCAAACAAAATCAGAATTGAGGATGGGGACCGCAAAGTTAGTGAGTGGTCCATGTGACAACAATGAAGCATGGGGTGTTTCGGCTGGACAATGTCCGCATGGCGTGAGTGACATGTAATTTCCGTGCCTAGGTATGTGGGACTCTCTTGGTTTGTATCTGTATAGATAAGTCTAGTAAATTTAACCCATTCGGTGTAATGCTACATAGGCGGTGCATCCACCGTCGTTCCTCCACATTTAGTTCCGTGATTCCGGCAGGGGATCTCGGTGGGCTTTTTATGAAACTCGAGACTGTAATTTCTAAGCCGTTCCATCAAGATGGTTGCTGTGGAGGAGGGGGGCATAGGTTATAATGTCTCCCAACCGGTTTGTCGCGGTTGTGGTCTATGTCCCCATGGTGACCCTGAAATCGGTCCATTATCTGTTCCAGGGTCTGGCCAACATATTGTATGCCACAGGATTTGCAAGTTATGGCATAGATTATGTTGGCGGTTTGACAGTTGATGGAGGTCAAAGTCCTGAACTTTCTGCCGGTAGTGGTCGACTGAATGAAACCACTCTTGTTAATTTTTGGGCAGTATCTACAGTTCAGAGGAGTGTTACACGGGTACTTTCTAATGTGTGGGACCTTGGTGGCGGGGGTCTTTTGGCTGATGGAGGCTCTCACAAGTTCATCACCCAGGCTTTTGTTTCGCCTGTTGCCAAAGACCAATTTGTGCTCGTGGAACTCTTGGGTTGTTTTGGTCTTTTTCATTTGGTCCCAGTTTTCTGTGAGGATTTGTTTTATAGGGGGGTTGTGGGGGTTGTGGGTAGTGATACAATAAAATGCTTTCGGTCTGCCCGTAGTGGTTGGTTTTTGTTTGGGTTTGATTAGTTCAGCCCGGGGTTGTAGTTTCGCCCTCGTCAGTGAATCTATGAGGAGATTTCGAGGGTATTTCTGACGGAGGAAATGTGTGCAGAGCATTAGGGAATTGCGTAGGAATTCAGACTCTCTAGTGCAGATACGTTTAACTCTGATGAATTGTGAGTAGGGTATGGCTCTGACTACATGTCTGGGGTGCTCTGAGGAGTACAGCAGGTAGTCGTGACTGTCTGTGGGTTTGCAGTAGAGAGTAGTTTCAAGATTATTTTCTGTGTTTTTGATGACTGTGATGTCTAGGAAGTTTACTGTAGTGTATGATTCTTCCATAGTGAACTTTATTGTTTTGTGACATGTGTTTAGGTGGTGAAGGAAGACATCTAGTGCCGGTTTGCGAAGTCCCCCATAAAGATGTTAGAATAGGCTGGTGCAAGCTTGGTTCCCATTGCGGTTCCGCTTATTTGGAGGAAGTCTTTGTCATCGAACTGAAAATTGTTGCATGTCAGGACTAACTCCAATAAGTTGCAAAGGGACCTATTGGTGGGGTTCAAGTTTGAGTGTCTCTCCAAGGATAAGGCCTTCCCAACAGCTCGGATGCCCTCTGGTGTCGGGATGTTAGTATAGAGACTAGTGACGTCCATTGTTGCCAAAATAGCGTCTGGGGGGATGTCCAGATTCATGATGGTGTTTATAAAATCCCCTGAATCTTATAAGAAAGAAGGTAATTTTGGTATAATGGGTTGTAAGAAAAAATCCACGAATTGGGATATTTTCTCTGTTGGGCACTCATTGACGGAGACAATGGGTCTGCCAGGGGGTGGTAGTACATTTTTGTGAATTTTGGGTAAAAGGTACAAATTAGGTGTCCTCGGTTTTTCTGCGACCAGATATTCTGCGGTTTGTAAGTGTATCTCACCTTGATAATACATCCTAGTGACTTCCTTCGTAATTGTGTGATTGTGGATTTCAGTGAGGTTGTCTTCTTGCAGTCTGTAGAAGTCTCTATCATTTAGTTGACGGAGGCCTTCCTTTATGTAGTCCTTTCTGTTTTGGAGTACTACTGCGGAACCCTTGTCTGCTTTTTTGATGACTATCTTATCATTCTTAGATAACGCTATTTTAGCCTGTTTTTCAGGCCAAGTGAGGTTGGACCTGGGTTTGACTTGGGGGTAACTGTTCTCAATATCCCTCTGGTTCAATAGGGTCATATGTTCTACTTTACCTGGAGCTGGAGGGTTCCATTTAGAGGGGCATTTGAACTTCTGGTCTTTGAAGGGTACCTGGATTTTGTTTAGGTCAACCTGAGCGGGGGCCTTTTCGTCAAACCTGCTTAATGCTATATGTCTTTTAACACTACGATGCAATTTGTTTATATCTTCCATTATTATACCGGGATCTGGGGCTGCGGGCGTGCTTACAAAAGTGGGGCCTATCTGTAGGAGAGAGAATTCTCCAGGTGACAGCTGATGATCTGAAAGATTGACAACACCGGAATAACAATCTAATGAATTTTTATCTGCAGAGCTAGTGTTGGCGTTACCATTGGAGTTTTGGTAATTATACAATGATGGCAGATGTTCCATGCAGTAAATTTCAAAGGCTTCTAAAAAAATGTCATCTTCGAATGGATTGTCCAAGAGAGGATTAAATAAAGATGGAAGGTCTAAGTCTTTATGAGTTGCCATTGGAGGAGTGGAGTGGGCACTTAGATGTGTCCTGCCTGGCAGAGTCCACCAGGTCCACTCAGGGGAGACGGGGCCGGCCCTGGTTGATTTCCGGCTGGCCCTGGTTGCGTCGGCGTCCGGGTTGTGGACGTGGTTGATTTGCAGCTGGTCTGCGGGGAGGGTTGGGGCTTGTGCCTGCTGCTCCCCGGTTGTTTCGAGGGCGTTGGGCTCTCTGGCTGTTTCCCCGGTTCCAGGCGGTGGAAAAAAACTGGTTATCGGTTCGGGGGGCTTGGGCTGTTAGACGTGAGCGGTTAGGCTGGTCTGGGGGGCTGATGTGCCAGGAGAGATGGGCGGTACTAGCGGACTGACTTGTGCAAGGGAGCGAGGGTCCCTTGTGACGGTAGCCGGGTTGTTCGCACCAGTGATGGTGTGGGGGTTATATCCCGGGCGCAGTTCCGCTGGGATGCCTGACCACAGGGCATCTTGTGGTCGGTCTTTGAGTTCCGTAGCTTCCTGGTTGAGTTTCTGGTTTAGTTCGGCTGTATCTCTCTCTACCAGCTGAGTGGTGAGGGTGCAGGCGGGGAGAAACTCATAATACCAGGGGCTACCTGGGGCTGCGGTCTGACGTTCATAGTGTGCCTGGACGGCCGCGAAATATTTACGCGCAGGCCGTCGGCCTTGTTGTCGAGGATAGCGGCCATCGTGTTCAGTGTTGAGATGGCCTGAGTGCGCCTCATGCTCACCAGGGCTAGGACGGACTCTGTGGTAGTGATGAGGCCTCCGGGTGGAAGTTCTCCTGTGGTCCATGACGGGAATCTATTTATATGCGCTAGGTATCTGAAGAAATTTTTGGTAGCACTTTTGGTAGCAGTTTCTATAAAGTCTCCAGGTGTCAGCAGCCTCGGGGAGAATTCACGCATAGTATGCTTGTTTACTGTTGGCGTTCTCGATATTGATCGGGGTGAGGTGAGAGGCCCTAACTTGGCTAGGGCTCACTGGGTTTAAGGTTGGTGTCACCAGAGGGCTGCTGTTTGTGGGCCGTGCTTCTAGCATTTTACGAATGGTGTCTTGTAAGAACGTCACTTGTGCTTCTGGGGTCATCTGTGCGAAGCCTGAGGTGACAGCTGTCGGGTTGACTACCATGGCGGTCCCTCCGCTTGTGCCCGTAGAGGTGCTGGCGGTTGGTGTGTAAGTGGCGCTGATGGTCGTGACAGGGGGTACCGTGACGGCGGGCACTGTTGCCTGAGTGGCGATGAGAGATGTGGGCACGAAAGTCGTGTCCACCGGGTTGAGGCCGCTGGGGGTTAGGCTATTATCCACCTCCATTGGGATGAATGTGCTCGTCTTTGTTGTGTTGCCCTGTAATAGAACAGAGCGGGGTGCTGTTAGGGGGGCTCTATTAGGTCTGGATGGAGAGTGGAAGTGGGAAATCACTATGGAAGGAGTTTCCCTGATAGGGGTGGTTTGATCGGTACCGGTAGTGACAGGTGTGACAGTCGAGGTGGTGTTAGGTACTAGGTAAGATGTGATTTGAGTGCTGAGCTGAGGGCTGAGGGAGTTTCCCCCGCTGAATTGGGGGGAAGTCTTGCGGTTTCTCGCGTCCCTGCGAGAGGGCGCGAGATTTCGGCAGTTTTTTGAATTGAGCCTCCTCGGGCGCCCGAAAAATTGTCGTTTTGAGCATTTTCGGGGGTTAAATCGATGCAAATAGGGGCAGAATCAAGAGGGGAGTTCAAAATAGACCTGTTTTGAAGGGTCTGGTTAGTGGAATCGTCTTTATTTCGGATGTTTCGGCCATTTTCGACATGCGAGTAGTGGTCTGTCGGTGTGGAGGGCTTCCCCCGGTCCCGAGAGAGGGGATTCCGTGACGTCATAGGCGCATTTCTCGCGTCTTCTTGTCCACCCGCGAGAGGGCGCGAGATTTCGGCAGTTTTTTTAATCGAGCCTCCTCGGGCGCTCGAAAAATTGTCGTTTTGAGCATTTTCGGGGGTTAAATCGATGCAAATATGGGCAGAATTGAGAGGGGAGTTCAAAATAGACCTGTTTTGAGGGGTCTGGTTAGTGGAATCGTCTTTATTTCGGATGTTTCGGCCATTTTTGACATGCGAGTAGTGGTCTGTCGGTGTGGAGGGCCTCCCCCGGTCCCGCGAGAGGGGATTCTGTGATGTCATAGGCGCATTTCTCGCGTCTTCTCGTCCACCCGCCAGAGGGAGCGAGAGTTCGCTAGGCGGGCAAGGCTTTTCGCCATTGTTTGTCGTATTTTGGCTTAAAATAGCTATATCTGGAGGGAATTCATGCATTATCGTGTCGCTGAAGGACAGGTTAGACCTTATATTACTTAGTTTGCGCTGTGGCAGAGGAGGAAACTCTAGATCTTCCGAATACCAGTCGTTTTGGTCTGGCATGATTTCGGCATGAATGAAGTTTTGATGATCGGCGTCAGAACTGATCAAAAACTCGTGCGATTTGACGGGCCCCATCGATCAAGTGTGATATTGATGGGTTTGTCTTAGAGGGAGAGGGACCATGTTCAACATTCGATCTAATGGTGGTGGGGGGCCGAAGAGGGCTTGAGAGTTAGTCATAGGACTTAGTTGTGGTGAGGTTTCAGGTCCCTCGGTAGTGGTAGGGGGGCGTGGCATCTCGATCGTAGTTTCGGTCAAGTTAGTTTGAGTTTCATTGATCGGTGATGGGCCCCTTGAGGGAGTGAAATATTTAAATAAGGAGCTTTGCTTAGGGATACAAGTTGTAGATCTTACCTCAGTGCTATGAATCGTGAGGTTCATAGCATCAAAAGCTGGGTCAAGTTTCCAGTACTGTCCTGAGAGGCTGGTACTCTTGAGTCTTGAGAGGATGTAAGAGTTTGATCACTCAAACTCTCCATATAGTTCTCCTGAGGGGCTAAATGTCCCTCAGAAAATGTCTGTCCTATATGTCTGTCTGTATGCACATACGGACGTGATACGGAGGTCAAACAAAAACGGTTTTTGTCCTTCCCATTCCCAATACGGATCCCATCGGGGATCGACACCCCCATTGGTCCAATACAGAATCAATATGGAGTAAAAATACGGACCATATACGGGACCAGTATTGGGAAGCCTAAAAACAGTTTTTTTTCCCCTCCGTATCATGTCCGTATGTGCATACGGGATTTGCATAAATTCTGCTGCATACGTGTCCGTTACGCGTCCGTTACGCCATATGGCGCCATATTTAGCTCAGAAAATGTTAACATATGGCAGCTCATAATGTGGATAATATTTATCTTATATTAATTCTGAGAGTACCTACCCCCCCTAAATCGATGTCAAGGATTCCCATGAGACTATCCATTTTTCTCTCTAATGGTTTCTTAGCAACCAGCCCTTTAAATTGATTTTGTTGAAGCCATGAAAAATCATGATTTTACATGGTATTTTCATTGCTACGAGGCAGTGAGAAATAATCATAGCTATATCACAACATTTTATGTGCATGTTCCCAAAGACCTATATTTTCTATTGCAATTGAGAAGAAATCAGAATAAAAAAAAATTTCATCTACATTTTTTTCACTTTTAATTGTTGCAAAGTCATGAGTTTGACCCATATAATTATATGTGCACTTTAAAAAGGGAGAAGGGAGGTGGGGGACTGTACTAGCTTACAGAATAATGGTTTAGGTCCACATGACTTCCCGAAATTGGCTTGCGATCTCCATTCCCTTATATATATATGAGAGGAGTTGAGGCCAGCATGACTTAGCCTCTAGGTGGCAGCACCAACACAGCCTGGAATTTACACAAGAGAGGTTTCTCCCCTGTGTGGGTATCAGGGTGTGGGTATGCCCCTGCTTATCGACCTAACCAGCCATCGTACATACTTAGGACAAAATGTATGGACTCAGTGCTGCTACATGTATATTTTTGGTGAGAAAAACTTCATGATAGCCTACATGGTAATTCATGCTGGCCTCAACTCCTCTCATATATATATAAGGGAATGGAGATTGAAAGCTATTTCTTTATGGTTAAAGCCCTCTTGTCCTCCAAATACACCTTACTTTTTCCAAAGAAATATCAATTTAATGTGGATGTGGATGTGGGGTACTTTGTTACCTATGCTCAGGAATTGAGGAGACTTATACTGACAGGATGTGGAAAATAATTCCCGTATCCCATGAGGAAAAACACTTTTTTTCGTATGTGCATAAGGGATGAGGAAAAACACTTTTTGCCTGTATGGATTGCAGGGACCCCGTATGACACATACGGACACAAAAACCAATGGGGAAAAACTGCCTCCGTCATGAAACACTCTATATTTTCAGCGATTTCTTTATCCTAATTCCCAATGATTCCAAAAATTGTTGATATGGTTAAGAAGTACAGCAGCCCCCAGGAGAAGAAGCTATTTAGTCAATATTCTTATTGGAATTGCACTTTCATGATATTTTTAGTTAGCACTATGATTCCAACTTTCTGCTATAAAAACATATGTAATTACTTAGGCAGACCAATAATACTGTAATAAATTGGCAATGACTTTTTGTAGTATAAGATTGGTCTAAAAGTCTAAAAGAAGCGACTTTGTGACCTGGGTGCCTTCATTTCGGCGACATTTCGACGTGAGGGGGGACCCCTCTGCACTCTCCTGATATGTCGGTACAACAAGCTGACTTAACCTTCATGATTGGTGTCTAGTGTCTAGTCTGGCAGACCCCAGTAATCCCTAATGGCTCTTGACTACATTCACTGGGATGAGCTGCTCGGCCTAATCTGCTCTCACCGACATGTGGGAATGACATTAGCCCTATTCACGTCACAGGAAGTCCTGATGATGTCATTTAGTGTCATGACGTAGTGACAGTAATGGGGATTTGGGCATTACAAGTGAGCAGAGGAGTAAATCAGAGGAGCCAAAAAATGTGTAATTTCTCCAGGTTAGTAACTCATTTAGAGCCTGGCCTGAGTGGATTCTGAGGTGTATACCTAGAGAGCTACGATCTGTTGGTGCTCATCTCAACTTTAGCAAGAACCTAGTCACATTTCGTGGTATTCAAATTGAAAGCCATGCTTACCCTGTTAAAGACGGACGTCACTAAAAGATGCACTTATGCAGCCCGGCGAGTAACTCGCTGGTGCTGCATTGGTGTATCATGCCCAACCTTCAGGAGAGTCTTAAGCCAGTTAAGCGGCATGATGCTTGAATACGGCCCTGGCGAGCTACTCGCCAGGGCTGCATTCATGCATCATGACGACCAAGGGCATAATGTATTTAGGTATCATGTCGTTCTTAAAGGGTTTGAAACATGCATCAGATACATATACCGCATTGATCGACGTATTATCGAGGCGTAATCATGCGTATCTGTGTATATATTTATCCTGTAATTATATAAGTATAAGGCTACGGGTATGACTATTGGTTATATACTTTGGTTATATACTAAGCCATCCCTGCCTGCTAGCTCTGTATGCCTCAGGCCAGGGTCAAGGTTGTTCTTGTTCACCAGACGTTAACACTTCCATACAGGGATCCACACCTGGATTTTTTCCTTCTTGATTTGATTTGATTTGATTTTCTAGGAGGCGAAATCATGCGTATCATACTTCTTCAAAAGAAGTCCCAAAATTGATGAAATAGTGGGGTCTATGTAACGAAATTGGAGCCAGGGAGGCTCAGTCATGAAACTAGCTGTCTGTCCTAAATCTTAACGGTGCTTTGTATATGCCCGGGTATAAATATGTCGAAGGGAACTTCTACCAGTGGTCTTTTGCAGAACAAGTTTGCCACGCTTATTCCTTAACAGACACCGCAAACGATAGCTGCAGTCTTTTGGCAAAGGAGGAATATAAGAAAATTTAATCTCAGGAAAACCACATTAGTTAATTTAGTTGTAATATACATTGCATTAGTACAGGGACTTTCCTTTCACGATTTTTCACGATTTCACTATGGTTGGTAATCGTGAGTGAAAAACGCCTTTAACGTGCCAATTGTCAAATGTCCTAGCTGTATATTGGACCTGTTATCATGAATATTGCAATGGGCTCAACGATCAGCAACTAGTGGTTGTTGAGCCCATCGTGTCCCTTGCTAAATATGGTGCCCGCAAATTCCAAATTTAGAGCACGATCTAATTCCCCAGTTTTGAAGATGCTGTAATTTGGTCGATCTTTGACCGTAGCTCCTCCAGTATAGAAACTCCAGGAATCAAATGTGGGTAAAAGTGTGGTCGTATAAATTCATATGTGTGTCTTGTTTCTATATTTTTAAGACCAAAGGTTTTATAAATCCATGTCTCATCACCAATTAATGCATGTTATTTCTGTTAAGTTATATATATATATATATATAAAGAGAGAGTCTAAAAGTAGAATGACTTTATTATCAATGGTTTTGAGAAAGTTTCCGGATTACCCCCAAATCTTTGGTGAATCCCGTTACAGGCTGGTATCTGTTGGTACATTGGTTATATTGAACTATAGGTCAACCCTATGCGATGCTATTTATAGTGTAAACCGCGAGTACCGCGATTATCCATACCCGTGAGGTGTCGTTAAAACTCTGTGCACCTCTTTCAGGGAGGAAGGATATGTCTATAACAGTTATTACATCATTATCTTAAGCAGAAAATGTGTGTCCTCTTAAAACCGTAAATTGCATGTATGGAGGGAAAAGTCCTGTTATTAATTTGCCACTAACATAGGAGTTAAAGCAGTATAAGATTGTGTGTAATTATGTTGTGGTAATATCCCCCAACCGTTGCAAGGGAGATTAAGCAGATATGTTTGACAGTAATAATATTGTGCCTGCTATTTTATATGGACCATTACTTCAAAAGGGATTCTGTCGTTTATTAAAATCAAACATATGTCTGGCTCTAATAATTAGAAATTAATAATAAGAAATAATAAGAAATTAATTCTTTAGAGTGACCCAATGACGTTTCCCAATAAGAACATGGTTAAGAATACACAACATGCAATATCCACACCAGAATTGATTAAAAGTATTTGCTAGAATATCATAATATAGTACCAAAGGTTTATTTAGGAAGAAGGACTATTATACACTGTAAGTACATATCCAAACTACATAAAGTAAACGTAGGAGTCTTTGCCTTTTTGTCGCTGTATTATGTTTCTCGTGTTGGTTTTGGCAAATATAATGCACACAATGTCCAATTTGCAGGAGCATGTATAGTCGATTTCACATGTCCAATGGACGGCTACATAGGATCCAATGTAAGCACTCGTTCCAGGCACTACTGCCCAGGCACAATGTTATTATTGGCATGTCTTGCACCGTACTCGCTTTCCTATGAAGACACCCACGTATTTGCTTAGAAAATGAAGCGCTTTGTAGAATCTACGTACTTAGGTATAAACATTTACTGATAACCTAATGAGGAATACTGCAATGTGGGATCACCATTCTTCTGATAATCAAGAAGTTACATTGGCAAGTTCGAATTCAAATCACAAAGTCAGAGCAAAACAGCATGCAGAATGGGTCTACCATCACTGCCTCTGGTAACGTGAAGGCTAGTGCCCCTTTAAGGGATTTGCTAGGACACTAACACCATTTAAGACCTATTCCCCATGATTCAGAGCAGACATAACAGCCCCGTTTAGTGTGTGAAGATGTGACATGACCTACCTCGTTAACCACCTGGGAGGAACCCTGGTGTTTCCCAAGCCGAATGTTAGCCTTGTTACTCCAGCGTGTCTGCGGCACTGTCTGCTCCTGCCGCGGCCTGTGGTGAGTCTCTACCATCAGGAGGGCCAATCAGAGTGCCGCAGAGCACTGTCACCCCACCAAGCGGTAGGCGGGGGAATCACAGACAGCAATAAGCCAACCCAGGGACAGCCACAGAGAGCCGTGTGACGTGAAACTGAGCGCTGATGGGTATCGAGCCGGGGGATATGCTGCTGGCGTTTTACGTGCCATGCATTTATTGACATAAAAATGCAGGCAGTAGTTATACCACAGCTGTGCATTCATTATATTGGCATGCATGGTCAAGGGTGATAACGAGTCCCAGACAAGTGTACTCAGTCATGTAGAAATCACTTCAGTGTAAAACAACTCTCATTGAACTCGAACTCTCAGGATAGAAATCTCCATATGAGAGGCTGTACAACCACTATCTGTGTCATAGCCTCTTTGAATGCTTTTCAAAACATATTAATGTTTTTATCATGAATGTTATTCATGAATTTGTATAGAAACGTGTGTGCATTGGTGTTTTACATGTAGGTGCCTATGCCAGGAATACGTTCCTTTATTGCCGGTCTGGTCATAATTATTTAGATAATTGGTAATTGGTAGAAAGCATGAATGGGCCTAAGTACCGAGCTCGGGAGATGTCCCTTATCGTCCATATATGCCATTTAATTATGGCTTTAAATGAATCTGCGAAGGTCAATGTCATGTGCAAATTATGGATAAGTGCAAATGTTATATGAGGAGAGGAATAAAGAAATGTATGTTTCTGGATCTATGCAAAGCGTTTGATACGGTAATCTCTTATTTTTGTTGTATGAATTGAAGAAAATATGATGTAGTAATGAGAATCACCTATCTGATCACACACAGATAACTGTTGACTGTCTGTTATCAAGTCACAAAAAAATTTGAAATGTCCAAAATATGCCCTTTTTCAGGAATGCGGACGACTTAGTCATAATTACTGGTGGCAAGTCCCCTGATGATTTGCATATGCTAGAATTGGCATATGGTGTACTGGTGTAGTGAAAACCAAATTACTGTTAATTCAGATAAGACAAAGGTTGTATGGTACTATTTTAAAATATCATTGGTGCCTCCATGTTCGATTTAGTACCTTATTTTATTAATCTAATGAGAACGTCTTCTGGTTCTGTGGGGAGACCGGAACAAGGAACCTCTCACACTAAAGTTCTAAGCCCTGCAAATGTAGCCAATGAGGCTGGACAAGTGTGGGGAGTGTAGAAGTACCCCTATTTTTTGTTCACTCAGCACTAAGCTGTGGCTATAATGTACAACCTATCCAAATAGGGACCTTTAGCAATCTGAACGTAGCTCATAAAACATAGACATAAGGTCCCTAATTACAGAAGGCCTGGATCTGAATTTCCAAATTTACTCACACAGTCTCAACTCTGTACAAGTAGTTCAAACACCATATCCGGAAAAGAGCAGTATTAGCCTAGCACGCAGAAGATCCTGGGTTCGAAATTCAATGGACCAGTTTTTTTCTGACCAGAAATCAGGTTGGTTTCCATGTCAATTTAAAGTAAAAAAATAATGAAAAATAAATTTTTCCCACATTAAAAAGAAGTTTTTCCCACATTATAAAACATATTTTTGTTTATTGGGTTATAGGGGGTCATCCATTTATTTTGGATCTTAGAATAGATCTCACCCTACATCTAGCACAGCATAGCATTTACTGTTGGTGGGCTACTCATGGTTGAGCCCCTGGGCCAGTTTAGGTACTCCTGTAGTAGTGACAATCAATCAGTAAAAACTACCTAATTAATATAGGAGTTTCACCCAATGAAGATGGCATGTTAATGTAAAGATAATATGTGCGGAAACAAGGTGAAAGTTTGGATCTTACTGGAAAACTATAGGCACACTGTTGAGGTATACAGTCTTTTTCTTGAAAGCTATCAATGAAAAGAGGGCTACATGTCACACAAACATGTCATGTTTGGCACTCTGTAGAAAACACAGTGGCTACTATATGGAGAATATAAACTATGATATTGGTACATAATTGTATCTTCTTTCATATCTGTATTAACAAACTAGTAAGAAATATCCATAAAGACTTATGTATAGAGGTATAGATGGGCCACTATAGGTACTTGTCCTGTAGGGGGGGGGGGGGGCACTCAGGGGCGGTTTACCCTCTCTGTTTGTTTCTCTGTTTAGGAACAGTAACGTTTCCTAACGTTTTCAAACCCATGGTGACCCCCCCCCCCCCATCAAATATATCCCCTATAATTCCCTCAAAAATGGAACACATGGAATATTATGCCATTCATGCTCAGATGGCCAACTCCTCATGGAGTCGCTGTTAATAAAAATCTGATCTAGTTGTGTCGTAGTATAATATGTTAGTCCGTCACAACTTTCTGTCAAGATCAAACCTATTATCCAACAGTCTTAATTTTATACTATTATATCCCCTAACACATCTGATCACCTACTGATAAGATGCAGCCCAGAAAAAGCCTGTTAGTGAAGGTAGCAGAGAGGACTACTGGTAGATATACATGGATTGACATGACATTGTGTATATATATTGGAGTGGCGAGTTACTTCACAGCATAATGCAGTATATCCTATAAGATATAAGCCTGTGTCTCACGAGATCGGGCTAATGTTAACATCTTTGACTGGGTTCCATCTTTGACCGGGTGCCATCTTTGACCAGCTTAATAGAAAACGGTTTATTATGGGGAAATTAAGATATAAATGGGCTACTAATTACTAGTCTAAAGTGCTATGACATCCATTAAATTTTTCATCCCATTTACATCTGCATCTGCCACAAATAAACCGTTTTCTATTAAGCCGGTCAAAGATGGCACCCAGTCAAAGATGGCACCCGGTCAAACCCCCTAGAAACCTACCCCCTAGGACATCTCCCAGGACACCAGTAGACCCCCTGTACAACCGCTATCTGTATCAACAACATTTAGAGGTTGACCATCCAACCGCTATGTGTATCAAAAAAACGCTATGTGTATCAAATTATGTGTATCAACAAGGTGTTATCTGTATCAAGTATATCTGGTGCTCCTCTCAACACTAAGCGTATCAAAATTGGGTTGACAGCGACTTTGTTTCAAACAGTTTTTAATATAAGTTTTTGGAAAATGGCCGAAAAAGAAAAAAAATCTTGAAAACATCATTTTCTCAGAAATTTGACCAGAAAATTGTCAAAAATGATGTAACAGTCAAATTACCTAAGAATGGCCAATTTGACGCGAAAAAAGTAAGAAAATGTGTAGAAGTTAATTTCCCGAAATTGGCCTTTGTTCCAAACACTGTTTTAATCTGAAAAAAAAAGAAGTTATTATCTGAGAACCGCTATCTGTAGTAACAATGCTATCTGTGTCAACCATACCTTTGGGGAGCCAAGCAATTTAGGAAAGGTCAACTAAGGTCAGAATATAATCATGAAACATGTGTAGGTCAATTGTAGGGCAGGACATTAGGGTAGGACAGGGTTGTGGACATCGTACTCCCTTTGAAAAAATTAAAATTTAGTCACCTTGATACACATAGTGTTTGGCCTCATAACCGCTATCTGTAGTAACACCATCATCTGTATCAACCATCACACTCCTTAACCCTTTAAGGACGGCATGATACCTTAATACAGTCATCATGCCCTTAGTTGTATTGATGCATATATATGCAGCCCTGGTGAGTAACTCACCAGATTCAAGTATGATACAGATAGCGTTTATTGATACAGATAGCGGTTGGATGTGCCTATTCTCAATGACCAAAAAGTTGTAACAGATAGCGTTGATTACTACAGATAGAGTTTGGAAGGTTACTACGGATAGCGCTTTTTGATACAGATAGCGGCTGGATGGGCAACCTCTATATGTAATTGATACATATAACGTTTATGATACAGATAGCGGTTGAACACCCCCCTGTCCCCTAGGATATGTATCCCCTTGTACATCTACCCGCTAAGACTGTGACACAAGAAGGAAACAATTAACTCCCCCTGTGCACTCCCAAGGACATATAGATACCGCTTGGAGTTCCACCCCCTCCACATAATAATGATTAGGTTGAAGTTACAGTGTTATGTGCTCACTGGGATGTGTGGGGGGATGGTTGGTCCTAGCGCATCACAGCCAATGGGTTGAATATGGATGGGGGTAAAAGTGCAGGGGGTAGATGTCAAAGAGAATGGATGTCCAAGGGGGGTGATTTCTAGGGGATAGTTGTCCTCGGACCGATTATACTATGCACATCACGAATGAATACCTGGGCTCAGCTGATGCCAGAGCTTTTATTCAATTCAAGAAGTCATTGATATAAACCTCTGTCTATAAAAGGTATTTTAAAGCTTCTGCAAAGGTAAAAGGGTGCATTACTGGGCGGGACATGTGTACTATCACAGCAAAAAGCAATAAGCACCTTATGTGATTTTACCACGTAGGCAGTCCGTAATCTGTGTTTACAGAAGTCGTCGTGAGATTAATGAAGACATACTGCCACCAGGGGATGGGAAATGAGAGGATGTGACGTACAAACCCGTGACGTCACGTCAGTCCTCACATCGTCCTCGCTACTGCTGCAGAGCTCTATCAGTCCCTATGGTATCCGGACATCAAGCTGTCCTCCGTCACTGTAGGGCCCACAGCACTACTGAATATGTATGAGGACCTGAAGGAGGCCATGGAGGTCTTCGCCTTAATTAGATAGTGGTGTCCATGGGGTATATAAGTTGGGTGCTGTGCCGGGAGCTAATCCGGTTATATGGCGTTAAGGCAGGGAGATGCCTCCTACATGGAACTCTGTCGTACGTCAGCAGTCTGGGTATGATTTTAAATGAATCTGGGTTTGATGCGGAGAGCTCTGTCTATCTATCAATCATCTAATTGCTCACGCTGTGCGGTTTATATTTGTCTATGCCATATAGCCACAGTAGCAGCAGTCTTACTGGTGCATAGACCATATTTTGGTCTATGTATCAGCCGTAGTAGCTTAAGGTGGCTAGACCCTATCCAAACTGAGCCCAGTTCGCAGCCTTGTGCGCATCTGGACATGGAATTCTTCCATAAGATGGAGGTGGGGGCCTATACATGTGTCAGATTGTCATATTTTCATGTCTTGTCAAAAACGTCCCATCAGGCATGACTGTGGTTTGAACTCAAGATCTCCTGCATGTGAAGCAAATGCTTTACCTCTAAGTATACTCTACTGTGGAGCTGGTGGGATGCCTGCTGCAACCTATACATACAGCACATTGCCATTGTGTGCCCCTTTTTGTCCTTTTCAGGACACCAAAAACATTTAAAACATGCAGGGGACCATATATTCCAAATATTGTTTCTGGATGTAAAACATGAGAGACTATATTCTGAAAGATTTCTAGAGAAATTTTAATTACTTTAAGTGGTTATTTCTTGCAAATATGGGACTAAATACTCTTAGTACAGATCCTCCAAATTCAAAGACAGATATCTCAGAAACTAGCTCTTAACACTATTTCAGAGAACTTATCAATTGGTCCTCATGGCGAAAATCTTTACGAAATTGAATTACTTTTAGACTATGGGGTCTACCCACCTTAACCAGTAAGCAAGTATGGTTATAATCGCTGGTGATGACCGTTAAAAATGCTTGCACTTCTGAATAAAAGCATGTAGGGGAGACCGGGGCAAAACGGACCCCCGGGGCAAAACGGACCCCCACCCCTAACTCAGTTCTCAGCATTTGATTCCATATTTTTGTCAAATTGGCTCATATAATTGATAGAAATAATATGTTTTAAAAGAAAATTTTGATGCTACCTATGGTATTCCGGATTCCATGAAGGAAAACCTGAAATAAGGGATTTTGATCTAATTTTGCAAAAATCAGTTCATAAGCTTCTGAGAATTAAAAAGGCGATATGTGATATTGTTTTATGGCTAAAGCAATAAATAGACAGAGCTGCACGCTAAAGTGGCCGAGTCAGTGGTTATTGCATGAGTGGTGCTATGGCCGTATTGCACGATGGCCGTAGGCCGAGTGCAATACGGCCATAGCACCACGAGTGCAATAACTACTGACGAGGTGACTTTTGAGTGACGCTCTGTGTTTATTTCAGGGTATATTAATCTAAAACATACATACAGTCCATGTTTGATTACTTCCACGGCATCTGTTTACTTCCGCTGCATTTGTTTACTTCCGTCGGCCGCCATTTTGAATTTCTCCCAGGTCACGTGACCCTCTGCAGCGTAGCGACCCCATGGCGACCCCATAGCGACCCCATAGCAACCCCCCACGACCCTTGGGAACATGCAATACGGCCCTAGCGTGCAATACGGCCCATGGTTATTGCACGCTACCCTCGGGAACGGCCCGCCCATTGATTTAACCTTGTTGTCCCGTATTCACCATGAAATAACATTTTATAGCTAAAATATTGTCTAACATATTTGCAAATTCATTTGGAAAAAGAATTACCCTAGAGTTAGTTATTTTGTCAAGATCATTTTTACACATTTTTTCCATAAAGCCGGGGCAAAACGGACCCCCCCTCACAATCATAATTCCATAGAAATGATTAAAACATGAAAAAATAACCATGCTTGGGCTAAAAAACGATTAGAATGCTGACACATGCTTATGAGAATATAAATTATTTCTTATAAGTGTGGTGGTTCGTAGTTAACTCTAGGTTAAAGAACAACGATCACGGCAGTTTCCAGGTGCGAGAATATATCTGTCTTTATTCACAAGAATAACAACTCTAGTTCCTTTACTAGGGAACGATCAGTGTAGAATTAATACACACAGGTAGATCAGGTTTCTCTATAAATAGAGGAAACGGTCAGTATACAACTCTTAGCATACAACTCTGTCCGCACGGTTGGACATGTGAAGTCTCTCGTCAGTCGGGCCTGCACTGACTGTCGTTCCAGGTAAACACATGGGTCTTATATAACACCGGCTCTTAGATCACGTGGCCAGGTGGGTGGGTCGGCCGCCCACCTGAGAGCGGCACACGGTTACCTGAAGAGGACCTGCGCCCTCTCCCGGGAACTGTGTGCACTAGCTCCAGGTGGAGAAGCCGAGTAAACAGACGTTACCCGGAAATACCGTGTATGAGATTAATATGTAATATCATGCCCCTACACTACCCCCCCTAGACAAAACTAGGTGGTAACGAACATATATACGGTTTTCCTAGTTTATAGAAAACACTTTAGACCAACAACTTTACAGTTATTGTCTATACAGTAACTAGGGGCGTAAACATATTATTACGACATACTACACAAGCGAGATCATCAAATTCAATATAAATATGGCATTACACTGTAATAGCAACCATAATGGATGATTTATGACATGTGAATATAATATCATACATACAATCGAACGGCTTGACACATTTCGATATGACTTCCTTATGAAGTTTCCATACTTGGTTATTTTTTAAAAAAATGCGCATGGGGTGTGTATATATATTTAAGTTGAACAGAAAAGTTATTAAAAACCAGTCCTGATAAGGACTCACAACCACCAGCGTCTTACATTGGTTCGTGATTTAATGAAAACATTCACACAATGGATAACAGTAACCACAGCCTTTGTTTTAAGCCGGGTAATCCGATTATATAACCGGAAATATTAATACCTCTCGCAACATACAACAGAGTCAACACACACGACAATACCTTACGGTATAATTAGCATATACACATAGTCTTAACGACTTACTATAAACATTACGGGTAGCCACGTTTCCTAGCTTATCAGATCATACAATCTTCATATATAGTATATTATGAAACCCGATTCATATGGTAAGTTTGAGAACACCATATTGGAACACCTGAGGGGATATGTATCACATAATAATGACTTGTTTTATATATTAAAACGTTTTAATGAGTAACCTGGCAGTGTACCCGGAAACCCTCACAATTAAATATAGCTTACTGGTGATCTAGTTGTAGACTCGGTGCTCTCCGCTTCTAATAGACGAATGAGTGAGGTGCTCTCCTCTTCTTAATACCGTTTCTTGGATAAATATCACCCGAAGGTAAGTTCATATGTACACAGCTCGCTAAGTATCCCGTCCTCACTCCAGTAAAGTTCATGACATAGAAAACTATAATCCGGCTGGAAACCACGAGTACTGTCCGTTTAACACGTAATCCTAGCTCCAGGAATGTTCATGATATATATAAGTAGAACTGGAACCACGAGCATTGTCTGTTTGACACGTAATCCTTGGACGGGAACAGTTTATAACACAGCATAATAGTATCAGGAACACATCATGGTAACGTATCCCAAAAGTTAGTTTCAGGGACGTTAGTTTGGTAGCTTCCCGGTGGAGTCCTGCTTCCCCATCGGGTAGGCTATAGTTGAGAGTTGAGTAGTTAGGTAAGTCCAGAGCTTCCACGGAAGGTTCCCCCCGCGTTGGTCCATATGCATCTAAAAAGATGCCCCTCTTTTTCCCTTGAGAAGGGAAACCCCGTCATAAAAATTTATGACGTCAGATTAACTGAAAGAACAATTAATCTATCCGGAAACTATTATAGTCTCCTCCTCTATTTCTAAAAAAAATTAGAAATAGACTCTGAACCTTCTGTTAGTATTTTAACCTAACGGTTCATCTCTTGCCCTTATTAAAGCAAGCGCGTGCTCAGCCGTGCCATCCCAAGCATCGAGAGTCACGCCAAACACCCCGTAAAATTTTACGTTCATGTCCTGAAACCGATTGGTTAACTTCTCGTTCTCCTGACGAACGAACCCTGCTGCGGCCTCAGCATTCTTCTGGCCTATAGCAGCTTCTCTTGACTTTTTAGCCAAGTAGTCCACATTGCCGACAGCGACCAATGTTTTCTCCTCCCTGTGGGCAATCTTTAGACCATGCGTGAACAGGCCTAACATCTTGGTGTTGTATTCCACCGCTAGCTCGCGTTGGGACTCCTGGAATTCTGTAACAATTCTCTGTCCCACCTCGCAGCTTGCCTTCTCTTCCCGAGAGAAGTAGTTAACTATCGGGACGTATTTTAATTTTACGCCACCGGTAGTTTCCGTGCGGGAGGTACCCGCGACTGGCTGGATGACAACCGGCTCCTGGCTTACAGGAATCACGGGTTTTACATCCGCTCGCGGTGCTTTCGCAGCCGCTGCAGCCTTCGGGACAGATATGCCCCGAGGAGTTACTACTGAGATCAGTGATTTGGGCTCAGTTTTCACGGTCAAGCTCTGCATATCCCGGGTTGGGGTAGTGGGAGACCGGACGTCCCTGGGGGTTGATTTTGCAATTGCCCCCAGATGGTACGTCAAAGGCAGGGAAGCCTTTGTTCTGGTAGCCGAGCTTTCTTTAGGCCGGGCACCTCCACAGGCTGGTTGACTGTTGGCACTGTCTGAACTGCTCAGACGTCTAGTACGGTACTCCATGTTAGTAGCCGCCGCTGCATGTCCACCGGAATCACGTTTCCGATCTTTCCGGTCTGTGAACAGCGGGTCTGGATACTCGCGATAATAGTCGCGACCTTCCGGGGCATGATAAATCCCATAGTAGGAATTATCGAGTTCCTCCAAAGTGGATCCAGCATGTCTCCGTTTTGGTCCGGGCGAGACCGCAGGAGACCGAGAGCGGTCGCGGGCAGACCGACTCTTCCCCCGGGAACTACCCCGGGTTTCCAGCTGACGGAAATTACCGCCGCCTCTCCGAGAAGTACGGGTAGTGCATAACACCGTATATTCCTCGTCATTCATGGCGAACTTGTTGCGTCCGTCCACTCTGGCAATCCTGGCTTTAAACTTCCCATCCGCGACCTCGCAGAAAAAGGGAGTTGCCGGCCGGATCTTAGCCTTCTGATCTTCCGTGAGTGACTTGTACTGGTCACATACGGCATCATGTAGCGCATTCACACGATTGCGAGCTACACTGATTCCCATATTATGGCAATCCTTCATGTGGCGCATGAGCTCACCTCTCCGGGGTTCTAGACACCCGTTACACAGTTGTGATTCCCTACCTACTGTAATATCACAGTGGTACACCACGCAGTGGTGCATGTGATTTTCACAGAGGTGTCGCAGAAACCGTTGCTTTGTTACAAACACGCTTCTGTCAGTGCCTATCGTGTTTACACACGTGGCGAATGGGCACCAGTTTCTTTCCCGTTGATTATACCAACGGTTGCTCGCAAAAAGAAGCTTTTCTTTCTGCTCCTTACTGTAGTAAGTATCCGGCAGGATCCTGAGTTGATCTAGCCACTGCTGGTAAAAAGCAGACGGAGGACGGTCCCGGGGGGTATTCCGGATCCAATCCTCGTCGTCACTCTGACCTTTACAGTTGGTCGCGAGTGGACATCCAAAATTGGTAGGACCAATCGGACACTGTTCCCATGAATTGGGAATAAACACGCGGAACTTATTGTTCGCGTTCTGCCAGATTCGCCTCATCACGTCATTAGGCGGGATGGGGTCTTCTGGAGCGTTTCCTGGTTCTTCAGCGTTAGCCGGAACCTCTCCCTCCTCCGCATCCGAATGAGCCGGACTACGGAGAGGGCTGAGACGAGCTGGGTTGATTACCAGCGCAGCCGCCACAGCGGCCGCTGCACCCGCTGCGGCGGTCATATCTGCCACAAGGGCCGGGGTGGGGATGGTGATGCCTGTGCTGGAGGGCGCCGGAGTATTGGCTTCGTTAATGTCCATAGCCTCATCCGTAGCCTCCTCAGCCCGTGGGATGACGGGCTGTCCCCCGGAAGGTTGTTCCGGTAATCCTTCTGCTAACACAGAATCTGGCAAGTTAGCTAACCTTGCCTTCTCGTTCCGGCGAGCCTGACGTCCTCTCTCCTGGACAAACTCGTCCGACTGGTTACTGTCGGCCGAGCTCGACCGGTTTGAGGCCCCCCTCTCACCTTTACTGCCGCGCCCCCTAGGTGTGGCTTTCAGCGCTTTTATACGCGCCTTCTCTTCCGCACTGGAAGATCTGGTTCGTACTGTACGAACCGCCTCATCAACCAAACACGATATGGCAATATCCCGTTTTACGTTGTGAGAATCCATGTAGTCCTCAATAGTGGCTACTTCCAGGATATACGAAACTACTCCCTGCGTATTAACGGCAGCAATTTCGTACTCCTTCCGAGTTTTCGGTTCACGGAGTTTCCCGATTCGTGCCCGGTACCTGTTGACGCCAGTCAACAACATCCCGGCAACTCCACAATTCGGGTCTAGGGACAGAATTGGGAGTGCTGGCATTAACCGCTTGATGTCTGCGATATGCAAATCGAAGACAGCTCGTCGTAAGCAGTAGCATACGAGTAGTCCTTTCTGGAGTGCCTCCCAGTACACAAACCAGTCCGGGGGCATCTCCTCCTGCTCCTCCACTAATAGGAAGAGCAATATCGCCTGCCGTGTCAGCGGGTCAATCCGGCGGGGAGCTCCCTCCGCCGTGAGTCGTAGCACGTCCGCGTGCAGATCCACTTCACGTCCATCGTAATTTGACATGAAGCCTCCTAGTGTTGGTACTGCCGGGCGGGGTTTTTCAACGTCCACCGGCGGTTCTCCATGGTACAATGGACCCGGATCCTGATACTCAGCTTCGCTGGTATCAGCCTGACCGTCAGCTGGGCTGATGGCCTCAATGTCTAGCCCTTCCAAGTAATTGGCGGCGACATTAGCAGGGCGTAGCGGTGACTGAGAGTCAGCGTCGACGTCCATTATCCCCTCTTGTCCCAGGAAATCTATAGATTCCTGGTCCACGAGGTCAGGTTGATTATCAACCACATTTCCTCCGCTAGCGGAGTCGCCCTCCTGAAGAGGGTCCACCTGTTGGTGGTCTGTCTCGGAAGACATGTTTTGTGTCACACTCAAGAAAAGTGTATTGTTGATGGATTATAGGGGATCCACCTCCCCACTGCGAGAATGGTCGTGTCCGAGCCCTCACGTCTGCTCTGGACCTCCTCTCAACCCCAACTGGCGATTCCCGCCGAGCCGCGTGCCTTATATAAGGCGCGCCACCGCGCATGCGCAACCCCGCGCGTCCCGTGACCCAGTTCCTTGGAACCAGGTCACCGCGCGTTCAATTGTAAACAGGTACCCTCATTCCACGTGTTAATCCTTACGCTCTGTCAACTCGTCGAGAGTATCAATGAAATATATATAAATGGCATAATAAAGCTCATTCACCGGATTATCCGTCCATCACCCATGGGATCCTTGACAGGGGGACTATCACGATCATTCCGACCGTACTTACTTCCACACATAACTGATTACAACATTTAAATATTTAACAAGATTACAGGACACCACACTCGTTGTGTACCGGCTTAGGTTATACCGTCCCTAGCTAGTAACCGGGGACTGCGTCTTATGTTTTTAGGCATTACATTAGACCTGGTTCTAGGACACGCTTTTTCCAGAGTGGATTTAGCCTTAACCACACTCTTCCGGGTCCTTTTCCCTTTAGCCAGCGAGACTTTATTAGCCGCCTTCTTCCCGGATCTTTTTGGGATGACGGGCTTATGCACCATTAGTTTCCGGGAAACCTCCTTCCGCGGCCTCCCGCGTTTCCGGGGAGGTTCCTTCACTAATTTCCGCTGTTCACTTTCCTCTATCAAAGTATCAACTTCCAACTCATACGAGTCCAGGGACAAACCTCTACCCTTCCACTCTCTTAGTCGAGCTACATTAGATTTATACATCTTCCCCTGTAATGAACGGATCACTACAGTACTGTCACTTACTATACGGGTAACCACAAAGGGCCCGTCCCAATTACTAGCAAGTTTCAGAGTCGATAACGGCTCATGTAATCTTACTACCTGATCACCAACTTTGAATCGTCGCGGCTTAAGGCCTAGATCATAGCCGGTCTTCTGCCAGGTAGCATTCTTCTGCAGTTCAGTTCTCACCAATTCATAAGCATATTTGAATTGATCTCTTAATGACTCCACAAACATAACATGGCAGGGGGTTTCCGGGTTCATTCCTACCACCCCAAATACCAGGTCAGCGGGCATTATCAAATCCTCCCCGAAAACTAACAGATTCGGGGAACAGGAGGTACTAGAATGGACAGTGCTATTATATGCATGACACACATAATCACACTGCTCATCCCAGTCGTCCATTTTATCATTCACCAGGGATTTCAATACCTGAATCAATGTACGATTGAATCTCTCAACCATTCCATCACTTTGTGGCCGGTAGGGATTTGTTCTCGTCTTACAAATCGCCAATCGGTGACACATTTCCTGCCAAAGATCAGATTCAAATTCCCGACCTTGGTCACTATGCATCATTAGGGGAACCCCAAGATGCAATACCCAACCTTTAACAAAAGCTTTTGCACAGGTTGCCGCCTTGTGATCCGCTAATGGAAACACTCTCGTATACTTGGTATAATAATCAGTGACGACCATCATACAAGTATTACCCTCAGGGGTGGTTTTAAACCCACTGATAATATCTATGGCGACTCGCGCAAATCTTACTCCAAACAACTCCTGGGACAAAGGCATTTTGCCCATCCCAGGCCCAGGTTTGTTTTTACAACAATCCGGGCAAGTAGCAATCCATCTTAATAGATCACTACTCATCCCTGGCCAGTAATATCTCCTTTTCAGACGTTCCAGGGAACGCTTTTTCCCGAAATGTCCACTGGTCAGGTGTCCATGGCAATAATACATAACATCCCTCCTCATACCGGAAGGTATTACCACTTGCCGGACTCTCCTACCGGATGAATTAATCTTCCACCGGTAGATGATGCCGCTCTGGACCTCTAGCTCTGCCCATTGAGCTATTAGTCGTCTCATTTCCCAATTCTCCAGGGAAATCTCAGGCCGCGGGGGCCGTATCTTCCTAGGTAACAATACCAACAACCGGCTAAGGTTAGGATCCTTTTCCTGGAACTTCCGGATGGTTCCCATGGACCACTCCAGAACCCCAGTTCCCTTGATCTCAAAGGGAATCCTTGCTCCGGCTATGACAGCCTCATGCTGACCACAGTCATCACAGTTGGTGTTTTCGCACTTCCTGATAGGACGTCGGGAAAGTGCATCAGCATTTACATGCTTTACCCCAGCTCTATGCTGGATCTGACTTTGCTCCAAACCGAACTCGGAAAGGTGTGCTAGCCAACGTCCAATCATTCCTTCCGCATCTTTGAAATTCAATAACCATCTCAAAGAGGAATGATCTGTTCTTAGCGTAAAATCTGACCCCCAAAGGAAATGTTTGAACTTTTTAGTATAAACTATCACAGCCAACAATTCCCTTTTAGTGGTACAATAATTTCGCTGAGTCTTACTCATAGTATTACTAGCAAAGGCAATGGGAACCTCCACTCCGCCTTGGACTTGACTGAGGGTGGCCCCAATACTCTCATTGCTAGCATCTGTATCCAATATAAAATGACCATCCGGGGTGGGATACTTTAACACCGGGGTCTCTACAAACAACTTTTTTATTGCTGAGAAAGCTGTATCCTGTTCCTTCCCCCAGGGGAACTCTTCCTTCCTATTTCCGGGTGTCCAGTGTGACAAACACTGGATCGGATAGGCTACCCGGGAATATCCTGGCAGGAAATCCCTATAATATGAGCAGAATCCTAAAAAGGATCGCACATCTTTAGGACCCCTGGGTACTTCCCATTCAGTCACACTCCTGATCTTTTCCGGATCCGCCTTAACCCCCTCGGTGGAAATAATCCGCCCTAGGTAGTTAATATCCTTCTTAAACAGATTGCATTTCTTTGGTTTCAATTTGAGACCGTTAGACATGATTCGGTTTAAGACTTCCTCTAAATTACTTAAACAATCCGCAAAGGTCTTCCCAAACACAATTACGTCATCCAAGTAAACTAGACATTTCCGCCATAATAAATCACTTAATAGTGTCTCCATCATGGCTTCAAAGGTGGCCGGCGCGTTACATAACCCGAACGGCATTACCTTATATTCAAACAACCCGATATGGCTGGAAAACGCGGTTTTCTCCATATCTTCAGGCTTCATGCCTACTTGCCAATACCCGGACTGTAAATCCAGGGTACAGAACCATTCATTCCCTCAATCGTCTCATCTATCCTAGGAAGAGGATAGGAGTTCTTTTTGGTCAACCCATTCAGTTTCCGGTAATCAATACAGAACCGTATGCTACCATCCTTCTTGGTTACCATACACACAGGGGAGGACCAAGGACTCATGCTGGGAACAATAACATTATCCTTCAGCATTTTCGCTATTTCTTCCTCGGCTACAATCTTCTTCTTGAGGGGTAACCTCCTATAAGGAATCTTAAAAGCGGGGTTATCCCCGGTTTTAATTTCATGCAATACCTTATTGGTTCTCCCCAGGGGTTCCCCTGGGGCCGCAAAAGCTTGCCTGCACCTCTTCAGCATAGCTTTTAGAGCTTCCTGATCATTCTCATCCGTTATGGACGATCCTGTTAACAACTTAGTTAACTCTTCATGCAATTCCTCTTCCCCTCCTTCTTCTAACCTCAGGTCTTGGTGGCTACCGGTGACTGCCTCCGCAAGTATCACTTTCCCAACTTCAGTGCCTTTCTCAAGATATACTGTGGAGTTTCCGGGGTTGGAAATGGGTGTCACTGTCCATCTGGAATTCCCTACTAGGGTATCCGCAGATTCCAATCCCTTCCGGGATAATACAGCCATATCCGGCTCGATTACCGCTAATCCTCTCTGGATTAGCCTCCCTGAACTGACTAACACGTCACAGGTCATTCCCGGGGGAATCTTCACAGTCTGTGCCACACTAGCGACACTACTTATCACTCTCAACTTACAGAGTATGGTCATATCATACAGGTATTCAATTTTCAACTTCCCACTTTTCGGATTCAAAGTCGCACCGAAAAGCGCCGCAAAATCCAAACCAAGAATACCATCATCTTCAATCTCAGCTATGGTCGGGGCCCAAACAAATTCTTTCCCGGCCACAGAGATTATCAGAAAAGTCCGTCCAAATGTCCTCATTCTGGTACCATCGGCCGTACATGCGTTTACCCTCATTGTGAGGTTCTCACACATATTCGGCAATAAGCTGATGAATCTCTTAGAGACCATGGAGTGGCTAGCTCCAGTATCCATAAGAAACTCCCCAGTCTTTCCTTGTACAGAACAGGAAACGTACCACCTCTTCCCATCAGTTACTGAGGGATTCCTAGTAAACCGGTGAAGGTCACTATCAGTGCCCAGGTCGAACCCACATCCTTTCAGGTGTTCCAGACAAGGATGACCCGGGGGAAGCCTGGTTCCTCCAACCTTAACCAACTCTTTGGTTATTGACTCCTCTAAACTGGCACTAGGTTTCCCATACGCGCACCCCTGGGCGCCTGTTGTACCAGTCTCCCCAGCCTCATGGTTTCCGGGATGTACGGTCCCATCTCCCTTCTTGCTGGACGCATTCACTGCTAATGAATCTTCACCGCCAACGTCGGTGATAATCTGACATATTTCCTCAGGGGTTACCGTCCTGCCATCCCCGGTAACCCCCTCTAATTTCCCGAAACCTCACTTCTTAAAACAGGTTTCTCTGCTTTGCATTCAGATGCAAAGTGCCCTTTGACTTGACATCTGTAACACTGGACAGTGTTACGATCGACCCTAGGGCGGCGCCTGGTTTGATTATCAAACACCTCGTTCATGCGTTTAATCATGGACTCCATTAAGGTATTTAATGAGTTTCCTGACGCATTTGTTTTATCCGGAGTGGTCGTCTCCGGGGTCTGGGTTTTCTGACTGGGTTCAGTCTGAGGCTCCCGAATGTCGGGTTTCCGGGGGGTTTCCGAATAACCTTTGTTACTAGGAAGCTTCCCGGAAGCTGGGGTTGAGCTAGATTTCTGGCGACCCTTGAATTTCAGGGCGTCTACTCTCTCCTCCCCTTCAGATTCTTCCGCGGAAGAATCGTCTCCATCTAAGGAATGTTCAATTCCAGAGACGCGCTGCCCCCTATTAGCGGGTATCATACCAGCCAACAGTATCTTCTTCTTGTCATGTTGATCAATCGCCATGAACAAATCTGCTAGGGAAGACCCAGCTTCCCAAGCTCTACCACAAACTTTAGCATGTTCAGGATCACTCAATCCACTAATAAATCTTACAAATAGGGATTCTATGTAATATTCAGCATCCCTACTCCATTCTGGCCTAGCCTGCCGCAATAATCGCTGCAATTCTAGCCCAAAAATTTTAGCAGATTCCTTTGGTTTCTGCGTTCTTCTCTGAAACAGAGTCCAGTGATCTACTGTCACCATTTTCCCAAAGGTATAACAAGCTAATACTTCCAGCTGGTCGTATGTAGCTTCCGGCCCGTAAGTGTCCCTCCATTCTTCAACCACTATCTTACCCGGGCTGTCACTCAACCATATCACAAAAGCTCCCAAGGATTCCTCCTTGTTCCAGCAATTGTACTTACAATCATCTAAAAGTGATTGATATTCTTCCTTCCAGGGTCGTAAACCCCTGTAAGGCTTAGTCACGCGTGCAGTTCTCTTAGCGGCATAATTAGAATGCACTAATTGACCCGACATGCGTCTACTCCAAGCCAGTAAGTCTGTACCGTCTTGACCTCGGCTGGAGCAATCTAGTCCCAAATTACCTATGGCTGGGTCTCGATTATGTAATCGGTGTTCCGCCGGGGTCATTGTTACCCTTCGGTTCAAAGGAACCTTTATCTTGGGTATATCGTCAGAAGATTTATCTGATTCCGAGTCTGTACCCTCATCAAAGCGTGGGCCTTGATAACCGGACAATCCCTGAGTGTTTTTATGCACTGGATTTGACCTTCCCTTCGTTTTCTGCTGTGACCCCTTATTCAGACTACCCCTCGGCCTATTTTCAGGGTCTTTATTGACTCCCGAATGTGTATCAGTGGTCGGAGGTGGATATGAATAAGTTGCATCCGGGCAATATCTATAATTACCCTTGCTATCATAATCTCCCGGGTTCCCATACTGAGCCGGGTCATCTCCCGAAAAGGGGTTCAATGAGCCATAACTATGGTTCACGACTTCATCTCGGAATTTATTTTTATAATGTCGAGACACTTCCTCCTCTGGAGACATTTCCCTGTTAACCTGACCAATACTGGCATGATTAACTGGTTCCCGTTCAAGAGAGCGCCCGGTGATATTCACTCTCTTTGAATCCTTCCCTCTGTTTTTATACACAGAGTCTTCCACATTCCTCAATCCATTATCATTAATAAATGGATCGAATTGAGGTAATGCATCCACCTTCCTAGCAGCAAGAGTGCTGTCCAGAACAGTTTCCGGCCTGATAGCTGGAACTTGTTCCTCCCCCTGCTGTTCCATTGCCTTCAACAATTCACCCCGCAGGAGAGTTTTCCTGGCTTCCAGGGAACAGACAGCCTCCACCTCAGCTTTCCGTTTCCTTTCTAACTCTTCCGTTTCTTCCAGGATTTGTATCCTGGTGGATTCGTTATCCTTGACCAACTGGTCTCTGCCCTTCTCGAGCTCTTCTGTCCCCTTCTTCAGGGCATACCATTCTCTAGAGTATTTTTTCAACTCCCTCTCATACCTCTCCTTAAGAGATTCGGAATGTTCATTCTCCTTCTGGTTCTCAGCAATCTTTGCTTGAATCTTTTGGTATTCATGCGATTCCTGAGCAACCTTCTTTTTCATATACCGGTTGTCTTCTATCAACCGTTCTCTCTCTTCTGTCAGAGTTCCTTTTACCCTCTGATTCTCAGAGAGGATCTCGTCCCTTTCTTTTACCAGGGATGTCAATTCCTCAGTCAATGCAGCATACTGATCTTCCATTGACTGCTTGTCCAATCGGACATTCTCCCAGTAGAGGTCATCCTCTTCCCGAGCCAAACGCTCGTCATATTCCCTCTGGAATCTCTCATCCCCTACATAGGGTTCCACCCAGGAAAGATCCTGCAATTTCCTCTTCTTCTGTTCTGGCTTCAAGCCCTCCCCAGGGTCCATCCCTGGCACCTCCAGGCGAGTTGATTCCAACTCCCCTTCACTCAGCTCTGGGCCAGAGCCGCCCAGGCTACCACCGGTAGCCATTGTCTGTCCACTAAAGGACTGTCTGTCCACTCAAGGACTTCCTGTTCAGTATAACCCGAACATATTCCCGAACAATTAACTTGTTCTGCTACCTTCACTGCTACTGGTCACGGCACCAGTGTGGTGGTTCGTAGTTAACTCTAGGTTAAAGAACAACGATCACGGCAGTTTCCAGGTGCGAGAATATATCTGTCTTTATTCACAAGAATAACAACTCTAGTTCCTTTACTAGGGAACGATCAGTGTAGAATTAATACACACAGGTAGATCAGGTTTCTCTATAAATAGAGGAAACGGTCAGTATACAACTCTTAGCATACAACTCTGTCCGCACGGTTGGACATGTGAAGTCTCTCGTCAGTCGGGCCTGCACTGACTGCCGTTCCAGGTAAACACATGGGTCTTATATAACACCGGCTCTTAGATCACGTGGCCAGGTGGGTGGGTCGGCCGCCCACCTGAGAGCGGCACACGGTTACCTGAAGAGGACCTGCGCCCTCTCCCGGGAACTGTGTGCACTAGCTCCAGGTGGAGAAGCCGAGTAAACAGACGTTACCCGGAAATACTGTGTATGAGATTAATATGTAATATCATGCCCCTACATAGGCCAATTTTAATTTTTGGGGCGTATTTTGTTTTTTGGGGGAAATTCTTCCTTAAGTTGGGGAAATTTGGCTCAAAATGCATGAAATTCAACAGTCATGAAAATTAATTAAAATTGAAATAAGATAGATGATGGTCATGCATGACAACAAAGAAATACCTAAAGAACTGAGTAATAACATAGCTAAAAGATGGGAGCAAGAAAATTATGAAAAAAGATGTTCCTTTTGCCCCTGGACTTTTAGCCCAAGATCTTCGTAGGTCAGAATATGTTATGCTATCCCACTATGCTATTAATGATACTAGCACAATATTAATTATTTTCATGGATGGTATACTTCTATGCTTTGAACATGAAAAAATGAATGTTTTAATTCAGGGGTTTACCATCTTCCCCGTCCGTCTCCCCTACTCACTAACTGTCTTCATGTGTGTGTGAAATAGGTATTCCTCCTGCTCGGGCTTAAACATTTACATGGTGCCATACTCCCAATTAGGCACAAGCAGTGTATTTTTCACCTGATTGCAGGCAATTCTGTCAGTGTTAACAATATGGCTTAACTACCTGGAAGTGGAGGTTACCCAGGCCCAGTGCATTCTAGGTAATTAGGGCCAAGTGTCCTGAGGGAGCATTAGGTGTTGGTGTCCAATCATGTATGACTGGATGTTGTTCTCAATGAATACACTAGGGTAATCCAATAATATTGCTATTCAGTGAATGCCCTCTGGTGATAGGGGATAGCCCCACTCTCCCAGTGGATTTTGAATAAGCTTTACTCCCAAGATGACCTCAGGTAACCAGTTACAGAAAGTTGTCATAAAGCTCACAAATCAGCCATGTTTTGACAGCCAGTTACTATCAGCTCGGAAGGGAAATGTCTAATTATGAAGCAGTATGGGGGATATTTACATCAAAACTCCATTTGGTATGTAACACAAGCAATACTAGATGTATTATAACCATTTGGGGCAAGGTGAGGAACACAGTGATGCATAGTGCCAAGATTTCCTGATCATGCTGTCCAGCCCTGACTCTGTCAGGGCCTGGACGAGTGTGGCTATAGTAACTAAGAGCCCTCTCATTGCTGAAATATGAGTATTACTACTCTACAAAAGATATATTACTACCTTGGAATCCACAGAAATGATACTAGCTACACTGCAAAAAAGGTGTTTAGATCCTAAACACAATCATAAACACATTCCTGCCCCGTTTTTGTCCACACAATATGTTCCTAAACATGTTTAGACAAATGATATGTTTAGCTCAGTGCTTAGACATTTATGTGTATAAAGCAATGTGTTTAGGGCAATGAAGTGTTTAGAATTCAAGAATTTAGCATATTATTGTGTTTATCTGTCAAGTTTTTAAGGATAAAAGTGGTGTGCCTAGAGATTATATTATTATTATGTTTAGATATTTATATTTAAATAAATAAATCACATTATTTCCATGTAGTGTCTTGAAGAGACTTCTAGCAGCCCCCCCCCCCATAGGGCAATATGTGCATTACTATTTTACATAGGCCTCTATTTTAACATAGACCCAGCATTGAGTCGATACAACAGACCTTCAGGGAAGATAATGCTTTATCCATTCTTAAAGTTCTTAAAAGATGTGTCTATGTTTCTGATGTATCATTATGGCATCGTAGTCATAGTGATATAGCATTCAACCCTTGAATCCTGCATTGTGTATTATTATCCTTTTGTATCCCATGCAATTTAAATGAATTAACTCAGATTTAAGCACCTTTAGATCCACAATATGATTAAAGTGGCTGTAGAAACTACAGCCAACCACAGAGCTGCCATCTGGTATGTGTTTGATATACTATGACCTAAACACTACATGTTTACATCCTAAACACCAACTTTTCATGCTGTTTAAATACTAAACATCTAAACATATTCAATATAACTGTTTAGGCGTTTAGAATAAAAGTGTTTAATTCCTAAACAGAAGGATTCAAAGACACAAACCTAGAAAAATGTTTAGACTTTAAACATGTTTAGACCTAAACATGTTTAAAACCTAAGCACCTTTTTAGCAGTGTGGTGACACTTTCTATAGGTCGAGTTACATACAATTCTGCTACGTCACAGTGTGGGCAAACAAGGCAGCACGTGCTTAGGTAACCTCACCATGATGGCCACACATGAGGGTTATTACACATAAATCTGCTTTTAATTTTCTCTTGGTTATATTGGTACAGAGCTTTCACTATACAATATGTTAAATATGAGTATGTATTCGTGTGTATCTAATGATACATTTATGGCTATTTATATCAACTCTGGAAAGGCCTTGCACACTGCAGGGTCACTGCATGTTTGTGAAGGAGCATGAACCAGTTAATTTATGTATATGTGCGATGGCACAGATAGGTGAACACCTAGCAGGATGGCTGCCAGTCCATAGACTGTGTAAAGTGAGCTTCAGAAAGTGTGTTCCATCTGTGCTATAGACTAGCATATGCCTATACTATCATTGCCAGAACCAAAGCTGGAACCAGAAAGTCTAATGGGAGAACTCCAATTATACATTCTGGTTCATGTTAGCTTGTTCCCAGCTGCCAGCAGGGATTGCCCAGCAAAATTCAAGTTCAAGGTCATGGTGGTTGTTACCAGAGCCGTGCTGAAGGAAGGATAATTATGGTAATGAGAGTAGGGTATTCCTTGCAGGCGAATATTTGACTGCTCTCTCAAAAGTATTCACACTGTGGGACCTAATCTCGTTCCCCCTACGGAAGGCACAACCACTTTGACCTTGAAATTGGATTTTGCTGAATTTCAGCAATCCCTGCTGGTAACCTTAAACGGGTGTACAGGAACCAAAATGTAAGATGCTAGTTTTCCCATCATGCTTTCTAGTTCCATTTTCAGTTCCTTTCACTGGTTCCAACCACAGGGACTGCCTAAACCCAGCAGAAAGTTCAAGGTCATAATGGTTGTTACCAGAGCCTTCCTGTACAGAAAGATCTGGTAACGAGAGTATGATTATGAAACCCTGCCAATGGCATTGGCACGTGCACTGTCATGTGCAATTATCAGGGTTTTGGGTGTCTGCATTGCCCTTATACAGATAGTATAGTGGGAGAACGTACAGAGGGGTATACAAACCATCTATGGTTTATACTTCATAATGATGTTTTAAAAAAAGCATGACCATTGTTGGCTGCCTTGCAAGATTATGTATTAGATTATGTATTAAGCCCTATATTATATATGAGGGCGCTGAGGGTTTAACCTTAGGTTATGTGAGGGCATGAAAAATAACCAACAGGTGAAACCCTTTGTGTAAGCCATCCACCATTATGGCTCGTTTGATCCACATTCACTTTCATGCTATGGAAAGAATACCGTAGGAAGGTGTTTCACAAGAGCTGTTATAGATCAATCTTAATCAAAGAGTTTCACAAGCTTCACCACTCGTAAATTATAATCATTCTTTGGCAACACAATCATAATGGCCATTTGTAAATGGACTGTCAGTAACGTGTTTCCAAAGGAGTTATGTGTGATATCTAAGAGTGATAAGTGCACTCATAAGGGAGTTACAACCAGTATTATAATTATGCGTTTCACAAGCTCTATATAGGCCAATCACAGAATAGGCCAATCCTTTTGAAACACTTGCCATTTTCCTAATGGTCATTCTATTCTGTATTCTATATAGACCACTCATATGCAGAATAGACCAATCCATATGTATATGACATTCCTTGTGAAGCACCTTCCAACCGTGCCTCACTCTAGTCAGACTATCTTGGTGGTCAACTCACTCCCTCAAGGGTTCCTCTTGGTGATTCCCATTAGTCTTCTATAAGTCCCGCCCCTCTAGAAGACGTTTACTATTTCATGCTGTTGGTTTAATGTTTCCTTAAGGTGTAGTTTGGACCGTAGAACCTCCCGAAGAGAGGCATAACATTATAGAGGCTGGGAATGAAGTAGTGGGTGCTTTCTTATTTGTCCAAGTGTACACAAACCCGCCTTCCGTCCAGCCGGCCTATGCAAGCCTCAGCGAGATGCTCTGTGTGTTTGAATCGTATCCACTCCTCATGGCATTAATCCTCAAAGAGACCACGTGATCCCGGGGACACTGTTAGTCTTCCAAGTTGCATACAGCGGGCGTGTGGTGCCGAGGGAGATAAACTATACACTGATATTCTGACATTTGTCAGTAGTGGCTAACAACTCAGTCACTAGTGAATGGCCTATCTAGTCAATTCTAGGCTCTACTCCCTATACACGAGTAATCACAGCGAGTCAATATTATCAAGTCAGTCAATAGATCCTTGATAATTTTGAATATTCATAAAAGATATTTAACCTTAAAAAACCCTCTCTTAGTAAGTCATACAGGTCTAGGTTACGTTCCAACAATCGGAACTGTTAATTCTAATGATATTCCATTCTATGGGGATGTCCGTAAAAACAAATCTCTTTGTACCTTTCACATTCTGACTAGAGCAATAGTCACTATTCTAAAAGGGATTTGAAAGTGGCATACCATACGGTCATAGTGGTGTATACAATATAACACCCTGATGAAAACTCACCAAATTAAAGGTCTTCAATGTGGATTTTTTCCCGGAAATAAGAGGGTATTCATTATACTTAATTACTAAACAGGTCTGGTCAAGTGTAAGATCAACTATATACTAACATGATCAAACACGAGACAGCTGGCCCTCTCGGCCAATACTATCCGCACGCCACAGGTGTGCGAATAGCGGCCGCTATTTGCACGCACACAGGGTGCGAATAGCCTGTGGCGTGCGGATAGCGCTTGCCGGCCCTCTCCCTTTCCTACCAAAGACAATCATGTCATGTCAAGAATAGACAATTGGTGTGCAAGTAGCAGAGAAGGGAACCGTGATTGAGAATTCATCTTGAAATCATTGTACTAGTATTGCTAATAATTAAGGCTGTTGAATAATTTAGTTTCTTTCTTGTTTGCTTTTTTGTTTTTTTAAATCCAAAATTGGAGTATAGCTTTTCCAGTGACCCACTTTAATTGCTTTCAATAACACATTTCTTTTAAAGTTGGCTTCAAAAGATAATTCGTTTCATTTGTACTGTATACAGATGGAATAAGTGGGGCATCATATTGAAAAAAGGCAGCTGAATGGGTTACTATGTATATACCTCCTTCCGTTCTTCTGCTGTATCTTTTTCAGCTTGGCCTTATGAGGTGCTGTGCATAGAGGCTATATCTGTCTCCGACAGCACAGTCCCCTGACGCTAGTCTCTGTGCTGATGGCCTGTAGAATGATGCTGGGAATAAGACTGGATGCTCCACCGTGAAGTCAGGCCACAGTAGCCTCCCCTGCCTACTAACTCTTTACGAGAATGATACATGGGTCAGACAGGACATACACATTCCTATTCCATACACGGGACATCACTTGTGGTAATCCCCATGCTGGTAGATATCAGTTTAATAATGGGAGCATGACTATGTGATTTAGATTGCCATGCTAACCGGTTGTAAAGAGATACGTCACAATTTCCCCAGAATTTCTTTTTTTGCCACGTGTCATGATGGATGTCGTCACGTGTCAATACTTATTTACTCTGTGCGTGCACGAAAGGATTGCTAATATCAGGAGCTGCAGCACAGTGGCTGGAGCACGTATCTATTTGCACAATGTGTAATAACTATTCACCAAGCTGATCACAGCCATAACATATAGACAAAGGTGCACGAGTTTCAGTGTGTTGGCTGGGTTATTTCATGAGTTGACCTTGGGCTGTATTTCAGGAGGCCGTAGGCCGAGTGAAATGCGACCCAATGGTCAACAAGTGCGAGGTGTGAAGATATTACAAATACCTTTAACAATAGGGCAAACAGAACACCTCTAGTATACGATGACATTTAAATAGAATATGGAATAACCAAGTCATGAATGCCATTATCTTCGCCGTATCTCCAACCTTACATAAGTACACATTTCTACATGGACATTATTGGATTTTCTACTCAGAAAGTGAGTACTTTTGGTTTTGGTTAATAATTATTAACCCACAAGAAAAACATAAAACAATTACTGGGAACAGTCTTATGGCAACATGTACGCATTACCATTAGAATCCGATGATTCAATTAATGATGTAGGTGGAGACGTTCGGTGTGTCGTTAAAAGAATTACACAACTGGCATGACAGTTAAAATAAGTTCTGCTTGTCAGTTGCCACGTTTATAAACAGGAAAACTGCACACTTAGCAATACATAGCTGAATGCAAGATAGCGATTATGCAATGAATTTGACCAGCAAACGATACAGACTTTTAAACATCTAATGGAGAGTAGCAAGCTCTTACTTAACTGTGATATGTTACCACCAGACTAGTTCTCATCATCATTTTGCGGTGCGGAAAATGCCATCTAGGGACCGTGCTGCTGTAGACATACATTTGTATAATGGCATCTCTGTACAACACCCACACAGTCTGGATGGAGGAACAATGATATTTACAGTGAAACTGTTATACCACAGGCTTAAACTGAGTAGCACGCTTATGCTGGGAGTTAATGACTATACACTGTTAGAAATAAGTACTGTAGCTGATAGGTATAAAAGGAGGTATTTTTGGTTTCCAGTATTATATACTGTACAGCTACACTCACCTACTGTAAAACACTACAGACAGGAGATCGTGGGTTCGAATCCCACCTTGGCACAATAGGCAGTACTGTTGTTTATCTATAGAATATCTAAATTATACAAATGTACATATCGTCGCCTCAGTATACAAAGGTCGTAAGTGGAAAATTCATGTTTTGAGATATGAGCAAAATAAGAAAAATCAATGTGATCTTTAGCCTGCAATTTATAAAAAACATGGTATATTGCCCCAGAAATCATCCTACATATAACCACAAATAACTAAAAACTAATTACATGAATGGTACTAAAATATCCTACCTAATTCCTTAGTTAATGTGGCAAAATTAGGGAAAAAAAGGGGGAAATTGGGTCACTTACGACCTTTGTATACTGAATTGCATGCATATTTTTGTACATCTATTCAGAATACAAAGGTTGTAAGTAATTTCCTCAGTTCAAAACTGAAAATAAATGCCCAAATAGTTGATTAATTCAAGCCTAATGGTCACTAAATGAATTGTTTATATTTTTAGTTGCTTATATCACTTAAAAGAATTATACACAACTTGCTGTTGCTTAGCAACAGTGAAATTTCGGCTATAATATGCAATTTTAGTCATTTTCCCATTAAATTCACCCCCTATACCCTTCAAAGTAAGCATATTTTCTAAAAATATCCAAAATGTGCCTATACAAAAGGAATTACATAAAATGGTTAGAAAAAACACACAAAATAAGTTATTTTCATTATAAAATACATTGGGATTGCAATTTCCACATCACTTACGACCTTTGTATACTGAGAAAAACATCCTTTTCTCAGTTACGACCTTTGTATACTGAGCTATAACCTCCCAGAAAAAGGTCGTTTTTGAAAAATTCCAAAAATTGTCGAAAATTTATTGGATAAAAAAAAATATTATAGAATAAAAAAAAAATCTAATTTTTTCACTTACAACCTTTGTATACTGAGGCGACGATATTCAAATATTCACTAGCTAACATTTCTATATCAATATATGTGGAAATGCTTGTCAAATGGGTTAAGGAAATATGAAAAGAAAAACGTATTTGTCATTGTGCCTGTTGTGTGTTGTATACATTGTATGTGCGCATGTGCGGCGGCCATCTTGGATCCGTTATGAGCATGTAAACAACAGTTAGTAAATGGCAATGGAACCAACTCAGACCCACTCAGTTCAACACATCTTTATCCATAAACATCCACATGTTTTAACATGGTGGCAGCCAGGTGAAGGGTCAGGGAGGGGCAACAAGAAACTGTGAGTAGACACACATAATTTTTATTCACCCTGGAAGAGTGATTAATGCACTTTTTGGCCTGAAGCCAAAAGCAGAATACACATGTGTTGTCACTGAAAGTGGCCATCTTGCCAGCCCACCCTGAGATCCACAGCAACTGGTTCCAGAGACATTCCTAATAAATGCTAGCTCTACATCTACACCCTGATAGTGTGTTGAGAATATATCTATACCCTGATAGTGTATAGAAATTATATAGGCCTAAAGTGACAATTATAGACCTGCTAGTCTATAGGCTACACTAGTCTGAACTGTGACCTGCTAGTCACCAATTCCTACTGCTAAAGTATATAGGTACCAGCACAATGCCTGAAATCAATGAAGGTAATGGGGAGAATGCTCCTCCCCCAGGGGGAAATGCACCAGTGCACCACTTTGTGCCTGGTATCAGGCCTCCTGCCCCTCTAAACTTGCAATCTAGTAAGGCTGAAAATTGGCTATTGTGGAAACAGCAGTGGGGAAACTACACTGTAATCTCCCACCTGGACACAACTGCTGCTGTGTACCAAACCTCCATGCTTCTAAATTCCATAGGAACAGATGCCCTGAAAATCTACAATGGTTTTGTCTTCGCAGATGAAGCCACTAGGACACTCAAAGAAATAATAAAGAAATTTGATGCCTACATTATAGGGGACTTGCATGAGACCATGGAGAGATACAACTTCAATTGTAGGGAACAAGAGAAAGAGAGTTTTGACGAATATCTAACGGCGCTCCGCTTCCTAACTAAAAGCTGCAATTTCTGTAAATGCCTCAAAGACACTCTGCTACGCGACCGAATTGTGATGGGCATCCGGTCTGAAGAGACCAGGAAGACACTCCTGAACATCAGAGACTTAACCCTCGAAAAGTGTATCGACATCTGCCGCACCGACGAAGCAACCGGATTGCGACTAAAACACGTCAACGCCAGCGGCGGAACGGCAGAGGTTCACGGAGTCAAGCCACACAAACAGAATAACAGGAAGAAGACGAGAGGCCAATCGAGAGACCAACCGCAGGACTGCATATTCTGCGCTGGCAACCACATATTCGGAAGGAAACACTGCCCGGCATGGGGGGAAAGGTGTTCCGTATGTTACGGACGGAACCACCTCGACGTCGCCTGCAAGAAGACATCGAAGACTAAGAAGACCCCTAGGACCAAGAAGGTATGCGCCGTGCAAGAGAACGACTCCGAGAGCGAAGAAAGCCAGTATGAGGTCATAAATGGAGTAAAGGAGGTCAGCGCGGTGAATCTAAAAAGCGACAAACTGATATACGCCAACATGACGATAAAGGGCGTTCCAGTTAATTTCCAGGTCGACTGTGGCGCATCAGTCAACCTGATACCAAAGAAATATGTCGACACCACCAAGCTAGGCCCACCACAAAATACTCTCCAGATGTGGGACAAGACGCTAAAACGCCCACTTGGAGAGTGCCGAGTCAAGATAAAGAACCCGGCAAACGGAAAAGGCTACGACGTAAAATTCGTAGTCGTGGAGGACAGCGATCTCATGCCGATCCTGGGAGTATCGGCGAGTCAACAAATGGGACTCATCTCTGTCCTCGAAGACAACTTCAAGAGAGTAGCGAGCGTGAAAAAGAAGGAAGAAGTCTACAAGTGCCCAATTTTAGATAAATACAAAGAGGTCTTCGGAGAAGATGTCGGCTGCATGCCAGGTATCTCAACGTTCCATGTCGACCCGACCGTCACACCATCGATCCAACCCTCCAGAAAGGTCCCGGACGCCCTAAAACATAGGGTCAAGGAGAAGCTCGGCCAGCTAGTCGGGCAGGGTGTGATCGCGCCTGTTAGCGAGCCGACGGACTGGGTCAGCGCCATGGCAACAGCTGCGAAGAAGACCGGAGAGTTGAGGATCTGCATAGATCCTAGACCACTGAACAAGGCACTGAAACGAGAGCACTTCCCCCTCTGCACGCTAGATGACGTACTGCCAGAACTATCCAAAGCGAAGATAGTCTCGACAATGGACCTGAAGTCCGGATACTGGCATGTGAAACTAGACGAGGAGTCATCGAGACTGACTACATTTGCAAGTCCGTACGGAAGATACCGATGGTTGAGATTACCATTCGGTACAAGCGTCTCGTCAGAGATATTCGCCAGAAAGCTCCATGAATGCATCCACGACTTGGATGGAGTCATCTGTATCGCAGATGATCTGATGGTATACGGCACTGGCGAGACCGACTGCGAAGCCCTACAGGACCACGATAAGAAGTTGGAACAACTACTTCAGCGATGCCAGGACAAAGGTATCAGACTGAACCCTAAGAAGATGAAACTGCGCCAGAAATCTGTAGCGTTTCTTGGACATCTGATCACGCATGAAGGCCTAAAGCCCGATCCTGCGAAGGTGGATGCTGTGATGGATATGCAGAAACCGACCGATGTTGAGGGAGTCCAGCGTCTGAATGGATTCATTAACTACCTAGCACGATTCCTACCTCGACTGTCAGATGTTATGGAACCCATCCGGCAACTGACGAGAAAAGATGTGCCATGGAACTGGTCCGGTGCCCAAGACAGAGCACTTCAACAAGTAAAGAAGCTTGTGAGTGAGGCACCAGTTCTCAGGTACTATGACCCAAGCAAGGAGCTCACCATCCAGTGTGACGCCAGCAAGACCGGACTCGGGGCGGCACTTCTACAAGACGGACAACCGGTAGCGTTCGCCAGCCGTGCCCTAACCGACACCGAGACACGCTACGCACAGATAGAGAAAGAGATGCTTGCCATCGTGTGGAGTGCAGAGAAGTTTCACCAGTACACGTTTGGTAGACAGGTTAGCGTGATGTCTGACCACAAACCTCTACAAAGCATCATGAAGAAGCCATTAGCAAGAGCCCCTAGGCGACTACAGGGCATGCTAATGCGACTCCAGCAATATGACGTGGAAGTCATATACACGCCTGGGAAGGAGATGTATCTCGCCGATACTCTGTCTCGAGCTTACAGACAGACTACAGAGGGACATCATGAAGAATTTGAGAACGTCAATGCAACGAAGTACGTGGCCATATCCGATTCCAGGATTGAGACCATCCGTCGAGCCACCGAAGTCGACCTAACAATGACGGCACTGAAAGAGACCATACTAAGAGGTTGGCCAAACGAGAAGATCGATGTACCACCAGTGCTACACCCATACTTCTCATTCAGAGATGAACTAGCAGTGCATGAAGGACTGGTATTCCGAGGTGAGCGAGTGATAATCCCCATGAGCGAGAGGTCGACCCTGAAGGTCAAGATCCACTCGTCGCACCTCGGCATAGATGGATGCCTACGACGTGCCAAAGAAAGCATCTTCTGGCCAAACATGGCTCAAGAAATCAGAGATTTCATCTCGAAGTGCCACATCTGCAGGACGTACGAAACAGCAAATCCTAAAGAGCCGATAATGAGTCACGACATACCTGACAGGCCATGGGCCAAAGTAGGGACGGACATGTTTAGCCTAAACGGGCGCGACTACCTGATCACTGTTGACTACCTAAGCAACTTCTGGGAAGTCGACATGCTACCTGTGACAGACTCTACAACCATCATCGGCAAGCTAAAAACACACTTTGCCAGATACGGTATCCCAGACACCCTGGTGTCCGACAACGGGCCACAGTACGTGTCCGAAGAATTCCGCGACTTCTGCGATTGGGACATCGAACAAATGACGAGCAGCCCGTACAATAGTAGGGCGAATGGCAAAGCCGAGTCAGCAGTAAAGACCGCTAAGAAGCTCATGAGAAAGTGCTGCGAGGCCGGAACAGACCCATACCTAGCTATGTTGGACCACCGAAATACGCCATCACAAGGTATGCTGTCTAGCCCTGCACAAAGGCTGATGAGCCGACGCACCAAGACAATGCTTCCGACCGCACCCGCTCTCCTAAAGCCGGAAGTGGTTGACTTAAAGCATACAAGACGCGACATCAAGCGAGGTCAAGCAATTCAGGCTGAGCACGCAAACACGAAGTCAGCCATATTGCCTCCTTTAGAGGAAGGAGACACGGTTAGACTCAAACCATTTAAACTTGGTACTAAGACCTGGACCAAGGGGACAGTGGTAGAGAGACTAGATGAAAGGTCATACACCGTGGAGACTCCAACTGGCATCCTCAGGAGAAACCGTCAGCACCTGAAGAAGACCAAGGAGCCTAACACTCGCGAGGAAATGAGTGCCAGTAAAGTACCTAGTGACATCACTCCAACAGGCACGTCACCAGCGAAGGCACAGCGCACCGTCAAACCCGCCACTCCACATCAGAGGCGTAGGAATGAACCGGTGGCTGAACAGACCGTACCACCTGAACCACACGATCTGGCAGGGCCGTTGTAGCGCCACAGCGTTACCAGTGAGACGTGATTGACACATAGGGCAGAATAATCCCTGTCTTTCACGTGTGGGTGTCAGGCAGTCTACCTGACCCTATTTTCATAAAATCTTACTTGACATTTCCTATAAGAACAAAGATACATGAAATATCTAGAGATATATCATTTAAGTCTCAAATCTCATTAATTCAATTATAGACCAAAGACAGACTTATATCTTATACAAAGACAGTAACATCCCAGGACTATTCCGAAGACTCAATTGAACTCTGAATAAGCTATAGTATTATCCTTAGATATAAGAGATTATCTTTTCCGTTAAAAGGGAGGATGTTGTGTGTTGTATACATTGTATGTGCGCATGTGCGGCGGCCATCTTGGATCCGTTATGAGCATGTAAACAACAGTTAGTAAATGGCAATGGAACCAACTCAGACCCACTCAGTTCAACTCATCTTTATCCATAAACATCCACATGTTTTAACAGTGCCAAGGTTAGACTCGAACCCATGATCTCCTGTGTGTGGTGTTCTACAGAAGTTGAGTGTAGCTGTACAGTATGTAATACTGGAAACCAAAAATATATCCTTTTATACTGTACAGTTACAGTATATCCCGCTGTGCAGCTACACTAACTTCTGACAGTGTATATAACACAAGGTATGACAGAGCTAAATCATATTTCAACCCTAGATGGCCCTACTTATCATGTGATTGGCCAAAGACAGGTGGCTCCATCTGAAGTCTAAAGATCATGGTGGACTAAGCAGTTTACATATTACTAACTAGATGGCGCTACCCTCTATGATTACTCAGTTTAAGCCTGTGTATTATACTGACAGAAGCTATATGGGAGAAGAGGACGGGACCAAGCTTTGCAATATGATATCCCGAAAATTTGAGTTTGATTCAACCGCTGAATTTCAAATACAATAGTAGTCAAATGTAATATTTCCAGTATACTCAACGAGCCTAAATAGCTCTACCATTCTTGGTAACTATACTTAAAGAATGTGCCTTATTCAAAGCTTGACGGTTCCTAGTATTTTCTAAGGTGAAGCTGTGCTATAAATCTTCTGGTTCAAAGATATTCCTGACAGCCACATTATTAAAGCAGTAAATGGGCTTTCAGCTGCTATATAATAAGTGTACTGCTCGGACTTTGGTCATGATAAGGATGTCACTGATGACGACCTCAGTGTAGGATACGACATGTAATTATTGTTATTGATTCATAAGTATATACGTTTATGACGGCCGGGACATATTACCCAGAAAAGGTTTAAGGTTCCAAATGCCCAACAATAGCGGCAGAATATATGTCCAAGAACACTGGCTTACTTATTTACACACCTGCCACTAGTACAGCCTATAGAAAGATTCCCCTCTACAGGGGAATAGAGTTACGGAAAAATCTTAATGCATCTTTTTACAACCGGATGTTGTTCAAATTCCCCAAATTTCCTCAGCGATGTTGCATATAGATCTATACTATTGGCATCTCATATGTGGCCAATGTCTGCCGAATGTAGTGGGAGGCAAATATAACTTAGCCCTTTCACACAGGGAGAAGTTGTGGACATGACAACATGTCCTGTTATCGCCTCACTGTAAAAAAAAATCCTTTAAAATAACGGAGATTCACTGGCAACACTGGGTGCTGGACTTTCACCGTAAAAATAACGGTCACCGTCATTTCAAATTCTCCGTAATTATGAAGGTGAAAGTCCGGCATTCAGTGTTGCCAGTGAATCACCGTTAATCTAACAAAATACGGAACATCACTGTCATTTTAATACAGTGCCTAAACAATAGTTTTAACGATATTTATCTCTTTTATCCCAGTATTTGTCCGTCCATTTATCCACCAATACCTAAATCTATGGTCAATATGGTTCCATGCCAAATTTGGTACCGTGTCCAATCAGCAATAGCATCTTAGTGTCAAGACTTCGGGCCTAATCATTAGGAATCAGTCTATGAGAGCCTTATAAAATGCTTCATGACACTTCTTAATGCCAGTCCATGAGAAGAAGTCACTCTAGGATGGCTACAGAGCAAACCTTACAGCTGTTTATCTATATATTTTTCTTATTACCACAAAATTGGTGTTCTTAGCATCCATGAAAATCTCCTCATGAACCAAACTGACACCTGGTGTCATAAAACTAAACATCAATTAAACGAAGCTTCACCGTAAAATATATAAACTGTGTTTCACTGTGCTGAATTACAGATATTCAAAGTAAACTTGATCGATTTGACATTGCCCCACTGTAATAATATATAATGATGATCCACCGTAAAATTTTACGTTGATTCTCTGCATATTCAACGGAATATTTTTACAAGACATAGCTTCACCATAAATGAATAAACTGTGTTTCACCGTACTGGATTACAGATATTCACAGTAAAATTGGTTGACTTAACATTGCCTCACCGTAATCACATTTACAATGATCCACCGTAAAGTTTTGCATTGATTCTCCCTATATTCAACGGAATATTTTTACAGTGCTCTCTTGGGCAATAACCTCACTTACTCACTTCTCTCATAGGCCTCACATGGCCTGTCTACTTATTATATACACTTGTTGCCCCAACTCTACCCTGCCATAAGTGCACAAACCACCTTACCTGCATGCCACTCATGTATTCAAGTATCAATTTCGACTCCTGCTCTTTTGAGGGGTCAACTGCCGTTGACTCTTCAGGAACATAAAATATCACCTTGCCTCAAATGCTATATATAGTGTGCCAATATACCATACTGCCCTAAAATATCATCTGCCCTTATGCCTCAAACACTATATAGTCAGCTAATGTACTTAACTGCAGTAAACTATCAACTTGCCATCATGCCTCAAACACTATATAGGTTGACATTATAGCAAAGTGACATCAAATATCCACCTGCCCTTATGCCTCAAATGCTATATATAGTGTGCCAATATACCATACTGCCCTAAAATATCACCTGCCCTTATGCCTCAAACGCCATATAGTCAGCTAATGCACTCAATTGCCCTAAGCTATCAACTTGCCATTATGCCTCAAATGCTATATAGTGTGCCAATATACCATACTGCCCTAAACTATCACCTGCCCTTATGGCTCAAACATTATAGGTTGACATTATAACAAACTGCCATAAGATATCACTTTGCCCTTATGCCTCAAATGCTATATATAGTGTGCCAATATACCATACTGCCCTAAAATATGACCTGCCCTTATGCCTCAAATGCTATATAGCCATGTGCTTAACTGCAGTAAACTATCAACTTGCCTTTATGCCTCAAACACTGTTTGTGGTCTAAGGGCATTGTGTCCTAATGGCATTTGTGGTCTAACGGTGTTTGTGGCCTAAGGACATATGTGGTATAAGGGCATTTGTGCTTTAATGCCATTTTTGTGGTATAGTGGCCTGTGGTGTGCCCTTATGCCTCAAAAGGTTATCTTTTTGAGGGTTATTGGCAGATTTGTGGCGTAAGGGCCCCACACTTCCCCCTCCTGTTTTGGAAAAGGGTTGCCCATTTTTGTTCAGGAGAATGTTTTACAATAGTGCGCCCTCCCTTTTTCAAAAACCTGGATTCGACAATGAGTTATATTTGCATCGTTCACAGTGGTACTGAAGCACTTGTCCTCATTATCAATCAGAAGGTTCGTCTCAGACGAGATGAGAAGGCTCGTGTCATATCTGATTCGAAACAAAATTGACAATGACAGGAAGATAGATGACCTCGACTGCAGGAAAACAAACATTTTTCAAATTATGATTTTTTTTTCATTCCGGGAAATTAGAAAAAAGGTTTATTGTTTCTATTCCTTATTTCCCTTGTGACCCTTGTCAGTTTTGCTAGTTAAGTATACCAGTGTAGGTTTGTATAAGAATAAAAGCATGATGTATAGTGACAAAAGCGTTTCATTTTGACTTTGTTGATTTTCAGTTTCACATTTATCACAGCATTACTGAGACCCCGATGAACAAACCAGGAAAAGGAATGGAGGTAATAAAATTTATTTGATGATACATTTTAAGATACAACACATTTGTATTAAAATATATACACACAATTTGATCGATAATATTACGGTAGTAATATGGACGGATAATTGAAGACACAATGTAATTGCGACTGAAATAACATATACTACGACACATAATACATGAGAATACCACAGAAATAAAGGTGTGGGTGGGTGGGTAAATTGAAATATTGAACCGACAATATGGCGGTATGAGAGTAGAATGATTTGAAGTTGAATTGAACCCTGGGAAATTATGATTTAAGGTTATATGCCTCCAGGGGGAGTATGAGAGTAATGTAGGGTGGATAACATTATGGTTGGTGTGTTTGTCACCAGGGGGAGTAATGACTAAGAGGTCCTAGCGCGGGCCTCTCAAACCATTAATGAGACCCCGATGAATGGAGGTAATAAAATTTATTTGATGATAAATTTTAAGATACAACACATTTGTATTAAAATATATACACACAATTTGATTGATAATATTACGGTAGTAATATGGACGGCCCAAAACTGCCAATCAAATGACTGGGTAGTATGGTGTATGTATGAAGTCTAGCGGCCTGGTGTGTGGAGCAACAGTCAATGGTGGCCCCTAATGTTACATTTTTTGGCCGGGTTTTCTAGATACACAGTGCGTCCCTGATGGTCTTGTTGACTTTTGATGGTTTTGTTGTCTTGATGTATGTGCGGTGGGCGTTGCTGCGCCAGCCCCCGTACCGTTGAATGTCTATCTCTGGGCAGCCATTGATGTGAGCCTGGGTCGCCGCGGCCCTCCTGAGTGAGTGAAGAGTATAAGCCAGGTGGCTGAGCCTGGCGGACCTGTTTGCCGTGGCCCAGGCTTTCCTGACGTAGGCTACTGGGACTGGGCGGGCAGAGTTTTTGAACACTATTAGGGGCTGTGCCGGGTGCAGTGTGGGACACTGCCTGATGTGTTCCTCCATGGCTGCTACCACACAGAATTCTGTCCTTGTTGCTCAGGCCATGGTGATGTCCTTCTGCTGGGTATACATCTGTAAGTTCTTTGCCCATTTGACGTGCATTGACATGCCAGCTGGGCTGAACTTTATGTCCTCTCTTGTGGGGTGCTTTGTACAGTCCATCCTTTTGATTGACGGTGGGAGCACCTCTGACTGACGCAGTGCGCCATGATACATCATCAGCACTGCCACTCTTACCGGTAGCAGTTCTGGAGTAGGTGGGAGGTGCTGAAGCACAGACCTCAGATGTCCTACTGGGATTGCTCTTAACCTTCTGTGTGTATAACCTTTGTCCTTGAGTAGCGCGTCTACCGCTCGGGTCACACGGGGGTGGTGGAGTGCTGACGCTGAAACACCCACCAGTCCCATGTATACTCTGAGGTGTGACACTTTGTTCTTGATGGTGAGAGGTTTGTCCGCGGCCATGACCCTGACCTCGATCCATGCACATATGTCCTGGTAATCCGGCCTCAGTGGGTCTATGCCCATTGAGTGTGTGAAGGACAGGTATTGTCTCACTGTGCTGTGCCGGCCCTTCTCTGTGCCGGCCGCCCTTGCCTTGGATTGACGCTGGGCGGCACGCTGCTGCAGTGAGGCGTAGCCCGGAGCTGCAATATATGGATGGGTTGACATTGTCAATTTCATACAGGCATGGTTTGATGAGGGAAATGTTATTTTCTGACATGAGATCAGCTGCCTCTCTACTGGCAGACGTTGATGTGCCGGCTCGGCTGAGTCGGTCTGCTAGAGTGTTGAATTTTCCAGTTACATGGACATACATGATCTTGACACTGAACATTGCTTCAACCATCCAGGCAGCCCTAGCTACATCCAACAAAGTCTTGTCCCTGCCCTTCCCTGTGGCGAGGACCGATACGGCTGCCTCATTGTCACAATGTACTCTGATGGTTTTACCCTCGTATGCTGGTTTAATGAATGTATGGAGGGACACTACTACATTGGCGGCCTCTAAGTAGGCAATGTTGTCCACAGGGTCATCCTTGTGTGCCACCTGTGTGGCGTATGCCTCCTGACCGTTGTGGCCCCCTATACCTGTGCCACTGGCATCCACATATACTTCTGTGGCAAACTGGTTTGATGTGATGATACCAATGCCATTCCACTGGAGGGCGAATTCCATGAACCATCTCATGTCTTTTCTCATGTCGCTGCTGACGTTGGTGTGGGCCTTAGAGGCTCCTCTGAGTGCTTCCAACAACCTACCTACGAACAGGCGGGCCGGCTGATTGCATTTTGCCACATGCAGGAGGCTACCTATGAGGCTTTGGAGGTGTTTTCTAGAGATGGATTTCTTATTCATGGCTATATTTACCTTCTCACAGACTTCTTGTAGTTTAGAGTCTGGGATGGATAGTGTCATGGTCTCTGAGTCAATGTTGATCCCCAGCCATTTCACCTTGGTCGCTGGGGGCTGGGCTTTATCCTCAGCCTCGGGTAGGCCTAGGCTCTTGATGATCTGTCTGGCGACGCTGAAGTCCCTCTCAGCTGTGGCCTTGTCTCCTGCAATAATTATGACGTCATCTAAGTACATTGTAAAATTGATACCGTTGTGGGCCAGAATTTGTACAATGGAATTTGCTACCCTCTGCATGTGCATTAAGCTGATTCTTGCGCCGAACGGCATGGACACATCACAAAAATATTGTTCTTTCCATGCAATGCACAGCAGGGGCCAGTCAATTGGATCACTAGTGAAATTCTTGTAGGCTCTGGAGATGTCCAAGGTGGCCATGTATGAGCCCTTTCCAAAAGTCTTAAGGACTGACACAAACTGATCTACCCTGGGGAGTGAGTGGTCGCGTTCAATGCCAAACACGCAATTTTTAAAAATATATGGGTTGACATTGAACTCCTCCGGGTATATGAGATCAGTGATGACCCTTCTTTTACTAGGGTAACTTTTTTCCCGTGTCATCATTGGGGAGACATGTGACCAGGGCTCAAAGGGGGATGTGTTAAAAGGTCCTTGAATTGCCCCAAGTCTCATTTCAGTGTCCAGAAATTCCTCTACTTGTGCCGAATATTCAGAGGCACTGGGGTGGTTGGGAATGCCGTCAGTATTGCTGATGGGTCCCATATATCCGATAGGGAAGCCGTATTTCATGAAACCAATCAATTCTGAATTTTCGGGAGAATTTGGAAGAAGTTTTTCCCAATTGTCAATATTGAGTTTTGTGGGGACGTGGATGCGTGCACCTAATGAGTTTGGCATGCCTGTGTTCTTAACTGCAGTGTATATTGATGCGTATTCATTACTAAACGTGCCTGTCACTACATGTGGCCATGTCTCGAGACGGTGTGTTTTGAATGCATCTGGGGCGCCGTCGACCGTTTGGTCCCACGTTGTTGCTTCACACATGGATTTAATTGCGCCGAAATCAATACCACAAGCACTAACATGTTGTGAAATACCCTTATTCGTACCTGTGTTGGTGACAACGCTGTTAGTTTTCGTTGTTTCTTGCAGCGGGGCGGTTTGGGGCATACGTGTGTCCGGTCGTGTGTCCTCATGTTTACGCCCGGTGGGTTGCTGGTCCCCGGGCGTGCCACTCGCAGCGGCGGGCAGCGTTACCAGCGGCTGCCGCGAACCAGCTTCAGTCGTGATGTCACAGCCAACATGGCGGACCTGGCCTTCCGGTTTCGGCTTCTCGGTGATTTTACAAGAAGAAATAGGCGAATTACTATGGCATACAGGCGTGAATTGTTGATACAATGCTGGTGACGGTTCAATACCATCGGGCCCCTCCGCTGATGTGGACAGTGGGGGGCCTACTGTTCGTTTTTTGGAGCTGGATGGGGGTTTTGGCGCTGGGCCTGACCCGCCCACTGTGGAGGGGCGGTTTGTTGTTGTTGCGGGGCCGTGTCTCGGGGGCGGGATGGGCAGGACGCAAAGTTGTGGTTTTGACGTTTGTTACCCCTCCAGCAATATCCACAGAAGTGTAGGAAATTATTACCGTTGTGGGAGTGGTGCTGGCGGTGTCTGCATCCCCTCTCGCTGTTATAATCCCTGCATACCACGCCCTGGAGGGAGAAGGGGTCGACGCTCCTATCGTTTATATCAAGGTGGCTGGACTTGTTTTTCTTTTTGCTAGCAGCCATCATGGCGTGTGTGAACCTTTTGTTCTGGATCTTTTGATCGTGCTCCCATTTAAATCTGGGGTCCTTCTCGACGGAGTCCCAGACGGCCTGTGACCAGGCCAGGACCTCCCCCCAGTCCCTATACTGAGCGTCCCGGGTCACATCAGTGAGGTGGTCCATGATGTGATCTTTATCAGATTTATCATAGGCCTTCTTATCCTTGAGGAGGAGGAGGGTAGCCTCGATATACTCTAGCTCACCTAGCTTATGCCTGACTTCAAGCCTTTGTTTGGATGTATGTAGGCCCTGCCTCTGAATGTACATGTATGGCTTACATATGGGTTTGCCATCAAATACGGTACTGAGTAGGTCAGGCTTACCCTCACTGTACTTCTGCTGGTACTGTTCCTTGTGTAGGTATGCCTCTACGTAATCCTCCTTGTCATATGGAGACTGCCTGTGGCGGTGGTCCCTGGAGTAGGAGGGTGACCTGGAGCCGTGGTAGTAGTCACCCTCATTGTAGTAGTAGTAGTCTCGGGGCTGGGGGGACCGGGACCCACTCCTGTGTGAGTGCCGGCCCTCCCTTTGGCGTCTTGGGGAGTGGTGTCGTGGCGACCTGGGGCCGTCACGGGGGCTGTAGGGGTGGCGACCCTGCCTGGAGGAGTGGCGTCGGTCCTTGGACCTGGACCAGTGCTTGCGGCGTGTTGGGGACCTCCCTGGCTCCACCTGGGGCCTCTGGACGACACTAACTCTGGACTTAAGCTTTTTAGACTTGTGAGCGTGCTTTTTCCTGGGAGGGGGGGGCAGCATTTTCTTCCTCAGATGAGGTATAGCCAGCCTCCTCACTACTCTCAGGTTCAGACACAACTTCGGGATTTTTTGACATAAGCTTCGTTAACTTCGAGAGTTTAGAGTTCACCTGCTTGATGGAGCTTTGGACCTTGTCGGCATTTTTCTCAAGATTATCGACACGTCCCTCAGTGTTGACCTTCTTGGTTATAAGCTTGTGCTTTTTTACCTTGTCAAATTGGTCCTCCTTTAGTGCTCGTAGTCTCTGCTTGTTGATCTTTGCAATGGACCTGGTGGTGGCGCTGGCCTTTCTGGTAGCCATGATGGCGGCTCCGGTGTCCCCAAGTCCACAGAGTTAATCCGTTGTAATCTAGTGTAAAAGTCAAGCATCCACTCTCCTAGTGTATGTGTAGTGCACATAAAACGTGACAGGTGTCAAAAAATAAAATTTTTGTGAGCTAAAACCTCAGGGTAGAGGCATAAATAATCACATATACTAGATAAATTGAAATATTGAACCGACAATATGGCGGTATGAGAGTAGAATGATTTGAAGTTGAATTGAACCCTGGGAAATTATGATTTAAGGTTATATGCCTCCAGGGGGAGTATGAGAGTAATGTAGGGTGGATAACATTATGGTTAGTGTGTTTGTCACCAGGGGGAGTAATGACTAAGAGGTCCTAGCGCGGGCCTCTCAAACTAGCTTATCTCAGTTTTCAGTCATCGCATGTAATCATCACATTTGGAATGGCTTCTGTGGCAACCAGAGAGTGTCTAATTATGTGCAATGTTATGAAGTCTAACAGCACTATTGCACTATAAAAATATTCCGTTGAATATACGGAGAATCAATGCAAAACTTTACGGTGGATCATCTTAATGTGATTATAGTGAGGCAATGTTAAGTCAACCAAATTTTACTGTGAATATCTGTAATCCAGTACGGTGAAACACAGTTTATTCATTTATGGTGAAGCTTTGTCTTGTAAAAAATTTCTGTTGAATATACAGAGAATCGATGTAAAATTTTACGGTGGATCATCATTATATGTCATTACAGTGGGGTTGTGTAAAATCTATCAATTTTACTTTGAATATCCGTAATACAGCACAGTGAAACACAGTTTATTTTACAGTGAAACACAGTTTATTTATTTTACGATGAAGCTTTGTTTAATTGATATTTAGTTTTATCACACCAGGTGGCAGTTTGGTTCATGAGGAGATTTTCATGGATGCTAAGAACACCTTTTTTGTGGTTATTAGAAAGATATATAGATAAACAGCTGTAAGGTTTGCTCTGTAGCCATCCTACAGTGACTTCTTCTCATGGACTGGCATTACAAAGTGTCATGAAGCATTTTATAAGGCTCTCATAGACTGATTCCTAATGATTAGGCCTGAAGTCTTGACACTAAGATGCTATTGCTGATTGGACATGGTACCAAATTTGGCATGGATAAATGTATGGACAAGTACTGGGATAAATGAGTTTAATTACACAAAATACCATTATAACTATTGTTTAGGCACTGTATTGAAATGACAGTGGTGTCCCGTATTCTGTAAGAATAACGGTGATTCACCGGCAACACTGGGTGCCAGACTTTCACCGTTAAAATTAAGGTGAACTTGAAATAACAGTGACCGTTATTTTAATGGTGAAAGTCCGGCACCCAGTGTTGCCAGAGAATCTCCGTTATTTTTACAGAATTTTTTTTACAGTGTGTATTATACGTAGGATTGTACCCTAGATGTTCTCTTGTCTATCTTCATGCTTTAGTAATTCTGACGTTTCTTGGTGGCCAATTGTAGATAAGAACCGTAGTAAACATACTTTTCCCCAAAGGTCCCTTTTGTCAGGACTCATTTATTGTAAAGAGACTCAGACATGGCCTGTCCACATGGGCTCGCTACAAGTTATCATCGGTGGCCATTTATCTCCTACGTCGGTCTACATTGGGTGGCTAGAGATGATAATTTCCTGCCAATTCCATCTAATTTCCATGTGTCGTGATGGACATTGCCAGGTGTCAATGCTTGGCCATTGGGAACATAAAATATATTGTCCAATCGGGCACGCCAGCACATTCTGTTGACCTAGCCTTTATTAGCAAGTTGCCTGTCACCTAGCAACTATTCAGCCGGCCAATCACAGAGCTCTGTGGGACCATTTTGTGCTGGCTAATCAGTGTGAAAGATCCGTCTTAGGGGAACGGCGTTACAGACGACACAGACAATTTGCAAAAAAATAATGTGTATAGTTGTGGCAATAATTTAGCGACATTGGCAGAACAACAGGGATACTTTAGTTGTTGTTTATAGTGGTGTGCCTGAGTGGCCCTTTCCCACTGAAGCATACCACTGCCACCTCTTACCCTTTCCTCCTGGACATCTGCCCTGATTTACTGAATCCCTCCGACATAAAAGCTCACAGGGGTGTGAACGGGACAGTGACACCACCTAGTGATTAAAGTGGTTCACTGAGTATATCCTATACTTGACTATTCTTTAGTGTTTGCTGTTCTCCATTACTCGACCTTCACTGTGACTGAATATTGCACTGCTTTTGGGTCAGCGGCACCTGCAACGGTGGCATAAAAGTGACTTTTGCATATACAGGAGCGAATGATATTATGCACTTCTTGATGCACCATGATGGCATCTCTGACAGCATACTTCGTGTGTGCACTGCCGTTTCATACCTAATCGGCCCCTCAGAATGTATGAGCCACTGGTTGAATAAAGACAATGAAACTATTTGGTGCAAATGTTGTTGCAAGTACCCACGAAGTTAAACCTGAATGTAGATGAAAGGGTATCACTGTCACTAATAGCATATCAGAACAGGAGAAATCTGTGTACTAGATCCCATTATGGTATAAGTATGTTGTGCACTTCCCCAGACACAGCATAACGTGTAACCATTCACATCACGTTAATAACAAAAGGCTGGCCATTACTAAAGCTTGCCCACAGGTAAGGATATCTGGAGCTTCATCAGTTCAATTGAAGGGTCCACATAGGTTAGTGTCAAACCCATGGACCCACATGCAACTGTATTTCAGCAACTTGATAACAGTGAATTAATCGAAATGATGCGTAGGACGACATAGTATTATAGCTATAAACTTCATACCAACCTATACTACAATGATCTAATATTATAAAAACATAATCAAGTAATCAAAACAACACATGGATAGGTGAGGGAAGGCTGAAGATGTCTTTACGTAAAAGGCTATATAGCAGCAATTAAATGCTTTGTGGAAATACAAAGCGGTGAAAGTCAATTCTCCTCTGCTTCATAACGTTCTACAGCTAAATGGCAATGCAAAGTAACCAAAGTAGCAGCAGTATTAGTTATCATTGTGTTTGCAAAGTCGATGAATGATATGAGCAAAGGCCATGGGGAAATACATCTGTATAATCCTTCTAAATATAAGCAAATGCTGGACCGCCTCCTCACAAGTGTTTATCCTTTTGGGACCGAGTGCCATTTCTCAATGCCGGGTTACATGCCCTCAAATCTACAGAGCCAACTCAGTAAATGTAAGCAGTGCCTTTTGTATCGTGAATGACAGAACTATGCCTTCACCATCTACGTTGGCATATAGCCAGCAATATCGCTTTGTTTACCCCTATTACCTGAATTCGAATTACAGCAATTGGAGGTGGCCGCTTATGACAAACAAATAGAACTGTAATTTATTGGTAGGTATTACCATAATTCTGGATCTGTGACATGTAGCTCTCTTGTCATTGATAGCTTTCAAGAAAAAGACATTGTATGCCTCAAAAGTGTGCCTATAGTTTTCCAGTAAGATCCAAACTTTCACCTTGTTTTCCACATATATTATCTTTACATCAACATGCCATCTTCATTTGGTGAAAATCAATTAGTAGTTTTTACGGATTGATTGTCACCACTACAGGAGTACCTAAAGTGGCCCAGGGGCTCAACCATGAGTGGCCCATCAAGAGTATAGGTTATAGGTGTAGGGTGAGATCTATTCTAAGATCCAAAATAAATGGATGCCCCCCTCCTATGACCCAATAAACAAAAAGATGTTATATAATGTGGGAAAAATGTCTTTTTCATTATTTTTGACTATAGAATTCCATGGAAATCATACTGATTTCTGGTCAGAGAAAAACTGGTCCATTAAGTTTCGAACACAAGATCTTCTGTGTGCTAGGCTAATACTGTACCTCTACTCTATTCTGGATATGGTGTTTTAACTGCTGAATGCTATACTTGTATGATATTGAGACTGTGTGAGTATGTACCTTGGGAATTAAGATCTAGGCCCTCTGTAATAAGGGACCTTATGTCTATGTTTTATGAGCTATGTCAGGATTGGTAAAGGTCCCTATTTGGATAGGTTATACGTACCTTATAGCCACAGCTTAGTGCTGAGTGAACAAAAAATGGGACAAACACTCCCCACACTTGTTTTGCCTCCGTGGCTACATAGGCAGGGCTTAGAACTTTTGTGTGAGAGGTCCCTGGTTGTGGTCTCCCCACGTATGAGACCTTTAACAACCATGCTGTAGCTCATCAAATGTAGACATTGTGAATACAAAAGCAGAAATGGGCCCTCTTGATGTCTTGCCATGTACTTTTGCATTGTGCATGGAATCTAGAAGGAATTTTGAAGAGCAGTACAATGACACTATCTTATAACCAAGACCCCATACTTCAAGCCCATGTAAGGATTTAATAAATAATGCATTTCCCACAACATGGTGAATGCATTAATGAGGGGAATCTATATAAAGGTGCTACTGTACTGTGTTGGGGTCATATATGAGTGTCTATGAGTTAGACACATGTTACCTCTCTCTATTTCCATTCTCAATGACAAAGATAATTATGAGTAAATCTCATGTATTGGGGTGATAGAAAACACATTGTCCCACATGTGGGGCTTTGATACTATTTTCTAATATTATTATAAGTGTATTTGCTTATAGAACAAAGGATAAAGCAGCTAATATCAACATGAAAGTATCATAGCACATCTGGGGGTCGATTCATAACATTGTATCATAGGACACATTTCCTTTACTTGATTGTATCATTAGCCATTAGATTTTGTTGTAAAAGTAATGATGCTAAAAAAATAACTTTGTATTACAGAGTACATAAGAATTTAACTCACACTACGATTTATGGGTAAATTGTTAGATAATCATTTTCAAAAAATGGGTAATATTGTGAATTTATGAGGCACTCATTATTACAAGGTAGTCTACATGTAAATATCAGTCATTACATCTTGGTTTCATGTAAAACAAACCATTATTAAAGATTTTTTAGATGGCTGAGATGACTTTAGAGGCCCTCTCAGCCCTAGGGGTTAATGGGAATTTTCCCCCATACTACCACCATAGATACAGGTATTTTGTGCCATAGGACAATTGGGCAACTTGCTCGAATTTTCTTTTTAAATGCACCCTATTTTTGTACGACAGGATTCTACGATTTTCTTGAGATAAGCTAGTCGAATGAGATAAGCTGGTCGTAAGTGTGGTTATTTTTCTCCACCCTTACAGCTGTTATACAGGTGTCGTAGGCATGGCATAAAATGACCCCTGGATGATCAGCAATGGTCGTAGCAGTAAAATGGCCCTCTGTGTTGTAGAAACTTATGAATCGCACCCCAGGATAGGCTATTCATTGGTTTAAAAAAGTTATTATATGTTAGAATGTATTTTCAATAGTTATCAACGGAAATTATAAAGATTATGTATGTACATACCTAGACCCATACAGTACTATTGTACTGAATTCTTACCTGCTGTTGTGGTGATGACTGAGGCATGCTACTCAGTCTGGCTCTCAATAGGCACTTATCACTACCCAACACGACCACTTCTCTCCCCTCTACAGTATAGGAACCTGTTCCAGTAAAAACCCCAACCTTGCCTGACATTTAATCATCTTACACAAAAACTATGACATGTATTGACATACCATTTTTTGCATTATATTCCTGACATATTTATCTTTCCATTAAGGGTATAACGGATTATGTGCGATAAATATCTCTTATAGGGGTTAAACGCCCTACACGATAGGAGAGTAGGCTTAAAGCATATTCGTGAGCAGCCAAGCAGAAAGGATGGTCCCCGCGGGATTAGTTCCGATTTTAGCCACCAGGGGGCGCCACTATGGCCTAAAATGAAAGAATTAGGCTAAAAATTGCTCTTGGGTACTTTTTTCTGGAGAATTCAATAGGATTACATAAAACATTCCATTTTTGGTAAAAAGCTTCTATATTTGGAAGGTAAAAGGAACGTTTTAAAGCCTAAATGGGTGTGCTTGTTGATATGTGTTGCCATGGAAACATGATTTTCATTCCAAATAGAGGAAATTAAGACATAAATTGATAGAATGATTTCTGAGGATTGCCATGGTGAAAACAAAATCAAATTACCATTCCTAGATCAAATTTTATGACTTAAAGAATAAAAATGTATCATAAATCTCTAATTATCATAGATAATGCTAATTAAATAGGGATATCTTGGAAAATATGAGACATAGAGCTTATTGGGATTTTGGAAAGGGTGATGCCCACACATATTCATGAAGCCATTTCTCAAAAACTAGAAATAATATCTTATAGTGTAATATATCACTGGAAAGCTTATGACATCAATTTCAAAGTTGGCTTTTCCCTCGGACTACCCTTTTCCCTTGCCTGTACACATTCATAGGCTTGCTATTGGAACTAATAATGTGCATGAGGCTATATTTCATTATATTCTAATGGAACATAACATTGTAACCACATTTACCAAGTTACAGATGCATAAACAGTGTTCATTGGAGTGGGCCACTCAAGGTACAAGGTGGGCCAGTCATGGTACCAATTCAATGTCCAAAGGGTATCTTACTTTAATCAGCATTTTCACAATATATTACATAGAAATCAATATTTTTGACTTGTCTATAGCATTCCAAACAGTGTCCAAAGGAAAAGGGCTGCATACTCACACGCTAAGGATCTGCTGCTTTTAGGTCTCACACCTCTCTCCCATGTAGTATAAAGTTGATATTTTCCGTAATACATTCAGAAAGGAAACAGATTTTGATACAGATAACGGCATTTATTGGTATGCATAACTTTATACATATAACGTTTTCTTGATACACACTACATTTGTACGGTCAGCCATGATATGTAGTTGATATGTCACCATTTATAAATGGTATATAAAATATATATTACTGTTCTAAAGGGGTCTCCATGTCGCATATCAATTTTCAGAAATGCTCATGTCCCATGTGACTAAGGAACACCCCATGCGGCTTGTCATGGGAATTATAGAAGCATATGCTATAGTTCTAAGGAGCACAGAGAAAAGAAACAGCGACAAAATGGAGCCCAGGTTGCCTCCAGAATGACTCCCCTCTCCAGGGGAGCCCAGGTCACCTAAGGGAGCCTAGGTGACTCTCTGACTGAGACCTGGGGGAGTCATACAGCTCTCTGGGGCATATGACTCCCCCAGCTGATTCCCTTAGGTCAGCTCGGGAGTCACCTAGGCTGCCTTGGGGCAACCTGGACTCCCTTTTGACGCTGTTTCTTCTCTCTGTGAGTAGAATTCGGGCGTATTTAGTCCCCATGACTATATCACTAGTCCCCAGGGCTATACATTTAGTCCCCAAGATAATAAGCAGCCCCCCCCCCATGATTGAGTGAACTTCAAATTGTGTCAATTATCAAGTCTATTAGAATAGGTACCACGGATAGTTTGAAGAAACCCTTCCCTGAACAAAATTGTTATAATGGTTAGGAACCTGATAAAGAATGCTGAAGAACGATGGTAACTATGTTAAGATCCGTTCCGTAGTTAATTTTATATGAATTTTCCAAAAATTAAAGTTTCAGCCATTTAGCATCTTTCATTTTCAATAGGCAATGGGCCAATTTCAGAGTGATATTACACTTATTTTGATGGCAATTTGCAGTTGAAAAAAGATATGTCCCACTCAACTATATATGGACTTTGCATAAATATCTTCAGAATAGGTTCAGACATATTTGTATTGAAATATTGTACCCTCTAACATGGCAGAATTACCAATCCCTTACCACTGAAAATGGCCATTCTGCCATTTTGACCCCATACCTAGTTCAAGGAATACATACTTGAGGACTTTGGTATGACATGTAATGTATCTACATGTTACATAGAGAATGAATAATTTTTCGCAGATCATTTCTCATGTGTATCTTTTGAGTCATATTCGTTTAAAAATGGCAAGATCACTAATATGTACGTTTGTCACAAATGATATACTGCAAATGGTGCCATAGATGTTAACTAGCAGTCCGATCCTCTTGTAATTTGAAACACATACTACCCATGACATGTAAGCATCAATACCTTAATAATTTTTTATGGAAATTAACTTTATCTTTTTTTAAGCTTACCAGTATGCTATATAGGATTTGTATAGAAAGATAACTATCATTTAACTTTGCCACTGCACCATCCATAAGATTGCTTAAGTAGCTCTCTTCACATGGTTGTAATAATTATTTTAAAATTAAGTGTGAGGGGCGGGACGAACTTTTTTTTTTCAATAATATATCTTTTTTAACCTATTATTTTCTATGAAATGCTACAAAAGTAATAATTTTTAATCATTTTTGTTCGTCCCGGGGACCACAGTGAAGCCTGATGTGTATCCTAATCAACAGTGTTGGTATATTTCATGTGCAATGTATGGTGCAATCAGGTCCGGGAAATGGAGGAAAACCCTCCCCAGAGCAGTTACTTACACCAGTGTTAATTTTCACAACGCAGGTAGGTGTGAAAACACTGCAGGGCTCACTGCCTACTGGGTGAAATGGAGGAGCACAGAGGGAAAGTCTAAAGAAAACGCTTATTTATATGTGATTTCATGGCAATCACCTGTATGATTCACTATTCCCCATGTATGATTCAAGAGCATACAGTAATCTATCTTATGGGATATATACATTTAACAGCAAATTGATAGAAAATTCAGCAAATGGGTTATAAGAAAACCGTTGCTAATTTTAGCCCTGCAGTGTTTATGCTACAAGCAAAACCGTTGCTAATTCTAGCCCTGCAGTGTTTTCACACCTACCTGCGTTGTGAAAATTAACCCTGGTGTAAATAACAGCTCTGGGGAGGGTTTCCCTCCATTTACCGGACCTGGCAATGGGAAATCCAGTTTATATGACAGAGAGTCAAATCAGCTGCAGGAAAGCAGGTGACAAAACCTGTAATGTGACCCAAAGTGACCCCCAGTGAAGACCCATTTGCACATGCATAGCAAGTACAACCTACTTAATACCAATGATATTTCAAACTAGCAGATCCATATCTTTCTATTGAGGGGTTTGAGATTTCTGTACATTAATTTTCCTGGTCTCTGGAGGCTTGTGAAAATTGACATTTTTTCTCTGAGGATCGGCGATTTCGCCGCTATGACTCGCTTATGCGCGGTACCTAATTAGAACCTACGAACACTGTCAATTGAATTATGGTGATACCTTACAAAACACAACAACAGAATTGTGGTTATAGTCTTAAGTAAATTACAGGGATACCCTTGATATATTGGAGCAAGTATCATGCAAAAACTAGGACATGTACACCAGATCCAGGCATAGGTATATTACCCCTGCTACTCATAGAACATATTGTCCAAAGAACAGGGTTCAAATAGCTTCGTATTTACTACAATACTATGAAATAGAAATGGACCTAATACACTTTCACCATCTTGGGTTACCTCAATTTGAATTAAGGTTATAGGGGTAGACACTGCGAATATAAGGTTAGTTGGCGGTTAGTTGCCACGCAACATTCAATGTGCAGATGAAGACAGGGTCAAGCAAATTTGCTGGAGTGACAGATTGGAAAATATATTTGATGTTGTCCCCGATGGGCAAGCATCCACACCTGGTAGCGTCGATCGGGACAAGTGGGAATTTAGAAAAAATTATCTCCTTGGTGGTCAACAGGGACAAACATTGGAGATGAATGGTGTCTGGTGATGCCTTCCTGATAACAAATGACAGGCTTCCTCTCTATACACACTGATTGTCTGGATCTGATAAGCTACATGATATAGGATAATCATAATATATATTAATTGTATGTTTTTCTTTATATCAGCAAAATAATATACCTGCACATAGAAATTAAATAGAATACAGCCCAGGTACTGCTCAGGGTTTTCAGAAAAATTAAATATCAAACTGCTGGCAGCACAAAAACAAAATAAAACCAAAATATGACAATATGGTAAATATGGTCATTCTTTGTATCCACCTTAAAAAAACTCATCCCCTTGTGATCAAAATAATATATAGACTTCAGTTCATGGTGAATATGTTGATTACTGCGCTTAAACACTAGAAATCATGTATCTGAAATAGACTAGCGTAAGCATACTTCTACATATCCACTGTGTTAGTATTTGACACACCGCGTCTGACCCATCGACCATACTTATGTAAAGAAGGGAGTATAGGGAAGTTGGACTTCTCTGTGCTATACAACAGCCAGACCCGCTCTAATCATCATTTCGCAGCCCATCATGTAGAAAGTACTGTCTATAGGGACACACTTACTATGGACATGTATATATGCAGAGATGCAATATATATATTGCATCTCTGCACACCACCTTCTATGTCATTCGTAAATAGATACAGCATAAGCAGTGACAAGTCGAGTTACAGATATGAGATGCATGGAAATGTGATTTGTGTATGAGTATAGTAGTTATCTTCATATACATGAACCATTAGTGCATGTTCATTTAATCTTGATAGATTATGGTGGAGATGATGGAGAACTTTCATAAAAAAGTGTTGGGGGTGGGTTATTCAACGCGTTGACCACAGGGACGTTATAATGTCATACTTATTAAAGCTACTATGTCAGCTAATTCTAGGTGATTTCCCATTTTAGGTTGATTACATGATCCATATTACTGTATGCAGGTATAGAAAGTTGGAGGGCTCTCCTTCATCATTTAGCGTAATAAAACAATATTGTCACAAATGAATAATTGTCAGCTCGCAGAAATCAAGACCTGTTAGGGGTGCATTTTAAGGTGGCTAGACCCTATTGTAAACAGGTCAACTGCGCAGGTTATTGCGCATATGCACATCTAGTTGTCCCAGAACACACTAGGGGGTGCCTTTGGTCATATTTTTGTATATTAGATATATATTTTCATGTGTTGTCAAAATTACCCTGCGAGACCTGAAAGGGGATTGAACCCAGGGTCTCCTGTAGGGGTCTAACGCTTTACCCCTACTCTACTGGGGCTCTGATAGTAGGCATGCTGAAAGCTATACCTGTACCACATCAAGACTGTGTGCTCCATCTGTATTTTTTTAAATTTCAAACACCAAAACTTTTAAAATATGCAGGGGACCATATGTGACCCGTTTTAACAAAATGGGTCGAAAGTTGCAAATAAAAAATGTTGTGATATTGCCATATTTGTGTACAGCTCATCAAGAGCTTTCATTTGGTATGTGACAAGTAGTATATTAGCCAATATTTACTATTAGGCAATATTTTTCATACTTTTTTGTTGATTTGAATGGAAATTAATTTAAATGAGATAATTAAGGTTTAAATTAGATACGATCTATATTATACAATACAACTGTTAATCCTATAGCCATCATTTTGGGGAAAAGTTGAAATCTGGTTTATAAGTTAGTATGTCAGAAGATAACTATTCATATGTTAGAAAAACGTCAAAAACTCATTTTTCAAAAATAATATTTTTTTCAACCTATGCTACTTAAAAAGCCCATATCTAGGCTCTTAAAAGTGCAACTTCTGACCCATTTTATTAAAACAGGCCACATATGTTCAAAATATTGTTTTTTGGTGTAAAAGATTCTAGACTATATCCTGAGAGAACTATAGGGAAAGTAAATTATTTTAAGATGCTATTTGATGCACATATGTACTATCACCATATGATCCTATTACAGATCACTTCAAACTCAAAGCCAGATGTCTCAGAAACTGGCTCCGGACCCCCCTGTTTTCTTTACACCATTTGAGACTACTTATAATATGGGCCTCATGGCGAAAATCCTGACGAAATCTAATAACTTCTAGACTATAGGGACTACCCACCTTAGCTGGATCGGGTTTAGCCTGCAATCACAACACAACAACCTGTATGTACAACTACTACATTCAGTCTATTCCTACCTGCTTATCACAATGAGAAGACCATTGATACCAAAAAGAAAGATGTCAAACACAAGGAAAATGGTTAATGAAAGCAATTGTAATGTTATATTATAGCCTAATTTTGGGGCGTTTTAACTGATCAATATTGTCAGATTGTATCTAAAGAGATCTCACCGAGATCTCATCGAGGATCTCACAGTTCCTACTACAACTAGTGGGGCCTGACCATGTGTTCCGAAATTGCCCTGAGTGGGCTAACTGATAGGCTCCCAATGGCTATGGAGCAGGGCTTTGCTGTGGCTCGATCCAAGCAGGCTAAACAAAGATAGGCGTAAATCGGTTTCTACATGGGGTTTCCAATTTGGGCTCAGATTTGGTTAACATGATGAGCTACTCAATCTTTGTGCCACAGTGCCTCTATAATAACTCCTCTATAATAGTTTTCTCACAATCTTCCTACCCAATTATGAATTAAAACCCACATACTGATGTTGCCCGCTTTCAACCGGCCAATCTTAGCTAAAACCTTTTACTATAATTATAGCGACTATTACCTGGGGATCTAGGGACAAGTCATTCCTCTTATGGCCACTTTCCACTGGGCTAATCGGCAGAAGTTATAATAATATTGTAAATACATGGGCTTAATCGGCCGAAGTTCCCCTGTGGATGGATGGTAGGCAGGACAGCAACAATAACATTTTCCACTGCGAGAGACTGTTGTAAATGTATGTAAAATCGGATAGAAAGTGCTTTGCACAGGTCTCAAGTTATACAAACTACTATGAAAGTGTCTGGAAAATTAGATATCTTTGGGGGGAAAAGTGAAGAGTAATTATAGGATTTGTATATGACCAATTTAGACGTAGGAAGGATATTTTTGTTGGAGTTCTGCATGGGGTCAACAAATGGTATGATCAGACACTATTTTATCTCCCATGCTCGTCGATCCACATTTATTATTTTTCCCTGACCATATTAATTCACAGATATCAGGAGAGACCCGCCAGTTGTCGATGTTTGCCCATTTAGGACATACCATGTAGGCCTATTGTCCAATCAGGAACTCCAGCAGATACAACCCTGCCGTTGTCAGCGAATTATACGTTTAACGTTCCATCTCCAGGCAGTATTTCAGACAAGGCTAGAAATGGATGGGTATAAATTGGTCCTGTGGCAGTTTCAATTAGGCAACAAGGTGGGAATGATATTAAATGAGCTATTGTTTATCATACTGACCTTAAATGCCCTTCTTCTACTAAAGCCTTTCGACCCTTGCTTCTGGCGGTCATCTGCCCTGATTTACTGAATCCCGTTGGATTTAATGCTCAGGGAGGTGTGAACAGTACAGTTATATACCACATGTGTCGGGTCTCAGGGTGTTACACTTGGTTCTTTCACTGCCTGCCATACCCTAATAGCCTATGTATATGATTGTGAATGTATATTGCACTGCTTTTGGGATACGGGTGCACGCAGAGGTGGAATAAGAGTTTTTCACATGAATGTAGTACCAAAACAGAGGCACAAGGATCTTTTCAATGTCCGGTAGTGGCATCCCAGGGTGTTTCACTGGCAGTGTCCATACCTTCACTGCATACCAACTAGGCCCCCAGGATGTATGGGCCCCTAGTGGACAATGGACAGTTTGGTGCAAATCCGTTTGCAGGCAAACATGTAGCTTAGCATGACTAGATAGAAGACCTGGGGGTCGATTCATAACAATGTACGACTGGTGAGTAATGTAACGACAGAGCAATTCCATTTCCTCGTACAAATAAAGAGGTGCAGTACATTTGCATAGGGAGAAGCAAACAATATGTTCCTTTCTCAGTTGTCTGTGCATTTCTGGTGCATTTCACAATGTGATAGTAACAATAAACTGTGTAAACTGTGACAGGTGCAAAACTCATCTCAGCCAATGCAACTTTTGCTGTAAACATGTTTGGAGCTTGGAACCCCGGCATAAATGAAAGTAATGATGTAGAAGAGGTCCTCATTATATCATTTTAAATAAATCAACATTTAATTAGGTAGATTTATTTGAAAGCATACAATGGTTGTTATGAGATATCGTTATGCATTTGCAGTTAGCAAATGTGCAGTTGTAAATTCGTCTACCATGCAACCCCACATATTCTTTCTCCTTCCTGTTTCACCCCCAGCATATTTGTAAAAAGAATTACTGACCTCTCCTGTACGACTAGTGGGGCCCAACAATACTGCTGTGGGTCCCGATTCATAAGTTTATATGAGCTCTCTTACCCATATTGTGACAATCAACAGCCAACCAACTATAGTCTGAAAAAACGATTGCTGACCCATTTCACAAGAGGTAGTCGTATATTGCTTAACAACAGCTTGAAGTAAATTGAGTTATGACTGGGAACAGGTTGCCTCCAGAATGACCCCCCTCTCTAGGAGAGTCCAGGTCGCCTAAGGGAGCCTAGGTGACTCTCTGGCTGACCTAAGGGAGTCACCTAGGGGAGTCATATGACCCAGAGAGCTATATGACTCCCCCAGGTGACTATATGACTCCCCAATGTGCTTATGCTTATGCTTTCTGAGCATAGTGCTTATTTGCATCTGGGATTGGCGAGTGCTCACTCATATCTAAAAAGCCATAATGTCAGTAATGCATTCAGCTGAGCTGTAAGATTAACTGAGGTTTAACCTTCACGCTACGGTTTTGTGTATGGGGAGTAAAATATACTTTTGGTTCACAGGACAAAGGTGCGTATTTACAGTGCAGTTCTCTAAGAACAGAAATATAACGCTGAAAACCTTATGATCTCAACTGGACATTTTGAATTATTTCTTGGCCTTTTCCCTTGACTGTTGACAAATTCAGCTCAATGTGCTGATTTTGAGGGAGAGCGAAAAAATGTATTCACTGATTAACCTTCACACGCCCTCACTACCTCTCAGACCTTGTCCCTTGAAACCAACGTTAGGCGGCACCCCAACCTCTACCTCACCCTACACACGTTGTGTGCACATGTCCAACCGTCAACGATCTGACATTGACAGAACGGCCTTGCGGTGCCTCCTACTATGTCTGAACCCTGTCACCCTGGCTTGTAGCACGACTGGAAGGGGGTGGACACTTTTCCACTTCCCATACTTCTCTGTAGATCCCACAGGAATTGGCTTAGTAATGGGATATGCCATTAAGAGCACAATCATGTCTCTCGTATGGAAGAATTCACAATTTTCGATGATAATGATATTACACTTTGTCCAGTACGTCATTTACTTAAAAATGAGATTGCATATTTTTCAAGGGAATAAAGGAATACACATAGTAAAAATATCGCTCAACTAATAATAATAATGATAAAAATAATAATGATAATAATAATTGTTCGGTGACAAAACAGTGTCATAAATCCCAATAGACACATGCTTACTACTGGCCTATGTGTCATAAATAAGTTCACTACAGAACTACATACACTACAAAAATTATGTTCTACAAAGCTATGTGTAATCTACAGATTATGATGTTGATAGTTGCCGTCCACAGAGCATAAATCGTGATTATATTTGCTGCTGTAAGTTAAAGCTACTGCTGCCTTTGTTTGAAGGCAGAGTATACAAATTTGGTAAAAGCATTCCCACCGTCAGTTTTCCTTCATAACTACAGTGAACTAATCCAATGCTGTCTTGTCCTGATAGATAACAATTTTCCCATCTAGATAACTCTCAAAAGTTGTTCAAAGTGCATTTCACACATTACAGGTAGTAAAAAATTTATTTCATCAGCTACAGCACCAGTAGAGCAATATAGGCAGACTCTGTCACACTCAGGTTTTGGGAACCTACAGTGCCTCCCAGTCTCTATGCCAAGGTCGTAGGAACTTAGTCTAAACTGCATTAATGCATTGGAAATGAGTATTTAATCAGCTGATTTAGGGTTTGTTGACAAAGAAAGTGGTAAGAGATTGCCAGCCGATAATATCAAACAGGTTTGATATTATCGGCCGAATTCTGCCTGTATAAAGCTTTGGAGGATGGAAGCGGGGGAGGATAGTAGTACCATGATATATTTATACATATAGTTTGAATGTAAATAGATGCATATCTCTGACGGCTGAATAAGAATCTGATGGTCATATAGCGATCTCTGACGGTCGTATACCGACCATCTATATGTTAGGGCGAAGTGTGACAGAGAAATGGTGGAGGGACACACCCTCAGAAAAGTGAGAGTCATTGTCGCTAAAACTACCCTCACCTGACCCTCAGGTGAGGGTTGTTTTAGTGCCTGACCCTCAGGTGAGGGTCGTTTTAGCGACAATGACTCTCACTTTTCTGAGGGTGCAGAAGTTTACTAATTGCTTAGTTGGCGATTTTATATAGACGGTGGCCATGAACAGATAGTGTTTGAGCCGAAACTCAGTTTTAAATTTCCTGTATGTTCTTAGCTTTTGCCTTCCCCAGCCAATGTAATCTCATTATAATTTGTTCCCTATATTTAGTGTGAATAGGTTCTATCACACGACATGCAATTTTATGGTCTATTGGAAGTTGATTGGTTGACCCAGTGGGGTGTTTCACAAGGGGAAAATAGATACAATTCATTTTACATGTTTTCTAAGACCAACTTTATATCACCCAATATTAATCTTATCTTGGTGTTTCACAAGTTTCAGTTGTATCTATGGTCATATACTTAGATACAATTGAAGATAATAATGCGGCTTGTGAAACACCAACTTAAAACTAACATTTGGTAAATGTAAGTCAACCTTGATAAACATGTAGCATTAATTTTAAATATGCTCCCCTTGTATGATGATCACATAGGATCAACATAAGTGTTGTTTAAATGTGTATAACCATTTTATTTTCATCTTGAATATACAGATATTTGCAGGGATCCTCGTGTGAAGTATGACATAATATTGCATGAAAAAAAACTGAGAAAATATGTAAGGAAAATATTAGCGGGCATGGTATGAGCTCTACGCTAATATGCATTGTGAAACACTAATACATTAGTTGTATATAGATTGTAGCCCAAAGACCCTGACTTAACATCTTGATTGTAGACCTTTGTGAAACACTTTTTATAAGCAGTATACAATTGATACAACCAAATTTCGGTCTTAGTGGTTATATACAATTAACACCTCCTATAGAACACTTATTTTACAATTAATTGTATGTCCCCCATGTGAAACACCCCACAGAGCTGGCTGTATTTCATACCCAGTGAGCACAGTAAACCTCTAATACTTTTACACCAGTTATCCTGTCCATCTGTTTCAAGGTTGTATAATTTCATATAGCATTTACATAAAATACGTGAACTTTCAGGTTGAGCACCCTAGAGGACTCGCAAATGTAGGGGAATGGTCTATAGTCGATGCCTCTGGTATAGTCGTGTCATATGCTATTACGCCCCACAGTTAATCCCCTTACTGCAGTGAGAGTTAATTAGTTATCACATAACCAGTACATAACAGCTGCCACAACAGGCTGAGTGCTGACAGTGAGTATATATTGTAGATCCAGAAGATCCTATAAAACAACATAAATCCAAGAAGCAACTGCTGCTGCATAGCAGCATGCGGAAAGGGGTATTATGCAATACTTGCTAGATGCAGATACCTCGGATACAGTCTCCTGGAAGGTGTTTCACAACAAATGTAATATATGGATTGATCTATTCTGCCTACGAGTGGTCTAATTAGAATATCTTTTAGGAAAATGGCAAGTGTTTCAAAAGGATTCATCTAGATTTTGTGGTTCAGAATTGAGTTAAGGATGGTTCATGCACCACATAATGATCCTTTTAAAACACCTGCAATAGTCATTCTATTTCCATTCTTACCCACAACTCGTACCTACTATAGAATACTCCATAATTTCCATTCTGTGTCGAACTATTATGAGAAAATGGCAATAGAACATGAAGTCTTATAATAGTTAGCACATACCCCAAAAACGACCAATATGCTATCTAACATGTTACCTTCATGTGGCCACAAAGAAAAACATAAAAATAGGTGGTATTAGCTACCCTAGTTCAGGGGCTCAATTCATAACAATGTACGACTGGTGAGTAATGTAAAGACTGAGAATTCCATTTCTCGTACACATAAGAGGTGCAGTACATTTTCATAGGGGGAAACAAACAATAATTATGTTCCTTTCCCAGTCGTATCATGATTTCTACTGCATTTCACAATGCTATTGTAAGGATAGAGTGTGTCAGCAAGTTGCTCAAAATAAGGGCGAAGGGTGGTCGTAAAGCTGTTTTTCTCATTGCACAATGGATGGCTGAAACAGGGTCAAAACTCATCTCAGCCAACGTAATTTCAGCTATATCAATGTTTGGAGCTTGGAACCGAGGCCAAAATGAAAGTAATAAATGAAGGACATGTCATAAAGATACTATTATAGAGAAATCATGGTTTAATTAGGTTTATTTAACACAAATCAAACAGTGGTTGTTATAAAAAATCATTAAGGAGTAGCATTGACCCATGGACCTCTCATCAGATAGTATATGCTGCTCTTCTTTTGAAAGACGAGGTTGTAAGCCCTAATATCACCCAAATATATGCCTTCTATGGGTGACATTTGGAAAAATACTTTTAGCGACTAGGCGGGAACTTCATCTTGGTTGGAAAACCCCCAAATATTGCAATAGATATTGCAATAAATACCTATTAGCCGTTTAATACGACAGGGAGATTTATGACTTGACAAATACTTGATGACTGCATATGTTCCCAGTCGTAACTCAATTTACTTCAAGCTGTTGTTAAGCAATATACGACTACCTCTTGTGAAATGGGTTAGCAATCGTTTTTTCAGAATATAGTTGGTTGGCTGTTGATTGTCATAACATGGGTAAGAGAGTCGTATAAACTTATGAATCGGGACCCAGGGCTTCATTGTGGCCGTAACTTGCTTATGAGTGCATTTACCACTTGTAAAAATCATGTGTAAGACCTTTGGAAACACTTATTTTGCACCCTTCTTACGACTGATCGTACAACCAGTGTGGCCATGGAATGGTCATAAGTTAAGGTGGCTAGACCCTATTGTAAACTCGTCAACTGCGCAGGTCATTGCGCATATGCAGATGCAGTTGTCTTAGAACACACCAGGGGGTGCCTTTGGTCACATTTTTGTATATCAGGGCTATATTTTCATGTGTAGTCAAAAATACCCTGAAAGACCTGCCCTGGGCTAGAACCCAGGATCTCCCACATGTGAGTCTAACTCTTTACCCCTACTCTACTGGGGCTCTGGTAGTTGGCATGCTGAAAGGTATACCTGTACCACATCAAGACTGTGTGTTCCATTTATATGTTTTTTATTTCAAACACCAAAAACCTTTAAAATATGCAGGGGACCATATGTTCAAAATATTGTTTCTGGGTGTAAAAGATTATAAACTATATCCTGAGAGAACTATAGGGAAAGTTAATTACTTTAAGATGCTATTCCATGCATGTAAGTACTATCACCATATGATCCTATTACAGATTACTCCAAACTCAAAGCCAGATATCTCAGAAACTAGCTCGGGACCCCCCTATTTTCTTTACACCATTTGAGACTACTTATAATATGGGCCTCATGACGAAAATCCTGACAAAATCTAAATACTTCTAGACTATGGGGACTACCCACCTTAAACCTACCAGTGGTGGGCTTTTAGAAGCACTTAGAAAAAGAACAATCTATTTCAGGCCCTCTGAAGCACGTTCCTAGTCTATGGACCGGCAGCGATGTTAGAAGTGACATCATGCATACATTACATCCGTGCACACCCTTTCGAGACATGCAGTGACTCTACAGAGCAAGTGCATAAACTGGGTCAATACACTCTCACAACTGAGGTTGCCTATAGTAAGGTACAGTGTGGGACACTCTGAATGTCAGCCATTTTCTTGCACTGCCCCCTGTTAGATGACATAGCAGGTGGTAGACAAACACAAAAATGCTTAAAATCTCAAATATAATGTACTTATTAGGTTCTGGAATAGCAGCGTGTAACTGAATCAGGATATAAGTAAGGTCTGCACCATTTGGGGCATCTAATTTCACTCAGATTGTCCCTAGTGCGCCCTACACAGCAGGTGGTAGTCAAATGGTTTCCCACACTGTTAGTAATATATCAGAACATCTGTCTGGAGAATGGAATGACCTAGTTAATGCACGTGCTACAGAGGGTCTTACTACCTAAGACATAGGGGCATTGCTTCTTAAACTATCAATGTTGCAACAGTCAACTCTCAGAAGATATTGTGCTCTACATTTCTCATATACTGCATCATATTTCAGGAACTCACTCACCTTATCATGGGTGTAGCCTCAGTGGGGACGTTGACAGAAGGTGGAGGGAGGGAAAGGGGCGGTTAGCACTGTAGCCACTGCTAAAGAAGTCACCGAATAATATTCACGGAGTCAACTTGTCAAGGCCAAAACAGTAAAATATATCCTGGAGGACAATAAATTATGCCTATTGTCCGTTGTACTGTATACATACACATAATGGCGCCGTGCCATCGTTATGTTGGTATGTTTTGACCATTGGTTGTATATCTTTCTTGCTGGTTGAAATTAGTGGTGGAAAATCTAATATACTATTTTCCTTTTGGATTCTTAGGCCTATGTTTTTTTACAGTCAATTAAATGAGGTGACTTAACTTAATCTATGTATAATCGCATGTAGAACGTGAATAAGTATTGATGTTTTTATATATAAACCTTATAAAATCACGTAGTTGGGATCCCAAATCGACGCAAATCTATGGAAAAATACAAATCTACGACCTGTTTGTGTTTACTGTAGGGTGTTTCACAATGGCTATTTGCGATCAATCGTAGCCTAAGTGTATCAGAAGGATTCATTGGTCGTAAATTATCCATAGCTGCATTCGTATCTACTGTTGGTCATGAATGGGAGGTTTGGTTGTAAGTCTTAACTCTTTTTAATCATCTGATATTACTTTAGTACGGACAGATACTTTCTAGATAGTATCTGACAAGACCCATATTAATTTGTGATTTGATACAAAATGTATTGATGGTTTAATCAAACTTTATGTGCACATTATGGTCGTAGGCATTTCCCCCCACTCGTATCTGCCTGCAAATGTACATAAATAATTTCTCAAAACTCATCAATATAAAAACGTATTACCTCTGTACATTATAATTGATCTTTTCATTATCTATTCTTTTAATACTACATAGGAAGGGGTTGATACAAGAGGGGTAGTTTAGGGGGTCCCTTCGATCGTATCTACCTCAATAAAGATACCAATGGGTGAGATACAACTGATTGTAAGGTGTACATTGTGAAACACTTCCCCCCATTCTACTACGACCATTCGTATCTCATTGATCGCATTTAGCTCCGCTTGATCGCATCTTTAAGCTGGTTCTGAAACACCCTACTGTAGGGTGTTTCAATATTTATTGCAATATTGGGGTGTTTCCCGTAAATATGATGTCATTTCGGGTCAAGAGTACCCACCTAGTCGTACAGAGAAAGTTGAGGAAATGCCCCAACAGAAGGCGCATCAGTAGATACCGAGCATGTATATATAGAAAGTGCCCCCACCCGTCTGTGGCCGCATGGGGCGCACCCTCAAATTGCCCGGGTACATTGAGGACTGGAGGGGTGTACCCGGCATATAGCTACAGCTTCTCTCCTTACAATTTAGTCCATAACGTTGAACATTTTGCAACAGTACACTCTGAAGTCATTTTCCCTCAATGGTTTACACATGCAAAGTTCATCATTTTGCAATTGAGTAAAAAGCGAGTTCTAGATGGAATATTTAGATAATTCCTGAAGTTTTAGGAAGGTAAATTAATGGTTTATCTGTGATACAAAATAATGGTGTATGGATATCATGCTTTTGTCGATGCGATAATCGGGATTCTAGAAATGTCGGTGTATCGATTCTGGGGGTATTGATGACATCCCTAACCTGCACCCTATACAAATGCATATTAGAGAGGCCGGGGTCTAAATACGGCGTTTGCTTAGGTATTTTCATATTTCCTTTACATGGTGTTTCGCTAACATATTTCTCATGATATCTCCGGCTGTATAGGTTTCAACTGTTTATTTAAAGTATGATATTTAGATCATGTCCCAAAGTGAGCAGCTCAGCTCTAGTGCTGTAGGTATATGTCGGGTACAGGCCTCACATCATCAATGTACCCGGAGTGGGTTGGAGGGGGTGGTCAGACCCTGGAATGCACCCTGTGGTGAGGGCGGCAGGCGCTAATGACGGACAATGAACACACGTCGCACCCACAGCCTTACTAAATATAGGCAGGGGTATACAGTACGATTTTTAGTAACGGCCAATGTTTTAATTATATTATATTCACTTGATAAACGATGTTATTATAATACACAATATATTGACATAGTGCAGTACATTTTTATCTTTCATCTGAGCCGGGTTTGGAATCTCTAAAGATTGAAATGGAGAAAAAGTCATTGGCTGAGTTGAGTTTTGACCCTGTCTCAGCCGTCTATTGTGAAACGACCAAAAGCCTACTTACGACCACCTATTACCCTTGTTTGGTACGACTTCCTGATCAGTAATATTGTTACGACAGCATTGTGAAATGCACTATAAATCACATTACGACTGCAAAAGGAACATATCATTACCTTAGCCATATGACAATATACTACACTTCCTAATTTTAACGAGAAATGGAATTGGTCTGTCGTTACAGTATTTAGCTGTCGTACAATGTTATGAATCAAGCCCCTGGCCTGTTGCTCGTATTTTATGAGCCAGATATGAGTGCACCTTGTGAAACACCTAGATACGACTGATCGTATCTTTAATTTATAGAGGTAGATACAACCAATTGGTCGTAATATTTGGCTATTTACGACCAACAACCTCGGAGGGGGGAGATTTGTAGTACAGTGGGAAAATCCTTTGGTCGTAGGTAGATACAATTGGTCGTAAATGCTGGTGGTGATGGGCTTCACTTACATCTAAATAACATGGTTATTCCCAGGAGAAATAATTCTATATTAAATAGAAACCATGTTTTCTTCATACCCCCTTTATGGGTGAAAAGATATTTGCATTTTTTTAATGGGAAAAAGTTAATGGGCATGGCAATAGGTCCATGTTAACTTAGGTTCTGAAACACTCAATTTTCAATCGTAACTGAATTCTAACTTTTAAGATCACTCATAACTGTTGGTCGCATCTCCTTCTGAAACACTTTATATTACCATCATTTACAACCAAACTCCCTATTTACGACCAATGCTAGATAATAATGCAGTTAAGAGTAAAATACGACCAAGGGCTTCTTGTGAAACACTTTTGTACCATTTTTATACGACTGATCGTATCTCCCTGTTCTGAAACACCCTACTGGGATGGCACCGATCACAATACAATAACCCTGACACAAGTGCTGGGAACCTCCTACATTCGTTCCAAAAATCGTTCAAAAAGGCTCTGGTGACTCCCAGTATGACCTTGAACTTTAGCTTGGAACCATGAGAACAGGAATCGGAAATGGAAGCAGACAGTATGATGGTAAAACTACCATCATACATTCTGGGGCTCGATTCATAACAATGTACGATAGTCAAATACTATTACGACAGAACATTACCATTTCTCGTACAAAATAGTAGGTGTAGTACATTGTCATATGGGTAAGTTAAAGACATGTTCCTTTTGCAGTCGTAAGGTCATATATAGTGCATTTCACAATGCAGTCGTAAGAATATTACTGGTCATGAAGTCTTACAAAACAAGGGTAATAGCTGGTCGTAAGTCCTTTTTATGTCATTTCACAATCAACGGCTGAGACAGGGTCCAAACTCATCTCAGCCAATGATTTTTTCTCCATTTCAACCTTTAGAGATTCCAAACCCGGTGCAAAAGAAAGAGAAACATGTACTGCACTATGTCAATATGTTGTGTATTACAATACAATGCTTTATCAAGTGGATGTAATATAAATAAAACATTGGTCGTTATAAGAAATCATACTGTATTTTGTATACCGCATGGTGCAGTGGGATAACATGACAGCAGGATAGGAAGGAAATTTCCGACCTGGTTTATTTACTATTTTTATTATATGCTATATAGAAATATAGGGTGCCTGTCAGTCTACAGGTGTCATATTTTGAGTTAGCCTCACATAACCATTTCCTCAACTTTCTTTGTACGACTAGGTGGGAACTCCTCACCGGAAATGACGTCATATTGATTGGAAACACCCCAATATTGCAATAAATATTGAAATAAATTGGTTTCCCCCACATTGTACGACAGGGGCACATACGATTTCAATTATACTTTACAACTGCAGATGTTCCTAATCGTAAATCAATTTACTTCTGACTGTTTTTGAAGGAGATACTACTTCCTCTTGTGAAATGGGTATGCAATCGTTTTTTCTAAAAGTTGTAGCTTTACTTACGACTGTAACCCAAAAATTTACTTAGTAGTATAAACTTATGAATCGAGGCCCTGGTTCCTGTTCACTGTTTCCAAGCTAACCACAGGGACTGCCTAAACCCAGCAAAATTTAAGTTCAAGGTCATCCCTGTTGTCACCAGAGACTTCCTTCGGAAGGATTTGGGAACGAGAATAGGAACCCATGTTAGGCGAGATAGTCTCAAAACTGCGAGATAGTCTCAAAACACTATAGTTTTGTTAGTATCTCGCAACCCTCAGGCTAGATAGTCTCAAAATTGCGAGATAGTCTCAAAATCCTGACAGATAGTGTCAAAACACTATAGTTTTGTTAGTATCTCGCAACCCTCAGGCTAGATAGTCTCAAAATCCTGACAGTAATCTCAAAACTGCAAGACAGTCTCAAAATATTATAGTTTTGTTAGTATCTCTCAACCTCAGGCTAGATAGTCTCAAAATTGTGATATAGTCCCAAAAGCCTGACAGTCTCAAAACTACGAGATAATAACATTTTGAGACTATGTTGCAACCCTCAGGCTAGATAGTCTCAACATACTATAGTTTTGTTAGTGTAATAAACGATACTTTGTCCTTTATAATATTGTTATAGTATTAAGTAAAGAAACAAAGTCGACACAGTTCGGATCAAGTGTTACAGGTTGCGAATCAATAGGTTTATTCAGGAACCTAGACAGGCAAAGCTATAGCGGTGCAAACTCCCTATAGAGTTCGGAACGGGTCAGTAGGCTTGCAGCCGATACGATCACGGGGCCTCTGTCCAAGCGTGGATCCAGAGTGACTGACGAGTCCCATCAGATGCTGGGTATATATAGGCAGCCAGCCTGCGCGCGCACACGCTGACCGGAAGCCTATAGCGACCTCTGTCCATACCCCAAGCCCGGGGCAGATGCTGCCACCTGCCGTCAGGCTGAAGGGTTCGGATGGAGTTCGCAACACAGCATCCAACAGAACCTGTCATATAAACCCCGTATAACCCTAGCCCCTACACTAGTATCTTGCAACCCTGAGGCTAGATAGTCTCAAAATACTATAGTTTTGTTAGTATCTCCCCAGTAAACACCCTACGTAAGTTCAACGTTGCTCAGAGGTTTGTCTAGGTTTCTTTCCAACCAAAGGTCTGAATTACGTTTTTATGCAAGGTTTGTAGACGTCAAAACGTTAAGGTTTATTTACGTTCTACCAACGTTTACGCCTGATTTACGTCTATCTACGTCATATGAACGTATTCAACGTAGTAGATATACGTAGTATGAGGTTGAATTACGTAGGGAGTGAATGGTAGGTAATAAAGAGGATGTGGATCTATTGGGCTACCGTAGTAACCTTCAAGCAGTCTTAACCCCCGCCACTTAAACAAGACTAGCACTTATTCAAGACCGGAATTTAGTGCATTAAAAGGTCTTCAATACCATTCTACTCCTGCACTTATTCAAGACCTAAAGGTCCCTATCATGCCCTGTGATTGACCGTATTCATTCCATGTCACTAGCAGTATGGCATGAAGAAATAGCCTATCATGCCACTCACACCTTTCACTACATGCCTGGTTAGCTCAGGCAGTTTAGGTTGGGACTTTGCATGTGAGGGTAGGTAGTTAGAGGCTCACTCTGGATCTACCGATATGAACACAAACATACTTTGTCAATATTTTATTGTATACATAAATATTCACAGAAATATTTTTGATAAATGTTTGACTTAAGGATGAATATATGCCTATGGGAAGCATTTGCGGATTCAAACCAATATAATTATATCCTTCCATATACTAGTAAATAGAGATTACCTTTATCTACGTAAATATACCTAAATCAAACCTACATGTTTGTGTGAGGTAAATATACTCTAACGTATTGACGTTCATAAATTACGTAGTTCAGACCAAAAAATGAATGTAGATTTACGTTTGTGCTACGTATACGTAGATGTGTTTACTGGGTCGTAACCCTGAGGCGAGATAGTCTTAAAACTATAGTATTTATAGACTTTCTCACAGTTTGACTATCTGTCAGGGCTTTTGAGACTATCTAGCCTGAGGATTACAAGATACTAACAAAACTATAGTATTTTTAGACTATCTAGCAATTTTGAGACTATCTAGCCTGAGGGTTGCGAGATACTAACACAACTATAGTATTTTGAGACTATCTTGCACTTTTGAGACTATCTAGCCTGAGGGCTGCAAGAAACTAACAAAACTATAGTATTTTGAGACTATCTTGCAATTTCGAGATTATCTAGCCTGAGGGGTTGCAAGATAGTCTCAAAATTTTGAGACTATCTAGCCTGACATTGTGTTTTGAGACTACCTCGCAATTTTGAGACTATCTAGCCTGAGGGTTGCAAGGTTGTCACAAAACCATAGTATTTTGAGACCATCTTGCAATTTTGAGACTATCTCGCCTAACAACCAATCTGCTTTAACAATCACGGTAGGTGCAGAAACCTATTTAATTCGGACCCTTTCAACAATTCAATTTCCCATGTCGTGTTTAACATGGCACCCGCCAGAGGTTTTGTCCTTGAGCTTGTCACTACGAATGAGATCCCGTCATTTCTGCTTACTGTTTATGCAAGAAGGTGTAGAGATGAACAAGTGTTTTTCTTAAATGCTCTCATAGTCTTAATATGGGAATCTTTTACAGCAAGGCCAAGGCATAACAGCATTTTCTGAGTTGCCACTTGCTGATTTCCTTCGAGAAATGCATCTTCTATGTTATTGAAGTATACACTGTATGGTTATTGTGCCAAGACTACGCTCATGCTTTAGATCAAGTGTACCTTACCACCTTGTATGTTACTGCATATTGCATTCATATCTACACAGAGAGAAGAAACCGAGTCAAAAGGGAGTCCAGGCTTGCCTCCAGAATGACTCCCTTTTCTGACTCTCTTTCTGACTCTCTTGATTAACCTGACTCCTTTAAAAGGGAGTTATGTGACTCCCTTAAGAGAGCCCAGGTTTTGCCTCCAAAATGACTCCCTTTTATGACTCCCTGCTACAGACGGAGTCCAGGTCTATGCTGCAACTCCCTTTAGAAAGGGAGTCTAGGCACAGGATGGCTCCTTTGGAATAGAGAGTCATAATTTCTACCCCCTAACCCTCTATATAACCATTTCAATAGCTGTCTCCCTAGCTGATGTTTCTACATTATGTTGGTGCAATGCCTCATAAGGAGGAGGGATCTCAGAAAGATCCCTCAGAGCACATTAGTTAATATACAAAGGAACATATGAACTTTTGGGATTTAACTTTCTCATGTAGTTACAAATTGGGTGTCTATACCATATACATCATGCTTATGCTACAGTTTTAAATTAACTGTAATTATTTCATAAAATGTAATTCTGACATGATGCTACAATGATATACACATATCAGCATAATTATCAATGTCACAAATAACATGGATCTAGAGATCTGAGCATGCAGAATATGTATTACCATTTTAGGTATAGTGCTACCACCTAGCAGGCTTAACTGTAACCAACTGTTTGACTCCCTTGGGGGAAAAGGGAGTAGGGACCTTTGACTCTGATTAGAAACAGAGTCAGATGGCTTCTTAACATATGTGCTAGATGGCATTACAGTCATTGTACAGTAGTGTCACCTAGTGGGTTTCCTATTTCCGTTTTGTATGCTCACCTCTGTGACTCCCTTAGGGAGTCCAGGTAAGTAGTATAGTATGTATCGGAACGGGACTATAGTTAACTACTGTTTATTACTCAATCGACATGCAGCCAATCAGAGGCCTCCATTTGGTCACGTGACCGGAAGTGACCTACTTAGGGGATTAGTGGTGACGTCACGTGACCTAGTTAGCCCATCAGAGGCCGCCATTTGGTCACGTGACCGGAAGTGACGTCATATGACCTACTTATGGACCGGAAGTGACGTCATATGACCTACTTAGGGGACCGGAAGTGATGTCATATGACCTAATTTAGGATCACGTGACGGGAAGTGACCTGATGAGTCACGTGACCGGAAGTGACGTCACATGACCTAATGGCCAACCGGAAGTGAGTGACCTCATTGAGGATCACGTGACCGGAAGTGACCTGATTGATCACGTGACCGGAAGAAGAAGAAGAAGAAGAAGAAGAAGAAGAAGAAGAAGTTTTTTGTTTAGGAAGTGAGGGTCTTTAGGATCACGTGACTGGAAGCGACGTCGTCACATGAGTGACGCTTTAAGAGACTGCGCGACTTACTAGTAAAAGAAGACGTATGAAAATAAAAACACAACAATATTTTATTTTATTTTTTTATTTCTTTTTTTTTCAATCTTGATAAACACTCTATTTTTGAAAAGATGCACACGCTTATTTTTTTTTTTCATATCTCTAAAGGACTCGTTGTCACACCGTCAGAATGCACGCGACGCTTATAATACAAGTAGCGCACGCCGTCTTTCTCTATGGTGTAGGTGACCATTTTGTTTCGCACCACTTTGAAATTTCTATTTACAGCAATGAGAGTTTTTCGTTGGCGAAGAACATCCAAGAAGTCGTCTGGTTCCTTAGGGTTTTGTTTCTTCTGTACGCCTTTTGCACTCCATTTTTTTGATTTTCTTTCACCGGTGTCGCTGACTCGATCGTAGCAAATGTAAGTCTTAGGGTTGAGACTTAGGATCCCGTCACCTTCCCACTCCGCTTTCATAAGCCCCGAAGTTCTCAGATCGTGAAGGTACCGTCTCTCACAACATCCGCCGGGCGGCGGACACCATTCTCGCACTCTTTCCGTTTTTGTCTTCACGAAAAGCTCTAAGTGATCGTCGCACACCGCTGTCGGAAGCCACTTTCGTTTCTCTCTGAAGTACGTCTCTCTCAGGCGAGGTTTGACTAGGTCATCCAACGTGTCACCGCTGAGAGCCATGTAAAGACTGTCGGTGTCCATTTGACAAAGGGCATAATCGCGCCGATCGACGAATCTATCCAAGAAGTCGTATGTGAACTCTAACATTTTCAACTTCGCGTACTGGTATACCATGAACCCTATTTGAATAGGGAGGTTGTTCTTGACTGTTTTCGGTTGTAGTTCGACTTCAAACAGATCGGAACTCAACTCGGACGCCTTTTTGAAGCGCCACGAATTGGCCAATAGTTCGAACTTCCGACTGTCAGTGTATCTCACCGCCGTGTGTTTTTCTTTGTTGCAGATTGTTTTACCGTACGTAGCGTTTCCCATTAACTTGTAACAGTCTGACAGAATTTTCTCGTTCTCGTTCACGTCGCCACGTCTTCGCGCCGCCGTTACTTCGTCCGCGAAACCGGCAAAGGAGCGTTTAGGTAGGTATTCTACGACCAGCTGCACTTTGGTGACTATCAAACCGTGCTCTAAATACCACTTGAGAAGCGGCGTTCCCAAGAGAATATTTTTTCCGTGGTAACTCCCTATCAGACATCTCTGAGGCGTGTTCAACAGCTTTTCTTCCTGCGCAAAGTCTGACATGTGAGGTCCTATGTCCGATTTTGAAACGGTCGCGTTCTTGAAAACGGGGGTCATTTCTTCGAAGTAGTCTCGTAGGTGAGGCGGCGTAGTGATGTCCACTTGAACTAAACCGAACATTTTCTCCTCTTTCACAGCGGAAAGGATGTCGCTCTCGCTCATTGCGTTTCGAGACACTTTCAAAGCGTCAACCTTCCAGCGTTGTTGGGAGACCTTAACCCGCTCATCTCGACGCTTCATCTCTCGCCATTCGCACTCCCACACGACGACCAGCTTGTGACCTAGCGCTTTCAAGTAAGCGCTTACTCTAGTCGTTCTGTCGCGTCTCTCCTCTCTCAGTGAAGCGCACTGATATCGGTGCGACGGTATGCACTCGTGAGCGTGGAACCAACACCCGTGAAACTGGAAAACCGTATTAGAGGCCGCGTGAAACCCGTCCACGCGAATTCTCCGACAGCCTACAACCATCTCGCCGCCGTTCAAAGCGTGGCGCAGTTTCACGTCGCGGTCGTGCTCTACGAAGCGTAACCACTCCAAAGCGCTGTGAGAGTTTCTTTGCCTAATTTCGGGCTTGAACTCGGTCTCAGGCCGTCTCACCGCGTAATAGCCCGTGCAGTGCGCTTCGCTCATGCAGCGCAAGTACAGAGAGTTAGCGTCTAGTCCTAGGATGTGTTGGCACGGTCTCGCTTCTTCGCCGTACTTGTGCTCCCTTATCCGCGTGGTGCCCTTCTCGTGAAATCTATGGAAGATGATGGAAGGACCGCCGACTAGATTTTCTTTGATCAGAGCGTGGAGGACGGCGTCGAACTGGGGGAACGTTGTGAACGCGTCTTCTAGGTTTTGGAAGAGGAACCGTAAAGTCAAACCGGCGAGAGAAACTCCGTCTTTCAACATGTCAATGCCGCGATCTTGGAAAAATTTAGCGTGATTTTTCAGAGCTTCTATGAAAGGTTTGACGTCTTTGTTGTTGTAGTGGATCAAGTAATCTTCCATAGTTTGTATCTTCTCGTCGGACCAAACTTTCTGACATGCGGCGTAGTCGGATTCGGACATTTTGACGCCCGTCAGCTCGCTGTCAAAAGCCGATCTCGGTGGCAGCGTTCTGTTTGCCAGTTTCCTGGTAGACGTCATCCATTCGTAAGGAAAGTGACCTTTCTCTTCGTTCCTGGTGAAAGCTCGCAAATAGGTCGCGTAGTTGTAACCGGGTGCCAAATAGTTGACTACGTCCAAGAAAACCGTGTGCTGTGTGTAAACCGCCAAGTATTGATTGCTTCTCTTTATGACGCTGAATTCTTGGTTTCTTCGGTCTCCGGAGGCAAAGAACGAGTGAAGGCGTATTTTGATCAGGTTCAAGTCGTAACGCCCCGAGTTGAAGCCCACGACTGGAGCTTGACGGATGTATCTCAGAAGACGCTTCTTCAGTTGAATTAACGGGTGTCTGGTCTGAGCCGCAGCGAAGCCGCCTGGAGAAGGGGTGAATGTCGCCTCCTCCAGCAGGAGAGCTTCACCTATCGCCGCATCTAACTTCGCTAAGGTCGGTCGGTAAAGTTCTAGCACAGCTTCCCCGATGACTTTGGCGTTCTCGTTTATGTGATTTAAAACTCGGTCCAACAAGGGGTCGGAATCTGCGTCGGATTCTCTGACGAAGCAGACGGGCCCCTCCCACCCCGGGAAGTCGGATGCGACGCTAGCCGACAAAGGGACGTGATCCCACAGCAGGGACACGTGTTCCGTCGACGGTTCTTTGCACGGTCTGAAGAAAGCCTCGAAATCGAAGGCGATCTTGTAAGGGTAGATTCCGGCATGTCCGTCGGGGGGAAAAATGGAGAAGTCTGCTAGCGCTTCGAAAATCGTTCTCGAATTTTGGTAGATGCCACCTACGTAGCGCAACTTGACTTGTCGGCAAGAGGAAAGCTGGTTCCTGTGTCTCTTCAGCAAGAACTCGGTGGTGAACGCCGCCTTACACTTGCAACATTCGTATATGCCCGCGTACGCGTTGAAGTCTGTGACGAGAGAGACGTGCAAACCGCCTTTCGCCGTCAGGTGTAGGTTGACTTTACCTCGGGCGGCCAGAGTTCTGGAAGGCGGTCTGATCAGAGTAACGCGTCTTCTCAACTTCCGCCCCGGCACTTGACGCGACGCGGTGTAAACCGCTATTTGTACGTCAAACAAGTTCTCTAACGCGGGTAAGTCGCGGATGTTCAGACCCGGAAAGGATTCAGGTGTGGCAGCGGGACAGAACTGACGTAACAAATCTGAAGCGCGCTTGCTGGTGTTGTATAAGTGAAAGGAAATGCAGCGGAAGATGCAGAGGTTGTCCTTGTTGGGAAAATCTAACACGCCGCTTCTCTTTCCAACTCGACCGGCCTGAGTGATCCTACCGCCTATGGGGAATTCCCCCGGTCCCATGTAAACGCAAATGTTCAAATTGGTAGGAAAAAGAACGTGCCACTTGGTGTCAGCGTCGCAAAGTTTCCGTACTTCCTCGCAAGCGACGGTGTTTTCCATCTTTGAGAGGAGCTCTTCCAAAGTTTCTGAATTAGTTATTGTAGGGAGCGGTTGTATGAGAGTTGCGTTGTTCTGGGAGGCGTGAAAGTAGCGCAGTTTGCTCTTGTCTTCTCTGTGTTGTAAGAGTAAGCCTACCGAGAAACCCACTTTGTATCTGAATCTTTGTGTCAAGTGAATGCGACGCATAGTATCTACAGCGTCACTCAACTCGCCGGTTGGTAGCCTGAAGTTTGTTACACTCACGCGAGTCCCGTGCATCCTGACGCCCGTTTGTATCGCAGGCCAATTCGCCGTGAACGTTTCCTCACCGTTCGGTACAGCACATATGCGCGGAGGGATGGTCACCCCGTCCAGAGATTCGCGTCGACAGGCGATCTTTCGGCAATCGCCTTCGCCGCATAGAGGGCAAAACTTAGGTACTACTCTACAATTTTCTACGTGTCTCTCGTGGTTGTACGGTCTTTTAAAAATTTTGAAACACTTTTCGCATACGTACTGTGTCATGTTTTTTTCACTCAGTTACCAACTACTTAGCCGTCTAACTATCTATCTATCTATCAATCTATCTGTCTATCTATCTATCAATCTATTGTCTATCTATCTATCTATCTGTCTGCTGTCTGTGTATCCGTCTGTCTGTCTCATACAGCGTACGTCAAACGCTGTGTGTGTGCGCGCGTGAGCGTTGAGCGTCTCTCATTCCGAATCTATACCGAGATATTTGAGAATAATCTTTGTTTTGTCATCCAACTCTTTGAGCGCTCTGGCGGACAGCGTCACCCCCTGCTGTGTGGGTTTTTTGTCAGGACCTTCGTACTTGCGCACGTGGACGAGGTTCTTACCGCTGTAGTAGCTCACAGCTGCGTACACTTCGCCCTCCTCATCCAGCACTGCGAACCAGGGGGTGTGATTAGGTCTTCTTTGCGCGGCCGCTGTGTCGCGTATGCGCACCACTGCGCGGATATCGGCGATGCGTGCTATTAGCTCGCGCAGCGCGTCGGCCGTGAAGTGCACTCGCTTGCTTCTGGTCAGAGACGCCTCTTTCACCTGGCCGTCTTTTGTGTAGCGCGGCCTCCTAGACAGTCTAGCCACGTCCTCCCAGATCTCCAGCGTCAAAGCTCCGTCTAAGCAGAACTCTAACCCGAGAAGACGGGAGAAGGTTTTCTCTGCTTCTTCTCGTCCATCTCGTTCTTTTTCTTGTATTTTTCTCTTCTTAGTAGGCCTTGTTGTTCTGGAACTCACCTTAGAACGTTTCACACCCGCAGGAAGAGTAACACCATCAGTGTGAGCTGAATCAGCAGCAGAACCGATAGCAGGAGCAGCGTCAGCGCTGGTGGTATCCGAGGCCTCGTTGTTGGAACAGAGCAGCCACACGCCGTCGGTGCTGAGTGTAGCGGTAGAAGATGAAGCGCCGCCGCCCTCGTAAGGTGGCGGTGAGGGCAGTCCCTACGGACCGGACGCGCTACCAGTGGAAGTGAGGTCGAAAGGTCGAAGAGGGGAGCCGAAAAACGTACCGCCCACCCCTTTCCCTTCGGGTTCTTTGTACGCCTCGTCGTCAGCGTCGTTCTCTGTCTCACCCTGTTGCTGCTGCTCCTCCTCCTCCTCTTCTTCTCGGTTTAGGGGCTGAGTGTCCGAATAGCTGTAACTCTCAGCGCGAGCGGCGTCGAGGGCGTCGGTCGATGTAGTGGTGGAGGAGAGGGGCTGTGCAACGTGCGGCAGGTCATCAAAGTCATCAACAGTAGTGGGGAGGTAAAAACCCGGTTGCCAGTACTGCGCTGTGCCAGGAGCGTTGTCGTCAGTAGTAGTAGCGGTAGCAGCAGGTGCAGCAGAAGCAGCAGCAGCAGCAGCAGCAGCAGCAGACGCAACAGTAGCAGGCGCAGCAGCCTCAGCAGGCGCAGCCGTAGCAGGCGCAGCGGTAGCAGGTGCAGCAGCAGCAGCCGCAGCAGCCGCAGCACGAGGATCACCAGCAGCAGCAGCAGCAGCAGCAGGCGGGGTGGCAGTAGCAGCGGCAGCGCGCTTAGCAGCAACGTGTACCGTCGCGAGTGTAACAACGTCGCTAGCACGACGACTACTACCAGTAGTACTACTACCACTACTACTACTACTAGTACTACTACTACTACTACTGCTACTACTACTACTACTACTGCTGCGAGCGCTCGCTACAGCGGGAGGGTGATAAGACCAAGCGGCTGCGGCGGTAGTCTCATTTTCAGTAGCAAGAGGAGGCACTGACGCTAAACGAGCGCTGTTCCGCGTAGTCTTCTTGTTCTTGAACTTGCTTAGATCCTTGGACGGCGCTATAGGTGTTGTCTTTTGCTCATGGTGGTGACTGTAGAGAGCAGCAAAAGAATGAGTGAGTGAATGGAGGTTTCCAGGCCCCTTATATACGCCTTCTCGCTTCTAGAGCTAAGCTACTTACTGACCCTGTTCAGCTGCCGCCGGCTGGCCGGCGGCCATTCACAAAGAGAAACAAAAGACATAAGGCATGACGTTTTCAGCTGGATCCCTTTCCCCCCTTTTGAGAGATCGACTGTCATGAGCTAAGCCACTTACCACCCTGTTCAGCAATTCAACGAGCATTAGCTGTATAAAGGATTAAGCGGTTGCTGCCGCCGACTGACCGGCGGCCATTCACAAAGACATAAGGTATGACGTTTTCAGCTGGATCCCTTTCCCCTCTTTTTTGAGGGATCCACTGTCATGAGCTAAGCTACTTACCACCCTGTTCAGCAATTCAATGCGCGTTAGCTGTATAAAGGATTAACGGTGATGAGCTTAGAGTGTGTATACAAAAAAACTACAGGAGGCGTGTGGCGTGAAGCAGGACCCCCTAAGACGAACGTGTCTGTCTGTGAGTAGAGGCGTGTGCATGTGGTGAGCGACTTAAGTGTAAGACAAAAAAAAAATCACCACCTCCTGCCGTGGTGAGTAGACCGGGCCGGCCAGGCGGCGGCCGGCTAGTTCAATAGGGAGGGGTGACAGCTGACTAAGGCTGTGCATGAAAAAATCCGATTTTCACCTGACCTCTGACGTTTGTTACAATGAATGTCAGAGGGAGGGAGACGTCCTCAGGTAGGGGGTAGGAGGTAAGGCTATGGATGAGGAAAAAACACCGTTTTCAGCTGGTCTCCACGGATAGCGATGACATACCCCTCGTCATCTAAGCTCTTAAGGAGCGGAGCGGCTAAAAAAGCGTCATGCGGACAGGTCGCTAGACAGCTGGAGTGCTGTTGGAAATGGGATTAAACTCCCTCTGTATAAAAGCTCTGATTTCTGTTGGAAAAAAACCATATCGCCTCTGACCACAGTAACGTCTACTACCACCACCACCGCCACCACCGCCGCCGCCGCCGCCGCCGCCAAGACGAGACGAGATGGCTCAAGCTATTCCACTTTCAAGCTCGCCTTCACCGCCTTGTCCACCTGAAAAAAAGTTAATGCGGCTTGACGACGTGAGACGCGCGAGGCAGACCGATGGGGAGAACAGAGAGGTAGGACAGCGGCGCTTAGCCTATAGCGACGCCTTGCTTCGTCAACTAGGTAAAGAGTTGAGCGGCTCTTGGAGAGAGTTGGGCAGTAGCTTAAAAGTTACCGCCGCCCGTATGGATGCTCTAGTAAAGCGCAGTGTCAAGACACCGGAGGAGCTGTGTACGGCGATGTTCCGAGTCTGGTGGGGTGAAACCCCGCATCGTCATAGATGGGGAGAGCTCGGTCGCGTCTTCACCCGCATTAGACGCGTGGAACTGTTGGCTCAGTGGATGTCCCTTCTCCACAGACAGGGGTTGGATTTCGAAAACCCCGACTCGCGCGCGATGCATAAGCACTTGGGCACCCTCGGCAGACGTCTAGGTAGCAGGTGGAAAGAGGTGGGGGACCATTTAAAATTGTCGCCTGAGAGGTTAGATAAGATCGCTGAAGAATGCGAATACGGAGGAAGTCCCGCTGAGTGGGCCTTCCGAGTGTTGAAAATGTGGCAAGATGAAGCTGACGGTGCCGGCGGTACGCCTTTTGAACTCCTTCGAGTGTTGACTGAGGACATGGGAAAGTTTGACCTCGGCATCGCGATATTACTTGACTTTATCAAGCAAGAAACAACGAGAACGACGGACATGTGAATTGTTGTGTTTTATTTTCATACGTCTTCTTTATTAGTAAGTAAAAAAAAATATTATAACAATTAAGACGCGTGTCCTCTTAAAGTGTCACTTCCTCCAGTCGCAGCTGATCGCCTCATCGAGGCACGTGATAAACAAAAAAAAATGAAGAGACACGCCCCTTTCCTTTTGAGAGGAAGAAGCGTGTCTCTCGATTGAAATCTTTTCTTTTCTTTTTTTCTTAAAAGAGACAAACGCCCCTTAGAGTGCCCCCCCACCCCCCTAGAGTGCCCCCCTCCCCCCTCCCCCCCTCCCCCCCCCCACCCCCCTAGAGTGCCCCCCTCCCCCCTCCCCCCCTCCCCCCCCCACCCGCCCCATGCATCCTAAAAGCGCCCCCCTCCCCATGCATCTTAAAGGGGCCCCCTCCCCCCCTCCCCTCCCCTCCCCTCCCCTCCCCTCCCCTCCCCCCCTTATACACTCTAAAGAACGCTTCTACCTAGTTCAATAAGTCACTTCCAGTCGCTCGTAAAACAATAAAAAATGAAAAAAACAAAACTTATATCGTAGTGTTTTTTATTGGTTTACCGAAAAAAATAAGAGACTCGCCTCCTCCTCCTTCTCCTCCTCCTCTCCTTCTCCTCCTCCTCCTCCTCATCCTCCTCCTCCTCCTCCTCCTCCTCCTCCAAAAAAAAAATAAAATCACATTTTAAAGCGCGTGACCCCTTAAAGACGCTCATCTCTTCATTAAGTCGCGTGACGTCACTTCTTCTTCTTCTTCTTCTTCTTCTTCTTCTTCTTCTTCTTCTTCTTCTTCTTCTTCTTCTTCTTCTTCTTCTTCTTCTTCTTCTTCTTCTTCTTCTTCCGGTCACGTGATCAATCAGGTCCCTTCCGGTCACGTGATCCTCAATGAGGTCACTCACTTCCGGTTGGCCATTAGGTCATGTGACGTCACTTCCGGTCACGTGACTCATCAGGTCACTTCCGGTCACGTGATCCTAAATTAGGTCATATGACGTCACTTCCGGTCCCCTAAGTAGGTCATATGACGGCACTTCCGGTCCATAAGTAGGTCATATGACGTCACTTCCGGTCACGTGACCAAATGGCGGCCTCTGATTGGCTAACTAGGTCACGTGACGTCACCACTAATCCCCTAAGTAGGTCACTTCCGGTCACGTGACCAAATGGAGGCCTCTGATTGGCTGCATGTCGATTGAGTAATAAACAGTAGTTAACCATAGTCCCGTTCCGATACATACTATACTACTCAGGTAACCATTGACTCACCTCAGCTGACATGGACTCTGTTTGATCTAATTGAAAAGGAGTCAAGGCTGTTAGATGGGGGAGTCAGACAGTGTGAAAAGTGAGCCAATGGGACCCTGGCTCTCTTTTAATAGCCTGGCCTCCCCTTGTGACTCGGTTTCTTCTCTCTGTGTATTGTTGATCGTACATTTAGCTGTAATTGAGGGTATTTTGAAGTGTTTCACAACTATTTACGACCAACAAATATGATCAATCGTAAAAGTTAAGAGTAAGGTACGATTTAGAATTAGGTGTTTCACAACAGGAATTATTGGGGGACATTATCAGTAGGGTGTTTCAGAATGGCCAGATACGATCAATCGTAATAAAAGTGTTTCACAAGTGGCTATCGGTCGTATATTACTTCTAAATGCATTCATATCTTGCATTGGTCGTAAATGGGGTCTTTAGTCGTAAGTAAGGGTGATTTAAGTTGTTTCAAAAGGAGTACGACCATGGATTAAGATTGATCTTTAAAATAACAAGTGAGTTACGATCAAATATGAACTGTTTCATAACCTGGATTAGCGGGGACCAATAACCATGCCCATTATATTTTTCCCATTGGGAAAACGGTGATATTTCTACATCTATACATTTGGTATAAATACCATATTATGGATATTAAATTTCAAACAATTTCCCCCGTCATAACCGTTTTATTTTGACATAGGTGAATGTCTTGACCATAACTATATATGACCAATCGTATGTGGACAGTCGAGGGAAAAGGGTCCTCCAAGGTAAAAACTGAATAATAAAATTGATGTCATCAGCTTTCCAGTGATATCTTTTATAAGCAGGTACCACTTCTAGTTTTTGAGTACTGGCTCTCTGAATATGTGTGGTGACGGTCCAATCTTAAATGCCAATAAGCTCTATCTTCCTTTATTTTAGAGATATTTCTATCTAAGTAGCATAATTATGGTAATTACCAAATATCCAAACTTTTTCAAACAATTGGTCACAGATTTTGATCTAAAAATAGTATTTACATTCTGCTTTCAGCATAGAAATCTTATTTGGGCCTTCTTTCATTCAATCCTTTAAAATTTTCGATTTAGAACGAAAATCATGTTTCCATGGCAACCAACAAGTGCAAAAACACCAATTTAGGCCCAAAAACGTTCTTTTCCATTCCAAATATGGAATGTTTTCACCAAAAATGGAATCTTCTAAAGTGGCCTATCATATTCTACATAAAAAAGTAGTATAGATAAGTTTTTGCTATATCTTGGTCCTTTTTGGCTATATGGAGCCCCCTGGTGGCCAAAGTTGGTGCTAAAAATCCCCCGCGGAGGTCCCTTTTCCCTTGTTGATCCACGTATATTCCCAACTGCTTACGTCCAAAGACATACAACCACTGTTTGAATGATCTTGCATGGTAGTATTATTACACCAAAGATACACCAAGAACGGTATGGGTACCTAAATCATGACAATGCCTATTATCTTTTCTTGATAGTATGAACGCTAGAATAGTTTTGGGCGATGTGGTATAGGGGGTAACAAAGGCTATAGTTTGCTGCATACACTAGTGTATGCGGTATAACTGGACCGCAGACCTGTGCAAGACTTCTCATGTTACTCACCAGGGGGCACTCCCCTGAACGCTCACCTGTGTGGTGGCTGTCTGACCGGCCACACTGAACTGAGACCTTCACGGATACACATCTTTAATGGCGGACGCTACTTATATGGACTACCGGCGTTGCTAATATAAGTATGGGCAAGCAAACAAGATATTGCGCTACCTGTAGGACCAGTCACCAGGCCCCTACAGGAAAAAAGTGTCCAAAGAAGGATATTTTCTCGTCAGAATCGGCATGGGAGGAACACTTGGACGACTTGGACCCGCCTCGTGGTCGGACACCCAAGAAGGGCCAGTCTAAGTACAAGACCCCGGCAAAAGGCAAGAGGCCTCCTACAGTGCCTCCCCAACCCACCAGGGGAGATCCTCCAGGGCCGGAGGACGACCTGTGCGACATTGTAGACCCAACCAAGGTAGATGCCGAGTATCTCAGGTTTTTCAAGAACATGAAACTTGTGAACTCTCGTCTGGCCAATGCAGACTCCAGGATGGAAAAAATCGAAAACCTACTCACCAAAGTCCTTGAGAAGGGCTTTAAGGTAGATTCTAAAGAGGTTCCTGGAGGCGCTGCTACTGGAGGCGCTGCTACTGGAGGTACAGAGTTATCGTCGTCTGAGGAGGAAGGGCACCATGAGAAGGGGAAGGCCGGGCGTGACCCTTCCAAGGTGAAAGGCACGTCTGTCAAGTCAACAGTCCACGTGCCGCTCCCTAGCACTAGTGGAATAGGTGTCAGGGGGGCTAGGCCTAAGAAGCAGCCGGTCGGCGGGCCGGACCCCTACCAGCTCCCGAGGCATGCGCGGCCGGCGCTCACCAGCAGAGCGGCCCCCTAGACACACCGCTCGTGGGCATTTTGATGACAGGACGTCTTCAGAGGATGGATTCTACATGGAGTCTACAACTGAGGTGAAGCCTAAGAGATACAAGCTGCCTTCTGCGCCCAGGAGGCATTCCCATCGTGCTGACGACAGGTCCTCGTCTGAGGACCGGGGTAGACACAGGAGGATATCTCATCGCTCCAGCAGGCATCACAGTCGCAGGAGGTCGTCTTCAGGCTCATCCTCCTCGTCATCATCCAGCAGTGACAACAGGCACAAGTCCCACTCCAGGAAGGGTCACAAGAAGCGTAAGTTTGGCATCCTTCATCTGTTACCCAGGGATGAGAGGGATAAGCCCATGTCCATTGAAAATCTCTGGTCCACTTCCTCCAAGTTAACTCTTAAAATGCACGAAAAGGGTCATGATGTGGGTGACATGCTGAGACACAGTATATTTATGAGCGAAAAGGCAGCTACCAGATCTTACACTACGTCGGGCATTGTGAAGTATGATGAAGGTGTTAGGAAGAAAGCGAACAAGAAGGGGGTGTCTGCTTTCACAGCTGGGGACCAGGAGCTGTGTGTGAGGCACCTGGGCGCTGACAACACCAGAGCAGTTAGAAGGAACCAGAATGCTTCACAACAGGGTAACAGGCAAGGTGGCAGACCGGGTTATAACCAAAGCCGGCCTACTTACAACCAGGGTACTGGCGGTGCCCAGTCTAGAAACAGCAATTCTCGGGGTTCTCAGGTGGAGACAGAACAGATGTACTGCATAAAATTCAATGGTGTGGGCTGCACTTATCCCCAATGCAGATTCCCTCACGTGTGCTCTTATTGTTTCAAGCCGGGACACGCCATTGGATCCTGCTACTCTGTGACTGGCCATCCGTCTGCCTCTACACGTCCCAGTTAGAGCCATACCGACGTTCACGCCATGTTGGAGGGTCAGGCTGACCGTGGACGCCGGGCCTGCGGTGTTTGACAGGCATTTTGAAGCTGTAGCCAGCAAGGCGGAGTCGGGGGACACTAGTGTAGTGGGTAGTGTCCACCAATTTACTGTTAATAGCCCTGTGATTGATTGTTTTGAATCGCGAGTAGACTCCGAAGCCCCCGTGTTTACAAACAACCGCCATGTTGGATCGCCTCGTGCTCTGGTTTTTCCGAGTGGACACGGAGATCACCGAGTTTCGGCGTTTATCGGCCCGACTTCAATTGCGGCATCTATTAACTCTCAATATGATAATTATGTGGCCCCTGCAGTATATTCCTGTAGTGAAAACCCTACTTCGGACACAATTGTCAATAATCAAGGGAATGTTTGTCGGAGAAAAGGCGCTTCGGCAACAATCGGGCTGGCTTCGGGAGGACTCGGCACCACTTCCGCCCTGCTCGGTGCCCAGGGGCATCATGGGTATCAAAATGGCGACGCATGGACTACAAACGTGGCGGTTACGCTGAAGCCGAGTGAAGTCGATATGGATTATAGGATATCCTACGTAGATCACTGCTGAAATTCTGTCTGTATCAATGCCAGGGAGCGGACTGATTATGTTAAATGTGTAGAGATTGCTGTGGGTACACATATGCCGCTGTTTGACAGCTGTTTCCTCGGGACCTGCTCATGTGTTTACATTCTGAACGAAATCCCAACACAGTTACGACCGTGCAGGTGTTGTGCTATGTACGCTGGGGATATCAGTCCCAACCAGGAGGACCTGTTCATTCTCACAGGCATATGTCAAGGTTTTAATATCCTGGATGCTAACTGCGCACTCAAATATACATGCGTGAATTATGGCAGCGTAGTCGACGCTACATGTGAACTAACCACCACGGTACTTGACGAAACTACTACCGGTAAGGTGTCGGTTGTGGACACTCCTCCAGAGTGTGTCCATTCACTTGGTGCCATCAGGAGAGCTGATGGTAAGGTGAGATGTATCACAGACTGTTCAAGGCCCCATAGCAGTATTAACGACTATATGAACACCACCACACGCAAGTTCTCATATTCTACTGTAGAGGATGCTGTCTCCATCTCCAGTCAAGGTGGAATGGGCGCAGTGGTGGACATCAGCTCAGCATATCGCAGCATCAATATCCATCCCTCCAACAGGCAGTACTGTGGCTTCCGCTGGGACTGCAGTGATGGTGAGAAGTGGTACATAGATAATTGTATGTGCTTTGGCATACGTAGTGCCTGTGGCATATTTAATGGTGTGACAGATTTTGTACGGCGCTTCATGTATCAGCTAGGAATTTCTGTGATCAATTACCTTGACGACTTCTACGTATGTGGGAATAATTTCTCAGAATGTCAATCCAACCAGGTCAAGCTCATGAATGTCCTCAGGCACATGGGTTTCCATCTAAAAAGGCGTCCAGTCCCTCTCATACTGTCACATACCTAGGCATTGAAATAGACCTCATTGAGATGGAGTTAAGACTCCCAGCTGGGAAACTTGCCAAGGCGCAGCTGGCTGTTTCTAAACTAGTGGACAGGACATGGTGCTCCAGGAAAGAATTAGAGTGTGTCACAGGCTTGCTTTCCCACTGTTCGTCAGTGGTGAAGGGAGGGCGTACCTTCACTAGGAGACTGTTTAATTTGCTTAAAGCCACTACCGATAAGAGGCGCCTCACTCTCTCGTCAATCTACAAAGACGACCTACGATGGTGGAAGAGTTTCCTCAACTGGTTTAATGGGCATGCAAAGGTCCTACTCCCATTCACCAATACTACTGAGATATACACAGACTCTTCTAAGACCGGCTTCGGTGCAGCTTCACCCAATGACGTGTTGTACGGTGTCTGGGAATCTCCTGATTCTGAGAATATAGAATCTGACAACTTCTCTGCAGTTTGCCCGCATCATGCCCCGCCCCCAGTGCTAGGTTCCATGTTTGATGACCAGATAAACGTTGAAGAGTTATGGCCTGTCTTGTGTACACTAATCCACTGGGGATTTCTGCTTAGAAACATGTCGGTGATTCTTTACACTGACAATACTCAGGTCCAGACAATGCTAGCCACGGGGAGGTCCAAGAACATTAACTGCATGCATTGGTTGAGAAAGATCTATTGGCGCTGTGTGTTTCTAAATATTTATATACTACCTAGGAGGGTATCCTCATCAGAAAACTCACTGGCAGATTCACTATCTAGACTACCTCTTATTAGGCATGTCAATAACTGCTCCTCACTGCATCACACATTCGCCTCCTGTTGTGATTCCAGAATCCGATTTGAAGACAAGATGGGTGGATCTAAAAGCCGCCTGTTGGTCAGACGCCATGTGGAAGACACGTAAATCTCAGTGGAAGAAATATCTGGTCTTCTGCGAAGAACAGGACTTCATACCAATTCCGGCAACGGTGGAGGTGATCTGTCTGTACATTTCCTTTCTGACATTCACCTTTAAGTACTCGTCAATAACTAACTTTGGTCATGCGGTCATGTCTCTTAGCAACGTTCCCTTTGATGACGGTGTACTATAAGAACCCACCCTGGAGTAATGGTCGTCAGTTGATCACAGCAGTTCCTCCAGTAAGGTTGTCACCCGATTCTTCAAATTTTTTAACGCATTTAGGTCGTCAGTGGAGGTTTGTCGTCAGTATGGCTCCCAGAAAGTCGCCAAAGAAGGCCGGTAAGAAGGCAGTGAAGCCTATGGCGGGTCAAGACGGTGAAGAAGGGGGCGTGGTCAACTCGAACATAATATTCCAGCGGACTCAAGCAGTGCTGGCGGAATCTGAGGGTCGTCTGGCGAGGGTTGAAGGCGGATTTGATCGTCTGGCGAGGATGGTCTCCACCGTCCAGGATCACCTCGAGAATCTGGCAGAGTTGAAGTCATCCGAGGGCAGTCCCGAGGGTCGTCTCCCGAGCAGCAGCAGCGCAGGGGCGACGAGCAGGGGTCGGAGATGAGCAAGGCAACCATCTCCAACATACGCCCGTGGGAGGTCGTCTTCTGAGGAATCGTCCTGCAGCCAGGGTCGTCGGGCGAGGGCTAGCAGTAAGCATGATTCGGCTTTTCGCCAGAAAAATTTTGTAGAGAGGGGTATCAGAGTAGATTCCTTTGAGACCCTTATGTTGGTGTCTGTTAGGACCATGTTAATTTTGCTGAAGCAGGGGGACGAGGTTGAGGGCTTGCTCTCAAATATGGAAATGTTATGTGAGAAGGCCATGACGAGGGTATATAGAGTAGGATCATTGGTTTCCTATGACAAAAGTGTTAGGGAGAGAGCAGATATGTGGTTGGTCCTGATGCCTTCGGCACAGTATCAACCTCTGATGTTTTCAGGTTTTTCTCCTATGACAGCACGATCGGATCAGCAGCTAAGGGTAACAAGGCTAGGCCTAAGGCTGAGGGTTCTAAGGAAAAGAGACCTTGTTTCGCATTCAACAAAGGGAAATGTGACATCGCTGGCTGTAAATATGCTCACAACTGTATCTTTTGTCGCAGCACCAGTCATGGGTCCATGACTTGCTCAACGGGCAAGTCGGATAAGTAGGATGGTATGGGTAGGCAGGTGGTTAGTGCCTTGAATGTTACCCCTGCTAATACCCACCAAATAGGTCCTGTTAAAAATTCTAAATTAAATCCAGCCGCTTCTGTGTTTGTCCCTAACCCTATGGGGAAGGGTGCTGGTGTTTTAGATATGTATGCAGGTATTTATGGCACTCATTATGAGGATAAAGGTACCGGTAGTGTGGTTCCTCTTGTTAACACTCTAGAAGTTTTTCCCCCCTGTGGTGTGGTGGGTAAGGGCAATGGTCTGAACCCAGAGTGTGCGCCGTTCGTTCCTCGCCGGGCAATAGAGCAGGCAGGGGCGGCGCAGGGGGTAGTAGTAGAGGTGCCAGCAGTTGTCGCTTTGAATCAGGCGCCTCTGGCTATTGAGCCTCTGTCCCCGGTTATACCAGGGGACAGGGTTCTTTTATTTTCCATTGATGGTGTAGGTTCTATGCCCACTGTACATGTGTATGACAATTGCCTTAGCGGCTCTTGCAGCTGTATTCACTATATTGGTTCTGAGAAAGCTCAACTTAAGCCTTGCAGGTTTGCCCCATATATTTCTGGCAGTGCCAATGTGTGTGTGGGTAAAAAGGACGAAGCTAAATTTATTTGGGAGGGGGTCCTCCAGGGTTTTGCCATTGTGGATGGGGGTTGTGATACCTCTTACACTTGTAAAAATTATAAAACCATTCTAGAAGAGCCTTTTTACTCTGAAATGTGTGATATCGTTAAGCAGGAGCTGGAGGACGGGTATGTTACTAAGGTAGCCTCTCCACCAAGGTGTGTTCATGCTATGGGGGGTGTAGAAAAATCTAATGGAAAACTTAGACCAATTACTGACTGTTCTATGCCGGATAGTATGGCGATAAATAATTTCATGTTGGACACATACGAGCCTTTTTCCTATAATTCTGTTTATACTGTGGCTGACCAACTTGAGCCGAATATGTACATGGCTGTGGTCGATTTGAAGTCAGCCTATAGGACGGTCAGTGTGTTGGCCTCTCATGCCGAATTCCAAGGTTTTGCTTTGGATGCGGGGGAGGGTCTGGAGTAACAACAGGTTAAATTTTGGTCTTAGGTGCGCCCCTAATATTTTTAATTCCATATCTAACTTTGTGGTTAAGGCAGCAAAGGCTCGCGGTGTGGGCACCTTAGTTAGCTATTTGGACGACTTCATTATTCTAGCTAAGTCGGAGGCTGAGTGCTTACGCCAGAGAAATCGGTTAATAGAGTGTATGAAGTTTTTGGGTTTTGTCGTCTCTTAATAATAAGGTTACCCTACCAAGCCAGAGGGCGGTGTTCTTGGGTATAACAATTGATTCAGTCGCTATGGAATTGTCCCTCCCCCCGAGAAGGTTACTAAGTTGAAGGAGGCTTTGGATGATTGTTTAAATATGAAATTTGTTCACAAGAAGAGGCTCCAAAAAATTGGCGGCTTGATGTCCTTCTGCTCTCAGGTGGTTAGGGGGGGTCGTACTTTTAGTCGTAGGTTATATGACTTGTGTGCCAAAGCTAAACCCGGTAGGGCTATATTTTTGAATGAGGAAACCAGGGAGGATCTACTATGGTGCAGACAGTTCTGTGGTGTTTTCAACTTTAAGGCCTTGATTAATAGAGACCTGTTAGATGGTATCTGATGCTTCTAAAAGGGGTTTGGGCGCCTGGATGGGCGGTGACTTTTTCTATGGTACTTGGGATGGTTTTAGAGTTGCTGGTGAGGTTAGTTCCTTACATGAAGAGGCCAGCCCAGAGATGGACAATATTAGGGTTCATCGGGGTAATATTAATGTGTATGAGCTCTGGCCTGTCCTGGTGGGACTTAGGCGCTGGGGCGCCTCTTATTCTAATAAGAAACTACATATTATAACTGATAACATGCAGGTTTTACACATAAATTCTGGTAGGAGTAAAAATAAATTGTACATTTCAACCCTTATAAAGGGTTTCAACGAAATACAGGGACTTTCGAGGTCAATCTGTCGGGCAAATACAGAACTTTAACAAAACCTGTATACTTATGTGGAAAATATTTAAGGAGGGTGGTAGAAGGTCCCCACTGATTCAGATTGTGAAACACTTTATAGCAATTGTCAATCACTCGTAACATTTAAGATTGATCTATTTATTGGTTGTAAATAGCTGTGAAACACCTAGAAGTACCCTCATTTATGATCAAGAACTATAGTTACGATCAACAAGAGATACAAATGGTATTAATAGCAGAAATACGACCAAAGCCTCTTGTGAAACACTTTTGTTACGATTGGTCGTAAATCACCATTGTGAAACACCCCCACTGTAGGAATTCCACTAATGTCTTGTTAAAATGTTTATTTCTCAGAGGAATTTTGTGAAATCAAACACAATTCACCTGTACGTCATACTCTAGATAAAGCTGCAAAGATATGTGTTTTTTCCTGATGGAAAATAACCAAGGGCCATGGTAAATAGTCCCGTTAACATATGTTATGAAATGCTTTATTATTGATCGTTAGTCATTTATTGGTCGTAAATGGTTTTGAAATGCTTAGATATACCATAATTTACGAGCACCAACTGCCTTTATGACCAAGACTAGATACAAATGCAGTTACGACCAAGAACCCCTTCTGAAATACCTTTCATGCCACTGGTTACAATTGGTCGTATTTTGGCATTGTGAAACACCCTACTGTGCTCCTGATATTTTCCCATATGAGAATATATGAAGTTTCTCTACTATACATCCGGTATGAAGTATAGATGGTTTCTATTTAATTTCATGCAATTCCCTCCATGGCATAGTCGTTATATATATATAAATGTGAAATTTGTCTGCCTACACCACCACCACAAGAATAGCTACAACCAATCCTATCTACTTACGACCAACGGAATTTTCCTTTATAACTAACCACCCCTTCCTCACAGATTGTTGGTCGTAAAGACTCAGGGCCTCGATTCATAAGTTTATACTACTCTCTTGGGTTTTCCTTCACAGTAGTAACCAAACCTACAACTTTTTGAAAAAACGATTGCATACCCATTTCACAAGAGCTAGTAGTATCTGTCGTATAAAGTGAGAAATATTTATGTATTTGAATATTTATTGGAATATTGGGGTGTTTCCCGGAGATATGATGTCATATTGGGTGAGAGGTCAGGGGTTCCCACCTAGTCGTACAACTAATAATGGAATTATGGGATGTTTTTTTGCATAATTTAAGTTGATCAACCGGAACAGGAAAAAAAATGCTACTAGATGGCAGTTCTGAAAGGTTGTTTTTTTCATGGCAGGTCATAATACGACAGGACAATGTGTCATGGCACCTTCTGTACGATCATAATCATAATGACCACAGTTTTATTTCTATAATATTCACTATATAAAACATACATTTCTGTAGTATTATGTCTTTATATAGTGCACTACATTTTTCTCTTTCTTTTCTACTGTGTTTCCAATCTCTAGAGATTGAAATAGAGAAATATACATCGGCTGAGATGAGTTTTGACCCTGTCTCAGCCGTACATTGTGCAATGAGAAAAAACCTACATACGACCACCCTTTTACCCATAAATTGTACGACTTCCTGACACATAATATCCATACAATAGCTTTGTGAAATGCATCAGAAATCATATTACGACTGAGAAAGGAACATATCATTAGCTTGCACCTATGGAACAGTACTGAACATGTTGATTTGTACTAGAAATGGATTTGCTCAGTCGTTACATATCTGACCAGTGGTACATTGTTATGAATCGAGCCCCAGATATTATGACCAATCAATTGTATCTACCTCTATAAAGATACGATTGGTCGTATCTAGGTGTTTCAAAAGACCAATTTGTATCTCAACAGTAAGCTACGACTAACGAGTTACTCTCGTTCCCAAATCCTTCCAAAGGAAGGCTCTTGTAACAGCCAAATGACCTTGAACTGGGGATTTTGCTGGGTCTGGGCAACCCCTGCTGGTACCTTGGAACCAGCGAAAAATGAATCTTTAGGGAAATTGTTTCAAAATTGCAATTACCTAATCATGTACTTGTGTCATAATTTCATGTCATTTTGCCAAATGGCACTTATTGCGTTTTGGAACTAAACTCTTCATTTGTAGTTTGCTGTTCACGTTGTATCTACCCTGCTAGCTGTATGCATTGGTCAGCAACGATCTCTTCTGTTCCTGTGATTTTCCCACCTTCGATTACATAATCATTAATGGAAATCAAGTCTTACTTTAATGTTTGGTTCACACTACAATTAAAGGGTATCGCTACAAAAGTAGGTGCTGGAAGCCTGTGGATGTCAGAGAAACTACATTGTACTATGTAGCTAGTGCTGCCCTCTCGTGGCATATATGTCAATAACAGATGTATGGAATAATAGCACAACAGTTCTTCAGATCTCCACCAGAATCTGTAGCGTAGTGGTAATGATGCCTGCTTTGGAATCAGAGGATCAGGAGTTCTATCCCAGAAGGTGCCAAAAAAAGGTATAGTTAATCTTTTTTTGGGGGGGGGGGTAAAATAAAGGGGGGAAGGAATTTTGCATTATAGTTTAATTTTCACGTAGAGATTATTTAAGCAACAACGTCCATTGCATGGGCTATAGGGCTGGATTGCCTCACAAAGGAAGTACTTTTTCTTAAAATGGGCATTACAGAAAAATGAGCACCACAACATGTAATTTCTATTTGATTATTCTGCCAACTGATCTAATCCAAAGTGATTCGAAGATAGCAATAGAAGAACGTTTTCATCTGACCACAAAATAAAAATTCTCCTTTAGCTTAGTTAAGAACTAGCTTTTTCAAGTGGGTTTCTCATAGAATTGAGCACTGTACCATGCCATTTTTTTACCTTTTCTAGTTCCTAATGTATTGAACTAATATTGTACTAAGTTATAGGCAGAAATCAATAGAATATCTAGATCATCGAACAGGTAGCGATACCCTTTAAAGTTGAAGAGTTAATTATCATCTGTCACTCACCCTCAATACCCTCTTACTTAGGCCAGATGCGGGAATGGTGATAAATAACTAATGTGGGCAGTACAACCGCCCTCCATTGTACAATGTGGACGGGGGACTCCTTGATATCTACTTAATCAATATTCTATTTGGAATGTCAATGAGGAAGAAGAACGAGGTATAGAAGGTGGGAGGAATGCCCAAAGCGTGACAAAAGCAGCACTGCATGGCAGTGGCACTATTGTATGAGAATTACTTGTATTACTTTTGACCCTTGCAGCAAACCCCTTCCATGTCTGCCCACGCTATTTCCTCCACTGTGTGTTGATGTTCGGAACCTGCATGCAACTGACAACTTAATGGCTTATTATGAATACCCATTGCAGCCGGGAATTCAAAGGAATGTTTCGGCTTTCATTATTAAAAGCTAGTGCATCAAGAGTGAGGTGTCAATTTCAGTAAACCCTTGTCCTTTCTTTCTGTTCTTTCGTTAAATCGTTTTGTATGCTAAGCTACAGGTGTGCCAATCACAGGGTATCTAATCAGCTTTTGACACCTTGTGTTTGCTAGTACAGTCTATACGAAAACTTTTTCACCCTGCAGGACATTCTGTACTGCAGAAATTTCTGTTTTGCAGGCACGGCTTCATTTTTACAGGCCCGGATATTGGTGTGCAATCTTTAAGATTTAAGAATTAAGTATAATGCAAGTGTTCATACTGATAGTATTACATGAATAGGTTCCTCAGTATGCTACAATAACATTAATCATTTTAATACATAAATTACTGAAGACGATTACAGAAAATATTCAAGCTTTCTGTTTTACACTGTAGAAACCTTAATAATGATCCAATTTACAAGCCGTGAAAAATGGCATGTAGGCAAGGATCTCTGGATTACAGCCTGACATTTGGGCCGGCAGAAGCAGCCTTTCTGCCGGACCGGCAGGCTTTTTGCCGGCTATAGTCGGTGTCCGGCAGGATTTCGTATAGACTGGCTGCTAGTTGGGTGTTTATTTTGTATGTAGCAGTATTTACATGTTATATAAAGGACGCCCTCAACAGTTACCCAACCGTCAGTCCTTTTTTACTAATCTGCTTTCATATGCCAACAACTAAGGCATCTCCATCCCTTCGAAATCCCCACTTATTTGTCCCAAGTAGATTCAGTATTAACCCTTTAAGGGCCGCTGCTGCCTCTGGGCAGCATCTAAAATACCCTTGAAAAACCGCTGCTGCCATAGGGCAGCAAAATTGATACCCTAGGGCATCAATACCACTAAATTACAGCTCCTGCTATGAAACAAAGAATAAGAATTTTTGAATCAATCCAAAAATATTCAACATTAATACTACGTCCCCTTGTCAAAAAGGTGTAAATTCTGTCTCCAATACAACTTATTTCACTCCCTAGCCACTATCAAAGGGAGCACATACTTGCAAAATTGCATATTTCCATGGCATAGGGCCGGTGGTTAAGTCCCAAATGACATGTTTCAAGGCCAGCAGGGAAAGGGTTAATTAATTAGATAAATGCTAGCCTTTCTACATTTCTACAAGTAGCTGCGTGAGTTAGCACAGAATTCCAACAGGCTGGTGAAGTTAACCAACCTCAACAGATGCATGGTAGCAAGAGGTTTATTGCATTGAATCACAACCCTTTACCAAGATAGAGAGCTATAATTATAGGTAGCACCTTACTTTCTGTGATATGCCCAAGAATTAAGAATCATAGTGACTAATTTAATAGCAGTCAGCGACTAATAACATAGTTCATTGTCACATGTATTCGTAGGTGTTGCTCAACGAGCATGCAAGGAGAGGGGGTGCCAAGCTGGCACCACCTTGACTTCTGTTCCCGAGCGTTATCGCTGGCTTGTTGGTGAAAGTAGTTCCGGTGCTGTAACAATAAAAATGTGGCTGGTTACGTGGAAGGGTACTCCCCAATATACAGGGGAAGTGATGCTGTTATGGCCCCTCAGATAACAGCACAACCCCTGTATGCTCACTTCCCATTAATTGGCTAAATGTAATCATTGCGATACTGAATCAATATAGGTACAGTTGGGAGTCGATGAATACGTCCTTAAAGTGTATTATACTAATAATGTAATAAAGATACACATATAGCCTCACTCTCTCAATATTAATTATTATAGCTATAACGTGACAAATATATTTTATACCATATAGCTGTTTTATGATAGAAGTCCGATAACCAGAGCAAAGTTGGGTCCATATCCCTGTCTTATATTTACATCTATATGGTATATAGTGTTCTAGATTGGTAGAATGTAAATTCGGCTTGCATGCAGTCTTTCTCTGAATATATTGTTGACTAATACAAGGAACACTCACTACTGCAGTCTAACACAGAACCGTTATGGTCACGAGCTGCCCCAGTAGCTCTCTCTTTATTAGCTATTCCCATGCAATCCTCAGTAGCAAATATCAGACAGACTAACAAATGGCGAATATCTGTAATGAGTTCCTTGATCCTCATGTCCCCGTGGAATTAACCTATTTCTGCAAGGTGCTGTAAGCGCATTTTGAGAAAAGGTCGGTAAAGACGATTAAGACGAGCAGCTCATGTAAGGAAAGGCAATGAGGAGATAAGAAGGTGAGCAGCACGTCCATGGGAGGAGATGATAAGAGTAGTAGCTACAGGGGGTCTGACACTGGAAACAACCGCCTTATGATAGCTCATATACACTATATTTGCCATAGATATATGGGTGAGACCATCCATAAATGTACAATTGTGGTTCCAAAAGCAAAAATCAAGAAACTTAACATTAATGTATACAACCTTATGATATTTAAAGCCTCATATCTTGGCAATATGAAAATCCCTGGCGGATTGACTAACTCCCAGGGGGTCAGTTTTTATTCATTATCAACCAAAGGCTACTGATATTATGTAATGTCCGTCAGATCTATTTTCCTAACATGAAAAATTGACTAAAAACTTCCACAGTCATTCCAAATTGCATTAGCAGGTAGGCCTGATATATAAGAACATACATGAAAAATTTCAGAACCCAGAGAGGTATTTTTTTTGTAATGTGTTGGTAGACGTTTTGAAATAGTCAAAATTGTGGAACTTTTCATAACATAACTGTTAGATGTTAAGTATTTAAACAGTATGCAGAATAAGTGTTTAGGATGTATGGAGTGTTTAGATCTTAAGATTATCAAACATGTATCAGGTGGCAGCTCTGTTGTTGATGGTAGTATCTTCTACAACCACTCAAACATTACTGTTTTGCTTGAATCTGAGTAAATTATTTCAAATGTGATGGGATACAATAAGATAGATACTATACACATTGCAGGATTTGAGAGTGGGGTCCTACATTAGTATCATCACTGTGCAATAAAGATACATCTGCTACATTGACTCGCGAACAAGCGGTAGCAATAATGTTCCCGGAAAAAGGTCACAGGGGCCACCTGGATTAAGGGCCACCTGACTGTGGGCCACCTGACCGGGGGCCTCCTGACCGGGGCCCCCCTAGGACCGAGGGCCCCCCCATTTTTCATTGCTTTTCCACATCTTTCCGGGCATTTCCCCCCCCCCCCATAAAAAAAAATGAAAAAAAACCCTCATCATCGCGGTCATTGCCGCTTCATCGTTCCCTTTAGCTTGTCGTATGTCACATCCACGTTCATCACATTGTCATCAGCCGTCGTCAGGCCGTCATTGGCTGTCAATGACGATTCAATGATGCAACATTGACGCAGACAGGACTATCCAATGATGATATGATGATGCAAAATTTAAAAAAAAAGAAAATGTGACCCAGTCCATCATCACATCATCATCGTTCTTCCTTGGCCATCATCAGGCCATCATTGGCCGTTATCAGGCCATCATCAGGCTCAGTGTCAATAGTGTTAATGTCCATCTTTCTTTCCCGGAGTACATAAAGTTTCAAAAGATACCCGTGGCCGATGACGATGTGATGATGGCCAATGACGATGTGATGACGGCCGATGACGATGTGATGACGGCCGATGACGATGTGATGACGGCCAGTGACGATGTGATGACGGCTGATGACGATGTGATGATGTACTGATGATGTTCTTTTCACAACTTTAAGACCTATATGACGGCCCGATGACGGCCCGATGACGGCCTGATGACAGCCAATGATGGCCTGATGATGGCCAATGATGCCCATACCGCGGGTAATATTTAACCCCTTCCCTCTGTCACATCGTCATCAGGCCGTCATTGGTCGTCATCAGCCCATCATTGTCGCCAATGATGCGCCAATGACACGCCAATGACGCGGCGATGACAACCGATGACGGACAATGACGGACAATGAGCGGAAAAAAAAATTTGCACTTTTTTGGGGAAAATGCCATAAAGGGTCTGAAACGTATGGAAAAGCAAAAAAATATGGGGGGGCCCTCCCGACCATAGGGGGGCCCTCGGTCCTAGGGGGCCCGCGGTCAGGAGGCCCCCGGTCAGGTGGCCCACAGTCAGGCGGCCCTTAACCCGGGGGGCCCCCAGTCCTAAAATGAATCTACCTGAAGGTCTGTTGTACTAACTCAAAGTTGTGTCTAGGGTAGATTCACTATGAGTCGGACACATACCCTGAGATCGAGAGTGAAATTTGAAGTTATTCATTTCCAAACGACTTCTAGTGTTCCTTTTTTCTTGGAAAGAATAACACTTGAATTTTATCATTACTCACAAATAAAGAGTTAAGAAATCTTGAATAACTACAAAATCAAATGTCCGTCTCAATGTATGTGTCTGACTCCAGGTGAATCTACCCTATGTTAGATGTTTCCCTATGTTAAAGTATAGAGACCTATATGCGCAATAGTGATGCATACATTTCAATTTTCAAGAAACTACATAATGAATTTATTCAAATACAAATATATCAAAACATCTACAATATAATATCTACATATTATAATCTCTACATGTCTCTAGACACTCCACTGTTAGCCTTAGACACTTGACAGATAAGCACAATGATATGTTAGCAGTGGTTGATGCTTGAATTTCTTAACAGTTTGTTCTCCTATACACAGTAACTTCTAAACACTTTGATCTCATAAAGAACTTATATATCTGAGCACTGAACTAAACACGTTATTGGACTAAACATGCTTAGGAACATATTGTGTGGACAAATACGGGCAGGATTGTGTTAACGATCTAGGCTCATATTTGGCGGTGTAGAAAGGGACACCAGTAACGGTCCTGACCGCGTCCTTACTAGCCTAGTATTAATTTTCCACACTGGCTGTATAGAATAGCGGCAAATAAACTTCTCAAACCTAAGAGAATATGTAGCTACTAGCTGTTCATAATAGAAAGAGACTATTTTGTACATCTTGTCAGTGAGGTGGTTCATTTAAATATGTTTTGTTGATGTGATCCCAGTGATGAAAGAGGTCACATTGGTATGAACAAGTGCATAAACTGGGTCAATACACTCTCACAACGGAGGTTGCCTATAGTAAGGTACAGTGTGGGACACTCTGAATGTCAGCCATTTTCTTGCACTGCCCCCTGTTAGATGACATAGCAGGTGGTAGACAAACACAAAAATGCTTAAAATATCAAATATAACATACAAGTTAGTTAGGTTCTGGAATAGCAGTGTGTAACTGAATCAGGATATAAGCAAGGTCTGCACCATTTGGGGCATCTAATTTCACTCAGATTGTCCCTAGTGCGCCCTACACAGCAGGTGGTAGTCAAATGGTTTCCCACACTGTTAGTAATATATCAGAACATCTGTCTGGAGAATGGAATGACCTAGTTAATGCACGTGGGTATGAATATGGACTGCGCAGTGTGTCCAATGGGGAGGCCCTGTCTGCATCCAAAAGGGCCCCTCGGATGAAGGAAAGCCCTCTGTAAACAGTACTTCCTGTGTCTGGCTTCGATTTGTAATCCTGTATGGGCCTCTCGGTAGCTGCCTCTTACCGCCAGCTCTCCTAGGCCTCCTTCAAAGGTAAAATATAGAAACAAGCTACCGAAGGCTCATGTAGTGATTTTTCTTGTATCGTGATGGGTTCTTCTCCATAAAACACGTAGAGGTCCATGGATTTTTCTATCTATAACGCCTTGATATCTCATTGGTATGTAGAACATTAGATATTAGTAATTGTGACATCAGTTTACTCCAAACTGCACATGTGCACAATTATACCTCAGTCTCATAACAGTGCATACGAGCACAATGCCCATAACACATACATGTACAGGAGTGTTTTTTTGATAGAAAACAAAAAATGTTTTTTCATTGAATGTAATACCTGTTTCACATGGCTCCATTGTTAAAGCCAATGAAAGACAACATCCTCGAGGTATTCCTATACGCATCGTTTTTAATTTTCCTCCATTGATTTTCCAATTAAAAGCTAATCACAATCAATATAATGGGTCCATCACTCAGGCAGCCTGTTCTGCTTCCTATCTACCACAAGGCGAAGGAGCTTGATTATCTGACTATGAAGTATGTAGCACCCTACATGTGCTAATTCTGTACAGGAGGGGTATATAGTCCCTGTCATTTATTCTGAACACTGGTGTTACAGATGCCTGGGGGGATGACAAAGCAATGTCTCCAGGCCGTAATTAATCCTGACACAATGATGGATAAGTAGGGGTATTATCTAAGACAGACAGCTGCGATGTCCTTTTAAGGAAGAATGATTGCCTCCTGAAATTAGGTTTGAGATCCTTAGGCTTAGGAGAACCCTCTGCCACTCTCCTATCGAAATAATTTGAAAAAAAGGCGTTATATCAATTCTCAACTCTGATATTTTGAAACACATTAAAACGCGGTTGTATTCTCTTGTCAGTTATATAAACAGAGAGATGTAACTCAGAGATAATACTTATAATTTATACCAGTAGTGTAGAGTAGAACACGGTTTATATTCATCTGCCACTGTGAGCGTTCAGCGAATCATTAGGCGATGATACAACAACCCAGTGGCTATTCAGAGACTAGAATCTTTAAATGGAAAAGACGCGCAGTTCAGAAGAGACTATTCAGAAACTAGAACTTTTGAAAACGTTCCACCCGTATATATTTCCAAGAGCAGCATCTTTAATAACTATAATCCTTTCTGTATTCATACCTTTCAGTGCTACCCTACAGTGCTAATTTGAGTTTCACACAAGGCTCATGGCTCATGCCTAGTTCTAGTAGAATTGTCCACGCTACAATTAAACACACCACTGTTGTTCTATTCAGTGTGAACTGAATTATCCATTGTCTTACAACTCAGCAGCCATCGTGTTTTATCATTTTGCATTTCAGATACTGCAACATTAGGATATCATGGCAGGCTAAGGTGCATTTTCCAACAGCTGATTTCGACGTGCCGTCGGCCGCTCGGCCCTCAGTAGGTAGACCCACAACAAACCACTGGTAGTTGTACATTCTGTGTGGTGTAGTTGTTATGGCCTTCCCTGTCGATAAGCGGCCGACAGCACGTCCAAATCGGCTAATGGAAAATGAGCCTACTTTCTACCATGTTCTCATTAATGTTACTTTATAATTGACTTAACAAAAAGAGAGAAATATCTTTAAACAAGGGGATAGAGATCTATTCAGCTGGTTAAGAAGAAACAGACTGAGAATGACGAACTAAACTTAGATGCAGTAAAACAATGAGGTACAGTGATCCTGACAACACACTATAGGTAAAAAGCTGTAAAACACTTTCTCCCTCTCCTTTTTCTGTCATGTTTTAAAAAGCTGAAATTAACCATTACTCTCTACTTGGCTAACGGTGTCCGTGTCTGTGTTAATCTGATGAGCTTTTAACACAGTTTGATCGATGTTTGTGTTGGCAGTATTCATGATATAAAAGCAGATATTCATGACGTAGAACGTGATAAAATTGTTCTAACCTTCTCACGATAAACTGTACAGCAAAACAAGCGAGATCGAATTGCTTTAAAAGATTAACTATTATAGTATATGAAATAAAGTATTTTATCCGGATCCATGTTAGTATTGGTAGGATTCGCACATCTGTAATCATGAGTCCACGCGCGGTGACAGGACCCCGCATTATTATCGTATCCCGCCTCTACTGCCCCCATTCCGCCTCTGTTTCACTGTGGACGCCGGTGAAATAATGGCAAAACAGAGGCGGCAGAGGTGCGATACAGTTTTAATTCAGGCGGCAGGAATGCACAATATCCTGCGTTAAAACGGTATCGCACCTCTGTCACCCCCGTTTCGCGTCAGTTTCGCTGTGGACGCAGGCAAAATAGCGGCGAAATAGCGGCGGCAGAGGTGCGATACTGTTTAAACGCAGGTTCTTGTCGCCGTGGACTTTGGGCTTATGGCGTGTTCCTGCCAAAGTGGATTTAGGGCTATAGTTTCTTCAACAGAGAATGTCTCATGTGGTCACAAGTCCATATTCCTATCACGTGTACCACATAATGGTAGATGGCGAGGTACGTACAGCATGGTAAAGACGATTACGACAACCGGATCACTATAGGACGGGTGATGAGGAGATAAGCTAGTCAGCTGCTCCGCAGTCCATGGAAGCAAGTCAGACTGGTGAACCAACTGCTTTATATAATGTAGCGTTGGATAAAAATATAGTGTGGGCTATGTCAGACATAACTGGGATATAATTAAATTGTATGAGATGGTCTCAGTGTTCGCTTCACTGTCTGTGGTTCAAACTCTGACCCAATGAAGATGAATTTGACATTCGTTATTTTGTTTGGCTAAATTTACACCACATAGCCAAAAAGAGATAACATATCCAAGAGAATAATGTTTGAGAGTGTCCTTAAATATATTTTGCATAGTTGAAAAATCAGAGGCTTTTTTCTGTCCATAAAGGGATTCCTGTTGGTTAATTCGACTATTTCTGTCTTATGAACAATAATTATATCAGCTTTTGCGAGCTAATTTTACTTTAGGTTACAAGTAGGAGGGAATGTAAATAATCATGAGATCTTAAAGTTAGTATATCCGATGATTGGGGCTCAAAAATAAATTTTCTTAAAAAGGAGTCAGGATGTTCACAAATGACATATTTCCCTTCTGAGCTATTCCATTCGCCCTTATTCCCTACCATTTTGCTCAAATTTGATTTTATTGCCCAGTATATGGTTATTTTAGAATAAAATCGTGCACGATTTTATTCTCCCCATTAAAAAATACACTGTAAATGCCATGGTTGGATCTCTTGGAACTCTCCCTCTGGGCTGTTACTGCCCATGGGTACCATTTTAACGTCCCCTTACCCATTAATAATATACTTTCACAGTTTTTGGAACATCTATATCGGGAATTCAAAATTTGGTAAAAATCGGATATACCCACTTTAAGTAAATATACCAGTAGTTGGCATCTGCACCCCTGGAGGAGGTTAGGTAACCCCCGCCAGGTGGCGCATGCCCCAACTGACCGTTGCTAACCAATATTATCAAATTACACACCAGGTAACATATTAGTATTAAGTTAATTGTCCAATCACGATCCATGTACCATATAATTATCACCCCTGTGACGTCACTGGCCTCCTCCTCGCTGGACCCGCTATGTAAAGGGGCAGATGAGTGGGGAGGGCAGGTGGTCACTATTCATGTTCTAATAATTGAATAAGCCACAGGAACATTATCTCCATCTCGGTGCCACATTGATTATATACTGGGCAATAAAATCAAATTTGAGCAAAATGGTAGGGAATAAGGGCGAATGGAATAGCTCAGAAGGGAAATATGTCATTTGTGAACATCCTGACTCATTTTTAAGAAAATTTATTTTTGAGCCCCAATCATCGGATATACTAACTTTAAGATGGCGCCGGTGCTTTACCACCTGACGGATTATACAATAGTGAGATTAATAGTTAGCCATCGTCCTGTCTGGATGGGTCACCTGAGTAATTAGGGGGATTAATTATGTCTGGGGGCTTGGCGCGGCTCTGGCTTATTGTGAGTTACCGGGGAGAAATACATGTGGTCCTTATTAAACTTATATCGGCTTCATATCTCATACATTAAGACCAGGCAAGGGAAAAGACCCCTCCAGGGAGGAAATTAGTAATTAAAGTTGATGTCATAATCTTTTAAATGAGATATCATGAGCTAAAATATTCCTGGTGGTTTTGTGTGAATCGCTTTTCAAACTTTAGTTTGTGTCACTAACTGAAAATGGTTACTAAGCTCTAATTGCATTGTATCCCATAGTAATTGATGATAATTATGAAAAATTGGTTTTATTTAGAAATAAGCAAATAAAATTAAATTTATAAGTCTAAATTTGGTTCTAGAAGGAATTTTTGCGTTCTGTTTTCTCTTTTGAGTAACTGATGGCATTTTTCAGAAAATCAAAATTGTTACCTCCAATTTAGGCTTTTCGGCTGGTTTCCATGGCAACCAGAAAGTGTCATATGTGCTAATTCTTCACAAAAACGTTCCTTTTGCATTCCAAATATAGAATGTTAGCACTAAAGATGGAATAATTTCATGAAGATCATTGCATTCTACATAAAAAATGGCCTTAGAACTTTTTTTTCATGTATTCAACACTCTTTTGCATCTATGGTGCCTCCTGGTGGCCAAATCCAGAGCTAAAAATCCCGCCTGAAGGGGTGTTTTCCCTAGATGGGTCATTCATAAATAATATATAATAGGAAGTTATGAATTATTATTATCAATAATTCATAATTATGACATGTAATGTTACGTAATCATACAATATGTAATGTTACGTAATCATACAATATACAATTGATATAAGGGAAAAGATGGGTTCTACGGTGTGACAGCATGACATGTCAACATCAATACCATAATACTTTTTTTTTAATGGAAATTAACCTTTTTTTAAGCTTGCCAGTATGCTATATAGGATTTTAAAAAAAAATAACTATGATTTAATTTTGCCACTGCGCCAACCATAGGATAGCTTAGCCCTCTTCAAATGGTTATAAAAGCTTTTTTAAAGTTCAGTGTGGGGGGCGGGAAGAACTCTTTTTTTCAATAACAATATGTTTTTTAACCTATTTTTTTCTATGAAATGCTGCAAAGGTACTAATTTCTGATAATTGTTTTTCGTCCCAGGGATCACAGTGAAGCCTCATGTGTATCCTAATCAACGGTGCTGGTATATTTCGTGTGCAATGTATGGCGTAGAGGCCAATCCAGTTTGTATGACAGAGAGTCAAATCAGCTGGAGGAAAACAGGTAACAAAACCTGTAATTTCACCCAAAGTGACCCCCAGTGAAGACCCATTTGAACATGTATAGCAAGCACAACCTACTTTTTATAGCTGATATTCCAAATGAGCAGATCCATATCTTTCTAATAGGGGGTTTACTATTTCTGTATCTTCATTTTCCTGGCCTCTAGAGGCCTGTAAAGATTAGCATATTTCCTCTGAGGATCGGCGATTTCGCAGCTTTGCCTCGCTTATGGCTGTGTCTCGCTTGGGCCAATGTTTTTGTCTCTGACTGGGTGCCGTCTCTGACCAGATGCCGTCTCTGACCGGGTGCCGTCTCTGACCGGATGCCATTTGGGAGTTTAGTTAACTTCTACCAACAGCAGGAGGCTAATTATAGTTACATATCAACTGCCATAACTTTTTACAAATACTAATATATATAAGTATATGTTAAAAAATAAAAAAACACTTCCTTCTGACACCAGGTCAGAGACGGCACCCGGTCAGAGACGGCACCCGGTCAGAGACAAAAACATTGGCCCAAGGTCGTGAGACACAGCCTTATGCGCGGTACCTACTTATAGCACCAAGACTATGCATCCCACTTTATTCGCTGCTTAATAATTTGTGAGAAGAGAATCACTAGAGAATCTCTTCTTTTTTTAAAGTATATTTATTGGATTTAATTGGTTGACACCAAAATCTAGCTCGGGCGCATTGCTCTTCTGCCGCCAGCACCCCTTGATAACATGAATTATATTGTGATTGTACTTGGATCTTTTTTGTATCAACATTGAATCTTTATCTCATCATCGAGCAGCCAACCCCAAATAGTAATGTCACATATGTTTCTTTTCTTTTAACTTCTTCTTTTGTATAGAGTTTTAATTTGGGTTAAGGTGCAGACAGTTTCATTGTGCGGAAGATTAATGGACAGATTGAGTGATGTTGGCCTAGTACTAATCGTGAAATGTCATTAATGATGCTGCATGGCATGATTGACATGCTCTTCGTGCCTTTAGATGATTATGTATAACAGTGGGTTAGGACTTACTTTATGTTGCACATCTTGTCAGTGTTGTGGTTCCATTTTCAAATGGGTCTCATCTATGTAATCCTATTGATTGGAGAGGTTGTATTGGTAAAGCTATGGGCTCGGTAGTGCATCCATAGTGGGACACCCTCTGATGGAGAAGACCCCTGGGAGGGATGAAGCAAGACCCTTTGTAAACAGTACTTGCTGTGTCTGGCTTCGTTTGGGAATTCTGTATGATTTCCATCTCCAGTGGGCGGGTTATACTACTGGTAGGTTGTATAGCTTAGCTGCCAAAGTTGGATTGTGTTTCCAAACATTGTGATCATAGATTTCTTCCACAAATAATATAATGTGTTGATTGATTTTACAACAACAGTAACACCAGCTTCATGTGGCACCTATCTGTTTAACAATCGTACATGCTCATAGTGCAACAAAAGCGTATTACTGTCTATGACCAACTCTACAGTATCATAACTCACCCAAGGTACCTACTAACAGCATCAGTAACAGCACTTATGTAAGTATAATAATGTCAAATCCTTATGACAGATTAATGCAATTCGTCCAGAAAAGGACGGAGTGTAGCAAGACGAGCAACATTCACGAGCATTGCATTTCTTCACTCGACTATTGTCAAAGAAAAGCTAAAACATGCAGTTCCTCTTTCCTAGTACATGTCACAGCAAGGTGGAATTGCCTATATCCGACGTATGGTCAGAATTAGGCCTTTATCGGTTATCCACACAAACCAATAACCACTGATAACTGATACAAAGGAGCAAAGGCTACATTTTGCCAGAAGGTCACTTGCGCTGCTCATATATCAAACCATCTAACATGCAATGTCGACATGAAGTGCTCCACTAATGGGTCCCTTTATTAGCTCTTCCCACGCAGCGCTAAGTAGCATTTGTCACACAGACTGCCAACCCCTATAACCGGTTCCCTGATCAAAATATCCCCATGGAAATAATCCATTACTATAGAGAGGCTCCTCAGTACGAGAATGGGGTACTTGGTAAAGAAGATTAAGGCAAGCAGCTCACAGCAGGAAGGGGTGATAAGCTGATGAGCTGCTCAGCACAATACCTCTATGGGAGGATATGATAAGGGCAGTAACCACGGGGGTTCAGATGTGGACCCGGAATGTGGAAGTAACGGCTTCATGATACCTCATAAACACCTAGTAATCATGGTAATGAGTAGATATGTCCTGGCAGTGGTGTGAGCAGTATGAGAAACAAACATGGAACCAAGTTGTATGCGATGGTCATGTAGTTGAGTCACTTTACATTCCATAGTCATGCTGTCAGTTTTGATGTTTAGTCTTGAATTTGGAAGAACAATTATCAATGCTGATTAATAATTGGTGAAGTGGTTCTTGCTACTTTGGTTAATTGTTTAGGTGTCCAGTGTTATGATGTATGCATCTGCCTAATGAACTGTGGTTTTCATACTTGAGCTACACAATCATGAAATAAATTATGTAACATCAAGACTAGTGCAAAAGTGTGAAAAGATGTAAAGAAAGGTGCGTCGCTACCTGGAGTAAATGATTTATATTAAATTGTTGTATACTACAACTATGACCACCGTAGGTCATCACAATGATCACCCTAGGTGGCGGACTGAGCATGATCACCTGGGCATGATCACCCGAAATGATCAATGAGCACCTTCTCGAGGACATGGGTTTTCAGTGCACCTATCCCAGTGGGCACACCAAGGTTTAATGTTTCTCAATTCAATACTATCAACCACAATATGATATCTACCAGTTGTCAAGGTTGTATCATGGATAGTGCCCACTGGAATATAATTAAAAAATCAGAGATAGAACACGAAGGGTTTGTATTCTACATAATAAGTTACCTGAAGGCATTTCTTTGTAGTCGTTTTGCCATTCTTGTGCCTATGGTGGCTAAAACCTGTACTAAAAAACATGAAGTTTTCCATTGTGGGTCACAACTTTTGTCTAACTAGATTTCCATTCATGAGAGATATACATGTAGGTATTTTTCAATTTATATCGGTAAAATATCCAATATACATATTCATAACAGCATAGAATTATGTTTCTAATGGTCTCTTAATTACTGGTCACTGAATGTATGTCAGAGAAATGGTAAGATTGCCAGGAAAAAACAATTGTCATTTTTCCATTGACGCTATCCCTGGTGTATATTGGTCATAAGCCCAAAATCCACGGCGACAAGAAGCTGCGTTAAAACCGTATCGCGCCCCTGCCGCCACTATTTCGCCCTGCCGCGCCTTTTTCGCGTCTGTGCTGCCAAAGTCCACGGCGTTACAGGGGCAAAATCGGCGCGGCAGGGCTAAATAGCGGCGAAATAGTGGCGGCAGAGGCGCGAAACCGTTTTGACGCAGCTTCTTGTCGCCGTGGATTTTGGGCTTTACCATGGATCCAGTATGAGACCCACAGGTAATCATAGTTGAAATATATTGAATCTGAGACTTTGGGGACCTTTCTTTACCATGATTTATGATGTTAATGAGGTCTACCGCCTTTGAGCAGTGTAATCGTACTGGTAAGAGGCTATACAAAACACAGATAATCACCAACTACAATTCAACACTCAACTGTTCTTATCCATAGTACAATAGTTCTAATGATCGTAGAAGTAGTGGCTGAACCATACAAACTTAGAAAACATGCCCCTGGAATCACTAAAACAGTTTAGTAACACTCTCATCATGTGATTTGTTTCATACCATTATTTCTAGGCTCTTACGTTAAAGGGGTGATATCGTGTTAAAAATCAATAGGATATTAATTTGGAAAACATAAACCACCTACCTGACAGTCTTAGCTGAGGTGCAGCACCAAGTGAATAAATCTTCACTACACAATGGTCTACTGCATACCAATGAGGTCATTCCACGGGTAATATGAACTGTAGTATAGTGAACAGGATATGGCATTCGATTTTATATTTTGACAAAAGTGCCAGATTTCCCAGGCAAGCAGTTCAAATGATGTAATTTAACATTCATCCTTGCTCCAAATATCCATGATAACACCGTTTTCGGCCACTCTAAAAGTGATGGCCAAAATCACAAAACAATTTTGTAAAAGTTGCTTTGAAAGAAATATAGATATTCAAGACTAAAATACATGGAAATGTTAGTATGAAAATTAATGTTGTTCAATATCCAATTGAAATCAATACATTCGATATCCAATATGGTAGCTGAATCAAAGAAAGCTTGCCTTTAGGTCTTACTTTGTATCGGTATTCAAATCCCTACAATGACTGTATTGTATTTTATAGACCACTAACAATATTATAATTACCCAGCATAAATATTACATTTTTAAGTTGGAACTACGTGTAATGTAGGTTTTACAGCATACAAGTAGACTCGCTGGGAGAGCAGTGTTTATGGCCATCGTGCACATAATGCTACACTAAAGCCCAAAGTCCACGGCCACAGGAACCTGCAATAAACGGTATCACTCCTCTACGACCCCCATTTCGCCTCTGTTTCGCAGTGGATGTCAGTTAAATAATGGCGGAATAGAGGCGACAGAGGAGCGATACAGTTTTAACGCAGGATATGGCGTGTTCCTGCCGCCGTGGATTTAGGGCTTATGTCAGGCCTGGGCAAAGAGGGTTTCACCACAGAGAACCGGTCCTGGGCATGGGATTTTACATTCCAAAGAGAGGAATAAGTCAAGCAGAAATACCATTTAGCTCAGCCTGAAAAGGGCCAAGCACTCGTTAGGTATAGGCTAATAGGGTCAGTACTAAGGGAAAGTGCATGGTGAATCCATAATAGGACATTTACCCTGGGTAACCAACTCTAGATTATGGCAAATTGAAGACATTATGTGTACTGAAGGCACTTATTTTCTGTCCATGAAGCAGAGCGTCCAGTGTTGGCAATGCGGTCTGGTCTTGGGCTGAGCAATTTCACGCTCATTGGTCAATGACTTTCTGCTCCGTTCAGAGATATGTTGGAGTGCCTGACCATCTCAAACCTATCAACCCACCCTGGCCTGACGCGGCTTGACCTGACACGGGCCGACCCGACATGACCTAACCCACAAGGGACTCAAAAAGAGAGAATTATCGTTTTAAAGCCCATAATCAACTATCTTTGCCAAACACTTTATTAATTATCACTGAAAGTAATTGTGGCCTATTCATTCTCAACGATGGAATTTCATAGATTAGACCCATAACATAATATATCCCGAATGCACTGCTAGCCGCATTGCTTTTAATTTCACCCCATTGATTTTCCAATTAAAAGCTAATCATCATCAATTGAAAGGGCCCATCACTCAAGCAGTCGGATCGCATTGCTATACCACAAAGTCAAGGAGGCTGACAGTAAAGTGAATATCACCCTTTATCGGCCAATTATATTAAAAAGGAGAATATGAGCACTGTTGTTTATCGTGAACAGGGCACATTCCTTAAGTCTGAACGGGCCACTATGCATAATGTTGGTTAATATTACTTACTAAATGCATTCATTTTAGGATGGCGTGTATTGGACGATGCACTCTTTTAAAGGTCAAACTCATGAGTTTGCAACAAATGAAAGTGAAAAAAACTTTAAACCTTTTGGACACACTATCTGGTAACGGCAATGGGATAAATATACGCCTTTGGGAACATGCACATAACATATTCATATTCACCCAAGGTGCCTTCAGGTCCACATTAAAAAAGGCTGAGACCCAAAAAATCGTGGTTGGGTTGACACTATTTAGGTACCGCGCATAAGCGAGGCCAAGCTGCGAAATCGCCGATCCTTAGACTGTTAGAGGAAATATGCTAATCTTTACAGGCCTGTAGAGGTCAGGAAAATGATGATACAGAAATAATAAACCCCCCATTAGAAAGATATGGATCTGCTCACTTGGAATAGCACCTATATAAAGTAGGTTGTGCTTGCTATGCATGTTCAAATGGGTCTTCACTGGGGGGTCACTTTGGGTGAAATTACAGGTTTTGTCACCTGTTTTCCTCCAGCTGATTTGACTCTCTGTCATATAAACTGGATTGGCCTCTACGCCATACATTGCACATGAAATATACCAGCACCGTTGATTAGGATACACATGAGGCTTCACTGTGATCCCTGGGACAAAAAAAATTATCAGAAATTAGTACCTTTGCATTTCATAGAAAATAATGTTCATCCCGCCCCCCACACTGAACTTTAAAATAGCTATTATAACCATGTGAAGAGGGCTAGGCTATCCTATGGATGGCGCAGTGGCAAAATTAAATCGTAGTTATTTTTCTATACAAATCCTATATAGCATACTGGCAAGCTTAAAAAAAGTTAATTATTCCCAGTAAACAAAAAACGTTACACGACATTATATAACATTATATAACGTTAAATAACGTTTCTCTAAGGCTCCTTACTATGGCATAACGTTATATGAAATTTTATAACGTTTTTTTGACGTAAAATAACGTTTTTTTGTTAGCTGGGTTATGGTATTGATGTTGACATATCATGGGTAGTATGTGTTTCAAATTACAAGAGGATTGGGCCACTAGTTAACAACCCATGGTATCATTTGTAGTGTAGCATTTGTGACAAGAGTACATATCAGTGATCTTACCATTTCTAAACACATATGACTCAATAAATACATACAGGAAATGATCTGACAAAAATAAGTCATGCTCTATGTAAAATGTAGATACATTATCTGCAATACCAAAGATCTCAGGTATGTATTCCTTGAGATGGGTATGGGGTCAAAATGGCAGAATGGCCATTTTCAGTGGTAAGGGATTGGCCACTATGCAATGTTAGAGGGTATGGTACTTCAATACAGATGTGTCCCAACACATTCTGAAGATATTTGTACAATGTCCATAATAGTTGATTGGGAAATATCTTTTTTCAACTGCATATTCATATCAGAGTGGATGTTTTAACCCTCTGAAATTGGCCCACTGGCTACTGAGAATGAAAGGTGATAAATGACTGAAACCTTTATTTTTGGAAAATTCATATAAAATTAAAACTACTGAAAAGATCTTAATATATTTACCACCATTCTTCATCATTCTTTACCAGCTTCCTAACCAGTATAACAATTTTCCTCAGTGATGAGTTTCTTTAAACTATCCGTGGTACCTACTATATTGAAGGCCTGCTGAACTTGAGTATTATCTGTATGAACCACATCTTGCCGATCTCTCCAATTCGGGCCCCATCTATGGATGCCCACAACTACAGGCCACAGTTCAGTCACATTAATATGGCCATAATAAGGTTCATGTTTTGGGGCTGACATCACATAAGGACACCTTTTTGACTCTGGCATCTCATCATGCCATGCCCCCCAGAAGTAATCCCATTCATACCAAACCCAAAGTCTGACGAGTCTGAACACCTAGTGAGGGGTTCTGATCCCGCTCCCAGCACTTGTGCCTTGCCATTAAACCAAGTGACGAATGCCGACCACCATATGTGACATGTACTGGGAAAAGAGCTGCTAAGAGGCCGGCCACTTCCTCCAGGGTTTTAAGTCTACAAGAACATTTATCTAGTGATGACAGCACCTCACTTTTGACTCTTGCCAACTTATCCTCACCAATCTGGCTGTTGACATAACTACCTAGGTACTTGAACACTGGAGAAGGCTCGGTAGATTTGTTCAGTGCTACCTCGAACCCTAGGTTGAGTAGCATATCTGTGACCAGGTTAGGGAAAAGACCCATCCGGGGAGGAATTAGTATTTAAAGTTGATGTCATACCCTTTAAAATGAGATATCATGAGTTAAAAAATCCCTGGTAGTTTTGTGGGAATTGATTTTCAAAAATTGGTACATATCAATAACTGAAAATGGTAGATAAGCTCTGAAAGCATCACATCCCATAATAAATAGCGATAATTATAAAAAATCACTTTTATTGATAAATAACCAAATAAAATGGTATTTTTTAGTCTAAATTTGGTTCAAGAAGGATTTTTTACAATCTGTTTTCAGTTTTGAGTAACTGATGTGATACTTAAGAAACCTGGACAATCATCTCCCATTTTGTGTAATGGAATGGTTTCCATGGCAACAAAAAAATGTCTTATATGCTAATTTTCCATAGAAAACGTTCTTTTTGCATTCCAGATATGGAATGTTTGCAGTGAAGATAGACCAATTACAATAAGTCTAAAAATCCCCAACGGATGGGTCTTTTTGCTTGTTGGGTCACATCTAGTCCAGTGAATGAATAAGCAGTCTGGGGTCAATAAAATTGCTACATCCATTTTTTTTTTGTAATGGACACTCTGATATGTGTACTTCTCATATAAAAAAAGTTTACAAAAATTGTCCTTGGGGAACCCGCCTAAAAATAGTCATTCCCAAAGTGACTCTAGAACCTATAGTATCTCCTCACAGGCATGCTATACACTGCACTATGCACCACACTGAATGCAAGTGTAAAGCACAGCCAGCCTGCAGCTCTATAGGAAGATGAGATATGCTAGTTTGTTATGGTTAATAATACTATATAACATCATGAACATAAGTTCTAATATTATAATTTTTACTATATACCTTATAGTGCTGCAGCATTGGAGAGCTAGGAGCATTATTTCTGGTGACACCCAGCACCAAAAAAGACTAAAGTATGCCATATACCACCGGAAAGCTCTGATCATGGGCTTTTCAGATATGGTGCATGTTGTGAACAATCCAAGAATGCCGCCAAAATCCAAGATGGCCGTCAAAATATCAGAATTTCATATTAAGTACTTGGAGTTTGTAGATCACATAAAACCAGGCACAGTCAAGTGAATTTCACAGTTGGCATTTTATTCCTGTTAAGCTACAAGCAATCATTTTGTAGATAATATTATGTAGAAATGCGTGTGGATATCAACGTTTCGACTTATTAATAAGTCTTCATTAGGATATTATTCATATTAAGTAGTTAATTTTATTATACTATTTTAACACTGCCTACCCCCTCCTAAATTGGACCCTAGGAATTTAAAGGTTCTATTGTTTTTTTGCTAATATCACTGGTTGCTTAGCAATGACTATTCTAATTGTTTATCTGTGTGGCAACACCGTTTTCCATGGTCCTGAAGTTGATTACAGTCATACCTACCCCCCCCCCCCCTAAATTGGACCCAAGGAATTCTGTAAAAAAAAACTTCAGTGACTCGATGGACCCCTTCAGTGACTCTAGGGAACCCTTCAGTGGCTCTGGGGACCCTTCAGCAACTCTGTGGACCCTTCCAGTAGGTCTGGAGACCCCTTCAGCAACTCGGTGGACCCTTCCAGTAGCTCTGGAGACCCCTTCAGTGACTCTGGGGACCCCTTCAGTGACTCTGGGAACTCTCCCAGCGACTCTGGGGACCCCTTTACTGACTTTTGGAACCACCTCAGCTGCTCTGGGGACCCTCCCAGCAGACCCTTCCAGTAGCTCTGGGGACCCCTTAAGCTGCTCTGGCGACTCCTTCAGTGACACTGGGGAATCCTTCAGTGACTCTGTGGATCCCTTCAGTAACTCTGGGGACCCTCCCAGCAGCTCTGGAGACTCTGGGACCCGTTAAAGTGGCATAATCACCAACCGTATCCCACTCACAATTCTAGTACTGTTCTAGTCTACTGGTTAAGTGTGAGTGGTGAGAATGCCCCTTTAAGCTGCTCTGACAGTAGAGTAAACCTTTTATTCAATATTGGTTAGGCACTGCTCCTTTTGACAATATCTAGAGCTTTGACCTTGACCTTAGGTTAGTGGTCAAATTTATATACATGTATGTTTTAACTTCAATGTGATTTACTTTCTTAAGTGCAGTGAACAAAATGTTATGGTACTTCCAAAGTATGGTATATCAATGTAATAACCTTTACAAGATCTGGATTGACGTTCATGCAACTCACACACTCTTTTTTTCTGACTCACCTTGTATCAATGTGCAGTTCCAAAGTATGGTATATCAATGTAATAACCTTTACAAGATCTGGATTGACGTTCATGCAACTCACACACTCTTTTTTTCTGACTCACCTTGTATCAATGTGCAGTTCAGTGATTAAAGAGAGGTATGGAGTTGATTTTATGTCCACATAGATGCAGACTTGCCGTTTTTTTGTGAATTAGTATTTTTGATTCATTATTGCAATAAAATCACAAAATATATGTGACCTTGACCTTGGAAAATAATTATGATCAATGCATCTGTTGAAGCTGATGTCAATTGGTATATCATAAGAAGCAGTAATAGGGCTGTTTAACATTGAGAGGGAGTACAAAGGCGGCCATTTTAGATTTCAGGCACTTCCCCAAGGAGGATTCCCGCAAACTTTTTTTTCCTGAAATATGCATGTATCAAAGAGGTGAAAATCATTGAAAAACCTAATGTAGCAATTTTGTTGACCCTGAAGTGTTCATTCACTGGACTAATCCTGGAGAATACCCTGGTGAGCAGCACACTCATCTCTAGACAAACCTAAGACTGCCTTAGTAGGTCCTGTGTGATGGAATAATGTTGACAGCTCTGTAGGCGCTGGCTATATCCATGACAGAACCAAAATCACCGTGTGACAACATGCCCATTACTGTATTAATGTTTTTGTAATGAAACTTTTCACAAGTTGTTGACATGTAAATATTAATGGAACAGCCATCTGGCTTGGAGCAGTCCGTTATAGGCCTAAGTGAACTGTTTGGCTTTGGGACATCACCCATAGAGGGGACACAACGAGGCGGTAATAATCTTTATAATTTAAATATGTTCCACAAAACCTGTCACATCATCTCCCAATCTCAACATGTCACGTAACAGTTTATTATGGAAATCCCACAACTCTTCAATATTGTTGTCAATTGTTTTTCTTCTCTCACTGGCCGGCAGGTAGCGACGGTAATTAAATTTACTGAGCATCGTCTTTGATTGTTTTTCTTCTCTCACTGGCCGGCAGGTAGCGACAGTAATTAAACTTACTGAGCATCATCTCCTGATGCCCACAACACCCATCATAAAGTCTGAAGTCCATCCCGCCTGCCGAGAACAGAGACGTCATCTCTGAGAAGTGGTTGTACGGTGACCCCTGACGATCCATCTGAGGTGGCAGGGACGACCCATAATGCTGGTGAGGATGGTGTTGCACATGCTGCTGGTGTATTTGCTGATATTGCATATACGGGTGAGGAGGAGTGTGAGGGCTGAAGCCATCCTCGACTTGGTCCCCCATCTGTGACAACTGCTGGCGAGCCAGACTTTGCTGGCCATCCCCCGGTTCAGTGGCAAGGTTACTGGGGGACATTACAGGCGGCCATCCTGGGATCCCATAAGGGCCCATATATGACTGGGGCCCAGGAACTGACGATCCGGGTGCATATGGCCCACAGGAGGAAACGACATGTTGGGCGGCAGATGATAATAATATAGTTATGATTGACATCTTGGTAAGGGTAGAAACCAACTTGTGGAAAACCACCCTGCAATGTGTCGCCGGCCGAGGCAGAGGCTGAGTGATCAGTGTCACCGGGAACTTTGGAGACAATTGGACCGGCAGTGGGAATGGCAGGTGCACCGGCTGGTGCGCCATCTTGGCCCCCTTCTTGGACCCCGTCCTTGACCGACAGTTTATCCAACATTTCTCCCATCCTGGTCAAGGTACTCTCCAATTTTCCCATAAATCCTTCCAATACACGACTGATAACATCCCCCTCACCACTTCCTGGTACCTGGGATCTGAGAAGGTGACTCCTTGCTTTCCTCGTCATGGTCCTTCAGGTCATGAAAGCTGACATTGCCGATGAACTCCTCGTCGGCCATGCATAGCCAGCTGAACAACAAAAACCGTTCATTCAGTAGTATATCCATGGGCCCAGCATATTAGCACTTCATTGTGGTCAGGAGCTGTGGCACTAGTCACATTTCCTGATCTTGCAGGGGGCAGGTAATAATAATGTTCAAAACGTTTCAAATCCATTCGGATCCCCCCCCCTACTCCTAAAATGTGCTCCCCCCCCCCTAAAGAAAAGCTATGCCGATATAGATGTATTTCTCTGCCCTGTTGACATAGACTTACCTGTGTCCGCCATGTTAACCAGTTGACATGCAAATTATATTCGCCTTCCCAGCAAATTAGTTTGACATACACCCCTATACATGTATTTTATAGCTCTTTTACTCTTTGAGAGCCAGGGTATCTAGCAGGATACGTACCCAGAACCTCAGAACTATTGAGCCTAACAGCTAACCAACTGCTCCACCGGGACTCATGCAATGATATATGGCTCACTCTCACCAAATCAGTGCAACTAAAAAGTGGACGTACATGATCGGTGGACGTACATGATCGGTGGACGTACATGGTCGGCAGAGTACAAAATCCATCTTTTACCCCCTGCACTACGATGTTTAACTCTCCCAACCATACCTACAGGCTGTAATGTATCTTTGGGGAGTTTATTAGAAAAAAACCTCTCCCAAAATATTTATAGGGGCCGGAGGGGGGGGGCTCAATGTGTAACCGATCATGTACGTTACATGACGTACATGATCGGCTTGGAATGTCATGTAAAATTTCCTATTTACCCACTGCTTGACCTGTCTATGATTACACATATTTAGACCTACATCATATGTACACCTCACTATGATTGATTTATGTTTTAAATATGGTCAGAATAGGTAATTAAAGCAGTCAATAAATAATGGCCGATCATGTACGTCACATGACGTACATGATCGGTATTGAAATGTCATGTAAAATACTCTTACTAGACTCATCTACACATTTAAACCATTTGAAATACCAAGACAGACATTATATGTACACCTTGGTAAGGTTTATAAATGTTTTATTATGGTCAGAAAGAGTAGGACATGACGTACATGATCGGCATTGAAATGTCATGTAAAATACTCTTACTAGAATCATTTACACATTTAAACCATTTTAAATACCATTACAGACATTATATGAACACCTTGGTAAGGTTTATCTATGGTTTATCCTGGTCAGGGCAGTCAATAATCCCCGATCATGTACGTCACCGATCATGTACGTCACCGATCATGTACGTCACCGATCATGTACGTCACCGATCATGTACGTCACCGATCATGTACGGCCGCCGATCATGTACGGCCGCCGATCATGTACGGCCGCCGATCATGTACGGCCAAATAAAAGTTGCATCGATCTGGTGAGAGTGAGCCATATATCACCAAATAGTATATGTATTGTTTCTGCCTTTTGAGCCCTATGAGTAACGCTATCTAAGACTTTGAGGGGTTTGAACCCCATTTGATCCAATGCCAACTAGAAGTACCCTGTACCTTAGCAGCAGGACAACACAGCCACATGCATCTGAGTCTGTTAGCTAGGGCCTATGAGAGAAAGTTAAGAGTGCTGTTTAGTTGGTGCTGCTGTTGTGTAAATCGAGGGCTCTGCCTGTACTCTTTCTTTTTTTCTTTCAAATTTGTTCTTGAAATATCAGAAAAGCCAAAGAAAAAAAAGTGTTTCAGGCATATCAAAACTTCTTCTCTACATGGGATCCATACCCAGCATCTGGAAGTCCAAACCAGATATACCATGTACTCAAGGACGTTGACCACAGAGTCTGGCTGTGAGAGTTGGTTCATGCTTCGTTTATATATGACTCGATTGTATCAGAATGAGGCTCCACTCTTCAAGCATATGCTATGGTCATTGTATTTCTATGAGACCACACAGAGTATATGTTTGATCATAACCTCCTAGGAGGGTTATACAGGATATCCTCCTAGGCCACATGTGTGCAAAAAGAGCTGTAATTAGCCTATTTTACATAATCAATCTATGAAAGCGGGCTATATGTCGGATATACTCCTGGTGTCTCCAGTCAATATTGAAGTTAGTCTTGACTACGGTGACTTATTAAAAGACACAGTTTGATATACGTCGACTTTATTAAAAGGAGCTCTCAGGTATTATCTCTGCATGAACCGTCGGTACAACAGGTATCAGGAACGTGATATGAATAATACCAGTATGATATGAGTATAACTACAGCATAGCTATAACCCGGAGATCAGGGGAGTTATGCCTCAGCATGCACCAAACCTGACTGTCTTAACACAGCGGACAGTCTACCTTATAAACTACCCGTGGTGGTCACATGATTAGCACCAGTAGCGTCATCTAGTGGTCGATAGTTATGTAATCAGTTATGAAACCCTTAATGATAATTACCGTCGGTAGCCTCTGTATGCAACCTTCGGCCTCAGTTTATATCACTGATATTGCCTCTTGACTACCAGAAGTATATCCAGTACTTAGTTTGAACCTTGTGTGACTGTTGTCCTATGGAAATAATTGGCACAATATGACACCATACACCATAGGACAAGAAGAGGCACATTTTCACACATATCCACACATATTCACACAGCATCATGTACCATAGCATAAGAATGTTTCACACCATATAGTTTCACTTTTTAGTTTTTGAAAAAAAGGGGAAGTCTGTTTAGTTTGTAATACTCATCATATTGAGTAGAAGTAGCTGAAATCTGTTAGTGCACATTCTGCTGTTTGTGTGCATGCTAATTTATTCACCAAGATTCCTACCATGGTCGTGTAGGCCTGATGAAGTTGTGTACAATTCATGCCAACTATTAACTATATATATATAAGAAGCAGAACGTCAGACCTTTAACCAAATAAAAAGGTGTCTATGGTCTGTCCCTCTTATTGCCACTTTAATCGAATTCATATAGCATGTATTTCAATATCTAATGAAACTTGATAAAATAAGAGGTGTATGGCCAGGATTTAGATACATTGACAACATGTTATTATGGTTATACACAATGATAATGATTCCATTCTACACATGAGAATATCAAACAAAGATGAAGAGACCAACAAAGATACCACCTCGTGTGAAAACCCTGCAATATTTCAACCTGACAAAGTAATAATAGTTATGTTTGAAGATGTGTGAATGTGTGCCAGAAAGGAAACTAGGTGACACTGCATCACACAAATATCTGCAATGTGTGAGACCAGGTGTGATCAAATTTGATTGTACCTCTTTTCCTGATTAAAGAGAATAATAATATTTAGATATAAGTATCTAAACAGGGTCCCAATGTATTTGTGAATTGAACAATGCACCTGTCCTTCTATTGAGATGCATTAGGTATAGCAATACATGCCATATCATTTTGATTAAAGCAGCATTAAGAAGTCCAAATGATAGACACCTTTCCACCGGTCATTATACTTGGATAAAAGCCTTATCTTCTGCTACATTATGTGAACTCTTATGTTGATGGTTATTGTGGACCAGGTATACATGTGTGAGCAGGCAAGCAGAAAGGGGTATCCCCGCGGGATTAGTACCAATTTTAGGCACCAGGGGGCTCCACCATGGCCTAAAATGAAAGAAACAGGCTAATATTTCCTTTATGGTAATTTTTTCTGGAGAATTCAGTAGTCTTATACAAAACGTTCCATTTTTGGTTTAAAGTCTCCTTATTTGGAATGAGAAATAATGTTTTAAAGGCTAAATTGGTGTTGCCATGGAAACAGGATTTTCATTCCAAATAAAGAAAATAAAGCATCCCATTGATAGAATGATTCACAAGGATCGTTATGGTCAAAATAGAATAATATGATCATTTCTAGATCAAAATCTATGGCCTATAGAATGAAAATGTATGATTATTTTCTAATTATTCTACTTATGCTAATTAGATAGAGATATATTGGAAACTATGAGACTATGAGCTAATTCAGGTTTTGGATAGGGCAATGCCAACCAATATTCAAAGAGTCATTTCTCAAAACTAGAAATGATATGTTCTTGTGTAATATATCACTAGAAAGCTTATGATATCAATTTTAAAGTTGACATTTTCGTTGGATATCCCTTTTCCCTTGCCTGTACACATGTATTCATCAAAGTTATGTTGAAATGCTAGGAACCTGATTGAATGAGTTTAAATAAACCAGCTGTACATACACAAATAATGTGTTATGACAACCTATGTCAATTACTGCTGGTTGTAAGAATTATCACAATATTTCCTATATTCTAGCAATCCAGGATAAAACTAACTATACATGATTTAACATTTTGGTCTAGGGCATTACATATTTTGTCATTTTGTGTGAATAAACTTTTTAAAATTCTGTTAGAACTGTGTGAATCTGTTCCATGGAACACAGTGTCAGTGTGTGTGAGTCTGGTACATAAAACAGATCTGACACAAAATGCACGAAATAAGCGCACAGTTTCAGGGGTAAAACATGATGAAATAATTGGGAACTAATTTGTTGGGATGTTGACATGCATGTGTCTGCCAGCGCGTGAACCCCGCCTCAATATGTAACACTAAAAGGTGACTGATTATAAATCACTCTCTATCTTTTACTGTGATTCTTCTTAAGGAAATGTCCTTTATTCTCCTAAAACGATTGCACAATACGATTCAAGCGGATGCACCTCTACAGAAAGTAGATACTAATATATTGATTTACACTGTATGATTTAACCTAGATATAGATATGGTTTGCTTATGGTGTGATGGTTTCCCATTGGGAAATGAGGTAGTACATATTCTTGAGAAATGCCAAGATAGAAAGTTTGGTGAGGGCAAAAACCTCCTAGAAATAACTGCTAATTATAACCCTTTAGATTTGTTTCCCTTGCCATGTATGACTGCACTTCGGGAGCACATATTCAAAAACGCACGTTTATTCTTATTCAGCAGGGGATATACAATACAGGGAGCTATAGATCTATGTTAAGTAGAATATAGTCGTGTTTTATGTACCAGATGCCCACATGAATATATTCAGCTTTGGGCTTATACATGCCGCATATACTTTCTTCTTCTCATAAAGGCATTTATTAAAGGCTATCCCTTTCAACTTGGAGTCAACTGTGTCTCCCATGTGGCTCTGGTAAAAATGGAGTGTCAAACAACCATTGACTCTGCTTGTATGAAGAGTCAACTTGGGTTGACACTGATAGTACGGAGTCAACTGATGGGAGAGAGTTAACTCAAGTTGACCCTTCATATATAAGCAGAGTCATTAGCTTTTTGACTCTCTATTTTGACTCTCTATGTCCCAGTCAGCATTGGTCCCTGGGGCCCATATAATATATTTTACTTGGGCCAGCTGGGCTTGCCCATATCTGGGTTATGGTCCTTTTTGCCCAGGGCTACCAGTGGGAGCCCAGATGTGTCTGGGGCTGAGTTATGAAGCCATTGTGGAAATGACCCTGCTCTTTAAATCATAGAAAAAAATACAATTTTTAAATGGATATTTTAGATATTTACCTTTACTTTTCAATTGTGAAACCATCATAAATGGATGGGGAACAATATATATTAGCAATTCAGTACATTTTTGTATTTCAAAACATCTCCCAATTACTTTTTTAAGGTATTATATCAAATAGTTGTAGTAGACATAGTGGAGACCCCACTGTCTACCCCAGCATTATGCAAATGTGACTGTTGTGCCAAATTTGTGACAGACGAAAAGGACCCCCTCAGTTGCACCAAGTTATAGTCTAGGATAATGTATAAGAACTTTGGTATATGAAATATAGCAGCTGAGAAAACTAAATTTTAAAGTATATTTGTATATGTATTCTTTACTCACATACCAGAATCCATAACATATGGCTGCAGGAACATATCTAGGTAAACTGGTAAAGCTTAGAGGGATGTGTATTCAATGGGATTGCCAAATAAGCAGAGGGTTAGGGCAGTCCCCCATAAACGAACCTGCCTTGAGCACACACAGAAAAGTAAAGGAGTCGCCACGACTCTAACAGCCAGAGTCACAGTTAGTCTCCCACGTGACACCTGTGGAGGAGAGTCAAATGAGTTTGACTCTGCGTTCCTTAAGAGTCAACAGCAATTGACCCTCAAAAAATGAGGAGTCAAAATCGATACTTGAATACATGATTGGCCTGCAGGTAAGGTAGATCCTGTACTTCTGGCGGGGTAGAGTGGGGGCAACAGGTGTAATTAGTGGAGAGGCCAGTGGAGGCCTGTGAGAGAAGTGAGTAGGTGAGGTTATTGCCCAAGACAGGTCAATAACAAGACATGTTGTCATGTCCACCACTTCCCCCTGTGAGGAAGGGCTAAGTTATATCTGCCTCGCACTACATTCTACAGACCATTGGCCACATTATTAGATGCCAATATCAGATCTATATGAAATAGTAGGCAGCGCCACACATTATATCTCACACAGTTAGTGCCCAGCCTTATGTTTATTTCCCATGCCCACAAATATGGTGACTAAGCTTTATACTGTTGATGTTCTTGGAATATATTGTGTAGTCTGTCATCACATTTGATTCAGGTAAGTTAATTCGAAAATACATTGACATCTCTTAACCACACTATTTAGACATAGTGGACCTATCTATAAAAAAATCAAAACTGTGTGGCATGTAACAGTTATCTAAAGTATAGATGGTGGCTCGATCTGCCTTGAGGTTGCCACTGGTACCAAATTGGTGTTGGTTGCCCCACCAGGTGGTTTCATATGCAACTACTATCAGAGTCAACACATTTTTTATTTGACTCTTCATGAAGAAATGACCCCGGCTTCATAAGCTTTCGCAGGACTATGATGTCTGCTTCCTAACATTTGAAATGTACATATTGCATTTACATGTATTTAAGCTTATTGACCTATAAGATGTATTGTTGGGACAATTCTAATTCTAGGTGTATAAAATAGACAATTCAAGATAAAATGGTAGGCAGTTTGACATGGCCTGTTAGGTGGCCATATAAAGGAACCTCTACTTATCCAACATGGCAATACAGACCCTACCACCATCCACTTAAAGGGCCCTTTAGCAAACCCGACGTAGCTCAATAAACGCAGACGTAGCAGTGCTGGAAGTATAGGCTACGTATGCTTATAGAAATGTATCATTTACCCAAAATAAAACAAAAACACAGCCATCGAAACCTATTCCATCGGCTAGTGGACGACCAGCTTTAGAGAACTGTTCAAACACCCACACCCATGGTTCCGTGTTATGTAAGTGACAGGTATCTCATCAATTGGGACAAGTATCACAAGGAGTGTCATGCAGACAGCATGCCACACGTCAGCATGGTCGTTGTGGTGTCGTTCATCTTGTTCTGACCAATACTGGATGTCAGGATCTTAGAGCCAGAGATATTTGACTCTTCATATGTACAATACATAATCATTATATCATAAATTCTTGTATATGAGCCTAACTCGCGTATAAGCCGCACCCTGATTTTTGGGCCGATCTTATAAGCCCCACCATTGATCTGATTATGTTACTTTTAGTACTGTATCATAGTAGAAAAACTTGTGTATTTAAGCGGTACCCTGACTCTGGGCCAATCCTATGTGCTGCAATGGCTGTCTGCCTTGCGTACTAGCCGCAGCTTCTACGCAAGAATTTACCGTACTCTGAATGCTTAATTCTATCATTATTCCGGAACTTGAGTATACTTCCTAAATTACATTGGGTGGGGGAGAAGTTATAGCAATAACGTATGCATAGCAACAGGTTCAGTCTTACCAAAGCGATCCAATTGAAATGTCATGACCGGTTGACGTCCATGACCTATTGACATCTATGACCAGTGGACGTCAATGATCTGGAAATACAGAAAAGTGGTTAATTTAGTATATACATACAAATGTTATAAATTTCACCAGGTTTTAGAAAGTCTTAAACCTTTACTTCCTAAGCATTTGATTTTTCAATGTATATACCCATTGATCTAAGATAAATGTTACCAGCTCATACATGTCACCCGGTCATAGACGTCACTCAGTCATAGATGTCACCCGGTCATAGACATCACCTGGTTGTAGATGGCACCCGGTCATAGATGTCACCCCATCATAGATGTCACCCGGTCATAGACGCCATCCTGTCATAGACATTTTCTTTGTGTCGATTTGTTGAGACAGAGCCTACAGTTTAGATGTGGATGTTGGGCGTGATTATAATATTGAAGGTTATGATATCCTTTACATAATGAATACTTGTATTCTAAGACAACATCTGGCGGGGGCATATTGTATTGCAGACACGAAGACAGTCTGATCTGCTCTGTCTACTCTGTGAATGGGACTAGTTGCTGCAGAACCGCAGAACAGTCCGGCACTTAACCAATAGGCATTGCTGGCTGCCAAATTAGAATTCAATTAGCAGTATCCTTTGGCAGCTGATGCATTCCCCTTCTAGCACTTTCCATAACCCCTGACATCCGCCATTGTCCCGGCAAAATAATAGAGATGGATAAGATAACCTGCGGATAAGCGTCGATCTATTCCCACCTTGCAGCGTGGTAGTCTAATGCTGACCATCTCCCCCTCTTCTGTTTCAAGTTAGGAAATTCTCCCCATACGAAATGAATAGTGCCCTTGATCATATTATTTGCCTTTTATGTCACACGATTCGTGTATACTACAACACAGGCAATTAAATGTGGCTACATCTAAATACAATCTTCAAAACTAATTATAAGATATGTTGGAACATTATTAAGCGGCCAAGAAACCTCTTGCTGTAAAACCAGAGTCTATAGAATGCATGAGTACAATTTGTGCGATCATTTATTGATAAGATGGAACTTTGGATTAACAGATTAAGAGAGGCATCAACATCAGTGACCTATTGATTTTACTGTGAGTTTAGCTGATATAACTGTGATAAGGATATAAGCAGATAAGTTGCGTATTTTCATCAGATATAATTATCACACTCGGTGCTCGGTTAGGGATTTGGCATTTGCGAGTTAATAGTTCAGGGAAAGTCGTAGCCAGCATTCTTGAGAATTCAGTCAATATCTGTAATTATAGACACCATTCCCCGCAGATGCTGATTTATTGTTGGATACACGACAACCTGGTCATGTTAACACTTACACTGGGCTAAAAATGAATCTGCATCGCCAGTGAGTCGAGTGCAACACAAGCCAAATATGGGTTGGTAATGAAATTTCCTTTCGGTTTTTTGCCTTTTAAACAGCACCAGGAGGACGATGTGATTTTTTCAAACGATTCAACATTTGGCATTCATTCTCTCCTCAAAGGTTGCTCAATTAAAGAAATTAAGATGAGTAAAGGTTGACAAAGATACAACACAGCTGTGGCAATATGTTGTTCATGTGAGACCTCCCCTCTGGACTAAGTCCATGAAATAAAGATCAGAAGATGCTGAATGGGAATCCCCTACTCTGGAGCTACTCATCCCTAACAGCTGAGCTGCTCTCAGAGTAATTTTCCAGCATCCCTCAGGAGTCGCCGACCCAGTCTCCTAGTCCGCGTAGCTCCAATCGGGGCCGCTTTCCAGGCCAAATGGCGGAACCAAAAACATGTCCTGCCTACAAAGAAGGGCTAGGATCGCCTCTCTAGGCATTTCCATCTCCCTGTGCGCATGCGTCGGTGGCTGACCGGACGTCCGGTGTGCTACATGTGCAGATAGCCAATCGTGTAGAGCTGCCCCTTGGTGTGTTTGCCTCAAAGACGGACAGACGTGAACATGAATGCGTCTTAAAGATAGGGAGGGACTGGCGTCAGCTGAGGGCAGCGCTGGGTGTCTGACTTTATCAGAAGGCAACGCTATATTATCTGAAACCTGTATTACTGTGATAAAAATTTTAAGCTTTCCTTGTATAATGGTTTCTAATTCCCTTTTCAGATCTATCTGTAAAGTAATTATGTAATCGGAGAGGGTGGTAGTCGTGTTTATATACATATTGTTATTGTGGTGAGTTTCGATTCAGTAGGCCTACGTAATATGATGGAAACAATAGGTATAAAGGACAATCGTAGAATACTAATATCACTATGACAGAAGCTCATGAAAGAACAAGTGTGAACCGTTTCTTTAATCGTGTTGCATTGTAGTTTAACGGAGAGTACAGTACCGGTCATAGAAGGAACAATACCAGGTTACCCATGTCAAACCTGAAAGCACAACATCAAAGCGATAACAGATTGTAATAAGACGATGGGACGCCATTCCCCTTCATGCTGCAGCTCCCTGACCTTGTAATAAGACGACGGGACGCCATTCCCCTTCATGCTGCAGCACCCTGACCTTGTAATAAGACGACGGGACGCCATTCCCCTTCATGCTGCAGCTCCCTGACCTTGTAATAAGACGACGGGACGCCATTCCCCTTCATGCTGCAGCTCCCTGACCTTGTAATAAGACGACGGGACGCCATTCCCCTTCATGCTGCAGCTCCCTGACCTTGTAATAAGACGACGGGACGCCATTCCCCTTCATGCTGCAGCTCCCTGACCTTGTAATAAGACGACGGGACGCCATTCCCCTTCATGCTGCAGCTCCCTGACCTTGTAATAAGACGACGGGACGCCATTCCCCTTCATGCTGCAGCTCCCTGACCTTGTAATAAGACGACGGGACGCCATTCCCCTTCATGCTGCTGCTCCCTGACCTTGTAATAAGACGACGGGACGCCATTCCCCTTCATGCTGCAGCTCCCTGACCTTGTAATAAGACGACGGGACGCCATTCCCCTTCATGCTGCAGCTCCCTGACCTTGTAATAAGACGACGGGACGCCATTCCCCTTCATGCTGCAGCTCCCTGACCTGGCATGGATGCACCATGACCGTGCTACAGTGTGAGAATGTATTACCTCAAATACCAAACTATGCTGTCACAAGTCAGTGTAGCTGCACAGTGAGTTATATTGTAGATTTAAAGTGTAAAAGGACGTATTTTTGGCTTGTATGTACCCTAGTGAATCAGTTAGTCAATGTGTGAGAGCAATCACAGCATTATTATATTTTACTGAATGCAATGGTGAAAACTGTTCAAAACTGTGCCTTATTTTCTTCTTAGAAAAAAATAAAAAGGCCCAATCACATTTCAAGTAAAAAACATACATAAGCGTGTGATTCTTACGTAACATAAAACTCGACTTGTGTTATATTGTGGTAAACTTAAGAATCGTTTCAATTTAAGACCAACATTGTCCTATAGATCAACATCTCATGTGTGTTTACCCAGTAAAAACATTGACGTTATTTAAACGTAATTTCACCACGTAAAATACCATCCAAATGTAAGGGATGCTTTATCCCAAAGTTTATGTTATTGAACGTAATCAAACGTTATTCAACGTATATATATCTACATTTTGTGAACGTTATTTTCAGGGCAATTGAACATTATTTCCACATTTAATAATGTTATGAAAATGTTATCATGAGGGTTCGAATCCTGTAACCAGCCATTATTTACTATTTTTAGTGTTTTGATTTTATTACTTCCATACCAAATAGACAAGTACATAATTAACCTATTCAATGCATTTGACTACATGTGCTCTCTCTATGATAAATCTGTCTCTGTCCCTATTTCTGTTAATGCCTCTCACACTCTCTCATGTGGCAAAGTAATAAAACCCCAAATGGAAAAAAGAATTCAGGCCCCCAAATGGAAAAACGAATTGCTGGTTACAGGATTCGAAATCACATGATAACATTTACATTTCTTTTCAAAATATTTAAACCGTTCTGCATTTTACTTTGTGGTTGCGGCCTGCTTTGAGGAGGGAACCTCTAACCATTCGATATAAAGTCCACTGCTCTACCAACTGAGCTAGCCAGGCCTGTGAGTGTACATGGTACTCCTAGAGAAACCTCTAAATGCATTGAAAATCATTTACAGATCAAAACGTCGATTTACATTGCCCAGGGTCGGGCCAATCTCCTTAAGAGGCAAAAAATACATAGACAGAGCTGCACACTAAAGTGATTGAGTCAGTGGTTATTCCACGAGCGTTGCCTGCCCTGTATTGCACGCTGGCCGCAGGCCTAGTGCAATACGGGGCAGGCATCCTGAGTGGGATAACCACAGACGATGTGACTTTTAAGTGACGCTCTGTATTTATTTCAGGGTTTATTGAGTTAAAATAGATATATAGTCCATGTTTGGTTACTTCCGCGGTGTTTGGTTACTTCCGCAGTGTTTGTTTACTTCCGTTGTGCCGCCATTTTGGATTCCGCGCAGGTCACGTGACCCTCGGGAGCGTGGAATACGGCCAGAGCGTGTAATACGGCCGAGGGTTATTGCACGGTTCACTCACATACGGCCCTCCCATAGGTTTAACCATGATAGATCGTATTCACCATGAAATAAAGACATTTACGAAATCCCCTACACTAGGATGTGAAGCTACATGGGTTTTACCTAGGACTTGAAGTCCGTCTATCTAACCATGAGGCCATAGAGCCAAAATACCTGTTCAGGGTTAAAGGTTGTACTTGTCAGCTAAAGGGGTGCCTCCACCAACGACCGTCCATCCGTCCGTCCAAAAAAGTAGGGAAATGGACGGATTTGATGGACGGATTGGCAAAACCCACATCCACCAACGAAAGAAAATGTCAGTGGTGATTGCAACCTGATGGGCAGTGTACTCATGAGATTGAGACAAGATCTGTTGATTGCAGCTGACGAGGACGCCCCAAACACCCCTGTGGCCCCAGCCCTGCTTGACGCAGCAGGAAATGGTCGAGACGCATAGATTCTATCTGGCAAATTAACAAATAGTATAAAAATTCACAAAATTCTCCCCTAAAACCTGCAAATCTAAGACGTAATGCCAGACACATTTTGACTGCTTACTAACGTAATAAACCCACCTATATAATTCTATAACTAGGACCACCTTATACTTGGCTATCCAACTGTTGTTAAAGTACGTTAAATTACGACATTGACAACATTAATGGTTATACAAGGAATACCAAATTATATATAATTATATGTACAATAGACCTTAGACTAAATTAATACAACAGCTTGTTTAAACCTGACGATTTGATGCACGTTAAATTACGGTATTGAACCCTCAGTGTGGCCAACAAGAGTACAAATTGTAGAAAAACTAAGTACATCATGGCTTCCATAAACAATGAATCCATACAATTCCAAGAAGCCTGGCATGACCATGTGAACATTATGCTAAAGTACTGGAAACCTGCACCCAAGAATGTGATTTTCTGTGACTCAAGGGGAAAATTTCTACATGATCATATAAACTGTGCAAACACCAATGGTATACGATTCATGATTTTCCATTTCGATGGTATCACTATCAGAGAACTTATAGTGAAAGCTGAATTCCACTTGAGGAGCTTTCCTAGGGACATAATCTATATATTTGGGGGCCAATGTGACGTAACACAGAAACAGTACAGGCCAAACGCCATCACATGCGCATGGAACAATGCTAACTACCTCACAACCCACCTCTGTGCATACACAGAAGTTGGTCTGGACTGGCTATACTTCTACCACCCTGAAGCCAAAGTAATAATGTGTCCACTTACAGGTTGTGAATTAGTCAAAAAGGTTGTAAATGTCCTACCTGGTCAGCAAAAACTCATTGATGATGCAATATTCGCTTTTAATAAAGTGATTATTGAACTTAATGAGGAAAATCAGGTTGCTACCCCGTGGGTAGCTAACCACTACTTCAAAGAGAGGGATGGTACACTGAACATCAAATACCACATGCTGGGACAGGATGGTATCCACCCTACATCTGACCTACTCAAGAAATGGGGCCAAGATTTTGTAAATTGCTTTGTGAAAAACAAATTACTGCTGACACATAATTCTGTTTGTTAAGCAAGGTCTAGTCACCGGTAAAAATGTATGTAGTTTTCTAGATGAAAATATATAGTATAATTCAAATCCATACTACCGGTACTTTGAAGCATAATTCTGTAAGCTTTTCTAGATGAAAATATATTGTATAACTCAAATCCATACTACCGGTACTTTGAAGCATAATTCTGTAAGCGTAAAAGATCCAGACACTGATAGAGATGTATGTGTTTCTCTAGCAGAGATTAGATTGTACATACCAAACATATACTACCGGTACCTTGATGCATAATTCTGTATGTTAGTCACCGGTATGAATGTATGTAGTTTTCTATACTACCGGTAAATTGAACTGATGTTTACATGCAGCGACGATGTAATTTATTTTTAACTAACATGCCATAGCAGTTACTATTATATGTTACTACCGGTATTTCAAAAACACGGTCGGATATTAATATTAATTACCCACTAATTACCTAGTAATTTAAGTTATTCATATACTAACACTAGGTTTGTTGGCGAAGAGAACAAACCTAATTATAGTGAGGAGCACATAATGCCGTTCACATGTTTTCTCTACTCTAAGGAATATATTTTCATCTTCTCCTAGATGGCTTATAAGCCGAGGTCTAGCAGAAGAGACCAGGGAAAATGTCATCAAGGTCCATACAGACCTAAACTGTTTGTTATCTTTTATTATTTTATGATGTTTATAATCCATGTAACTAAACATGTAACATGGAAAGGTACCACCCACAAAGCCCAGAGCTACTTGATGTCGAACCAAATTGATCATGGCTAGTGTTCAGTCACTACTAGGCAAAAGAGGCCTACAGGTTATGCATATGAATGCAAGAAGCATTAATGCCAGTTATGCGCGACTACAGATTGAGTTAAACCAAAATCCTTTTGATATTATGAGTTTCACTGAATCCTGGTTTAAAGACACCCAGAACTCGTTAAGCTATGCATTTAATGGTTTTGTACTGCATCGTGTGGATAGAGAATGGATTGACGACAACATTGAATATGATATTGATGGTAATCCAAAAACTGGAGGGGGCGTATGTACATACATAAGGCATGATATCTACCATGATGCCTATGATCTCAGCCATTTAAACATAAGTTGTAAAGATATCGAAATACAGAGTATACGTATTGAAAAGCCAAACAACAAGCGTCTTGTCCTAGTCAACACGTACAGACCCCCTAAGGGATGCAAAATTGAATTTATTAGGCTACTTAAGGAAACCCTAACAGCAATACCTGAAAGAAACAAAATTGAAATCATCCTGACTGGCGATATTAATATTAATTTAGCGCTCCGTGATGACAGAGTCACTGACTTTAAAAAACTAATGAGAGATTTTGGCCTTAGAATTCTAATCAAGGAGTACACTCGTTGTGTTGGCAACTCTAAGTCCATTCTAGATGTGATTTGCACTAATGCTAAATTTGTTAATGAGTCTGGAACTATGAACCTAAGCATAACAGACGACTATGCTGTGTACATGGTCAGGAAAAAGGGTGCTGATAAAAGACCAAAAGTCGAACATATTGGTAGGTCCTACAAGAAATATAATGTGCCACAGTTAAGAGCCGATATGGATGCATATGATTGGTCCGAATATGATAATACTGCTAGTGTCACACGCAAATGGGATATTTTTCACACTGTAATTAAAGAGTCATTGGATCAAATGTGTCCTGTAAAGAGTTTCAAAATCCCAGAGGAAAGGGAAGAATGGGTAACTGATCACATGGTTAATACTTTGAGAGACAAAAATAATTTAATGTCCAAAGCTAGGCGCACAGGAAATGCAGATGATAAACTCAGAGCCGAACAAGCTAAAAAGCAGGGTAACAAGTTCTCTAGGTCTGCTAAGAGAAGGTATATACGAGAGGAACTCAAAGCTAGTGAGGGCAAATCAACTGAATTCTGGAGAAAAATCCAGAAACTGATACCTGATTCGCCTAAACATGCAATTGTTGAACTCCATGACGATGGACTGAACCAACCTGTACCTGAAGCTGATGTACCTCAATACATAAATACATTTTTCACGGACATAGGTCCAAATTTGTCAAAAAACATGTACGATGTATGGAGGCCATATGATAATAGAGTTGTTGAGGATTTATTGCATTTTGAGACGACGCAAAATGAAGTTAGAGAGGTGGTAAAAGGTATCAAGGTGCACAAATCATCAGCGATTGATAATATGTCTAACATGGTCTTAAAGGATGCATTTATACATGATATCCCAAGAGTCACTGCTATGTTCAACTGTTCATTTAACACATGTACTGTGCCCACTAAATGGAAAGTGGCCCAAATTGTCCCTATTTTCAAAGCCGGTAACCCGCGTCATGTAGGTAATTACAGACCAATAGCATTAACACCAACACCTTGTAAATTAATTGAAAAACTAGCTCACAAACATATTATGAACTTTCTATCTAGATACAATATCCTATCTAAGCACCAAGGGGGGTTTAGAGCGGGCAAGTCAACCATAGCCACTTTGGCTGACTTTACTAATATCATTGCTAGAAACCTCAATGTAGCTAAGCCCACAGTTGCTGTATTTATTGACCTGAGTAAGGCCTTCGACACCGTAGACCACTCCATATTATTGAGCAAATTAGAAAATTATGGCATAAGGGGGGGAAATTTAAGATGGTTAAATAGTTATCTGACAAATAGAGTGCAAAAAACTAAGGTCAATAATATTCTCTCGGACCCTTTGAAAGTGGTCTGCGGTGTCCCCCAGGGCTCAATTTTGGGACCCTTGCTCTTTCTAATATATGTGAATGACTTGCCAAACTGTGTAAAAGATTCTGAAATTAAGCTATATGCAGATGATACTGTTATTTTTGATTCTGATACAAATTTGGAAAATATCCACTTACGTCTTCAAAAAAGCCTCAATATTTTTAATTTATGGTGTCTACAAAACAAGCTCACAGTAAACACTGGCAAAACTAAGGTTATGGCCTTTACAGCCTCCAAAATGAAATTAAATGCCATGAATATAAATCTGTACCTAAATGACGCAAAACTGATGGTAGTCCAATCATATAAGTATTTAGGTGTCATGCTTGACTGTCATCTTAAATATGACCTACATGTAAAGCAGCAATTGAAGTCGATAAACCACAAAACCTATGTACTGGCAAACCTTAGGACATCTATGACAAAAGGCATAGCTTTCAAAATCTTCTCTTCAAAAATACTCCCATACTTTGATTATGGGGACCAATTGTTTTGTTCTGCACCCCAGTATATTTTGGATGATTTACAATATGCCCAAAACAGATGTCTTAAAATATGTCTTAAGGTTGACCACCTAACTGACACCCTGTTGGTACATGCACTGTCTAAAATGCCATTATTGAAAGATAGACGTGAAGCCCATCTTGTAAATTTTATGTATAAGCGCGCGTACGATACTGACTATACAGTCAACAGACATGTGCCCACACGAGCCCACCAAGGTCCTATACTCTTTAGAGTTACACCCCACTGTGAAATTTATTTTAGATGCATAGAAAACTATGGCTCCATGATATGGAATGCTTTACCACCTCCTGTTCGCCTCTTGCCTAATCATAAATCATTTAAAATGGATAGAAAAACTTGGCTGGCTGGAAAGGTACCAATTGTATTAATGTGATCATATACTACTTATTGATGAATGTGATTAGCTCATCATATCATCACAATTTAGATCGTACATAAACTGTTTCTTAGATTTAAGCTAACATTTGTGAGTCTAGGTCTAAACAGGACCGGACTTTACTATACATGATTTTATAACCTTCTTGAGAAGGAAAGGGCCCCCCGAGAAGATCCACCGCACACCTAATTTGAGTGGGTGGAGGGGAGCCTTTCTTTGACCTGAGTTCAACTTGAATATCGTATAAATATCTTATCTGACAATACTGGGATATTTCTGATAGCATATGGGAGTGCACCCACAGCACAAATATGATAAATATCTCGATGTAAACCGTCCAAAATAACTCAGGAATAAAGATCAATGTTTCAAAAAAAAAACCAACGACCGTCCGTCCATTCCGTCAATCAACCCGTCCAGTTTGTGGCCAAAAAATGGACGGATTGGACGGACGGATTCCGTCCATCAATCCGTCCAGTTTTGGGTAGTCATGCGACGTGCTTTGAGGAATACTTGCTTATAAGATAGCCAAAATGGCCAAATTTGTGAGAAAATGGAAAAAAAACATGATATATAAGATTTCCCTAAAAATGACCAATTTTAGGAGAAAAAGGTCCAAAATGGCCAAATCGGTGAGAAAATAATCACAAAAAATTTGAATTCTGAATTTCTCTGAAAATAGCAAATTTTGGGAGAACCAAGTAAAAAACACATGGAAAATGCAAAAAGGACATGGTAAAAATGCAAATTTCCAGAAAGTGGCTGCTGTACAGCCACTAAAATGTAAAATCTTAAAAAAGACAAATTTCTGTGTAAATGGTCAACTTTTCCGAAAATATTCAATTCTGAGAGAAAAAATGCAAACGTCCCTGAAAAAAAAGTAAATTTTTTGGAAAAAGGTAAAAGCTCATAGAAGATGCAATTTTCCTGAAAATGGCCAATTCTGTGAGAATTTTTGAAGTGTCAAATAGTCTTATATTTGTTATTGCATCAGTTCTTTGGTTATAAAAGGTAAAAAAAAGGTTACACAGAACTTTCAAACATTTTATAGCCTTGACATAGATAGCAGTTACTCTACCAACCACTATCTGTAGTAACACTGCTATCTGTATCAACCTTACTATCATGTAGGGTAAGATAGCCAGGAAATACAGGAAAGGTCAGGTAAGATCAAAATATTCTCCGGGCACAGGTGTAGATCAATTGTGGGGCAGGACTAGGGCAGGGTATAGTGGCCTTAGTACTCCCATATATTTTCCCGTATATTTTATAAACGTGACACAGATCTAGATAGCGGTTGCTCTACCAAACGCTATCTGTAATAACACCACTACCTGTATCAACCATACTTTGGGGAGCCAGGCAATGCAGGAAAGACCAGAAATCCCCCTGGAAATCACGCCCCCTAATTTCCCTCCACTCTCACCCACAAAGAGAAATCAGCAATCCGCAGGGGTCAGGGGCGTGCAATTTCCGGAGCTTATAATATTTTCGGCAATAGGATCATAATTTTACCAAAGAGCAAAGAACACTAAGAGGGTCCACTGACCGATTTCATGTTCCCCAAAATCTCATGGCACCCCCTGGTGGATGGAGTGTACAGCCCATATTGCTAACTCAAAACCTATATACTTAACCACGGATGAAACCACATTCCATTTGCTGGAAAAGATTTCTTACCTCCATAATATTGTATCTTTTCTGCTCGTGTTTCTCAATACTCATATTAAGTTAGGGGGGTCTTTGAATTTTAGTGTGGGCATGGCAAAGTTGTCTGGCCTCACACACCCCAATAGTGATCCACTAGTGATCAAGGGGTCCGAATTTGCTGCCCCCTGTTAAACAATGACCCCCCCCCCCCCCCCCCCCACCGTGTCCCACATGGTAATTGGTGTGTACATGCAGTCTTTGATAGAAATTGCTTGTATGACACAGATAGCACCTATGACACAGATAGAGGTTGGATGTTCCTATAGACCATGAAACATGGTGTAGAAGAAGTTGACACAGATAGCGGTCATTACTACAGATAGTGGTTGGATGGTTACTACAATTAACGTTTTTTTGACACAGATAGTGGTTGGATGGTCGACCTCTATATGTTATTGACACAGATAGCGGTTATGACACATATAGTGGTTGTACAGGGCCTCCGATCGAGTTGGACTGTAAGTACCCATATTTACAACCCCACCCAACCACTTAGGCAGACATGCACCCAAATCAGCCCTGGTTCACAGACATGTTAATCACCCACACCCAGCACCCCACCCCTGCATACTAAAGCTGCCCCGGCAGCTCATCGGTATACAGCGACCTTACCCAAACCTCCCCTTCTCCAGTACCTCACGAGTTAGATTAATACTGACCTTAATACCATCTGACCCCTCCTCTATTTGTCCGTATCTGACGAACATAAAGACGGGCTGTATCAAGCTTCCTAGGGATTGTTGGAATTAGAGTAACTTAGACTGTATATCCTTTGCATAATTCTCTAAAACCATTTTAAAAGTTGTCAAAGTCTCTATAATTATACTTGCATCAAGGGGTGATGATGCTGATTCTTGGAACCATTAAATGACAGTAGCGTCCCCAATAATGATAGATTCCAGTGAAGGTAGTGATCAAGCTTCACGTTATCACGTCGTAGCAGCGTGAAACAAAATTTTCCTTCGCAGGAATGATATATCTCGACCTGCCGGTGTCTTCAGGGTATTTTAATGCAATCTATGTAGATGATTTACTACTGCATTATGTAAATGTATGCAGTCACGTGACCATAGGATTATATGTGATAGAGTCCATGAATGACCTGTTACTGCAATGGACTGGGGGCAGGTTCACGTAACGTTTCAGCTTACACACTGTAGCTGGGAGATAAATAGACAAAGGCTCACGAGATTTGGTATGTTGACTGGGTTATTTTACGAGTTGAAGGCGAGGCCATATTTCATGAAGCCATAGGCCGAGTGAAATGCGGCCCCAGCTTCAACAAGAGAAATAACCCGTTCAACAGGCTAAAATGAGTGTTCCTTTGTATTTATATTTTGTGATTTATGATTCAGATTTTCTACACCATACAAATATAAAACAAACCGCCATTGATGACGTCATTGATGACTTCACAGGGTCGTGAAATACGGTCATGGGATATTTAACAGGGGGTGTAATACGGCCTTTCTTGTTTAAGTCAATGACACTGCCGTATTCCATAAAAAGTGCAGTACTTCAACCGTTGATAAAATTACCTCTATGCCCAAAATAGAGATCTCGCTCATATCATCTTAAGATGAAATTTCAGATTCAAATGTACAGTATATAAATATGATACAACTGTAGCTGTAATTATAAACGCTTGCTACCTTTCGAACTTCTGTTTCATCACTTTCTACTCAAAGTCGATAGAAACCACCACATGTTTCCTCAATTTTCAAATGGCTGCATAGCTTTAGTGTAGACCTGTATATGCAAACCGTACATTATCACATAAACACGTAGGTAACGTGATTGTTTTTACACGACTGAAATGACATTACTAAATGCAGTAGGGAATGGCAGTTAAGTCCCTTCACTATATTAGACAATGATTCTCAAAATGTGTGTATTTGACGTGAGAATGCGAGTAGTAAGTAGTATAGAAGGTGGGCCTTGTTTCAGGCTGATTGCCCAACCCTGCCAACAGTTGTACTCGAAACAGTGTTAAGCGAGGTATCCATCAAAACTGATGACGACATAGATCTCCATCCTAAACTTAACTCTACCTCATGTCTACATGGTGTCAACGAGAATTAAAGCAGAACCTTACTCCCCTAAAATCCAGAAATACTAATTGATAGGCAACATCTGGGCAAAATAACCTAATGCATTTAGACGACCTTCCCTGCATACACATTTGGAATCTCTGTTTATATGCATGCGGCATCTTGCACAACCCGATGTGATAGCTTGTTCCACACTTCACGTGGCTGCCAATTTATATGTAGACCTCGTCATGTCTCATCCCACTATGTTCTGATTTTGTATTGGTCTAGATGTACAGCTTCTTTGATGGACAAGTAGAACCCGAAGCATACAACCAATACAGGTCATTCTGATTATGCACACGTTTATGCCTCAGGTTAGTCTCCTCCTTCAGCTGTCCTTGGTCCCTACAGGTTTCTACAAGCTGGGATTTGGCGGGTTCGGTTATAGTTTATACCATTCTTCGATAAGATAGCTGAGCACAAAGCAAAGAGCCCCCATTGTGACTGAGGGATGGGAATGTCAGGAGCAACTCGACTGTGTGAGATAATAGAAACCACAAATAGCTTAGTGCTGGTACAGCGTACGTTATCTAGAGTGTCCGTCTGCGGCTGTGGGTGGGATAGCTGTCACATTGTCCGGCATTTTTATAGGGATTCGTCCAGAATGTATTGAGCACCGACAACCAGCTTCATTGTTTGTTATATCCTAGGGAGTGGAGATAAGAGCAGCCAGCTACCCGGCAAATAAGTCTCGGTCTGTTTCTGGAACGTGTGTAATTGCTGTTCCATGCAACTGATCGAGGCTTGATAGACTCACGTGAGAGCGTCAACAAGAAAATCCGTCCAATCTTAAAATGACCAATATTAAAAACTTTACAATCTTGAGTTAAAGTTATTATTTTTTAAGGGGCACAAGAAGGCCACCCAAGCGCCGCCCATAGTAGTTTCGTAAATATGTTAAACCACATTCTGTTATTACAAACTATGTATATATCATACTGACATACCCATAAGCGTTCTAGTTGTATAGATATCAAGACACCATTGTATATAAGCCTCAACAAGGAGCCCAAAATGTATATCGTATCCAAGGACACAACTCTTTGCTATGTAACCATGACGACCAGCCCATAATGTGATCATTTTTAGTACTTCACTAGCCGTAATTAGTACAATAAGCATCTTGTCTGATGAAGATTTATTAAATAAATAGACACGTTGCATTAAAGATCACCAACAAAATCAACAAATACCGGTATATGTCAACCTTCTAATGACTTATAATAAAAACTCCAAAATTGAATTCCCTGTGTCTGGTTTTGTGTGATATTAAAATTCATCGAATCTTAAAGTTTATAACATTTAAGATTATAGCATTTGTTTAAGATTATCATTATCCACCATCTCCTTGCATACTGGCCACTAGCATGCACTAGTATTATTGTATACATCAGGGGCTCTGCGTCCAAACCCCCGTTTCTTTTTGTTTCTTTTTTTGGGGGAAAAATGACTACACACCTAGAACCTAACCCAATTGTCTTCAGCTTTACTGATATAGGCCTACCATATCCTGCTTATGCTATGTGGAAGGAGGGGCCTGCAGTGTACATTCTACTATGACAGTGGTGATTAATTATTTTAAGATTATCTATTTTAAGATTATCCATTATAAGATTGGACAGATTTTAAGATTGGACAGATTTTAAGATTGGACAGATTTTAAGATTGGACAGATTTTCTTGTTGACGCTCCCATGTGAGTGTGTCCACTAGTGCGTCCTTAAAGCCACGACACAACAAGACATGTATACTCCCAGGAAACTGGGGTGAGGAAGGGTGAGACTAGTGCGAGCATTGCCCATAGAGCAAGGGAGGGTGAGCCCTGTGTGTAGAAGCTCACCCTATGTGCTAGACTGGGCAAGCCTTGTGCCTATAGCCTCCTCTGCCCTAACCCACACTGAGGGTGACCCTCTGGTCTGTGTGCTGGCACACCACCTTACACAAGGTCCCCCAAGCATGCACACCAGTATTTAGTAGGTTGTGTATTGCCATGGTGGATAAATAGAGGTTCCTTTATATGGCCACCCAACACAGATCCGATATAGTATAGTGGTCATCACTTGCGCTTTGTATGTGAAAGGTCCAGGGTTCAAGACTCGGCCATGTCAACCTACCCACCTTTTTTTTTCTTTTTTTTACTAATGTAACTTTACAATTGTCCACAAAATACATGTCACTGGTCTATTGTTTTTAAAACAAGGGACAACTTGGAGAACTCACATCATAGCTGCATAAGGGCTTTTCTTATGCTACTGCAAGCCCCTCTTGTAACTCTTCCACAGTGCCACATAGTCCCAGCCATCAAGCCTGGATTTGGGCAACATGGCAGAGAGCTAGATAGGGCTAGCACAAGATTCAGGCTTGTGTGAGGGCAATGCTAGGAACAAAAGGTTAAAACGTTCCAATGTAATACATATAGGTTCCTTAGATATCCCAACCTTGTACCCATATGGTAGTCTAGTGGTCATCACAGTCACCTTGTATCCCAAAGGTCCAGGGTTCGTGACTCAGCCATGTCAACCTTCCCACCATTTTATCTTCAATTTTCTATTTTTATGAAGAAAAAATGGTGGGTAGGTTGACATGACCGAGTCACGAACCCTGGACCTTTGGGGTACAAGGCGACAGTGCTGACCAGTGTGGGTGTGAGGTGTTGACATATAAGTAATTGATATATACTGCACACTGGACAACCCCACACCTTGTGCAAGCCCTCACCCACCTCTCACCCAAGTTCCCCCACCACCAGCTAGCCACTGGGTGGGATTGGGTGGGCATGTGCAAGGGCTAGGGCACCTCACCCAAAGCTCACACTACCTCACCCCTTGAGCTAGGCACAAAAGTAGTTCGCCCTAGCTGGCACTAACATGCTCTAGCCTCACCCCAGTTTCCTGGGCTGTGCTCCATGGACAGGCATTGACACTTATTAGCACACCATGACGCATCATGATGACACCTTTAGATCAAATTGTTTTGCTTTAACAACTTGGTGCTAATAAATGAAGAGTGTGTATTGCTTGTCGTACTTGTATAAAGTTCATTGGTCACTGCTAGTGTGTGCATGTCTATTTCAAAAAACCTGGTTTCTATTACTGTAGACCTTACAAATATGCATCTTGTGTGAATTATGAGTTATGTTGTGTGAATATGTGTACACATGCTTAAAGGGGTATGCCAGGGTCTATGCACACGGCACCTGGTGGCAAAAAATGAAACTACCTAAGACCATGATAAAATTATGTCTCTCTGTTGTATATGTCTTAACCCACCTTTATTAACCCTTTAAATGTCAAACTATGGCATTCTACACATAATGATTATCACTGTGTTTTGCTACTCCAAGAAGCTATGCGCTACTCTGTTATGTCCTGTCTGGGCTGACTAGAACATATTTGAATAACTCCCTACCTGTATTAATGTATTAACTATAACTGTTTTGAATGTAAAGTATAATCTTATAAATGATCCTAAGTACATATGGCTACGGTTTTAATCACTAATTGTTGGCTTTCTCTTCTGTCTGGCAAAATATAGAAAATATATAGTTTATCTATTTTGTGTTTTTCCTCTATCTCAGTCATGGCTCATTGGTTTCACCTATGTCTGCTCATTTTTATGGTTTGATTATGTCCCAGACCATCTCTTCTAAAGATCTGAGAAGTTTGGTTAGGATGTCATTGGTCAATTTTTTTTTAAACTAGATATGAGGTTACCAATGGATGCCATTTAGAGAGCATGCCATTTATGATTTACGGCGCGTCCATCGTCCACCATACAACGTCCAGAGTCTGGTTAGACCGGGCAGTATGCCTGGTGGTGGGAGGTGTAGCAGACCGGGCAGTATGCCTGGTGGTGGGAGGTGTAGCAGATTGGGCAGTATGCCTGATGGTGGGAGGTGTAGCAGACCGGGCAGTATGCCTGGTGGTGGGAGGTGTAGCAGACCGGGCAGTATGCCTGGTGGTGGGAGGTGTAGCAGATTGGGCAGTATGCCTGGTGGTGGGAGGTGTAGCAGACCGGGCAGTATGCCTGGTGGTGGGAGGTGTAGCAGACCGGGCAGTATGCCTGGTGGTGGGAGGTGTAGCAGACCGGGCAGTATGCCTGGTGGTGGGAGGTGTAGCAGACCGGGCAGTATGCCTGGTGGTGGGAGGTGTAGCAGACCGGGCAGTATGCCTGGTGGTGGGAGGTGTAGCAGACCGGGCAGTATGCCTGGTGGTGGGAGGTGTAGCAGACCGGGCAGTATGCCTGGTGGTGGGAGGTGTAGCAGACCGAGCAGTATGCCTGGTGGTGGGAGGTGTAGCAGACCGGGCAGTATGCCTGGTGGTGGGACGTGTACCAGACCGGGCAGTATGCCTGGTGGTGGGAGGTGTAGCAGACAGGGCAGTATGCCTGGTGGTGGGAGGTGTAGCAGACCGAGCAGTATGCCTGGTGGTGGGAGGTGTACCAGACCGGGCAGTACCCAGTGGGCAAACTTCGGTTGATTCAATGTTGATTCAATGTGTGTAGCGACATGATATCAACAGTTGATACAGGGTTGTCATTTTGTTGATATTGATGAGGTCATCAACGTTGATCATTCATCAGTGATTCAACATTGATATGGCCATTGTGAATCAACAACAAATAAACATAATAAAATGATTTACATTGATTTGATATTGACTGCTGATGCATGATTTGAGATTCAGTATATTAGATATAGTATTCTTATGTAGACTCATTCCTTTAATTTATATATTTTGATAATAACATCCCCCCCCCCATTTCTCCGAGATTAAATGCTTATTCTAGCACCATCCAGGATAGGAGTACATGAATGACCTCTGATGATCACACTAAGAGGCGTTCACATCTATTTCAAACTGACCTGGTCATGACTGAGGCTTTATCTATTATTCTTAGCAACATAAAGGGTGTCTTACTGAAACCATGCATGTATTCTTGTCATTTAATTCCAAATGCCAACCAAATGCACACACCATAGTTGTCAATGAAAATGAATGACATTTTGATCAATTGTATACATTGATGAGAAAATAAGAGCTTACAATTAGGGAAAAGTGATGTAGCATGGAGATAGAAATGATGAGGAGTCGGTTGTGGAGGCACCTAGTGGGAAAGGTGGAAACCCCATGGTTGATTCAAGGTTGATATCCAAACATTGCATCAATGTTGAATCAGGTGTTGGTTGACAACATTGAAATTGCAACATTGCATCAATGTTGAAAACAGGTTGATCTACCCTGTAACCATATATCAACCAGTTGTCAACGTTGAATCAAGGTTTTGTGCCCACTGGGTATGCCTGCTGATGGAAGGGTGTACCACCAGGCACCACACTATTAGCTCACCAGGACAGGTGTTCTTGGACAACTGGCGCCGCCTGTCGGGGAGGCATGATGGCACACTTCCGGCTTGGTATGAGGCCGCCCGCCTACATAGGAAATGATTATGTAGCCTTTAGAAGTAGAAGAAATCCATCTGTGGTTCCATCATGCAGCGCAGATGTCCTGCACAAAGGCAGGAGTGAGGGCTTTGAAGGCATTGTCTACAAAATATTGTGAAAAGAGTGGTTAACAACGTATGCCTATCAGATATATCTATCGTAACTGTTTCAATTGTCACCAGTTTCATTTACTGGGAACTAAACCATGCCCACCATCTCGCATTGATCACATCATCAACTGGAGTAAATTATTCTGATGTACATAAGCCTAATAAATATTCGCAAATGATGTCTATAGGTTGTCAGTATCATAACAGGGTTTAGATTAAGCCACTCAAAAAAATACTGGTTTCTCCTTTTTTATAAATTTCTCTTTGCTAGGCTGGCTCGGGCGAACCAGCTGACGGAGGAGTTAGGTGAACCCTTGCTTGACCGAATATGATACACGACCAGAGGAGGATTTCCCTCCACAATAAATTTTATAAATTTCAGTGACCTTACATGGGGGTACACCAATGAGCCCTATAGCGGCAGAAGGACATCACTATTGTGTTGAGCTAGGTGTACTTTCAATCATTGTTATATTAATTTCAAAATAAAATACAAAATTAAATTCATTATATGGAGCATGTTAGTTTTGAGTGTAGAGTTTCAGCATATGGAGCACTGGTACTCCACAGTGTTAACATAGTTTTTCCCTGCCTGGATTAGATTTCTGACTGTCCGTCTCTTCCTTGAGATTATGGATAGAGTCCCAGACTCACTTCTTGGTAGCACAATCATGTTGATTGCTAACATGAGTGGTGGGCGTATCCTGGCCCCCTCCTTGTTATATATCCATGTGTTCACATATCTCATCTCGTAAGTAGGGGTCTCTCTTACCTTCCACTGCGCTATAAATAGCATTCTTTAGCACCGGCTGCGCAGGATAATGGTGTCATGTCATGCGCCTATACATTGTCAGTGTCATAAAATCATAGATTTGACGCTTTGTTCCTAGCATATTGGTTATTTTATTACTTTTCCACGAATTACTGAACTTTCTTGATATAATTAGATCCCCACGAAGCAGTTACTCCTCCCATATATACATACTCGGTGGTAGTCACTCTTTAATCCTAGGTACCAACTGCGAAACTACAGCCCCTCCTATTTGGTCATTTGACAGCCCCTTGAAAATGTGTATTATTTTTACAGCCCCCTATTTTCTAAGAAGTCAGTTGACAGCCCACTGTTAAGAGGCCTCTTCCATTTAACATGAGGTTATTTTGGAATTATATAGATTACTCAAGTCATGTACAGTCAGTCCAATATCAGCCTCTGAAGGCTCCTGGCTCAGGATAGAGGTAACTCTACACCCAACCACATGTGGTGGCTGGGAGGCTCCATGGACAGCCTCGGTTACATAATCATAGCTAACCAATTATGCTCACTGTACACATACTAGCACTCAAGAATTAATTTATCTGCAAAAGTTATGACAGTGAATGTTATCTCTAGCCCATTGGATTCCTGACAGTATAAGCTTTAATATGATACCAAATGTGTCAATATTCATAAATTTTATTGTTTTCTTGCAAAATAGCTTACAAAATAGATAAAATATTTCACAAGAAGAATAAAAGGATTAACTCAACAGTGATGATTAACTTTGAGTGGCCTTAACAATGGATTTGTCCTTGACCCTCTCTTTTCCCCTCCCCTACACTCTCACTCCCTCACCCTCTCAATCCCCCCACTCCCCACCCTCTCACTCCCCCACTCCCCTACCCTCTCACTCCCGTACTCCCCTACCCTCTCACTTCCCCACTCCCCCATCCTCTCACTCACCTATCCTCTCACTACCCCACTCTCCTACCCTCTCATTCCCCCACTCCCCTACCCTCTCACTCCCCCACTCCCCTATCCTCTCACTCCCCTATCCTCTCACTCCCCCACTCTCTCAATCCCCCACCCCCTACCCTCTCAATCCCCCACTCCCCTACCCTCTCACTCCCCCACTCCCCTACCCTCTCACTCCCCCATCCTCTCACTCTCCCACTCTCCTACCCCCTCACTCCCCCACTCCTCTACCCTCTCACTCCCCTATCCTCTCACTCCCCCCACCCTCTCGCTCATTTATCCTCTCACTACCCCACTCCCCTACCAGTACTCCTACCCTCTCCATCCCTCATTCCCCTACCCTCTCACTCCCCTACCCTCTCACTCCCCCACCCTCTCACTCATTTATTCTCTCACTCCCCCACTCCCCTACCCTCTCAATCCCCCACCCCCTACACTCTCACTCCCCCACTCCCCTATAAGGGGTTTTGTGGTGTGACACATGACATGGGTATTTCTTAAAATTGACAGGGACATGACAGGTCTTAGCTGCAACATGGGACATGGGAGAATTTTAAGTGACATGACACGTGCGACATGGGGGCCCCCCATCTGGACCCGGCCTGTAGCAAAAACTCTATTGACAGTTTGAAATGTCAATAGTGGAAAATATTTTTGTTATTGACAGTTCACACTGTCAACCGTGGAAATTATTCCTGTTATTGACAGTTCATTATGTGAACTGTCAATAGTGGAATATTTCTGTCTTATTGACAGTTCCCACTGACATTGGAGTCAAAATGTGTTTTCTTTCGGCAAAATCGGTTTTGCACCCAAAATCGGTTTTGCACACAAAATCGGTTTTGCACCGGTTTTACAATCAAAACCGGTTTTGCACTCAAAATCAGTTTTGCCCCAAAAATCAGTTTTGCACTAAATATCGGTTTTGCACAAAAGAAAATCGAATTTTGCACAAGAAATCGACTTTTATACCAAAATCGACTTTTACACCAAATTCGACAGTGTAAACTGTCAACAGTAGAAAGCAATCCTGTTCAAACTGTCAATTACAAAATAAAATTCCCTTATTGACAGTTCAAACTGTCAATACCCGGATATCATTCCCTTATTGACAGTTCACACTGGCAATAAGAGATTAATTTTCTCTTATTGACAGTTTCTTTATGGAACTGTCAATAAGAGAATCTTTTTTCCTTTATCAACAGTCCGAACTGTCAATTAGGGAATTAGGTGAGTTCAGGGTCGGCCAAAATAATTACTTTGGTGATTACGAGAACCAGCGTGCCTGTACCTTCAGGACAGCCACTGCAAAGACCCAGCTTCAGCTGCTGAAGCTGGTGCTTTGTGAGAGTCTACCGGAAGGTACAGGCACGCTGGTTCTCGTAATCACCAAAGTAATTATTTTGGCGCACCCCGAACTCACCTATTATATCCTGGAATTATATCCTGGTATTGACATTGAACTGTCAATAGTCACGGCCACTTTGGAGGAGTAAGAATAGAGGAAGAGAGCCCCACTGCCACCCTCATGGCCCTAGACCCCTAAATTCGACATGGCGACATGGCCATTTCTTAAATTCGACATGCGACATGAGGCCTAGTGACATGCGACATGAGGCTTAAAATCATAGTGACATGGGACATGGACAGTTCTTAAAATCGACATGGGACATGAGCATTTTTAGCGACATAGACATGCGACATGGCCATTTCTTAAAACCGACATGCGACATGGGGACCCCCCCATCAAGGGCCCCCCCCTCCCCCTCCCCCCCCCCCCACCCTCCACCCCGGTGTCAGATGTCTAAATTCCTCCCTCCCCAGCACCTGCAGTTACATCACAGGACCGGCGTCGGGGACAGCCCCCAAGAGGCGCCTTGCTGTCATGGTAGGGATTGTAAATATCGGTTTTGCACAAAAGAAAATCGAATTTTGCACAAGAAATCGACTTTTATACCAAAATCGACTTTTACACCAAATTCGACAGTGTAAACTGTCAACAGTAGAAAGCAATCCTGTTCAAACTGTCAATTACAAAATAAAATTCCCTTATTGACAGTTCAAACTGTCAATACCCGGATATCATTCCCTTATTGACAGTTCACACTGGCAATAAGAGATTAATTTTCTCTTATTGACAGTTTCTTTATGGAACTGTCAATAAGAGAATCTTTTTTCCTTTATCAACAGTCCGAACTGTCAATTAGGGAATTAGGTGAGTTCGGGGTCGGCCAAAATAATTACTTTGGTGATTACGAGAACCAGCGTGCCTGTACCTTCAGGACAGCCACTGCAAAGACCCAGCTTCAGCTGCTGAAGCTGGTGCTTTGTGAGAGTCTACCGGAAGGTACAGGCACGCTGGTTCTCGTAATCACCAAAGTAATTATTTTGGCGCACCCCGAACTCACCTATTATATCCTGGAATTATATCCTGGTATTGACATTGAACTGTCAATAGTCACGGCCACTTTGGAGGGGTAAGAATAGAGGAAGAGAGCCCCACTGCCACCCTCATCCCCCCCCTCCCCCTCCCCCCCCCCACCCTCCACCCCGGTGTCAGATGTCTAAATTCCTCCCTCCCCAGCACCTGCAGTTACATCACAGGACCGGCGTCGGGGACAGCCCCCAAGAGGCGCCTTGCTGTCATGGTAGGGACTGTGTATGAGATTTAAGGGTTCATTATTTTTATTTCAATTGTTGCCCTGATTTTGTACTTGACATTGACAGCCCCAAATTTTTTACTTTTATATACCTTACAGCCCCCCTTTTTCTTGCTGCGACAGCGACAGCTCTTCGGGGTCTTTACCGCAGTTGTTACCCATTCCTATACTGAGTGCCCCCCCAGGCCTTTAGCATAAATATATAATGTGTCCCAGGATGTTCCGCTGTCACACAGGATCACACTATGTCATAAATAGTACTTCAGCGCAAGCTCTCTCTCTCTGTCTTTCTACTAAACACTAAGTCTTATCTTATATATAGTCTGCAGCCTATCCATTACAAACACCTTTGTGTCATGAAATTAACTGTGGTTTGGATGTGGGTTTCATGGAAAACAGTTCTGTGATTGGCAATGCCAGGTTTCAAACGGGGAGAATAAAAAGGCTATCGTCGGCTCTGTTTTGCTAGGTAGGATCGGGAAATCTGGAACACACCTTTTAAACTGCAGTGCTAAGCCTACACCCTATTTATAGTGGGGTTTTTACATGTCAGCGAACCCTTTGTAGAGGTCCCTTCTCGTAGGCAGACTCGTAGGAGTGTTCACTATGGCTGTGTGTACCCTTGAGTGTGTGATGGGTTGTCTGGTTGCTGCAGCACCAAGAATAGACCTATACTGGCGACCCCTGACCTTTGGCATCATCAACCAATCACGAGCCCCGTTATAACGGCCCCTAGGCCTGACCTCTGGCAGCGGGTGAGGTTGACAGTTTCCATTGCCAGGATGCATTGCATCCTGATGGCGCCTTTATTGGCAGTTGTCTCGCCGTATATTATTCGGGCTAATACCGGGGCCTGTATGGACGGGCCGACTACACGTAGATAAACAAGGCCAGATCACCTTACTGTATTACGATCCATAAACATACTAGTCAAACATTTGTTCTGGCAAATCCCGTCCACACGTAGAGAACATTAATTCTGTTTGGATTATTCGGGAGCCTATGGGAGACTATAGCAATATCAGCCGAAGTATATGTTATACTTTTTTGCCAATCAATGTTTTCTGTAAACTATTTGGAATGTAGTCTATGAGAGGGGAGATAATGGTGCTATTTTTCAGTTTTGAGAACACCTATTTTTTTTATCATTTATCAACGAAATAACTGATATCAAAGATGATGTCTATCATACACTAAAAATGACTTTGTCCCATCCCGTACATCACGAGCACTAGCTGTTTGGCCAATTTGCCATCACCAATTATGGACAAAGAATTAGCACGCTATTGTAAAGCCTCCATCTACAATTACTGAGTGGTGCATTTATGTCAATTTGTATCAATCTAGTAGTGCCCTCCAGTCTCATTGCATCATCTTCTCCCACCGGGTCAACGCTTAGATTGGCACGGACCTCACAGCACAATAGCCCCTTGAGCTGCAGCCTCGAGCAGTCCAGGCCCATTGCCGCCGTCAGGCGCTAATGGGCCTGGACGATTTTGTTTCTAATAAAAACTATCCCTACTGAGAAAATGATCCGGGATCCTGGATCATTTCTTAATGAGATAGCTCAACCACTGATTGGTCAACTATGGTCACATGATCATGGATGAGGTTGTGCATGACATCGTGGGTTCGAATCCCACCTTGGCACACTTGGTAGTACGTTTTTTAGATTATTTATTTAACTCATCTTTAAGCATAAATCAACCTTAATCAACATAATTAAATAAGCTATAAATATGCGACTAGGTACATTATTTCAATTTATGTGCAATATGTAGATATCAGCAGTACTACAAATTGAGCCAGAGTGGGGTTCGAACCCACACTCTCATGGTTGCGGTTACTAGTATGCCTATACAGTATAGCAGGGTATGAGATCAGTGTAGGTACATAAGCCTAAGTACTCTCCCAGACTGTAAACGTACAGTCAGGGCCCGAGACTGCTTGAGCTGTTGCCATGGTGATCTTATACTCCAACCTCTAGAGAGTGTGTCTCATGAGATTGACCGGGTGTTATCTTTGACTGGGTGTAGTCTTTGACCGCGCAGCGTTAAAATGGCAGTAACACAGAGAAAAAAAGTGAGCGTCAGCTGGACTCTCCCCAGGGTCAGGCACTGCCTGACTCAGGTAAGAGAGTCTGCTGGACTTTCACAACAATCAGGCTGAGCCTCCTTTGATAAAGTCCCATAAAGTTACTCCCTTTTGAGAGTCAACCTGATCCTTGTATGACAGTCAGGGAAGACATACCAGAGTCAGGCTGACCTTCTTCCCACAGTCAGGCAATGTCTGACATATGGATGAGGGTCAGTTAGCCTGAGCCTTCTTTGTTTGCTACCAGGTGGGGACACAACACAGTATTGAGATTAATGGTAGGGTATAAGACACCATTTTTGTGGATTTGAAAATTATATATATTGAAATTCTGGGTATTAACTCTGACATATATTGGTACATGTATCTCTGTGTTGTTACATACCTAAATGACTGGTGGTCTGTGATTGCACACCCTTTCCTATTCAGGAAAACATAATTATTTTGTTTGGTTTATTTTTTTACGAGTGTCGGGGATAAAAAATCATCCTGCAATGCATATAAGCAAATAGCCTTACTGTACAGAAGAGATTCCAACTGTGCCTGACTTTCATTTAGGATATATATAAGTGTTATACAAGATGACAAAATTATAAATGAACGATGTGATTGCTGCAGCAGCAAGTATTACATATTGTAGATCCATACCAGGGACCTTCGGACTCAATAGTATGCTCGACGGGACAGACTCACACGGGAGCATCAACAAAATGATCTGTCCAATCTTAAAAGGCCACTCTTAAAAATGTTACTATCTTAAAGTCAGTTCTACCCCTCTCTTCCCTAGATGGCACCAGTGATGAACCACTGGTTAGACTACACACTCCATTGTAGGAGAGGTAGTCCACTAGTATGTAATGGGGGGCTCTGTCCCCCAACCCCCTTTTCTTTTTCCCTTTAAGATGTTTATGTTGTGTCATCTGGGTGTAGGGTATATACTCTAAAGGCAGACCCCAGCTGGCAAAGTATGGGTATGTGGCACGAGGTGGCAGATACACGTCTCAATACAAGACAGTACCTTCTTAAATCAATGTTATCATCTTAAATAAAGTTTTTAAGATTGGACAGTTTAAAAATGTTTAAGACTGGGCAGATTATTTTGTTGACACTCCCGGGTGAGTCTATCCACTTCTGCCTTTAGTATCATCAACCAATCGCGGACGCCGTTGTAACCCCCACCCAACCTGCAGGACCTCTCGCAGTGGATAAGGTTGACAGTTCCCATTGCTATGATGCATTGCATTCCCATGTTGCCTATAATTATTTGCAGTTGTCTTGAGCATCGCATACTATTCGGCCTAAAAATGTGGTGTATATTGACAGGCTGCACTGTTAGAAGGAAGTGTTGTAGCTGGACAGTATAAAAGGAGGTATTTTTTTGTTTCCAATATTGCATACTGTACAGCTACGAACTCATCTACTGTAATCCTCAATCTGGAGATCATGGGTTTGAGTCACACCTTGGGCACAATAGCTTGTAGGCCTACTGTTGAAATATGCATAAAACTATACAAATGTACATATTCAAATATCACTAGCTATCATTTTTATGTCAATATTGGTGAAAATGGCACTAGTGGACAGACTCACGCGGGAGCGTCAACAAGAAGATCTGTACAGTATTAAACTATCTTAAAGTGTCCAATCTTAAAAACGTTGGGATATTGAATTTAAGATAATAACATTGATTAAAGAATGTCCCATGCAATATAGTCCCTAATTCAGAGCTTCTTCCGCTTTACTGCAGATCGAGGGCAACACTGTTGTGGTTTGCCACTGAGAGTAGCCGTACTGCACACTTATACATGCACGGTATCCTAGACTAGCATACGGTACACCTCAGTAAAGCTGTAGGCAATTGGGTTAGGTTATGGGTGTATTGTCATTTTCCCCCAGAAAATGGGAAGAAAAAGATACGGGGGTTCGGGGGGCCCTGATGTCTACAATAATAATACTATAGCTAGTAGCCACAAGTAGTGCCATCTTGCCATTATGTAAGGAGATGGTGGGCAATGATAATCGTAAACAGATGCTATAATCTTAAATGTTATTAACTTTAAGATTGTAAAGTTTTTAAGATTGGTCATTTTAATTTTATTACTGGTGCCATCTGGGGATTAGGGGGGAAAACCGATTATAAATGTTTTGTTTAAGATAGTTCATTGGCTTTAAGAGTATAACGTTTTTAAAAGAAGCCATTTTAAAGTCTTTCAGATTGGACAGACTTTCTTGTTCATGCTCCCTCGATAGATCGTGTGTCTGTCCCTTCGAGCGTGGAAATGCAATATGCTAAATAAACATGGGAAAAAAACGTATTTTCTATTGTGCCAAGGCGAGACTCGATCCCACAACATTCTGTATGTGTGTTTTTACAGTAGGTGATTGTAGCTAAACAGTATGTGATACTGGGAACCAAAAAGACCTAATTTTATACTGTAAATCTGCAGTATATCTCACTGTGCCGCTACACTAACTTCTGACAGTGTGAGCAAAGAAATCTAAATAAGGTGCGATCGTCATACGGCAGATAATTATTATGATACATATTGATGGACTACCCAGAAGTAGAACTTTGTGCCGGGAGATCCGGTTAATACTGGAGACAACATGTTGGGGTTATTTTGGAGCCGACAGTGCACTGTAGCAAATACTATTCAATGAAGAACATGTGTTTTAATCAAAAGAAATACAAGGTATTTCTCAAGATGATTTATCATGTATTGCAAGGTTGATACGGCGATCTCTATGTTAAGCCTACCCCAGTGGACACAGAACATTGAATCAACGTTGATAGATGGTTGTCATTGTTGATTCAATGTTGATTCAATGTTGACTTAACATTGAACTGAATTTTGTGCCCACTGGGATGGACCCCGTGTGTCATGACCCCATGAAATCCGGTGTAGTCATACATCATGGCCTACACGTTTGTTATTTTTCTCTACGTTTGAACCTTTTGTCGGCTATAGCTAAATGCCCAGCAAGTTCTCATATTGGATGATAGCTAGTCTACAGTCATTACAGAATTGAGGGTCTGTTACAGCAGTGTTTCTGAGTATTTTGCCGGGGTATTTTCCTAAGTAACATGATTTATATAATTACTCACACTATGAGCGGAGAGCTACTGCTGAAATACATTGATTTGTCCTATATACACTGATAATCTATAGATTGAATATATTAGTCAGTATTGGCTATCCAAGGTCAGTTATAGATGTGTTCATCATTCATTAGTTAAACTGTCAATGCTGACTAACCTGAAAGTGAAAGTCTTTTCATTTTTAGGAGTATTAGTATTTTGACTAAGTCATAAGTCATGTTGCTTTGACTTCTAAAAAGTCACGTTTGAATATAAGTTCGTCATTTTGACTAATGCATGAGTATACCTGCGAGAGCCACTACCGACTCACCTCTTAAACCTATAGATTATCAGTGTAGTGTCATTATGGTATGTTTATGTAGCTTAGGAGTCTTGGCATCAGCATCGCGTGACCTCAATACTGATGATAGACTTTGCTACAGGCGTGCAGCCCCAACAATAAGTGCTTGGCCAACGCTGTCACTTATCAGCAATAAAGTAACATACTATTAATTAATTTACAACACCTGAATCATGCCTATCACAGCTGTTATTGTCAATTTGGTATAGCCCTCATTTCTGATCTTCTTATGCATCTTCCTCACCCACCAGGACAATGCTGATTGTTAGTAACACTTACGTCATAGCTAGCTAGGAGATGTTGCCATGGTTACTTAAGAGACACCTCTTAGTTCGACCATCAGCTCATCTCTGACTCAAGACACTGCCATGTCACACCGTCCTTCTTAGCCTCAGTAGTATATACACATTGACATGTAAAAGGTTATGGACACATTCGTTTATGCCGTAAACACTATTCACTAATACAATAAATTATTGTTATAACGCATATTCGTACATCGTAGGAATAATTCCAAATATAATATTAATGTCGTGGGGAAGTCTGACGTGGGACTGACGAGACTGGACCGGACCGAAGGGAACACTATGGAATGTTGGACAGCAAAATTATAATGATATCATACAAAACTAAAGATTATAATGATATCTTTAAAAGCAATCATTATTAAAGTATACCCTAATATAATCTATGCCATTCAGTGAGAAATATACTTGCAAAGATCACCAAAAGACGATCGTTATCATAATATTTCTAAAGGATAACGATATTGTTATTAGCTGTGCATACGCCCACTAGTCTCCCCCGCACCGCCTGACCAACAAATAGCATTGGTGCAGTGAGGGTCGGCGCCACACCCATGAGTCGTTTGGCATCCTGGAGCCAGGCTGCTATCTGCTGGTACTGGCGCATCAAATGACAGACTAAGATTGAAGAAGGATCAAGACTTAGCTGGTGTGAACGCTTCTCATAGACCCTCATATGTGTCAATACTCATACGGATTTAGAGTAATTAAGTGGCCAATTAATGTTAAAAGGTGTGAGCCAATCGAACATGATACATCATAATTATTACACTGAAAACCCAGGGAAATGAAACCTCGTCAGTAGTGACGACCTAAGTTGTTATAATAAAGGATGGTAATTGGTATGTGGATGAATGTGGATGTGGGTTCGAATCCCCTGTCTTCACTCATAGAACCCATGAGGTAGGATAGTGCATACCACAGCACAATGTATGTATTTTTTTTTAAATCTTATTTAAGCATGAATTGATAAGAGAAAACATTAGAAAACGTATTTTCTACATCATGTTGGTGTGATGGAAATGGTTTCTAAACAGCTCATATAAAAAAAGATCAATAGGGACCTATCTACCTTGAGATCTACAGTGCCAGTCTCTACAGACTGAGCTAATTGGGCTTGCTTTATGGTTAATGCTTAGATTGGTAGCCCTGGTAACAACTCACAAGACATTCCCAGCAAATACTCTTTGTACTATGGCACAGTCACCACTGGTCACAGATCATGTACCTCTCCCGACACATGGCCCAGTAGGTGAGTGGGTAGAGCACGGGATGATGCATCTGGAGGTAGGGTAAAGGAACCCATTTCGGACGCTCCTGGACAATGAGGAGGTGACCAGCATTATCTATTTACATCGACACATCTAAAGGAAATCAAATCTAATATAGAATACCCAATTGTGCACATCATATATCCAAGTTATATTTCTGAGGAAATTGCAATAAATTCCATCGTATAATTATGAATAACTGTACCTCTAATTTGTTGATTTCAAAAGATTAAACTGCACCTAAAGTCGGACACTTCATGCCAGAAATGATCCTTGAGTCGGACACCTGTTATCTCATTGGTTTGATAGTTATCTCGGGCTGTATATGCAGTATATTCTTTTGAGAAATATACAATATTATAATATTTGAAACTGTTTGTCTTTTATTTATAGAATTTGGTTGCTAAATCATATGTGACATGAACTGGGAATAGGGACCTTAGCGCACCCTGTAATAAGGTCCGTTTTCGCAGATCGTGTCACATATGAAGGGTTCATTCTACATTTAGAAAGCCATATGTGCATGTAGCTGTGGGCATGTAAGTGACCTAAGTATTCAACACACTCTTCTGATATTTAAGATGGATCACAGTATATCATTTACAACAATATTTTGTTGTGAGAGTCCTGCCTTCCCTCTGTATGAAAAATACTCTTTGTAAATGAGGAAACCCCTAGGAATTGTTGTGTATTTAGTGTCCGAGTCTGGGTGTAATTAGTGTCCGACTTTAGGTGCAATTAGATGCTGATGGGAGATCACCCCTGCCAAGGCATTATGGGTAATATATATGTGTACTTATTGACTTGAACTATCACAAAACATACATATCTTGCTATCATACTAAGAAAGGATGTAAATATATAAAGAAAGCAAGGACAGATTGAAGAGGAAAAATTCTCATTTACTCTTGACTTTTAATTTGAAAAATAAAGCAAGAACACTCCATGTTCAAGCAGTCGAAAAGCCATGTATAAGTGGCCTAATATATAGTACATTATGTTTGTTAATTGGAAGAACACCTCAGGTTTCATATCTGAATGACATAATAGGCTAAATATCTATACTAACTATGTAATATAAAGCCAATGGTGTCCGACTCAAGGTATCTGTCCGACTCAGGGTTCCTGTAACCTAGCCGATTCGATTCCCAGGCAGGACTTACTGGTGCTGAATAGTCAGATTAAATGTACATGGTTTATTTTAGTGGAATATTTTGATAAAGTATACATGGCATATTGATTAGAACCATGTAGGTCCTTAAGTAGTGGGATTCAAACCTATGCAACACTCTTTATTAATAAAGGTCCGTCATATCTAAGCTGTTTTACTCTCCATCAAACAACTACTTTTGGTATTATGGCACAGTCACCACAGTCACAGATCAGGTGAGGACATGCAGCTATAAGGTTGGCAATGATTAAAAGGGATGTATAAGGACACGTTTATGAATATCCAAATGATTCACATGCGACATATTCACTGGCACCACGCCGATCTTTTAGTAATGGGGTTCGAACCCATGCACTCCTCTTTACAAGAATCCCGTGACATAACGGGAAATTTGCTCACAGAATCCCGTGAAATCACAGGATTATAACGCGGGTTAATCCCGGTTCTGACCCCAGTTCAACTTGGGTTATTCAGGGGGAATTCACGGGAATTTGTTTCCAGGGCTATCCTTCAAAAACAAGATATTTATGCATCCCATGTATTCCCAGGGGATGCTTTGCAAGAAACCCTAGGTAGCAAATTTGTGATTACCAAGTTCCTCTAACACTGTGTTTACTTTAACCCATGTGACACATGTCATCCTCACTCATAAATATAGGGAGCTTATATTACAACAACGTCCCCATCATTTTAGAAATTCAGGGCATGAGATTAGTTTATGGTAAAATATCTTTATTTGCACATAACCCAAGTTTCCATTCCATTTACAATCCGTCCCACAAAATTCAGTTTGACATTGAATCAATGTAGAAACAACATTGAATCAACATTCTCAACCATTTATCAATGTTGAATCAATGTTTTGTGCCCACTGGGGTATGACCAATTAAATTACCGTATGCTCTTTCTCCCGACTCCTTCATGAAATCGGTGAAGTATTATTGAATTAACCCATGACATGCAGTAACAGACATGTTCAGAATAAACAGTCATGAGGAATAGGTTCAGTGGAGCAGCGAAGAAAACTTTCAATTTTGACGATGCCAATTAAGCATTTAGCTTTTTCATCCTCAGTGGACGGGTGAGAGGATTGCTTTAAATAATGGTACCCTGTTCTATTTCAAACAAGGACAGCAGAAAGGGACGAAGCCACCCAATAAATTTAATTTGTGTGATGTCTGTTTCCCGACGGATTTTGAATCATTACTGCATTGGTTTATTGCATTACCGCTGTTAGGCTATGTTACGGTAGGAGGATGAAGGCAGGCTGGAGAAATTTCTTAATTACATATGACAACATAATTAAAACCATATTGCTTTATACAAGTATTATACACACAGATATGAGAATACAAAATAACACATTTGTAGAAGTATTATAGATTATTATGTAATGAAGATTGATGAAAATAAGTGGTAATGTTTTACATGATAGTAATACCATGGATATTGAAGTAAGGTGTGGGTGGCAGAGACAGAGAAAAGAATGAGGAATTTGGATTGGGGGCAGCCAACAGCCGGTTGTTGGTAAGTAGTAAAAATGATATGTGGTAATGTTTAATAATATTGTTTTAACACCAGGTAGGGTAGGTGTGGTTAGGGAAGGAATGCTATGGGGAGAGGGCGCCACCCGCTAGGCCGCAATGACCACCCCTGTAGGGTGTTGCACCAGTGTTGCGTTGCAGGGGTCCGGCTAATAGTCACAGCGATCCACTTCCAATCTTGTTCTTGACTGCTTATGTCACTCTTAGTAAAGTGTTGCATGTTCAATTGAGAGTGACTTACAAGAGTGACATTCACTCCTAGGAATGACTTGATAGTGGCAACTTAGTGTTGCAGAAAAGGTTTTACCATACACCTATTTAGCACCCAGAATTCAGAATTCAGATGGGTTATGGGTAGGTGTTGAATCACCATGATTTTGAAGGTTTTAAGTTTTTCTATATTTCATATCTTGGGCACCTCCCTCTTAGTGGTTAACAGTGATCCATTTTGGCAGTGGGCAATCAGCTGTGCGTACTCAATGACACCTCTATTACATGGGTTACTAGTATTCCGCATTAGCTAGATGATCACTACACAGCGCCATCTTGTCTGGTACCAGTGCTGTTTCCTCTGCTAACTATAGAAGCCTGCTGATTAGCTGAAGCTGGTTTCTGTCATGACCGAAATTTGGTGTTTTAGGGGTCGTAAACCTTTCAAGTATAGGCCTCTGTTGTGGCTCATGGGTTCAAATCCATGTCAATGCTATTTTGTCCACACACACTTTTAAGATGTATTTTGGTAGGTCAAAATTGTGATAGTATACAACTTGGTTGTAAAGATCCTAGATAGATATTTATAGTGTAATCTAAAATGGTTTTGTATTGTTACATTGGGTTTTTGTTGTAAATAATATTACTATTTCTTAACAACTACAAAAAAAGATATGTTGCCTTGGCATGGATTTGAACTTATTACCCCTGATATCGATTGGCCAGTGTCCTAACCACTCCCACAATCCGAACAGGTGACATGAGAAATATTCAGATACAACTGATTCAAAACCATTTTAGATTACTCTATAAATATTTATTTTATGTAAAGGATCTTTAAAACCGAATTGTATACTCTCACAGTTTTCGACCTACCGAAAATACATGCTAAAATTCTGTGTGAACAAAAAGGCCTAGACATGGATTTGAACTCATGACCCATTGATTGGTAGGCCAGAGTCCTAACCACTCCCCCAATCTGAACAGATGACCTAAGGACCCACAACAGAGGGCTGTAACTAAAAGGTTTGTGGCCCCTAAAACTCCGATTTTGGTCATGTCAGGAACCAGCTTCAGCTAAAGGTCTCACAAGCTAGAATTACTGCATCATGCTAGTGCCCTATAGGAGAGACTCTTACTATTAGGGGGATAAGTGTGATATTGTTGACCTCTACAAGTACCCTTCCCCCCCCTCTCGCAACGTCCTGTAAGTTGTCACACATCGCCCTTACACTACCAGCCAAAATGTATTCATGATTGGGTGTGCGGACTCAGTAAATCATAATGTGGCCCTTGAAGGAAAAACGCTTGCTGCCCCTACAGTAACAGCCAGAGCCTCGTGCTGCCTCAGCAACAGCCTACTTCTCGCATTACACGGGCAGGAGTAACAGATTTTCTCCTTCGTCTCAAATTCACTGAAAAGCTGAGCAAATGGAATATGAAATGTTGGCTATGGGCAGATCTTTTATTGCATATAGTGATGCAGGACTATAACCCACGGCAGGGTGGTCATCTCTCAAATAATACTTTTTGGACATAGATGCGGTCATATGTGTCTGGACATAGTATAGAAACAGCGCAATATAGGATGCATGTAAAGCGATAACAAAGCGACACTAGTGTACTGGGGATCAAAGCTATATTACATGATGTATTTGTTTCCAGCAGCTGTCCAGATGGCCCATAGAGGATGGGCACATCCGGAAAAGTAGACGAAGGGCAGTAGCAATTTCCTACTGTTAAAAATGGGTCCCTCCCCCACATGCACATGAACCCATCTACAGCCTTGCATAACACACAATGTTAAGAATATTTGACAAAACTATGTGATTAAAGAAAAATGGTTGCTTATAAAATAACTGCACTGCATGAACATTGGCATTTAAGCAAACCTTTGATTGCTTAAAGTCACTATTTAAGCAGCTTTAAGTTCACGAAATTCCATGTAAATGTCCCGGAAAAGTCATAATGATGTTTAAGCAGCTTTAAGGGGCATTGGCTGGAATTAAATATGCTTAAAGTGTGACTTTCGGAAGTCCAATTTTTGCTTAAATGACAACATTCATGCAGTGCTGGTTAGAGGTATGCGCCTGTATATTGGGGTTAGTGGGCTTGGGTAACCAACCAGCAGAGATACGTGTGATGAATCTACACCCACTATATGATATATGCAGCTGGTTCTATGCCTGCAGTCTATCAGCAAGATTTAACCTCCCCGGGGAAATAGTACAAATAAATCATCATGGTCTATATTGAGTATCGGCTCTACGAATGAACTCATATTCTTTGGTATACAGTATTATTTCAAACAAGTAGGGAGTGATAGAATTTCTCTGGTTAAGAAAATAGAAATGAACATTGAACGTCGAAATTAAAATGCCCGTTTTTGGCATCTGTTTATGAAACGTAACCTGGCAAAGATGGCCTTTTGGTGACTGGGGACACTGGACGAGCTACACTGGGAGGTTTAATTTCTGTACACGAGTGAGCAGCAGGGCAGATTACATAATATAGGCTCTAACACGTTATAGGGTGCTGCCACCTAGTGGCACACAGCATATCTAAATGGTAGGACAACCTTTTACTAGGTCTCTTTGTATAGTCTACTTTGGCAACTCCTCAAAGTGTATTATTGATTAATTAATTCATTGTTTATGACAATGGGATCTCATGAATTGACGTTCCTAGCTAGAGAATGGGCACGAGAGTTGGTGTCCTACAAGATGGCTGCCTCCATGCAGAGGCTCCACTGGACCATCGTGTTAGAGCGCCTATATATATTAGATATTTTGAAATTTATTGACGGATACAAATCCTCAAATGTAAAACACATTTGTGAGCAGGCAATCAGAAAGGGGTATCCCCGCGGGATTAGTACCAATTTCAGCCACCAGTGGCCTCCACCATGGCCTAAATTGGAAGAAACAGGCTAATATTTGTTTTTTGGTACTTTTTTTTCTGGAGAATTCAGTAGTTTTATACAAAACATTCCATTTTCAGTGAAAAGCTTCCTTATTTGGAATGTAAAAAGAACGTTTTAGAGCCTAAATGGGTGTCTTTGTTGATAAGTCTTGCCATGGAAACATGATTTTCATTCCAAATTCAGAAAATAAAGAAGCCCATTGATAGAATGATTCACAAGGGTTACTATGGTCAAAACAGAATAAAATTATCATTTCTAGATCAAAAGCTATGGCCTATAGGAGGAAAATGTATGATCATTTTCTAATAATTCTAATTAAGAGGATTAGATAGAAATATCTTGGAAACTATGAGACTTAGAGCTAATTGGGGGTTTGGATAGGGCAATGCCCACCCATATTCATACAGCCATTTCTAAAAAAACTCGAAATGATATCCTCTTGTGTAATATATCAATGGAAAGCCTATGATATTAATTTTAAAGTTGAGATTTTCGTCGGATATCCCTTTCCCCTTGCCTGTACACATTTAAATCTGGTTGCTATGTGACATATTTAAACTGTTCCCTGAAAAATTGTGTATAATATATAATGCAAGCTTGCGGCAGAGTTCTTTCCCCCAATCTTGGAAAGTTGCTACAGTGTCACCCATCCCCAAAAAGGGAAATTCCAAATTAGTAACTAACCTTAAGCCTATCAGTCTACTTCCCCTACCTGGGAAATTATTTGAATAACTTATGGTAAAGAAACTAAGAGGTTTTATGGCTGACAAAAATATATTATGTAATAATCAACACGGTTTCAGACCCACACATTCTACAACTACTGCCACTACTGCATATCTTAGGTATATGTTTGATAACATAGAGCAGGGTAACAACACATTCTATGTTCTTGGACTACTCTAAAGCATTTGATACAGTATCCCACCCATTGTTACTATTTTAGGACTTAGTAAAAAAAACATGTATGTGGTTCCAGAGCTATCTTTTTAATAGAAACCAAAAAGTTTTGCAAATAATACATTATCCCAATTAAAAATAGTTAAATATGGAGTACCCCAAGGGTTTATCTTAGACTTAGGCCCTATTCTATTCACTTTATATATTAATTCTCTCCCAAACTGTGCCAAAAATTGCCAGACATTCTTATATGCTGACGATGCCGTAATACCTTCCACTGTCGTACAAACGCTTGTGGCTAGCGCAAAGAGCAGTTTTAAACTGACCCCCCCTTTTAGACACCCCCCCCCCTGTCCTGCCTTCCTCACGGAACGCAGGCCTGCCCAAAATAAAAATAGGAATAAAATAAAAAAATCCCCACCACTGCCGGTTGCTCTCTCGAAAAAGCGTCAACCCTCATACCGTGTATAACATATTGAGACAGCGTGACTTATTTTTATGTTTATATTATTTTTTTTTTTTTTGCCATCTATGTATGTTCAACATATGCACTCATTGAAATTGAAATTGTTTTTAGCCATGATAATGCATGGCCCTGGTAACTGTATATCTGAAGACACCACCTCCCCCCCCCCCCCCCCCCACCCCTACCCCCCCCCTCATGGTGAAATTATCATTGATTTTTATAAGTGATATAGATGTAAAGTTATCTCCGATATGGCGTCATTACACAAACATTCCTATATATTAGTCAGACAGGCATTAAAGAAGGCCCGAACGGCAGATCGGCGTGAGCCGTAGTTCGGTTACCAGCTGTAGGTTGTTGAACCTACTATGCTGTATTTTCCTTAATAAAAATCTATAAAAAAAAAAAAAACATAGAGGAATGGTGTGCCGAGAACCTCCTTAGGCCTACTATTAACAAGGATAAAACCAAATGGATGGCCATAGGTTTTAATGATCACATACCTGAGCTATGTCCTGAAATAGGATGAAGAAAGCTTAATTATCTGGGTATAATGCTAAATGACAAGCTTGATTTTAGCAGTCATGAAGACAAAGTATATAGTAATGTACTAGGTAAGCTGCATCAATTTGGAAATATTCGTACATATTTAGACATCCCAGATGCATTGACCATATACAAAACAATGATTCTCCCACTGATGGACTATATGACATTATATGGGACAAGCACACAGTAGCCTTCTCCCGCAGGTTTCAATTGTTACAAAATAGGGCTCTGAGAATAGTCTATAAGGTTAGACTTGGTCCTAACCCATTGTATAACACAGACCAGCTTCATGATGTCTCTAAGAGACAGAAGGAATATACATTTATTGGTTTTTTGCTTATAATCTACAATAATAAATATAAGCCCAATATTATTGATCAACGGGAGGCAAACACGCGATACAATACAGGCTAGCGATACATTCAGAGATTTTCAAGAAATACTGTAATTTATAACTGTTTCTTTGAGAGGGCAGTACGCGATTGGAACAGACTCAAGCCAGACATTAAAACTTTTTAAACTTAAAATAAAGGAAACTCACCCACAGTACTATATGATAAACCCTGGCATACAATATTAGGTGGGTAACACCACCTACACATCACCCCCCCCCCCTCCATTTATTTATATGATATCAAAAGAAATAAAAATCTGACAGGAAGAGTACAGGTTTCCAATGGCGTACAGCTCTATGTACTTGAGATAATGCTTATTTTATTTAATTTTATATGTACAATCTAAGTGATGAAAAGGCAAGGTGTTTCCTTCTATATACATCGACAAACATCATGTATTCATTAATGTGTAATCTATTGTGAGCCACAAGGAACTGAGTTGCTGGGACTAATAGCTAAGATGAACTAGAGTTAAGACATAAGATGACGCCACCCCCTCCCCTTCCCATCCCCTCCAGCCCCCACCCTTATATCACCCCCTTTTCCCGCCATGACATATGAGACTATGTTATATATATTTTGATATAGATGTTCATAATTAATAAAAATGTGAGCAGGCAAGCAGAAAAGATGGTCCCCGCGGGATTGGTTCCGATTTTAGCCACCAGGGGGCGCCACTATGGCCTAAAATGAAAGAATTAGGCAAAAAATTGCTCTTGGGTATTTTTTTCTGGAGAATTCAATAGGCTTACATAAAACATTCCATTTTTGGCAAAACGCTTCTTTATTTGGCAAGTAAAAGGAATGTTTTAAAGCCTAAATGGGGGTGCTTGTTGATATGTGTTGCCATGGAAACATGATTTTTATTCCAAATAGAGGAAATTAAGACATAAATTGATAGAATGATTTGTGAGGATTGCCATGGTGAAAACAAAACATAATTATGATTACTAGATCGAATTTTATGACTTAAAGAATGAAAATGTATCATAAAATTAGATAGGAATATCTCGGAAAATATGAGACATAGAGCTTATTCGGATTTTGGAAGGGGTGATGCCCACACATATTCATGAAGGCATTTCTCAAAAACTAGAAATAATATCTTCTGGTGTAATATATCACTGGAAAGCTTATGACGTCAATTTCAAAGTTGGCTTTTTCCTCGGAGTACCCTTTTCCCTTGCCTGTACACAAATGTGCATCGTCATTACACACAAATTATAGTACATTAGTTAGTCAGGTATTCATAGATGGCCCGGATGGAGGATCGGCGTGTTGCCGTAATCCGGATATCGGCTGTTAGTAACTATTGAGTATACTATGCTGTATAATACCTTAATAAAAATCTATAAAAAAATACATATATGGGGCACTGAGTGACTCTGCACACTCCGGGTTGTGATATATGCTTATGATATAATCAACGTAATCACATGTATCTAGAAACACACACGTTTACGTCTTTGTATGTCTGGCACATCATCGGGAATTCCACCTGGAATTGGGTACTCAACAGCTGTCTGTGTGTGGACCATTTTTCGCAGTGTGTGAGTATGAAAAATGTAGGATATTTAATTGCAACTTGGGGACTTTTCCGAAAACCGATTGTTAGTTATCACAAAGCTATTTCCTACAAAAAACAGACCTCAATGAACTGTAGACTCATTCGAATCCCCAGTTAAGTTTCAAGTCCCAAGTAACGTTTCTAGTATTACATGATTCCCGTGTGTGGAATTCGACAATACGGGACAGGCTTATACGTGGACATGTTAATTTATGAATATCATAGGTCCTTCCTTCCATGTGGAAATAGGTGCACTACCTCAAATGAGAAATAAAAGTCATCAAACTGTAAACTGGATAACAATAATAATCTGTTAATTGCCTGCTCAATGCTGCCTCCTAGTAGGCATAACGTTAATTACTTCTCATTATGCTTCTATCTATATTATCAATATGAATAATATTACTCTCATAGATCTATCAGTTAACCAGTAAGTTTATATATATTATTTCTCATGTGTTACTGTCTTTATACTAATATAAGTAATATATGAGTGAGAAGACACAAGGCAGGGGTGTGGTGGAAAATGTACAAATATCAGACTTTATTACTGAAAGTACCACAAATACATCACAACAAAAGAAGTCAGACTCAGTCTTTTTCGTGACACATGTCTCATAATATACCCAACATGCTATTCAAGACTTTACACTCCTAGAGTCTTATATCGCAAGAACAATAAAATTGATACTAAGCGACCCCCCAGGCAAGGAATATGTCTAATAAAATCAACAACTGTCGTAATAAATATCAACATTTCATAATAAATATCAACAGATCACAATCTCGTCCGGGATTAACAGCATTGAGAATAAAAGACATAAATATTACAAATATCACAAATATTATCATAAATATTGCAAATAAATTATCACAATAAATACTTCATTAAAAATAAAGATTTCAAAACACAGAGAGATCCGTTCACTTAGATCTTCCAGCCCCAACTGTCAATATTTGACATGAGCGGTCTTATGTAGTGACGTAATACCAACTGGAAGTCTCCATGACAACGTGACGACCTATGACGTCATGCCCCAGATAATAGCGCCATCTGACGGGGGATGGACGAACTACCTCCCGCGAAGATGGCGCCACCAGTGGCCAGCCCTGGAACAATTCGTTCGAGGTGGAGGGAACTGCCACGCCTCCCTGGAATTATACTGGTATAGGGTTATACTGGGTATAATTGGTTTACCGGTAGCAGTTAAAGAAAAGGGCATTGGCGGCCCTATTTTAATTATCAATATGAATAATATTACTCTCATAGATATATCAGTTAACCAGTAACAGGTGACAGCTAACCTGGACTCCCTTGTCAGTGCTGGATACAGAACCGTAGTGCTATTTAGTATACACCCACAGACATGATGTCATAGTGTAGTGTTAAACTGAGATGCATGAGTCAATGTGTTTACAACTTAAATTAAAATGTATTTGTGATCCTTCTTGCAAATTAGTGGAAAAAACTATTGCTGCAACCTAGTAGGTAGATATCCCTTCTAAAGGCCTGTGGATGCACCGAGTTGATTCTGTGTTGCATCTAGAAGAAAAAGGAAGATAAATATGTACATGTTTACCCAGGAACTCCCTTTATACATATGTCATGGGGTGCCTGTGTGAGTGCCCAGCGCCCCCCTCCCCTCCCCCCCTGACTTTCACACGTTGGTGGTGGGTGGGGGTGGGGGGCTGCGACATGCTAAGCGTCGCCATGTCACGCTATAGCGCTATGGTATATGTAGAGACGGCATAACCTTAATATAGCCGTGGACTATACCTCAGTAAGTTTATATATTAATTATTATGTGTTACTGTCTTTATATTAATATAAGTAATATATGAGTGAGAAGACACAAGACAGCGGTGTGGTGGAAAATGTACAAATATCAGCCAACAACCCACCACACGCCAAACACAATTTAAGAATTAAATTACATTTTTTAGATGGTTACATGGTCATATTCCAATCTGATACCCTCATCAGAGGATTTGTGAAGGTACCGTCTAACTACCCCAGATCTCCAATTGGCCTTCCTCATTAAGTGATCCACAGGCATATTTAGATTGCTGAGCATGGTACTACCCCCATGCCGAAAAGAATGGGTGGAGACCCTGTGTACCGGTAGATTCAGAGCAGCGGCCAGCATTTTAAGTTTATCATTAATAACAGTATATCCATCCGGAAAACATACACCAGCAAGCCTATAAGAGACGAGTTTACCTTGATCTGCACATACCCGGTTTGGAAGGAGACCATGGATGCGGTAATATTGTGCGGCGAAGCCATCATATGGGAGATCCTTAGAAGGGCCCTGTACCCAAGAAGGGCTGAAACCCAGAACAACAGGTCGTCCTGGGTAGACAAATCCAACAGCTTAAAATACACAACATATCATTAGGGGTTAAAGGGTACCGTTCAACCCTGGGGCACTGGGAAGACCGTTCAATGCCATTGAGGGTCTGCTTTAATAAAAAATCATCACTAAAGTCAGAATTTATAACCCTTCAACTTCTGGAAGTACCAAACACCCGAAATATAATTTCTTATAGAGACTGGAGACAAAGTCTCAGACAAATGGGTAGCAAACAGGCCAGCCTGTTGTGCAGAAAAAGGGAAATCTATTAATTCAAATTGCCTACAGAAAGAACTACACCTTTTCAGCTGAACACCACGAGTCACCCTAAGGGCTGGTGCTACCCCCACCTCCGCATACCAACCCTGCGCCATGAGGAGGCTGGTGAGTTTATTTACTGAAAATAGAAGGCATATTAGTGTCTTTTAAATATAAGTCACATTTTGCAGGAACCCCCCTGTACAGACACATAGAAAGGTGGTCCGCCAATATAATTATCTTTTGTATTAATGTAAGAGGCGTGTAATTCGATATTATGAATGAAACATAGCCAATACAACTCCCTTAACCATTCCATACACAACTTATTTCTACTCCGCCCTGTGTTGATCATAGCAAGTACCTGCATATTGTCTGTTACCACATTTACCTTACTGTTAGAATACTTACAGACCCACCTTTTTAGACCAGGCCAGAGTTCATACACATTAATGTTTCTCTTATGTACCCTAATATTATCCATCTGGGGCGCATCAAGCTGGTGAGACTTGCTAATACCGGTAGGCACACTGTGGCCATCCCAAACACCATAGAAAAATCATCTCTGCTCCAGGCCCCGACCCCGCGGGTGGAAGCGTCAGATACCATGGGGTCAGAGTGACTACCCTTTCTCATAAGGGCACAACAATTAAAATCATCACAAAATTGCCTGCTCCAGCGAAGATCCTTCTTAGTTTCCTCATCCAGAAATATTGCCCTACCTGGTCTAACCTTAGCGCAAAGGTCATATAGGCGCCTGCTATAAGTCCTACCCCCCCTCACAATTTGAGAGCAGAAACTCATAAGGTGGCCCACCTTCTGGAGTCTTTTCTTTGGAACATATACCATACCCAAGCATTCATCTAGGGTCGAGGATAGCCTATCACCTTTAGCACGGGGGAGAGAGAGCTCCATCTTTTCCGAACCTATGGTGATAGCCAAAAATACAGTAACCTTACTGGGCTCAGTCACTTTATTAAAAGAGACTTGAAAGCCTAAGAACTGCATAACCTCTATCAAAATATCCCGTTATCTCCTGCATTCATCCTCACCCTTAGCTAATATGATAAAATTGTCTAGGTAATTAACAATTAGATTCACACCATAGCTCCTAGCTACAGCGACTACAAAGTCCGACAAGGAATTAAAACTATTGGGTGCACATCTTAACCCAAAGCTCAGCCTGTTGTTGACGTAATACTCTAGACCTAGACCTTGATCCCAAGCGAACCCCTGGAAACCATGGGGACCATACACAGAGACACTGCGATACGCTGACTTCAGATCCACCACACAAGAAAACATATATTTTTCTAGCAGATCCACTACCGTATTAACTGAATTGTAGGAAAAAGGGACATAGGTTTCCTTCATATGATTATTAATACATTTGTTTTCTGGCATAGCGCAGTCAGTTATGGGCCAGAGTTTTCCGCTTGACTTCTCTACCCCGCCCAGGGCGTGAATGCACCTGGGGGGTGTCCTAACCTTAGTAACGAAACCATCAGCTGTCTGTTGAGCCACAATTGATATCACACATCTCCCGGTGGAATTCACCCTCCAAAATCATAACTTTTACACTCATAAGATGTATTACAAGTCTCGTCAACGATTTTAAATCCCTGAACTATTCCTTCCCAAATGTATTTAGCCCTAGCTGGCCTGCCTTTACATACATTACCACAACCGGAAATAAAGCTAGTGAACCTGCAAGGTTTTAATTGGGAAAATTCACCACCAATAACATGGGAACAAGAACATGTACCTGCTAAGCAGGTGTCATACACATGGATATCCGGTAAACCACCAGATCCATCAATAGAGTCAAGAGGTTCCCTACCCGGGGGGCCGACCACTACGTCAGCACCGGGCGGCTTGCCAATATAGTCTAAACCTGTCGCCTGCTGCAAAGGACCAACTCCCTCTGTTCTATATATATACTACTCACAAAAGGGGCTGGCTGCTGCAGGTTGACAATCCCACATGTTACTGTGGGAACCTGTACTGAGGTTTGGTCGTCTGTATCACCACATGGCTCGTTCCCACCCTTAACCTTAAGGCACCCAGGTACAAATACATTGGCCATAGGGTTTAAACTGCTATTATTAACCTTAAAGGAAATAAAAGAACAAGCCAGGGGATTTAACACATTAATTTTCCCGCTACCTGCTATACTACCAGGAGCCTTACATTGAGCAAAAGCATGAGCAGGTCTGTATTTTCGACAACTACCACCTGCTCGAAGCTGCTCATACCATCCTAACTGGATGATTTGGTCACCGAGCAAGTAGTGGCGCCGTGAGATGTTGAGAAGCAAAAGATACATATATGTGGGTATTTGCAGGGGTTTAACTTGCACCCCTCCTCCCTGTCATACATGAAACATTTCCTTTTGCTACTCTCATGAGCCTTAGTCAAGTTTTTCTTTGGATTGTTCCCTTTACTCGCTACTACAGTGGCATCAAAACTAAAATGCCTTAACACGTCAACATTCTTCACATTCCTGAAGGCTACAACCCCCTCCACATTGGCTCTGGCCCTTACTGACTTATCAAAACCAATTAAGGCGGAAGGTCTAAAGTTACGAGCTTTTTCCGCCAGCATTTCAACATGTTCTCGCACCGGGATGACCACCTCAGCGGCCTCTCCCTGCTGCAACAACATTTTAACTGTCCTGGCATTCAATAGAAAATGAGCCTCCACACTATCTAACTTTACCCCCTTCTCAAGAAAATTATTCTGCTAAAAAGGAGCCTCATCAATACCTTTGGGCTTGGAGGGGGAGTAATGCCTCGGGTAATGACGACCCTCATATGACAATGACGATGATCTTGACCGACGACCCTGCATCCAAGCTGGCGACGAAAGTGGTGAAGGCTGCCTGCGGCGACGTCTTGCCCGGCTCTGTTCGATAAGCGGTCCATTGATCCCTCCATGGACGATAGCCTACTGGATATTGTCAAGATGTCGTCATTGGCTTTCTTTACGCACGACCTCAGTTGCTCGTCCCTGCATATGGACGATGGCTGAGACCCGCTCAGCCCTTCTGCAACTTCGACTTGCGCTCGAGTTGGGGCCTTCTTGGCCGGATACTTCTTCTTGCCCATCTTCTCAGTTTCACAGATCTGCGATTCACTTCGATGCCTCACCGGATCGCTGTTTCACCAAAAATATTCAAAACACAGAGAGATCCGTCCACTTAGATCTTCCAGCCCCAACTGTCAATATTTGACATGAGCGGTCTTATGTAGTGACGCAACACCCACTGGAAGTCTCCATGACGACGTGACGAACTTTGACCGTACGCCCCGGATGATGGCGCCATCTCAGGGGGGATGGACGAACTACCTCCCGCGAAGATGGTGCCACCAGTGGCCAGCCCTGGAACAAGTCGTTTGTGGTGGGGGGAACTGCCTGCCACGCCTCCCTGGAATTATACTGGTATAGGGTTATACAGGGTATAATACTGGGCTATCTATTAGCAGTGTGTAGACCTCCGCTATAGGTGTGTACTGATTGGTCTTAGCTGCAAAGTATAGAAGCTGCACGAGACTAACGTATTTAACTTCCCATACCTTAACAAAAGAGGTCATATTGGCATGGGCCCTTGCAATGGGACCTTTCCTTCCCACCACATGAAGTCCAATATCTGTAATTTAAACTACTCCAGTATACAATAGAGGGGCCTGCTATGCGACATTATTTAGCTCTGTCTTAAAGAAAAACAAATGACAGGCCCATAAATGTTAACGTTATGCTCAACTTGGAGGAGGTCTGAGGAAGTCAAGTTGCTCCTTTAATCCCACTTATGTGCAGGCCAGATGTACACGAACGTTGCACACTAATGTGCTAAATGCTTTGTTGTTTCTTGGGAGGGGGGGGGGCTTTTTCTTACACCTCGCAGTTGGCTCCCCCACCTCTCCATACTTGGCCGCTACTTTAACTGCACGCTTGGTAGTCACATTGAAAATCATATTATATTACCAATAAACAGGTCCTCAAACAAAACCAGGCGCTCCAAATTTTGAGGTAACCCTTTACCCTGGTGCTTATTCAAGACAGGCACTCGTTCAAGACCAGGCGCTTTATCGCGATGGTACAGTATACATGTTTATTCCCCGCAAGCACTGGTGGGTTTAAAGAAGAGGACCATCTGCAGCGACTCTCTACATATCCTGTAAAGTGAAATGAAAGCCAGCCATTCCTTATCTCTAACACCTATGACTGCTGTCATATAGGTGGCAATTATTGTACATAATAATGGCCAGACTCGTATGACAGCATAATGTATCTAATCCATCTGTCTGTATCTTTTGGGTTTTTATTCTTCCCTGTTTATGATTGTCACTGTATTGATCATGTAAAGCACTACGCCTAACTCACAATGTCACCACCCCCGGGAGGACACAGAGAATCAACCGGACTCCGGAGGCTAAATACCCAGCTCAAGAGACACCTATTATGAAATGACCAATGAGTACAAGTACATCTTGTGATTTTTCTTAATTTTCTGGTTGGGATCATACCCCAGCCCCATACAATTAGGTTGCATTAAGCACTTACCACAAAGTCAACGATTATACTGACCCAATATACTGGGCAGAATTAATGCCTTAGATTAAGTATAATTAGAATTGAGTCTTATGTATTATATAGTTAGTCCCTCATGTGCCTGGACATCCCCTGCACATGAGGATCTGTGTAGATACATATTATTCTCCTTTAAGGACCATGATATGAAACATCTCATTCCATCAGAGATCATCATCTACGCCACTAAATGTAGCAAACAGGCCTTGGGCCTACTTTATACCGTATGAATAAAAGAAATTTCAATTCAGTTCAATTCAATTCAATTCCCAACTCAGAGGTCAAGGATGTAATACTATGAAAGATATCACTATGAAGTATATCACTATGAAGTATATTTTCTAGCCAAATTGGCCGTTTTCCAGAAAATCTACTTTTTAGTGATTTTTGGCATTTTTAACAAGGGGCCAATGAGCCAACGGTCCAATATTCCGCACATTTCATGCAGGCTACTTACCTGGACACATAGGATCCAATGAGTTCCCACATATACATACTCTGTTCCAGTGTGAAAATATAGCTGTCACAAGGTGTCACAGGGGCCAGTTACAGGGGCCATTCACAAGGGGAAAAAACATCACTCAGAAAAAAACACTTTTGGAAAAGGAATTCACTTTGAACAAAAACACTTCAGTTAAAAGGGGGGAAAAAATCACTTTAATTTTATTTTTACGTGAGCCTCCTAGGCCACCATACCCATTCAAAATACAAATCACGCCAGCTTCCTCTGCTTAGGCCTACATCCTAGTCTCGGGCACAATATTTGGCCCAGGTGGGTGCTGGTAAACTAGTAGTTGGGGATCCAAGCAGGCAAAATGTCATTATTTAACTTTGACCTGACACGGAGACCAATACTTGATATGAGGGTTGGAATAAGGTAATTTGAGAATGCTGAATTCGATTCTGCCATGTATAAAGCTGTATCTAGGTTGGAACAAGGTCAAATCTAAGGTCAAAGGTCACAATTTGATTTATGGCAAAGTACACACATCTTAATACCAAATATATTGTAGATAGGGAATTTATCTTCTACGATATCATCATACTCTCACATTGGATACATAGGTAAAGGTCAAGGTCACAATATAATTGGAAAAGTAACCAGAATCTCAAACTCTATCTGCTTGTTAATACATGTACATAATATTCATAACCTGTCTCTGTCTGTCTCTCTCTCCTGTCACAAACCGTATATTTAGAATAGGTATGTTGTCTTAGATGACTATTCACATTATAGGGTAGATTCACCCATAGATGGACACACACCTGGATTCGGACACTTTTAGGCCTCTATTTTAGGCCGGAATGGAGTCGGCCGGGACGCAGCTCGGGGAAGGGACGCGGGACGGGTATATAAGGGGACGCGTTGGAGGCATGAGTTCAGTTGTTGTTGGATAGTTCGTAATAAAGGATCTCTTGGGAAACCGCAAGGCTGGCTGTTGTGTTGTTCATCATATGCCCACAAATATCTTTACAATATATATATATTTATATATATATATATAAATATATATATATATATTGATAGAATTAGGTTGTTGGCGTGTCCTCGAGTCCATATCTGGGCCCTGGGACGGCACCTCGAGAGGCCCCGCAGGGGCCTCGAGAGGTGCCGTCCCAGGGCCCAGATATGGACTCGAGGACATGGCAATAACCTAATTCTATCTTTATCCCTCGAGAAAAGGGGACAAGGGTCAAGGTTGTTAAGTATCAAAATGTTTTCAAGTAAATTAGGCTATCAAATTATGGAAAAACGCACAAATCTAGGGCCACTGAAGATCCCCCTTCAGGGCCCCAATTTGCGGAGCCCTTAGAGACGGAAATGGGTCATGTAACCAAGGGAAAACGACCGTTGTTTACATCGGCGCTTGCCGATAAAGCTTACAAATGGCCGATTTACTCTCTTTTAGAGTGAAAATACCTCTAAAATGACTTGAAAATCGAAGAATATGGATCAAACTACGCTAGAGAACTTGTTTCTAATTATAGGTTTGCAATAATTTCCCCGAAAATTGAGATTAGTCCCATAGGCCCGATACCAAGCATTAGAAATCTCTCACGCAACTTTCATTCATGCTGTAGTCCAATCAGGACGCCCTGTTTTTACTACCTTGACAACATAGTAAAACTCCTTGACAACATCAAATATCACTTGACAACATCAAATATCGATCTGATATTTGATGCCTTGATATTTGTGTCAAAGTCCTACTCGAGTGGGATAAATATATATATATATATATATATATATATATATATATATATATATATATATATATATATATGGGTCAAGCCGCTGACTTATGTAGGTATTGAGCTGGGGAAGGACAAATCAGAAACCTCAGAATATGTTTATATAAGTATATTTTATTGAAAGGTATATATCTTGGCTCCATGAAACCACCGCCAGTACGCTTCTAACCCTAGAGGTTCAGTTTTTATAACCATGCGAAGATGTGTGAGCTTTTTTCGTGTTACTCCGTGCTTTTAAGTCCAGGGACACCTTATTTTCCTCTTAAATACAACACAACACAGCAACTAATAATTCCATTTACAGCATGGCACAATATACATCTTTAACCCCAATAAAGATTGAAATCATAAATTTAAACAAATCTGAGATATGGGCCTGTGAAATTTGGATTTTTTTGAAAAATTGAAAAGTTTTATCACACTTCCCCACCTTTACTCCTACTTCTTCAAAAGGGGTCAAATACTCTTGTTACTCACTCTGTATTATCTTCAACATATCTACTTTTGTTTAAAGCTAGTACTTTAACCCTTTCCATCACCCACTTTTCACAGTACGGGCCTGAATATGGCTAATATCAGCACTTTAAAGCACGGAGTAACACTAGTTACTCCGTGCTTTTAATAGAATATCACAATAAATAGTAAAAGAAATATGAATTTCACACTTTTAAGGGTGCAGACTATCTAAGAGGGTTGGTAGCAAAACAATGAAGTAGTCTTAACTTAGATATATTGGATATTAGCATTTCTGTGAGTCTTTATTTTTTTCAAGAGTTACTCCGTGCTTTTAAGTCCGGGTGAATTTTCAAATTACCCACAGATTCTAGATATGGGAGGCATTGTTGATTATCAAGAATTAAAATGATCTAGGAGGGTTGTAGGCACCCTCTGGAGCACAGAGAAGTTAATTATTAGGGAGGATTTGCCTGCTGCTACTTAAAAGCACGGAGTAACACTGCAACTTAAAAGCACGGAGTAACACCATCTGGGACTCAAATTTGTCATAGTGAAGCATTTGGGTGTGCATGGGTGAATGGATGATCAACCATAGCTATCAAGCACTAACCCCCTGTCACTACAAGTCCTTTTGGAACATAATAACTCAATATATAGCCAGAAATAATCACAGGAGAGAAAGAAATGGCAATTGTTACTCCGTGCTTTTATGTTGTATCAAATATGCATCTGCCCCTGGAGCCTAGAGGATTGGATTTTTTTGAAAATTTTCTTTTTCCAGTAAAAGGCCCAGATGTTACCTCAACATGAGGGGTAAAATAGTTATGCTGTGGTATCTCCTTAATTACTATGTCAGGACACCAATATAATAACATAGATTGCAAATAAGTGACAAATCCACAGCAAAAAGTCTACAGTAAAAAATAAAAGATACATATCATGGTAAAATCTCTTGAATCCATCTACTTTAACATGGGCCTAATGGAAAAAATTAACTCGGACAGGCTATTGATTCCTCAGAATAAATGAGGGGCATGTAAAATATGTCATTTTTGTCATTTTTGATGTTTTTTAGGGCTTTTTTGCCTTTTGGTGGCCATAAAAGACAAAATCTTGGTCCAATACACGAAAATATTTCTTTCCCTGAAATGTTAGGATGTTTTCTCACACATGCCAAAGAATATAAGCATTTGAATCAAAAGTCTTGATTCTGTAGGCTTATGGAACTTAAATATATATGACCCATATATATATATGCATATGTGCAGCATTTATATATGCAGCATTTAACTTGATATATTATATAGCCCCTTTACATCTGTATCAAAGGACCGAGTTAATGCTCAGGACTCTCCTTAGGAGGCTCCACTGCCATATGCCAGGTAAGAGTAGTTCTCTCACTCCATAGCCCGAGTTTGACCTTCATTTTGACCTTATTCCGATCTAGATACAGCTTTATAAATGGCAGAAATGGATTCAGCATCCTTAAAATACCCTAGTTCAATATGCATACCAAGTATTGGTTCCCATGTCAGCTTTCTCAGGCACCCAGACTGGCTCCCCTACTATAGGGATAACGCCTGCTACCAGTATGAATGTCTCTGTACGCTAGTCATCTTGAACATAGAAATAAAGACACTGCATGTTGAAAAACCGTTGAAATAACAGAGAATCACTGGGACCACTAGGTGCTGGACTTTTATCGTAAAAATAACGGTCACCATTGTTTAAAGTTTACCACAATGGTGAATGAAATCTTGGCACGCAGTAGTGCCAGTGATTAACCATTATTCTAACAAAAGACGGACCTCACTCTCATTATAATGCAGTACCTAAACAATAATCATAATGGAAATTTAACTTAACTTATTTATCCCAGTGTTATTCAATTCATTTCTCCCCCTATACTTGCATGATTGATACGGTTCCATGTCCAATTTGGTTTCATGTCCAATTCAGTCCAGAGCACCAGCCCGGTCTATCTTTTCCATTTCTTACATCAGCCTGTTATACATGTGTATAACCTAAACTGGAGTCCTGTACCTCTCCTTTTCTCAGTGTCCTGGCCACCACGGAAGCTGTGGGTGTCAAGTTCCTCATCCCAGTCTGGGACCCTCTGAGAGGGTCGGGCGGCTGTATCAGCCATATCATCTTAGTGTCGAGATTTCAGGTCCAATCATTAGGAATAAGTCTATGAGAGCATTATAGAAGGGACCACAAGCGAATTTGAAGGAAAGGGAATAAGTCTGGTTAAGTCTGGTTATCATGAGATAAAAAATAAAATAGTCGAATTTCCCCAAGAAAAACTTATAAATCATTTCCCCAAAGATCAGACCAAATCTGCTAGCTGCTCTTTGTGACCAATAAATCTTCATGGGGGCAATATTTATGCTACCACTGTATCAGGTACACCTTTATATACCATTCACAATCAAAATCTGATAGAGTGCATCTCTCATATATTGAGAATAAGCAATATTAATGCTTGATAAATCCATACCTGTCTCTCATTGTACCATGTTGACCCCTGGTCAGACCCAAAGACACGGAGGCCTGACTAATAACCTTGAGTCTCCGAGTGGCACTCACCAGTAACACAGCCCCAGAGCATGGTTAGGCACTGAGGGGTGAGGTGGGATGGAGTGCATGGCTATTCACCTAGTATTTTGGATAGGGTGGAGGGTGAGTTGATTGTTATGGTATTTAGGGGAGGGGGTTAGCCCAAGGATTTTTTCTTGTAAAATCAATATTTATTTTGGGCTCATCTAATGGGCTTAAAGGAGATGGCAAGTCTGTAGCAGACTTTCCAATCTATCTTATTGTGCAATTCCCATAACCACCATCTCATTATTTTTATAAGCAAATTTGACATTTCCATGGAAATGTCCTGTTTAAGGGTGAAATATTCTAAATTAAAATAACTTTTCGCGATGGGGGTTAGTTCAGAGGGTTTCATGGATTCCTGCTATATCAGAATTATATAATGTCATTAATATTCTCTCTAAAGAGAGCCCCCATATAGCCATATAGCACCAGTTGATTTATGATGACCTCAATAAAAACACTCGACCTGCCACCTTCAGGGTCTTGTGGTCCCTACTTATAGAATGCTTCATGACACTTTGTAATGCCAGTCCATGATTTGAAGTCAGTCTAAGGTGGCTACAGAGCAAACCATACAGCTGTGTATGTATAATTATATATTTCACAAAAATGCTGTTCTTATTCATAGCACATATGAAAGTCTCTTCAAGAACCAAACTGCCACCTGGTGTGATAAATAGACAGAAGTGCACGAGTAGAGTGCCTCACTGAGGGTTATTTCACGAGTAATACCGCTTACATACGTTGGCGCCACCTGTTGTATGGTGGAGACACGTGTACTGCCCAACACCCGTGTCCTACCTCCACAATAGTGACGCCTGTGGCAAGCCAATTGTTCACCCCTAAAATCGAAGTTTCAGTATTCGAAAAACTGTTTTTCAAATCGAAAAACTAGTTGTTAGATTTGAAAAACTACTTTTTCGAATACAGAAACTTTTATTTCACTGGTAAACATTTGGCTTGCCACACTATAGCCATATCAGGGTGATATTAGGGAGTGTTCATTTTTTAACAACAGGGGGGGGGTGGTGAGTTTAGGGGGGGGCGTAAAATAACTTGACCCCTTCCGAGGGGGGGGCGTAAAATAACTTGACCCTCTCGAGGGGGAGCGTAAAATAACTCAACACCTTTGGAGGGGGCGCGATTTGTCGTGACATGACCCTACATACTGTAACTCTTCACTTTTCTGTAGAAATGCCACAAAATGCAGCAAATTACCTTTAAAATCATAAATTTTCTTGCGACACTTTGTGTCGCACCCGTTAAATCTGACAATTTTACTTCGTGAATTTTCTAAATTTTCACTTGGGGGGAGGGGAAAGAGTGTGCGCACTGTAGTCCTGCATTTGCCAGTAATATGTGTGTTTTCAACAGGCCAGTCTACCGGTGGATGGTTTCTGCTGACATAACAGACCAGACAACAACAAAAATCATGTCTGTGGAGTTTGACCAAAAACGGACATGGTTGGGCAGCCCAGGCTGGGCACCAGCCATGTGTGAAAACAGACAGTAAATTACACCATTTAAATTCTAGACCTTCAAATTTTCCAAAAGAAAATCTGTTGCCTCGTATCCCAGCCCAGTGGCAGTGGAACCAGGAGGGCAATGTGCCCAGGTCCCCCAACTTTAAAGTTGGGGGGGGCCAAAACATAATTTTTGTCCCCCTTAACTTTTTGGGAAACAAACTCAGAAACCCCTAGAAAACACTAATCTCAGGATAAAATTCCAAAATTTTCTCAAATGGCAAGCTCAAACTCCATCAGAACACATCGAATTAAGTATAAATTCTCAAAAATCTCTAAAGATCATTCAAACCACTCTGAATGCGCCAATTTTAAGCGGAAAGTCTTGACTTTTCGGGAGCCTGCGGCCCCCACACCCCTATTTGTAACTCCCTCCCATCAACACCAACTAGATTTTGGGACCTGGCCCCCCCCAACTTTATCCACCTTCCGCCGTCCCTGCAGCCTTGATCCCAGCCCCCCAAAGATGAAGGCTGATGCAAATTATTTGGTATTTAGATAGTTTAACATCTGCATAGCAATCCTAAGCTATCCAGAATTACACAAGATGAAACTGGTTCCTCACTTGTTCAAATCTATAAAAATGAGGAAAAATCCAAATCTAAGCCTTAATATATTTTGTGCCAAATAGCACCAGATAGCACAGTTTCAAGTCTGGATGTTCAAAATTTTCCACAATAGTCTTCACATTCAAAAGGACAGGGGCTGAATATACTGAAGCCTAGGCCTTCAATACTTACCCCTTGAAAAATATGTCCCAGTGCCATTGACTGAGGAGGATTCCAGATCTGAGCCTTTATACAGTCATGTTTACCGAAATAGGCCTACACTAGATTGCCCTATTTCAAGTCTAGCCCTTCTAAAATCTTGCCTTTTAAAAGATGAATTTCCAGCACCATCAACAGAGGATGAATACTGGTCTGAGCTTTAATATATTGTCAAAATTCATTATTTCAAGTTTAGACCTTTAACATATTCCGAAGCCATAGCCAAAGATTTCTGCAGATTGGACTTCCATATTATTGTGATAAAGCACCAGGGTGCTCTTCATGTTGGTGGGCTGTTACCCTCATGCTTATACAAGGCCCCAGTCTTTACAATTGCCCCAGCCTATAGATGATAATATGGGTATGGCCCTGCTCTAAGGGGCTCTAAAACCCAGTAACAGCAGACCCCTAGACCCCTGCCAAAATCAATCAGAATGCACCCTTTCAAGTCTAGACCTTCAGAATTTATTTTATTGGATATGGCCCCAAGCCCACTTGGTTTGACTGCAGCCCTTTTCTCGCAGTACTTAGGGTAACATACTTTGACCTCACTATATTGGCCTCTTTTGGAAATTGTGAATTTACTACCCAGTAAGGATGCCATTGATATCCCTCAAATTGATATTACAAAACTTACGGAATTGCCATCAACAAAATCGTCTTATCAATGCACCCTTTGATTGGCAGGTAGAGGAACAATTTATTTATCTAAAATTGAAAAACGTTTGTAGTAATTCCAACTAGAATCTAACATATTATTCGGTTGAAAAAAGGGAACTGTTGTAGGCCTATTAAATGTTGGATGAAATGTTAGTGTGGTTTGCATTTCACTCCTGTAGTTCAATACATGAACCTAGTCCAAAACCCAATAACAGAAACCAAAATAGTGATCATGAAATCTACTCAGGGTGCTTCATCATTCGAGATAGGTTTTTACCAACTGTTCATTTCAAACTAGGACTAAACTGCCCTGTTGGTTGACCAGGCCACCGGCTTGGATCAAGGCCATTCATTTTTAAATTTAACCTTGAGAGCAATACCTATAAGGAATGATTGACTTGTAATGTTGGCATTTATGGAACATAAAACTGAATAGTAATAGATTGTATTGAGTAACATTATGGTTATTCAGAATTCTCAACTTGTGGGTGTACAATCCAGCCAGGATTCAACCAGCTATTCCTATAAAGCTTTCAAAATGCACATAAATACACCATTTGACTTTTAGATTCTAATTCAGCTAGGAGACGGATATGCCCCTCTGACCCCCTTCTGAGGCACTGCACTTTGAGTACGGTTATGATTTCCTGGGTAGATATTGTGTCCCTAATATTCACTTAAATTTGATGAATCCATAGATCAAAATTAAAACTTGCAATTTGTGTATTTAATGGCCATTTCTATGGGTATATTTACCATAGAAGCCCTCCCTTAAGACAACCTCACCTTTAAGACAACCCCCTTGTATTTGAAAAAACTGTAAAAGGTTTTCTCTTTAAACCCATTCAAGAAACCCCCGCCATTAAGACGACCACTTTGTTCAGGAAAATATATCCCAAAATAAGTTTTTTTTTACAATACATGCCATGAAGCAACATAGGGATAGGCATTGTAACTATATCCTATATATGAAATATAGATTCATTTCTAGGTAGCTCTGACGTGAAACAGCACAATTCAACACAAATTGATGCAGAAAAATTGAAGGGGGGGGCGCAAAATAACTCAGCCCCTCCTGAGGAGGGGGCGGATTTTAATTTGGCCCTTCCAGAGGGGGGGGGGCGCAAAATAACTTACGCGTCAAAACGAAAACTCACCACCCCCCCCCCCTGTTGTTAAAAAATGAACACTCCCTTAGGGTTGTTTGAACAACTATTTTTTCGATTTGAAAAAAACAGTTTTTCAGGGGTGAACATATCGCATGCCATAGACGCCTATCAGTACTGCTGTGCACTGTATGTCGCCAAAGGCTGTGTCAGGCTCGTCCCATCCAACCACAAATAGGGTAGATTCACCACTTTCAGACACTCGTTTCCAGTGTGAACATGACCCTTTTTTATTTTGAGATGAATGCCTTTCAATCTGAATCATTTCTTACCTAATGATACATATAGAAAGGGGAAACCCCCCTCTTTATGGAATAACAACGATACAATTTGTTATGATGAGTTATCTATGCAAAATTAGCAATCAAATATTTGGAATTCAAAATTCACCTCAAGCCGGACACCTGATTTTAAGATTCCCCTGATGTCGGACACTTCCTTTTCCCATTGTTTTCACGGATAAAGGTGGGGTAATTTATCATTTTCTCATGGTAGGGATATCCACATTGATAGGGGGCTTGATATCTACCACATTTATTCTGGGGTTATCCCCATAGAATACTTTTACAGGGGTATTAATCATTGGCTATGTTGGATCAAAATGAATATGACCTAGATGAGTGTTTAAAACATTGATTGAATACTAGTTTTTGCCGGAAGGTATAGAACACTGTTATGGAATAAACATAACCACTATAAAAGGCATATTCCTGTAGAAATACCATCGTTGTATAAACAATAATAGGTATAAAACTAGTTTGATATTATGGATCTGGGCAATGTAGTATGGAGGTCTATGTTACCTCTTATGGTAAATATAATGCACATACTTTTTTTACTGCATCTTAAGGTAACTTTTCCTAACTCTAGATGCGATCTTTGATCATTTTCTTTTAGGATGTACCTTAGTTTGTTGAATACACGAAGAAACAAGTGTCCGACTCCTGGTGAAATTGGTGTCCGACTCTAGGTGAAATTACATAGTCAATTTAAATTAGCTTCAAATAACAATCTGCAATATTTTACACTTCTATTTGAAATATGTCGATTTGCCTAAGGAAAGGAATAGGTTTCATCTAATATCTGCATGCATGAAAAATATCTAAGCACATAGTCACAATGAGGGAATTTGTAAAACTATTTTTCCATTCGCCTCATAATTCGAGTATCAAAATAACAAAATATACTAGGATTTTACCGCACTGATAAACATGTAGATATCTATATTAGGTATGCACCCCTTTCATAGAATGAAAGGGAAACATATGGACCTTCATTTTAAACCATAGTTTCCATTAGGTTTTATATATTTTTATCATGAATTTACTGGTTAAAAGTGTCCGACTTATGGTGTGTGTCCGTCTTTGGGTGAATCTAGCCTACATTGTATTCACTTGGGTGAGATTTAGCGATGATGATGAACATTATTCGTATGGGTAAAGTTTTGAGGTCAAAATCCCTTTAACAAGATTAAAGGTGGTCGCACACCTGTGTGAAAAAGAAACTAATTAGTGTCCCTCGGGGTCTGTCTGACTGTGTGTCTCTATGCCTGTCTCTCTGTCTCTTACAAAGTACTTAAAACCAAACGCTTACGTTTGTGTTGGAACAGACAGTGGTGTCCTTGATGCCATGGTTTCTGAAATAGCCAACATTTAAAGTAACGACTGATCATGGTGTTGGTTTATGACATACCCATCTGGGATATAGCCACATGGAAGTAACTGAAGCGTCCCTGGCCGTTGATTACATGGTCAGAAATATGTGCCCAGTTAACGCATCGATCAGATGGTTATGTATAAGCCTACGTGTTAGGTAGATGACGACGTATCACAATATAACAATAACATGTGCAGTGATCATGATGCAATAGACACCCTGGCTACCCTGAAGCTTCTGTGAACAGCTGACAGCTTATATTTATTATATCCAGCATCTCTGACAACCTGATGAAGACTGATTGCATGACCAGGGGGTGAAAACATGTTTTCACCCCTCTTGTGCACTCTAAGAAAAGTGTTCCGTTAACACACGTTTTTGCAGCCTCTTTTAATACACATTTGTTGTGTAGCACACTAAACACTACTCAAAGTGTGTTGATCTCAAAACCGTGTTGCCCTGTTACTCTACTCAAAGTGTGTTACCTTTAAATGCATGTTCACGCAACACACATATTTTAGAGTGTAGAGGGTCAAATAAATGTCACTTGTGCATCACTATGCTTCAAAGGGCCCGTGTGCGTCAATTTTTAACCCATAGGGAGGAGGGTTAAATTTTTTGACCCTTTGACCAGGGGGGGAGTGAAAATACTGATCTGCTGGTAGGGGGGGGGGGGCGTTTGATCACATATCCCATTTAACCGCCAGCCATAGGGACCATGGGTCTGATTTATAACAACTGCCATATCCATCAGGTAAAAGTCATGATTCATGGTCTGACGATCATAAGGACTTTCTTTCAAAAGAAATTACATTAAAATAAATTGAAATATGTATCTATGCAACACCTATTGACGATGACGAGTACCCTCGTTAATTGCAAGATATGATACTATTGATGATTACTTTTTTATGACAGACACGGCAGTTATGGATCAGACCCATGGTCCCTATGGCTAGCGCCAAAATGGGACGTGCTTCATGAGTACATGAGAGTGAATTCTGATGATTCCTGCACAAGAAAAGAAATGCAAACCCACAAACAAAAATGGTATTACCTCATGGTCTTCATACAACACGTTCTGGTATCAACAGATGGAATTTGGACTGCAGTAAATATCGCATCCAACATGACAACCCCCACTAAATGCAGTGGCCCATGCGGAAATGATGACAATCCAGCCGTTATAAAGTAACAATAGAAAACTGTTGAACGTGGTTGACACCCAGCTGGATGTGTTTCTGCATCATTGCTGCACACACATTGTGACAGTGTGGTAACGGAACACAGCAGTAGCCAGAGCCATATAAATACATCCCTGACGTCTAGCACTGACACATCATTCCGAGCAGGAAACCTTCCAACGCCTCCTCCACATCCGCCGAGGACCAAGGCTCAGCCATGATAGTTGCCATTATACTCGGGGCCTGCCTCGTCGCAGCCAGTCATGCCACCATCAGTGAACGTAAGTCTTCATCTCTTACTCGCCATCAAACTAGCTCATTGACTTTGATGTAGAACGGAAAGGGTATAGGTTAAATTTTGAGAAAAATGGAAAGAGAATTTTATAGAAAGAAGTATAATTGAGTCACATCAATCATTTTACATACTTCCATATGTATACAGCTTGCATAGCTCACATAGGTTGACGACACATACTCTTTCATTATACATGACATGTATAGATTAGATTAGATTTTCATTTGGCAAGTATGTCGCATACATTATGGGCGTTTTTCAATAGATGCCAATGTGATTACCAGTCTCATTTGAGTAACTAGTCTCAAGTCTCTTTTGAGTTCATTTCCAGTCTTGTTGTCACAGTTCAGAGTCCTAATTCAGAGTCATAACTCAAGTTGATTTTGAGGTAGACAGTTGTTGGGTAGTGACTAGTTTGTCCCACAGTCGCGCTCCCCTGTATTCAGGACTGTTCAGGTAGCAGTCCTTTACCAAGCGCTTAAACCCGCAGGTCTCGGTATCCCTCCAGCTGCAGTCGGAGTGGAGGTGGGACAGGTACTCAGCGCTATATATAGGGGCACTGGGCCTTTAAGGTTGATCGCTACTCATGGAATATGGACTACTGCGCGGCTTTTTGCGCATATAGATTAAACCTGTCAGAATGAGCCAATATTAGTGGACCGGATACATATACATTCCCACTAAGCCATATTCAAATATTGGACAATTCTGAGCAAAATTGAGCATTTTATTGCACTTTGAATATTTGATATATTTGGAGCCAGGGATATTTGCTATTTTTAACATAATTATTTTAGAATATTGGAATTATTTACCAATAAATCATTATTGAAATTACTGTGCTTCAAACAACCAAGAGTATAAAGTATATACATTTTTGACCCCGATCCTTGGCTTTTAACCCATTATTTTGGCCTTTAAATATGAGATTTAGACAGTTTTTGTCCTATTTTTTTAACTTTAAAGGCTCAAAACCCTAAAAATATGTGCGGGACCCCCTTTCAAAATTACTTTATTATGTTAGCAAATGGTCTGAACTATTTTTTGAGAAAGTAAAAAAAAAAGTCTATGGATTTTTTTGCTATTTTTTAAGATTTTGTTGAAAAATTTTGCATCAAATTTAATCAATCGTCCTATAACCACCACTTTTTTTTCACAAAAGGGTTGTTTTTAGACCATAATTTTATTTTTCCCATCTAAGGACACAATATAGGATTATTCATTTCAAATATAACATTGATGTGGGCAGTGATTCACTAAGAAAAACATTGTGAAGATTTCCCAATTTTTGGTATTTTTTGCCAAAAATTGAAAATACTTTTTTTTTTTTCAAAAATCTGTATAAAAAAAGTTGCTCAGGACCCCCCCCTATTTTTTTACATTTTCCATTGCTTAATGATCTAAACTACCATCAGGCAAAAGATTAGGAAATTCTATGGATGAAAAGTTAAGAGAAGCGATCAACCTTCAGCTTGAACTTTGGTCATCCTTCCCCACGCAGCACCTGGGTGGGTACCACCAAGTTGTCGTATGAATACTAAACCCCCAATGTATCTGTATAGGCCGAACCCCAGAGGGCGATTTATGCTGGAATGTCTCTGTGAATTGGTAATCTGTTGTGAATTTGGTAACTCCCTCCATACGCAATAGATGTAACTACAAAATAAAACTGCAAGGAATCTGTTGCAAATTGGCACAAAATAAGATCTAAACAATTAGATATTTTTCTTTGCTTAACAGGGAAATCTCTGCGAATTCATTATGGACATGATACATATCATCTGGAAAGTCAGGGGGCCACTCCCTATTTCTGATGATACACAAACAACATTTTACAACCATTTTTCATAAATAATACATATAATCTGCCCACCGCTAGACCTACATGATGTATTATTTCAAAGGATAAATTAATGGATAACCGTTCTATAGTGAACCAACTTTAAGCACATGAAGTATGAAGTAACTCCCCCCATATGCAACACTCAATCCGTACATGTATATATAGAGTTAATTTATTTATTGAATAAGTTTAATGACCATAAATCATGTAAAGGTTTAACACGTTCTGCCAGTACGGTCAGGGGGAAAATATACAGGTTATGTACATGTAATATGTGCAAGTGTTCCTTTTGTGTTGGTTCCTCATTGTTATAGGACTACTATGTTGCCTCTCTTAGGTGCAACACCGGCGAGTCCAGCCGTAGTTCAGGTTTTCATTCATAGAACAAGCGTACATACATATAACAGTTATCATAACATAAGACAGTTCCTACTTTTAATCTCATTTTAGGTGACTAATACCCAAGTAACATGCCCAGCTGGGGCCCAGTTGGGTTTGCCTTGGGCAACCTTGGGCTGGACTGGCTGCGTTTTGGGCTGGGCAAATCCATGGGCTTTAGTGGGGCCCCAGTTGGGCTAAGTGAATTTTGCAACATGCTTTGTAAATATCCACAATATTTTGAATCAAACTCTCCATTAAAAAGATTGCAGTCCACTAAGCAGAGATTCTGTGCCATGTACATGTGTACAGTGGGATTTGACACTTGCAATAAGCTGTGAGAACCCTTGCGATTTGGAGTATAAGCAAGGCTCCTAGAATGCAATAGGCCTAGAATGCAAAGGGTTACTAGTCATACATTACCCTGTGGGATTTGACCTATAAATAGTATGAGACAAAATGTGACGAAACCTGGGAAATCGTACCATTAGGGGGAATAGCCATAAATGCTCTAAACATGATATTTCAGGAGATATAGCTAAAAATGTGAATACTTAAAAGAAAATGACCTTAGACTAACTTTTTCCAAGGAATCTTTTGAAGCTATTATCAAAATTCTATTTTCATTCTAAATTGGTCTTATTTGGAATGTGAAAAGAACGTTTTTAGCCATTTTTAGCCCATTTGTTGATATTTGGTTGCCATGGCAACCATCGATTCATTCTTTTGGAATAAAAATTATCCCTATCCGATTGCCCCATCCATGGGGATTTCAGAACTGAAAACAGAATGCCAATATTCCCACCAGATCCAAATCTATGTACAATAATATGCATTTATTGGTTTAATTTCTAATAATTATGATTTATATGGATTATTTGAAAATAGATTGATATGTAATTGCATTGCAGTCTATTCTGAATTCCTACATGTCCCTACCATCCCATGTTTGAGATGTCATTTCTCAGCAACTATTTCAAATATTTTGATGCTTGGAGCATCAAATTGTAGCTGAAGACATGAACTTAAATACAGGTGTTTTCCCCTAATGTCACGTTTTCCCACATTTTGTCACAAATTATTGCCTTACTAATGATCTTACTTAAGAAGAGAGGAGGATATGAGGTATAATGATGATGATAGGGGTTTCCACATACATGAAACCTTTCTCACGACATCTCTTAATCTAACAATTGGTGTAGATATAAATACAAATACACAACCTGAGGGAGATATATGTCCATCTCTATCAAGTACGTCTGTACTGACCGTTGGTTTAAATTTATTTCAGCTTCATGCGATCCAAAGTGGCTTATGAGTGATGATGCTTCTTCTAATATAACGAAGGAGCAGTTGTTTCCCTGGTATCCAAGAGGGAGTCGGTTAAATTCCGACAATGCATTTGCCTTGATGCTTGAAGATGGGGATGGCATAGACCTTCAGAGAAGGAGCAAAATTGGACTTACAAACTTATGGAGGGGGATAAACCCCGAAATACCGGTAAGTTACCCCCAACATGTTATTTTTAGAATCACAAGAGGTAGGTATCAACTGATTGTTATAGAGCAAGTTTGACTTTGGAGGGTCGAATCCCTAGGACAAGTACCCACTGGACATCTACCCCCCGGGCATCGACCTCCAAGTCATCTACTCCCTAGGTCATCTAGCCCCAGGCCATCTACCCCCTAGGTCATCTACCCCCTTGGACTTTTCCCCCCAGGACTTCTACCCCCTTGGACCTCTACCCCTTTGGACTTTTCCCTCTAGGAGTTCTACCCCTTGGGGACATCCACCACCTCCATATGCACATATGGTTGAGTCACATCAAAGGGGGGGGGGGGGGTAGTTGTCCCCTGGGTTAGAAGTCCTAGAGGGTAAAAGTCCAAGGTGGTAGATACCGGGTCGGCTTATATAGGGGGGAGGTAGTGTGTCATCCTGTTATCTAACTTTCCTTAATTTGCTTTTTGAATTATAGCTTCAAAGAACGACCAAAGATGAGTATGTTTCGAACTATTACTACAACGTACTATACAAAAGTTAGTTTGTAGGCTCAGCCCATCTGGGCTCCCACTGGTAGCCCTGGTCAATAATGACCATTTCCCAAATATAGGCAAGAGCAGCTTGCCCAAGTCAAATCATGAGCTCATTGATCCTATGAGGACATATGTGATGGACGGAATGGACGGACTGATGGACGGATTGATGGACGGGAGCGGAAAGTGATCCGTCTGTCCATTTCGTCCATCAATCTGTCCAGTTTGAGATGGCGGGATGGACGGACGGACCTTGGTGGTAGTGGGTTTTGTCAAATATGTCCAGATCCCTGCTTTTTTGGACGGATTTTATGGATGGACGGTCGTTGGTGGAGCTTAAGCTGCTGTGTCAGAATTGCACGGTGGAGTACGATAATTAGATTAGAACCAAGTTCAAACTAATTTAGAAAACAAACGAGGTATTCATAAAAAGGTGTTTCTAGTTTCTACCTATACTAGGCAAGACAGTAAGAGTTTCACAAAGCCCCAGGAATCCTCGGATATTTTATTATGGTGACATTATTGGGGTCGAGGGAATGGGGAAGGGAGGGGAGATATATGAGGTGAATGTATACAGTCAACCTACTTGTTAAGTTAAAGTCCATCCAGTACGATCATCCCACTGGCACTAAATATAATATGGAAATTCACTTGCAGGCAATCATCAGTGAGATCAAAGTATTCGGAATCAGAATGCAAGACCTCAGCTACCTGAAAGTCAAGGAGAATGGCCGATGGAGAAGAATCCACTCAATCAGACAAAACACAGGCGACACTGTCTCCTTCGATGTCCCCGTCGAGACCACTGCTATCAAGATGAAGCTGAATCAGGGGGCAAGTCGCTTCAGGATGAACCTCAAAGGTTGCGCAATCAGGACACCAGGTCTAAGCAATGGCTATTAGGATAGGACATCCTAACCTGACAAGAGCCATATTCCATATTTTCATTGTATGTAAAGTCCTCGTCATTAAAAATGTAGTTGACATTGGACTGACTTGTAACTATTCCTAAGTATAATCTGAATTCGGCTTAATTGGATTTAAGCGTCTCATTCAATAAAGGTTAACAGTCAGAAAGGTATCCCTCTGTGTATTTGTGTTTTGTGTTCCCCCATTTACATTATCAAGAGATAAAAGCATCAACAAGATGAAAACTGCATCTACCATTTTGAAATTAGCATTATTTGTAGAATGACAACAATGTATGCTAGCTGGTTACAGTTGGACCATTATTATAAGCACAAGGTAGCGTTTGTACCCCAGTACGCCCCGTCTTACATACATTATTACGTATAACCACAAAGTAAAAGCTTACAAAGTAGGAAATGAAAACAGTCGTGTACAGTGTTAATGTTTCCTTACTCCTTACTGACGACAAAACATAAATTATGGTTCTGCTACTTCTGAGCAAACAAACAGTTTAATTGATGCTGTCCTCTGGGAATCAGATACATAGGGCAGTTAAAATATTGATGTGCTGCATGTGCGTTTATATATTGTGTCCCTGTATTTAGTAAGAAAAATAATTACCCTACAGAAAACCCCACTGGATTAACACTGTGCTTATGGCAGAAAACACTTGGAGAGCAGAAAATTGACAGTTGACAGCCATGATTTTCAATATATACAGGAAAAATGATTTAACTTTTGAGAAATTTGATGAAAACTATCTTTTTTTGAAGTAGGACTTTTTGGGGCATGACCCTTGTCAGCCACCTAACATTAATGATGCTTGCAATATTTCTCCTTGCACCTTGTTTCCAAAGTCACAGGGTCTACACCTATTACCTTAATTCGAATTAAGGTAATCCAACATAGCCGACAATGAGTTTAGTCCATTTCTATTTCATTGTATTGTAGTGAATACAGAGGTATCTGAACCCTCTTCTTTGGACAATGAGTAGCAGAGGTAATATATCTATGCATGGAATTGGTGTACATGCCCTAGTTTTCACATAATACCTATTTCAATATATCAAGAGTATCTCTGTAATTCACTCAATGGTATTACCACAATTCTATTTTGTGTTCTGCCAGGTATCACCATAATTCAGTTGATAGTGTATTACTGTAATTCACTTCATCGTATTACTGTAATTCTGAAGCTGTATAGCACTACATGTCTATGTTTTGTCATTTATCTAATCTGTAATTGGTGCTTAAAGAGCTTATAATGGACACACATTCATACAATATGTATACACCCTGTCACTGTAGGCTGGACACTGTGAATACTTCCACATAAACAACATCATTGACAGTTATATTGGACTCACTGTGAGGGGGGATGGTCAACAATTGTGAGCAGCCAAGCAGAAAGGATGGTCCCCGCGGGATTAGTTCCGATTTTAGCCACCAGGGGGCGCCACTATGGCCTAAAATGAAAGAATTAGGCTAAAAATTGCTCTTAGGTACTTTTTTCTGGAGAATTCAATAGGATTACATAAAACATTCCATTTTTGGTAAAAAGCTTCTATATTTGGAAGGTAAAAGGAATGTTTTAAAGCCTAAATGGGTGTGCTTGTTGATATGTGTTACCATGGAAACATGATTTTTATTCCAAATAGAGGAAATTAAGACATAAATTGATAGAATGATTTCTGAGGATTGCCATGGTGAAAACAAAATTAAATTACCATTCCTAGATCGAATTTTATGACTTAAAGAATGAAAATGTATCATAAATTTCTAAATATCATAAATAATGCTAATTAAATAGGGATATCCTGGAAAATATGAGACATAGAGCTTATTGAGCTTTTGGAAAGGGTGATGCCCCCACATATTCATGAAGCCATTTCTCAAAAACTAGAAATAATATCTTCTGGTGTAATATATCATTGGAAAGCTTATGACATCAATGTCAAAGATGGCTTTTTCCTCGGAGTACCCTTTTCCCTTGCCTGTACACAATTATTGCGACTAGTATACCTAAAATTACTTACATTTTATTTTTATTTTATTTTCAGAGTTGCCTTAGTTGCTATGCTATTGCTGTGAGATGAGCAGTGGCAATTATGAGTTAATTGTGAGGCACAGTGTAATTCATCATCTCCAGCACCCTTTCAACCAGGGGGAAAATGAATTTTGACCCCTCTTGAGATATGCATACAGTGCTACTTTAGTGAGAGCAAGAATTACAGTGATACTTTAGTGAGGGCCAGAATTACAGTGATACATGTCCATGTGATTGGTATTTTGCTCCCTGATAGTGAATGGTTCATACCAAAAGGTGGGGAAGACATGATGTTAATCATGGATACAAATTCTATTAATGTGGAAAGCAAACATGGCATTTTAACTCTTCCTTTCCCGATCGCGCATTTATGCGATTTTTTGGCCGATTTTGAGCCCCCTGCCATCTTCTCAAAAATTGCTTCAAAGCTTAGATTTTTTGGATTCTCACTATTTGCTATATAGTCTCCAGGGACCCTGAACCATTTATCTCTGTTAATATTTTCCTTCATGAGGTTGGCTTGCCAACTTGAGGGACAATCAACCCGATTTATACCCATATTTAATCGATTTTCCAGGTAAAAATCATTAAAAATGTAGGACAATATGATTTTTTTTGTAAAACATGCTTTAGAGAGTTTTTCACGATTTAAAAGATGGTACTAATATTTCCCATTAATTTTGGTGTGATTTTGGTCAAAATATTCTTGCCATAGCAACAGATATGCTAGAAATAATGATTTTGTGATTTATTGGTTGCCATGGTAACCATATCAGATATGGCCGTCATGACCATTCCACATACAAAATCTGAAAATACCTAACAAAACCTACAATATGGTATTTATTCCATCTCAATTGATGAAGGGGATCCTGAAATATTGCAGTTTGAATATTGGTTCAAGATACACTTTTTTTATATTATTGCTATTTTGATAGAGCCATATCTTGCTTATTTATATAGATATTGGAAATTAGGGTACGACCCTTTTTAGTCAACATCCTTAGTTCATAGTATAATTACTCCACTTGTAATTTGAATATTTACATAATTCCAAAAGTTCTGAAATGCTCATGCCATCATCTATAGTCCAAAAATCACCCAAAAATGATCCGGGAAAGGAAGAGTTAAAAGCAGGCAACCAGGTAGAAATAACATATATCCTAGAATTATGGTAATACCTACCAATGAATTACAGTGATACCCTATGTTAATTGCAAACGGAATTAAGGTAATACATGTAAAAACTTTTCAACCCTGTCACACACAAACCATGCCATTTGGCCTCTAAAATGCTACACCAATGGCAATGTATATCTCCTATAAGTATATCTGTGCAATAACGTACCAGGAAACGTCTTGATGTTTCGTGGATATAATAGTAAGACTAAACATCAGTGGCGGGAACGTCAACCGGTAGTGACCGGGTAACATGTTAGCGCGCATGCGCGGGGTTCAGCTTCCGCCTTGCTCGGCTCAGGTAGCCATTGTCGTTTGGAAACTGGAAGAGAGAGCAGTCACCAGCGTAGAATTTTTTGTTGTGCCTGTGTTAAGGCTGTTAGAAGGCTGGGATTGGCTCTAGAGGAGTATCAAGGTGGAAGGAAGGATCGGTGAGCAGAAAGGAGACGAGTAGCAAGTATAGACTGTGTTTGGGCGTGTTATTCGTCGAAAAGTGACTCGTAGGACACCGGTGTGTGGTGTCGCCATCTTGTGTGAAGAGCGTGCACGATTAATGTAAACAATTGGTATGCCGAGTTGTGAAGCCTGTGCTAAGCATTACGATGGCCGTACAAATCCGAAGAGTCGATTATGTAGGAGTTGCGCAGGGCTGCCGGTTGAAAACCAAGTTATGCATAGTACAACGAATGCTGGAGCAAAATCAGATGATTGTGGAGCTCAGTTGCAAAATAGAGTCAGCGCCTCAGGATTGGATAAAGAGGAAGAAGCTCTGCGTAGTGGACGCTATTCCACTGACGGAGGTAGATATGGACTATCAGATCAATTTGATTCAGAGAGAAGTGGGGGCTATGTTGGTAGCACAAAGGACAACCCGTCAGGAAGTGTTTTTCGCCCATCATCAGCAGTGATGGGTCATGATGAAGAGGTGTCTAGAAGGGCAACTGCGTCAGTGCTTGAGAGTCTTCAGGGGGAGTTGGAGATGGAGCGACAGCAATGTATATCTCCTATAAGTATATCTGTGCAATAACAGCTCATATAATTGCTTCTAAGTAGGCTAGATCAACTGCCTTCTATGTGTTGCCAATGTCCTAAATGGCTACCTCCTTTTAGCTTAATTCGAATTAAGGTAATAGGTCTAGACACTGTAAGTAGGGGTGTTGGCCGGGTGTTGGCCGATCAAGTATTACCGTTCCACTTGTCATAGTTTATAAATGATAGTCATCTTGACATTGACCAGCTTTAACTTCCACCCTACCCTACACATGATGGGTCATACTATAAAATCCCGCGTATAATCCGCACCTCGCCTATAACCCGCACCCAGACTTTGGGAGAATCTTTTAACCCGCACCTGGGGGCTGAAAATCGCCGTATTAGTACTGTATTATACAGCCTCGTATTCCCAGCTAACAAAAAACGTTTTTAGAACGTTTCAAAACGTTTGTATATGGTTTAGAAGAAACGTTTGAGAGAAAACGTTTTGAAACGTTTTTAAAACGATCGGAAACAAAAATATTTGTGAGAAAAGGTTATCTAAGAGTGGTACCTACAATATTACTTAAGGGTAATCCCAGTGAACACTAACATGTTGCTTGATGTTTCTGAACGCAGTTTCCAGGTCCCCATTAGGTGCCCCATTAGCACTTGATCTCCTTTTCCAAGAACAAGTTTTCAGCTGAAAACGCCTTCTATTAAAAGCCCAGAGACATGTCTTTTGTGTCCAGAGACATATTCATATCTCTTATAACAAGGAGTTATCACCTCTGGAATTGTAGTCAGAAGCTGGAGACAAACAAATCCTGTCACATGACCACTATCTTTGACCACAAATTAAAACAAGGATTTTTCACCTCAAAATGTCTTCTTATAGAAGGAGATCATGTGCTAATAGCCTGTTATTAGGGATCTTTAGCAAACCCGATGTAGCTCATGTAGTGGATGCTCTCAGCACTGCCATGTCTGCGTTTGATGTGTTATGTTGGGTTTGCTAAATGTCCCTATTGGCTATGTCCTTAGTATGGACGTTAAGCAGACCTGACGTAGCTCATTAAACGCAGGTGTAACAGTGCTAAAAGTGTAGCATACGTCTGCGTAAAATGGGCTACGTTGGATTTGCTAAAGAACCCTGGTATCATGATAAGTCCGTTTCCAGGCCCCTTTCAGGGTCCATTTCAGGCTTATGTGAGCCCACAACCAGCAATCTCCTTAGCTCAATAAGGAGAGCCTGGAGCTCCCAATCAATGGATCCTGGGTTTGATTCTGAGCCTGGCTTTTAGATGGTCATTCAAATTCGTCTGCAAAAGTTAACAACCAAACCTTTTGCAAACCTTTTGCAAACGAATTTTTCCAAACCTCTCCAAACGTTTATAAAACGTTCTATTGCAAACATTTTTGGTGTCAACGTATTAACGTTTTATAAACGTTTTTGCCAAACGTTTGTTAACCTCCTACACACGTTTTCCAACCGTTAGGAAAACGTTCTTTTGTTAGCTAGGTTACCCGCCCCTAGAATAGTGTATAACTTGCACTAGAGGTTCGCGTATAACCCGCGGGTTATACGCGGGAATTTACGGTAGTGGGCAAACCGATTAGACTATCGCAGGTTAGACTATCGCATTTATTATATAAATAATATTTGTAGATGACTCTTGGGATACATTGGTTATTATTGTTCAGGTGGAGACTTGGCGGGGGTCACATGAGAGCATTCTCAATATTAAAATGTTATATTCAATATCAAACCTTCAATATTGATAAGGGTTGACCCCTCCGGCTACAACAACGGATGAAGGTAGGTGCTAATATCTAGACCCCTTATCTCCTTGTTGTCAGGCAAATATCAATAGTAGCACGAGGTTGTGACACCTTCAGAGAGTGAGAGTATCACCACTGTAGTGGGGGATTTTAACATACACACATACATTGTGTTTTATTGTCAAAGAGGGACCCTGACAACAATGGATGAGCGTCAACCCTTGCTGCAAAACACTCAACAACCCCCATATGGAGATGTGGGACGGGATTCAGGAAAGGCGGCAGCAGGGGGAGGCCATGGTAGTCACACCAACACACTACCCACTGGTACAGAACACGATGCAGCAAAGAAGGGCAAGTGGCGTTTTCCTTCACAGCCAAAAATATTTTTTTAACCTGTTTTGAGCCTGTCTTGTCTGACTATTTTAAAGGAAATTGTAACAAAATTTTAGGAAAACTATTTTCTAAAACTACAAGTAGTCATTTGTCCGTCAGGCGAGTTTTATTCATCTTATTTTCTTTATTTTTGGCTGTGTTCTCGTAGCATGTGCGTTGAATATAATGAGACAAGACACGCGTAATTATAATGTGGAACTTTTAGAGCAGGCATGAAGCATGACCCATTTCTCAAGTTTGAACAATTTATTCTGCTTAATATTGCTTAAAGAACCAGTGACACGATTTTTACATAGTTTCTTTTCCCCACCACTATATAAACCATAACCAGTCTGTACCCTTCACGTATATAAGGGTATGGATACTCCCACTGCAGTCATACAGTAGGCCACCGCCCCCTGCACCTGCACCCAGCCCACACCCAGCCCACCTGGCGTTATCAGCTCTGGCCATCTTGTGACGTCACGGAGGGCAGGCTGATAAGGGTGCCCTTCATATAGTGGTATACCATGTATGCACTAATACTTGGGGTAGGTAGGCCTAGACCAGGCTAGCCTACACAACCACAGCCGGAAACTGCCTGGGCAGGGGACGATAATACGGGAGTTAGTAACCTGAATAGGGCCTACAAGAGGATATGTTAGGTCCAAATGTTGCTTCAGGGATATCGCACATATTCTGAGGACTCGGAAACTGAAGGAATTTTGCAAATATAAAAAATAAGCTTCTAAACATGCCCTCCCAAAATCGACCATAAGTTTTACAAGTACCATGCCTATCACATTATACAAGCCCCTCCCCACACAAGCTAGATCCCCAGTATTTGTATCTGGTAATAAAATGTTATATATTTTTTCAGTCATAACATTTTTCTTTAGGGAATGTTCAAATAGGACGTTACCCCATACTAGTGTACTTTCGGTAACATAGGCCTACTGAAAAAATCTAGGTAGGGTCGGACCCACTTTTTTATTTTTTTTATCTTTTTTTTACCATTTTGACCAAAATAACATTTTCTTAAATATAGCATTTCCGAACAAAATCTCAGAAAAGCGGTTAGGGTCAGTCCTGTTTTGCTAGGAACAGAAGCACACTTTTTGCTGTCTACACTTTCCCGGGAACCCTCCCTTCCCAGTTCTGGAGAATTTCCCCAGTCGTGACTCGGGAAATTCCTAAGAATTTCCCAAGTGTTTGTTCAGTGGGTAAGGTCTACCTGGTGGTGAGGCATTGTCCCATTAGAGAAAGTTAAGAGTACTGTTTAGTTAGTGCTGCTGTTATATAATTAGGGGGCTCCGCCCCTGCACCCCCATTTTATTATTTTTCTCCTTTTCTTCTTTTTTTTTTGAAATATCAGAATAGCTAGAAAATTAAAAAATGTATATCAGGCATATAAAGTTCTGCTCGACATGGGATTTGCACCCAGCTTCTGGAAGTCCAAACCAGAAATACCATGTACTAAAGGACCTTGACCACTATGTCTGGCTGTGAGTCTTGGTTCATGGTTGGTATATATATGACTAGGTTATATAAGAATGAGGCTACACTCTTCAAGCATTATGCTATGATCATTGTATTCTTATGTGAACACGCAGAGAACATGTTTGATGATCATATAACCTCCTAGGATGGTTATACAGGATATGCTCCTAGGCCAGATGTGTGGAAAAGGAGCTGTAATCAGGCTATTATACATAATCAATCTATGCAAGCGGGCTGTATGTCGGATATACTCCTAGTGTCTCGAGTCAATATTATTGATATAAGCCATGGCATTCAACCTTGGCTATCAACCAGTACACAACACAATCTAACTCACTTTAAAATCGACCAACAATTGTCCTTAACAACTTTAATGGATATCAGGGAGTGGTCATTTTTTAACGACAGGGGGGGTCAGTGGATTTTCGAGCGAACAGGTCAAATTTCTTTTAGTCCCCCCATGGGAGGGATCGACATTTTTTTTGGTCCCCCCCTCAGGCAAGTTGAAATTGAGCGCCGTCGTGCAGGCTTTTTCACTAAAAAGGGGTGCAATTTTTTTGGTCCCCCCTCCAGAGGGATCTGAATTGTTTTGGTCCCCCCCTTCAAGGGGTCCAATTTTTTGGGTCCCCCCCCCCCCCCGAAATCCACCGACCCCTCCCCCTCCTGTTGTTAAAAAATGACCACTCCTCATGGAATACAAAGAAAAGCCTATGTCACGGGGTTTATTTGTTTTTTACAGGGCATTCACATTTGAGTCCAGTGTGTATAGGCCCTCATGAGAAAATCATATTTTTGTACAATTTTCCACACAGAAAAAAGATCTCCCAACAATTGCCCAATGAAAAATGCAGGCATGCATTTATATGATCATTAGGAACTTATTGAAAACTAGAAAATATAGGGTCACAGGCAAAATGAAATTATCCTGATAAATAAAAACTGATCTATTTACCGTATGAGCGTATGCGCATGCCAAAAAGGAAATATAGTGATCAGGATATATGTAGAATGCCAAGGTATAACACTTAAATGGTAGATAAAGGTAGATCATGACAGATAAGTATGAGAAATATGCAAATAATGGTTGCAGGTAGTTTCGATTTTTGCTACCATATGGGTAGATTGTGTTGTATACTTTTAAATACAAATGACACTCCTAATGTAATAATATTATAAGAAACATAATTCAGGATTGATTCTAAATGAACAGAGGCATACCCATGGCCATTCTGCTGTCAAATAAGTCCCATCCTAATAATACTAAAAGTGCTACTTGACAGTTTACATGTAATTGTTGCATTTCCTCATGGGACAGATTCTATAAGCCATTCTTTATCGTGCACACATAGAGACATCCTCTGGGTTCTACATCCCCCGTCGCTACATTCTTGTTGTCATGCTCTTCCTGGGCACGGCCAATTGCTTCGCTGTTCGAGTGAACCTAAACGTTGCCCTTCTGGCTATGGTGAACAGCACCGACAGCACTACCAATGACACCGCAGACCACTGCCCTGGGCAGGGCAATATTGGCAACTCTACATCGGGATCTGTGAGTATTCACTGTACACTATGTCATAAGCTGGGGCTCCACTGGCCGAATTTGTGGGCAATTCTCATGATCCGATCATATCTGAGGCTTCACTAACCGACTTTTTCTCTCAAATCGGTTCTATTCTCACGAATCAGACTTACATCAGATATTTACATCACATGTACATGTACTACATATACAATTCTATTAGGTGAAGACATAAGTCTACAGATTGCACCATTCAGACAAACAAAAATCAATCCTGTCAGATATGGGATCGGGAGCAAAAATCGGCTTTGGTTGCAAAGATTATTTATAAACATAAACCTATGGCCGGGTGTATAGTATCGGGTATGTAATTGTTATGATATATAAGGGAGTGCTCATTTTTTAACAACAGGGAGGGGGGGGTGGTGGATTGGGGGGGGGGTAAAAAAGTTGGACCCCTTGACCGGGGGGGTAAAAAATTTAGACCCCTCTTGGGGAGGGGGGGCAAAAAAATTCAACCTGTTTTGAGGGAAAAAGCCTGCGCGTTACTATGCTACAAAGGGGCGCGAACGCGCGCGATTTTCGGCCTGCCGGGGGGGGGGGTAAAAAATTTCGACCCCCCCTCTTGTTGTTAAAAAATGAGCACTCCCTAACTGGGTCAGATTCATGAGAATAACACAAATTTGTCAAAAAGATCTGATAGTGGAGCCTGATCTATGAAATCCGAGCTAGTCTCACAACATCCGATACAAACGACATAGACAGTGAAGCTTTGCCTTTAGATATAGCTGGGACTTTGGTCAATTCTCACGATCCGATCATATGAGAACCCCATAGCATTCCCTTCAGTAAAGCATAACATGAGAAACCCAGATTGAGCAGGAGAATCTGAGGGGTTGCTTATATTTATATTTCACCATATATATATATATATATATATATATATATATATATATATATATATATATATATATATATATACATCGGGGCCAAAATCGGCCTGGGGACCAAAATCGTCCTGTATAGCCTTGGCAATTCTATTGTCCACTTGTTTAAAAACATAAACATTATTTACAAACATAAACCTATGACATGGTAATTGTTATTGTATATAACTGAGTCAGATTTGTGAGAATATCCCCGATTAGTGAATAAAATCGGGTAGTGGGGCCCCACCTTATTACTTTATCAGTTTTTGTGAGACTATGATATTATTGCTGATTACGTCGGACCACGATTGCCAAGATTGTGTTTGTTGAGTGACATGGAATCCTAGGCAACCTATAAAATAACGTCACTGTATATCATCACAATAATGCCATCCTAATGATCGCTGGGTACAATAAGAAAAATATGCCTGTTGCTCAGCAACATCTTGTTTTGCACCTTCAATGTGTACTATTGCTGTGCACAATTAGCAAAGTATCCATGTTGCTAGGCAAACTCTAGGCTTACTAATAGGCTGTCTATTAAAATATATAACTACCTTTAAGGACATTACAATGTGTGATAAACTGGGTATAACATTCTCAGGATTTGCTAAAGTAATTGGTAATGTTACTCTGCATGATGGGAAAAATATGCCTGTTGCTAGGCAACCACAGTGAGACCTCGATAATGCGACCACCTCCGTTTCGGGAAAAACACGGTCGGATCTTAAATCTGCCGAATCATTGAAGCATAATCTACATGCCAATGTATAGAACTGTTCCTAACAAAGCAGCCGGATAACTGAGAGAGCTTCCGTTAACCAAAATACCGTTGTATTATGTAATTATATCAAAATAGCTCAAAAAGTAGAAAACTAAAATTGGAACGGTATCCTATCTTTTCAGCGCCCTTTAATCCATCTACTGAAATTTAAAAAGTACCATGCTTATGATATTCCTACGGCATTTAGTAACAATTGCTGTCCCACTAAAGGTGACAGATTTCATCCTGCGTATCAAGCAATTTGATATGATACTTGAACCGATAGAGGGCCTCACTGGATCTGTCCCATTGGTTCGCTGCCTTCTCACTGGGGGGAGACAGTGGGTTGCAGCACGCGCAGTACTTGATAGCAGGTATCGCGCCTGATGGGTAAACACATGTACACAACGCAGAACTTTACAAGACACATTTAAATGGCAAAAATTAAGTGAAGGTTCAATTGTGTCTCGTGTATGTAAAAATAGAAGGTTGTCATCCATTCTAGGGGAATGTGATCACCAATATATCCCACCCCAATGTAAGGCTACCACGTGCGGCTCGATGATTTTCAAAACACCTGTTCAACAGGGGGTACGTGCTATTGGGTAAACTCACCCTCCCCACTTCTGGGCTAAAATCTACATTAAAAAAACGTACAGTTCGCCCAAAAACGGAGGGGTGCCCGCGCGCTCCCTCCAAATCCGTCACTGGAAGCTACCTATAGGCCCCTATTTGCCTCAGAACCACCAGTTGTATGTGAAATTGTTTTTGCAGCAAAGTGGCGTGTTCAACTGGTCGCCAAACCTACAGAGTGTACTGTTAGGTGCCTTCTATTACGGCTACCCACTGGTACAACCATTTGCTGGGGTGCTTGCTGAGAGGTTTGGCGCAAGGAAACTACTCATTCTGGCCAGTGCCTCTGCTGGGGTGCTCAACCTGCTCATGCCCGTGGTGGCCAGGTGGAATGTCTATGCCCTGATCGCACTAAGAGTGTTGCTGGGTCTAGTTCTGGTAAGTATCTGTAATGGAATATATATATATATATATATATATATATATATATATATATATATATATATATATATATATATATATATATATATATATATATATATACAGGCCATAGTGTCTTAAGATTTCGATCAGCTACTCAAAATTGAAAACAGACCTCGAGAATTCCTCCTAGAATCAAATCTACACTAAATATTTACACTTATTAAGTGTAATTTGTAGAAAATCTAACATTTTCATCATTTTTGGTGGTTGATATGGGAAACATATTCCCACAAAACTACCAGGAGTATCTGAGCTTATGATATCTCTGTTTTAAAGATCATGACACAAACCTTAATCACCCCCCCCCCCCCTCTGAATACCACTTTTCATGTGCCGGGTGATAATTAAGTCCCTTGTACTATGTATGCACCATGAAGATGCGATCAGAGATTTGGACTACAATGTTAATCAGAACCTTAGAAAAAAACTAGGTCAAATAAAGCAGTGTATCGCTAGATAGATAGATAGATAGATAAATAGATAGATAGATAGATAGATAGATAGATAGATAGATAGATAGATAGATAGATAGATAGATAGATAGATAGATAGATAGATAGATAGACAGATAGATAGACCCTTACACATTTAACATTGCAATGTCAATAATTACACTAATAACAAAGTGCATAAGTGAATAATTCCATCAGTCGAATTTACTTGTGATAAACATCAGTTAAAGTCAAATGTTTATTTACCTGTTACAACGATGAGATTCACCACTCTCAGTGTTCAGTGCAAATATCCCTCTATGTGAGATGCCCTTTTCAACGCATAACGACACGAAAGAAACATGTTCTTTCAGGGTCCGGTATGGCCTGCCATGGCAGCCATGGTACCTCGTTGGACACTGGAGAAGGAAAGGACGCGGCTGTATGCTGCCTGCAACTCGGGTATGAACTATACACATGTCAGGACTAGATCCAGGATTTTGAAGAAGGGGGCGGGCTGTACAACCGTGATGTGTATCAAGTAACGTGATGTGTAGTACTACACATCACGGCTGACCATTTAAACGTGATCTGTATCAAAATAACGTGATCTGTATCAAAACAATGTAATCTGTATCAATTCGACGTGATCTGTATCAACGTGATCTGTATCAAGATTTTATTTAATCCCCTGACCTTATCTGTATCAAAATGTGTTCTCATTATGGAGTTTGTGAATATATATTCCTAGAAATATAATATCTGTGGGAATATCCTATTTAGAGATCTAGGTGAAATCTAAATATATTCCTCAAGTTCTAACATTCAGTTAATCATTTTCCTCCTCTCCAGAATTCGAAAAGAGGGTGGGGGGGGGGGGGGCAGTGGCAGATACAGGATTTTGAAAGGGGGCCGATATCGGAAAAATTAGCCTTCCTAACTTTTGAGTCCAATTTAAAAAAAGGCAAATTTGCCCCAAAACGGGGGGGGGGTCCATCAAACATCAAAGTACAGAAAAGTGCTACCCCCCGGTTCCTCCCCTCCCTATCCTCCCCTGCCTCTCTCCCAAAGGACACAGAACATTTAATCAAAATTGAAGACTGGTTGTCATTGTTGATTCAATGTTGTTTCAACATTAATTCAATGTTCAACTGAACTTTGTGCCCACTTGGCTGCCAATCCCCACCAGTTACAGGAGGGAGTTGTTACACATCACGTTTATTGATACACATAACGGTTGGATGTGCCTAAATTCAAGTTACTACATATCACGTTAGTTACTACACATCACGGTAGGACTATTACTACACATCACGTTATTTTGATACACATCACGTTTACATGATCAGCCGTGATGTGTAGTGCTACACATCACGTTGCTTGATACACATCACGGTTGTACACGGGCCATCGTTCAAAATTTCCCCAAAGTTTTCGCATAAAAAACACAAATTGTCACATGAAAAGCAGGGATATGCAAAGTGAACCAATTGAATAAAAAATCGACTTCATGAAATTAATGATTCATTTCATACATGTACACACATGTGACTCCAAACATATTACCCGTAGATATCCCTTTAACCATTCCTGGATAGTGATTCTAGAATCAGCTTGCATTTCTGGGGAATTTCGCCCATATCTCTTTTGCTTCACATTGTAAGTTATAAATGACGAATAGCTATTTATAGAAGATAACTTTCGAGTTTATGAATAATAGACCTACAACTTTAAGGTCAAATCCCACAACGCGAAAAATGGGCCAGAAAGTGTTGATTATTGACTTAAAAACAAGGGGCAACTGTTGCCATTATTGTAAATCGCAACACTTATCCCATGATCTTATGCCTCTCCAAATCCCACAGTGGTCAATGATAGGTAAGCAAAGTGTTGTGTGCAGGACTGGTTAAAGGATCTGTTTGAGGGGAGTTACTCCCGGGAGTTACTTCACAGTATGATTTGTCTTCACTATTCCCTCTCAATTAGCCTAGAGATATTTGGAGTGCCCCCCCCCCTATATAAACCAAATTGTTGACATATTCCAATAAGCAACATTTTCTAGTCCTTCTGGGGGAAAATATCTAACTCTTTTGATCCTTGCGATTTCCTAAATCACAAGACAAAGGCACCACTTTCTCACAGATTTGGGCTTGTCTTAGACAATATAGGGCCCAAAATTGGCAATAAGACCAATTCACAACATTTCCTGACCCTCTCTCGCATTGTGGGATTTGACCTTTACCCCACCTTTCACTGTATCTGCTTCTAGGGCTATACATTGGCACGGTTGTATCACAGAGTATATCAGGAGTTCTCTGTGCCCCTGGGTCCACCTTCTTAGGTGGATGGCCTGCAGCATTCTATGTGTTTGGTAAGTATACTACATGGCACAACTAGTATCTTTAAACCACTGTTTCTCCGTTCTCGTATAAACCATTTATACATGTCTGATTTTGAATTCGCTAACATGGAATAGGTACCCTTAAATCAAATAATATGTGGCTATCTGTTGCAACTTGCGGATCTTCCCATTGAGTGGAAACAATTTAGAACTATTTTACTGAGACCAAAAAATAAATAAAGGTGTGTCTTAGGCAAGATGGTCAGAAGATGTGCATAGGTTAGTTTGATTTTACTTTTTTATCATGAAAGTGTTAGAAGTGAGTTGTGAATCGCTGTATTGACTTGTCACTCATCAGGATGACTCCCTGAGTTAAATGGTTGGATAAGTTTGTTTAATAAAGGTTATTTTCGGAAGTCAGTTATTTAGGCTACTGGGGTTAGAGGTTGACATTCGGAATGTGGGAATGCTGTTTTTCTTCCCCAAAAGTTATTAGAGCATGTAAAAATGTGAATATCTAAATTGAATCACAAAAATTGGGGGAAAGATTCTGGGTTCGGCCCTGTTTTGCAGGTAGTGTCAAGTTGTCTTAAAGTACCTAAACTATTATTCTTTTCAATGTATTATGTTGGTTTCTTTCTGTAGTTTTGTCCATTTTTCTGGGGAGGGGGGGGGCATATGAACTTAGTTATCAAGCATCAACTTGTATGGTATAAATGTCAGACCTCCATGGAGAGCGAAAGCAATCTGCTATATTTGTTTTTCATGTAATTTCCTTCTTTCAAACAGTATGTCATGTGTCTGGGACATAATTCAGAGTAACAGGGCGTGTATCTAACCATGGCTCTCAAACTGTATGTCACGTCTACAGGTTTGAACATCAATGTAACGTAATGTGACTTACCCGGTATGCCATACAGGTATAGCCAGTCTGGTGTACAGTGGGTGCTTCTGGTTCCTCACTGCTGACACACCTGCACAGCACAAGTCCATCAGTGAGCAGGAACGTGACATGATTCTGGCCAACACGGGGGACACCTCGGTAACTAATCATGTTGCATTCACAAAATGTATACCGGGAGATATTCATATTTGCATATCCAATATGTAAAATATGTTAATCAAATAACATGTGGCAAGTTGTTAAGATGTATGTACTATGTTTAAGATCACAAACGGAGTGGTCTCACTACGTGAGGTTTCACTACATCTAACCTATTATTCAACACCCAATGCTTTATACCATGTCACTAATGGTCATTGCAGTATCACCGACCACCCTATGGGAAGATAATCCGCTCAAGGCCTGTGTGGTGTTTCTTCTTCATGTTATTGATGGACATCACCTCCTATGACATTCTCTTCACCTACCTACCTCTGTACATGAAGAGAGTCCTGAAATACGACATCACTGCCGTAAGTATATACACGTTCAGTAAACTCTTCACGATTATATTCAATTGAAATTATAACTTATTCCAATGTATTTAACACCACACTGAAACCCGAGAGGCAGGAGCCTAGTCGTTATGACGACCTAGGTTGCCAAAATGAATAATGGCAGATGCTCTAGAGAATGGTATATGAATATAGTCTCTAATTAGTTAACCTCTTAATGAGAGGCATCCCTTTCATATATTTGGTGTACTCTTGATTGAACTGAGTAGTATTACACATTATAAATAAATTGCCAATGGGTGGGAGTGACGGCCACTAAGGTATAGAGACCACTCTGCTCCCTGTCACCAGTTTATGCCTTGGGATGAAAAGAATTTAATATGCAGATATTAACACCAGGTGGCAGTTATGTGCCATGCATGCTTAATGTGATATAACATTGAGTAGCATCAATTGGGTAGTCATTGGAACAACCTAGGACTTGAGAGTTGCCACTACTGATGACTTCAGGTCTTCAAATCAACAATACCTAAATCTACAACCTTAAGGTGGTCATTTTGACTACCCAATCAATGTGACTACCTAAGGTAGTCATTATGACAACTTTGGTCTGAATAGTAATCACAATGACGACTTAAGGTTGTCACCTTGACTTAGTAATGTTGTCAATTTCGGCCTTGTCAAAATGAGGTTTTCAGTGCAGAGAAGTGTACTGGGTGTGTATTGTGCTAAAGTAACTAAAGCAGTTTCAAATGACTTACACGGTGTATAAGAGCGCATTCTGAGTTGATTTAAATGAACATAACATTTCCATAATATTATTTTAGAGTGGTGGCCTGGCATCCGTGCCCTATATCATCTCCATCATCATAACCTTCTTTGCTGGTTATTCTGCTGACGTAATCCGTAACCGTGGGTGGCTCAGCACCATGTGGATACGTCGTTTCTACACCATATTAGGTAATGACTCCTCGCGACCTCATTCAGGGGTCTCATTCAGAACAACTGCCATATCTGAAAAAAAAAAACATGTCAATAGTGTCATATTTTGCAATGGATGCAGGTATTCCTCATCATCAATACTTATTTTTGTATATCTTAATGTAATTTCTTGTGAAAGAGAGGCCTTATTATGATCGTCAGCCCCTAAATCACTCGTGACTTTTTACTCAACAGATACGGCAGTTGTTCTGAAAGTGGCCCCAGGCCAGATATATGTCTTTAGTTGTCCTTATTGTCTCCAGTGACAATACCAAATTGGTGCACCATGTACCCCTATTTCACAAGGTTTGGTATCATGTATCATGTATCATGTCACATGATCTAGCACCATGTTGTCCATGTCCCATAATTAAGCACGATGCAACTCTATGTCATATGGTATAGCACCATGCACCCCTATGTCACATGATCTAGCACGCCCGGTGGGCACAAAAGTCAGTTCAACGTTGAATCAACATTAAATCAACATTGAATCAACTTTGACAATCAGTTTTCAATGTTGATTCAATGTTCTGTGCCCATTGGGCGATGTTCCCCTATCTCACATAATCATGTACACCCTATCACATGATCAAGTTTAATTGTTTAAGTTGACAGACGTAATATCATTGATAACATTAACCTTTTACCCGATAGACGTCGCACATATCCATTATCAGGGTACTATCGATTGTGATAACATCAAACCAGTTTCATCAGATAATAACCATATTCCACATCTATCAGGGTTCTGTTTTTTACTCAGTGCTTCATAAGGCCAAATAAAAAAAAAGGTTTGTTTCAGGTAACATGGGAAGAAACTCTAGGGTCGGTAGGTGGGATTTTTTTTTTTTTTTACTTTTTTTTTTTTTTTTTACAAACCCAAAATCGACCCCAAAAAAGTGTAAAAATGGGAAGATTTTTTCCAAACTTTCGTAAACCCAAAATTGACCCCCAAAAAATGAAAAAATGGAAAAATTTCTTCAAAATTGGATAAAAAAATGTAGGGTCGGCCCTGTTTAGATAGGGTCGGTCGGGTGACCTGAAACAAACCTTTTTTTTTTTTTGGCCTAGCCGTGACAATCTATAAGTGTTATGCTCCTATGTCTGTATAAGGCCACTCTTATTTCTCATCACCGTGTACATCTCCAAAATCGTCCTTTAGGATTTTGTTTGCAATTTTCAGAGGAAAACGTGATTAAAGATGGGAAAATATGGACATATTTGGTATCAAATAAAAGCTTACAGTGTTGCGGGTCCAATGAGAAAATTTACATATTTACAACGTTTTCTGATCCATAATATCTTGATCGCTGAAATATGAATTTACTTTGCCAAGGATCCACATTTACCCAACCATTTGGTAACCAGCAAAAAAAAGCGCCCTCATCTTTTTTTTGTATTGGCTTAGTGATGGGAAACAAGATTATTATTTGGAATGGCCTAAGATGTTGTTATGTATTGCAGGTGACATGGGGCCAGCTGTCTGTGTGTTAATCATCACCTTCCTCAATTGTGATAGGACCATGGTGGTGTTCTTCTTCATCCTCTGCATCTCCATATCTGGGTTCAATAATGGGGGCTTCAATGTCAATATGTTCGACATTGCACCAAGATATGCAGGTGGGTAGTGCCCCAGATTGAATCACAGATAAAAGAAACAGGGTCAAAAGGGAGTCCAGGTTGCCTCCAGAATGACTCCCCTCTTTAGGGACCCAGGCTGCAGGATGCCCGACCTGAGAGAGTCACCTCACCTAAGGGAGTCTAATAAGGACCAGGGCCCCCGTAGAGAGGGGAGCATTCTGGAGACAGCCTGGACTTGCTTTTGGCGCTGTTTCTTTTCTCTGTGATGGAATGTTTCATTAATCACTAGACAAATGTATTAAGAGATTTGCGAAATGCAATCTGACTAATCTTCATAGGGAATATTTCTATATACACCTCCAGGTACAATGTTTGGTGTTATCAACGGAGTGTCCAACGTTGGTGGATTTGTTGGCCCTCTAATTGTTGGGGCCTTGACTCAGAACTCGGTAAGTATATATCCATGCTGAGAATGATTATGATATTATTTGGTTCATAGGCTTATTTTTCATGAAGTACAGTAACCTTGGGAAAATGGTCGGATGGGAAGAAAACGTATGATATGTTTTCATCAATCTGTATGCTGAGATGATTCAATATACAGTTGTTGTAATATAATGTATAATCCCATTGCAAATCAGTAGCAGGGTGGGTCCATCTATAACAGACCAATAGCTCCCGGGTGACCATCTCAGAATGTATCCTAGGTGGGTAGGATGATAGCCCTATATCTCCTGAGTAACATCAACAAAATATGGATAATGAATGATAAGGGGAATGGTGTTTTGGATGAAGGAAAATATTTACCAAAGTGAAAATTTTTGTTGGACATAGCCAAATGGCCACCAAAGATAGGTAATTTTGATGAATGAGCCAATTCTCTCATATTTGTGACCCAATTGGAATGGCAATAAAGTCCTGAAAGAGATTTTGACTATACTCAATTGCGAGATCCTGATGTGATTGTTCAAGAAAAAAATATAGCCAGGTGTTTCAAGTTATTGCACACATAGAAAATGACCACCATTGTTGGGTCATTTTAATAAGTCACCCAAATTTGATCACCCCCAGTGCCCTCTGTGTTGTATTTTGAGGGTATATCTTAATATATCCAATAGTACTGTATATGTCATCCTCACTTTTACATATATAGTTGTGTTTTGATCAGTAATCTGATCTAGGGGACATCTCAAATGTTAGACTTTTCCTATGTTTGCCTCAATTCTGACTGACTTTGGAGTAGTCCTGCCCCTAGAAGTTGAGAGATATCTAAAATGTTACATGTTGTGTCCCCTGTCCATATATAGAAGATGTCATTCCTATAGTTGTGGGTTCCCAGTTGACATAGTTACCAAATGAGACACTCATGAAAATGGCCCAGCTTTAAGATCTGGTGTTGATGCACCTACTGGCCTGCACTAAATGGGTTGCCACATCCAAACCGCTTGCAATTCAGAGTCCATATTTACAGATCTATGTTACTCAGGAGATATAGGTCTATCATCCTACCCACCTAGGATTAGTTCTGAGATGGTCACCCGGGGAGATCTCTCAATTTTAGTCGATTATGAATGGACTCAGCCAGCATGACGCCAAATAATTACTGAGAGGAATTCATTACACTAACATTCTTTATGCTAGAAATCTTAGTCAGTACTGCCCAACTTTCTTAGTCATTTGTTGACTCCCTATACGACCAACCTATGTTAGTGTCATTTTCTTTAGTCGATTTGGAGATGATCAGCAGGCAATCGGTAAACAATCGGCAGGTAGAGCCACACCAACTACACAACACAGTGTGCACTTACCAGTGGCTCTGCCAATTGTCTGCTGATTGCCTGCTGATCACCTCCAAATCGGCTAATGGAAAATGGCCCTTAGTTAATACTGCCAGGCTATTCAGTGGTGACCATCTCACCTTAGTCTTCTCCATTTCGATGAGTATCAGGCTAAATCCTTTTGGGTAAGGCATTAGTCATAATTGACTGCCCTATGACTAACCTGGGGTAGCCACTACAGGCTATAAGGGCCTAGTATTACTTAAAGATTATCTTTGTTCGTGCCCCATAAGGCTATGCTGTTAACTGATACAAGACGAATCATGTCTGCAAAGACTAAAATATATGTCATGAGATATGTTGATTACATTTGCAGGGGACCGTGTCATTGTGGCATTCAGTATTCTATATAGTCATTGCCCTGTACACAATAGGAGTTGTTGTCTTCTGTGTTTTTGGCTCTGCGGATCTACAACCATGAGCAAGTCCAAAACCAAAAGAGGCTGATACCCAACATAGAGATTAATCACCCAAAAAGGATAGTGACTCCTTAATACCTGGTCAAGACATGTCATGTTAATAACACTGAAAATGTAAACGTGTCTCAAGACTCGTCTAAGTGACTGTCATAAAATAAACAAGTCAAAAGTTGTCTAACCTATCAGGTTACCATCCCACATATAGAATCTGAAACTGGCAAATGTCAGGTTTTGGCTGGCACATGCCAAATGGGTCTTTCATTTCCAGCTAGAGGACCCGCTTCTTTGTCACTTAAATGAGTTTTTAACTTGATTATTTAAGACAGTCACTTAGAAGAGTCTGGAGACAAGTTTACTTTTTCAGTGAAGGGTGAACCAGTATGCATCAAAATACAGTTTATCTGGTTTCTTGGAGAAACATTGCTTCATTTCACTTTTGAATCAGGAAGATTGGTGATAATATTTGGGATATGTGCAATATCTTATCCATCAAATTCTAACTTTCTAACGTAGATGTGACTATACATGTATCCATCTTTCCGGTATTGCCCACTTACATTTCTCTCTTGGCCTTGAAAGGGCAACCAGTTTTTATGTATCTCATAATAGAACTTGGAAAGCATTAACATCATTATGCAATAGATTATATCTAATATACATCATGTTTTTGTATATACCAAAAGTTTTTTGGGTAATTTTTCACCTGCCATGAGTTCTCCAAAACTGTATCAATCATGTCAATATTCCATCTAGAAGGGAAGGAGTGGTGGTTTGAACTATGGTCGTTCATCAAAAGGACAGAACGCTAATTTCTTCTATCTATTCTAATAAGGGTAATATTCGTAAAATGGCAACCATGATTTGAAAAAATTACTCTCTAACCAAGCTTTAAACTGTAATATAATCAGGATTCCCTCTATTGATTTTGGCAAAATAAATGCTATTATTATAAATATGTTTAAGTACTTTTACAATTTTTGTGTGGTTTTCTCATGATGTATATGTTCTATTTAATTGCCATGGCAACCGTAGTTACCTAAAATGGTCTTTTTTCTGTTGCTATGGCAACCAATATTTTTGTAAAAATACATCAAATGTGTCAGCACCATATTTTCTAGCAGGAAAAAATACCCAAAGTGAATTTTCACAAAAAACAAAACAAACCACATTACATTTATTATGATTTTTACCTTAGAAATCCATAAAATCTAGTAAAATTGTACTAATTTTCTCCCAGGTGGGGAAGGCTGGCAAATAAGGAGAATTCAAGGCAGACATAAATGGTTCTGGTTCCCTGGAGACAAATAGTGAGAATCCAGAAAATTACAGCTGTAAACCAATTATTGAGAAAACTACAGAATGCTCCAAACACAGCCAGAAATCGGCCCCTATTACGCAATAATGCGTACTTGGTAAAGGAAGATTTAAAGTGTCCCAGGTAAAAAAATACCATGATATTCACCATGGTAAACCATGGTAAATTTACCCTGGTTATTTGGCCAAACCAGGGTATTATTACCATGATATACTATGATACTTACTATGGTATATAATGATATCAACTATGATGAAATGTAATATTCTATCACTGTATATTATCATATATATCATAGTTGATACCATAGTATATCATAGTCATTTTTATCAGGGTTTGGCCAAATAACCAGGGTAAATTAACCATAGTTTACTATGATGAATACTACAATAAACTATATTCTATGATAGTTTACAATGGTATCTATTGCAATGTACCATAGTAAATACCATGGTAAACTATTGTCAAAATACTATGGTTTGGCCAAATAACTAGGGTAAATTAACCATAGTTTACTATGGTAAATAATACAATAAACTATATTCTAAACAATGGTAACTATTAGTATGTACCATAGTAAATACCATGATAAACTATTATCCAACTATTATGGCTTGGCCCAAAAAAATTATCGTAAATGGATAATGGTTTATTATGGTGAATACTATCTTCTTACATTCTATTCATTGTCAGGTTATAAGTCATCTTATTTTACTAGGGCCGGGTACTGGGGGTTGGGCTGGGTACTGGAGGCTGGGGCCGGGTACTGGAGGCTTGGCAGTCAGGTAGGCAGCTGGGCAGTCAATCTGGCAGGCAGCAGGTAGGTTGTAGCAGCAGGTGTGTCTAGTAGTCCAGGCAGTGGTGAAGTGAGGAGCACCCCCAGCAGCACCCCCATTATAAAGGGGGTGCTGTCTAGGTCACGTGACCGCCGCGAGACCTCCCCTTGATTGGCTATGGGGGGGTCACATGACCTCTAATGTGCACTGAAGCGGATCAGTGTCGCATTGGCTGTCATTGGGTGAAGATGGTAGCACCCAGGTACCTCTCAGGGCACTCACACCTCTGTAGGTGTGAGTGCTCGGTGCATGACACCTATAATTCACCTCATGCCATTTCATGCACCTCCAGGTACCTCTCATGTAACTTTAAAATAAAAAGTATATTATTAAGATGTGCGGGAAATACTATAGTTTATCATGATAAAAGAAACTTGCTACAGTTTACTATAGTGTCAAGGTGTGCGGGAAATACTATGGTAAACTATAGTCAACAAAGTAATAGAAGAAATACATGTACATGGCTTGTACTACTTTTTTCCTGGTGCTCAAAAAAACTCATTTCCTGACCTCAATACTCATTTCCAATTGAAACCTGAGTACACGCAGATTGTAGACCTTAACTCCTTTAAAATTTCTATTAAGAAAAATTACCCAAAATGTTTTATGAATGTAAATTAACTCATCACTGATGTCTCATTTTAATAACACGCTCATCTCATCTCATTAGATAGATAACGAACGATAGCAACGGTATAAGCCAAAACATACTGGATGCTTGAAATGTTATACTATAGGATTAGCTTTGTCATACCTGGACAATATGTAACATCTTATGAATACACTGTAATGACAGAGGTCCTAGCGGGAGTAGGGCAATGCACCCGTGCTAGGTTTAGATATCTTCACATCTTTATTTCGATGTAATTGTATCTATTAAACCTAATACAACTTTTTTTTTTTACTTTTAAAAATGTAGTCTAGTTTACTATAGTTATATACGCACACTTTGACACTATAGTAAACTGTAGTATGTTTTACTATAGTTTATAATAGTAGGCACCTCTCAGGCCGCCCATGCCTCTGTAGGTGTGAGTGCTCGGTGCATGACACCTATAAATCACCTCATGCCATTTCATGAACCTCCAGGTACCTCTCATGTAACTTTTAAGTATATTATCAAGATGTGCGGGAAGTATTATAGTATATTATGATAAAAGAAACTTACTACAGTTTACTATAGTGTCAAGGTGTGCCGGAAATACTATGGTAAACTATAGTCAACAAAGTAATAAAAGAAATACATGTACATGGCTTGTACTACTCTTTGCCTGGTGCTCAAAAAAACTCATTTCCTGACCTCAATACTCATTTCCCGGCCTTGCTAGGTTATCTGATGATGGGTTTGCAAATAACTATATCAGGAATCCATGGCAAATTAAATGATGTTTATTTTCATTCTGTTGTAGTCTAGTTTATTAAAGTAATAATACGCACACTTTGACACTATAGTAAACTGTAGTATGTTTTACTATAGCCTAGGCCTCTCAGGCCGCACACACCTCTGTAGGTATGAGTGCTCGGTGTATGACGCCTATTACTCGCTTAATGCATCCCCAGGTACCTCTCAGGCCGCACACACCTCTGTAGGTGTGAGTGCTCGGTGTATGACGCCTATAACTCGCCTCATGCATCCCCAGGTACCTCTCAGGCCGCACACACCTCTGTAGGTGTGAGTGCTCGGTGTATGACGCCTATAACTCGCCTCATGCATCCCCAGGTACCTCTCAGGCCGCACACACCTCTGTAGATGTGAGTGCTTGGAGCAAGACACCACTATGGGCCACCACCTGCATGCCCAGGTACCTCCCAAGACCTCCACATCTCTTTAGGTTTGAGTGAATTGAGCATGACGCAAACAGCACACCATTAAAATAGACACCATTTGTATACAAGATGAATAGAGGAAACAATGAATATCTTTTACCATCATCAAACTCATTGTGGTATACCATAGTACGGAAAAACCATAGTATACATGTACTATACTTGGATAATGATAGGTGTAAAGCTATGCTAAAAGGAACAATAGTAAACCACAATATCAAGACCAGAGTTTACCATGATTGAACAACACTGTGGTAAACTTGTTAAATAAAACAATAGTATACCATAGCTCCATATATGAAGTGCAACTACTCTAGTATGCCCAACTAAACTCTGTTTTTTATACTATAGTTTACCATCATTCAAATGTATTGTGGTATACAACAGTGAAAATAATACTATAGTAGACCATAGTTGCATGTATTAAGCGTAATCACCCTAGTATACATGAGTTAACCATGATATACTATGATATATAAACCACTGTTTATCATAGTCTTGTTATACAATGGTAAATCATAGTAACAACGTCCATTATATACCATGGTAAATTATATTACCATGATATATCACAATAAACCATGGTTAACAATTATGCAATAAGCATGCTAAATTACGAGTTTCATGCTTGCAGAAATATTTGTGGTAAACTATGATATCCAAAGGTGTTATTCTAATCATCTAACTATCATTTACAATAGTGGTAAATGCAACTATAGTTTACTACGGTGTACAATGGTTAATTAGAGTTATGCATACACTGGTTAACAATAGTATACTATAGTACATCCTGGTAAACCATGGTATACCATGGTGCGGAATTGTAAACCATGGTAATGACCATGGTATTTTTTTACCTGGGGTGTTTTTAATTTACATAACTTTTGATACTGATAGGACAACATGTAGCATAGTTTCCTACTCACACCATCTGTGCAGCCACAGAGAAAGGATGCTCACAGATGGAACAAGGGACGAACCTGCGTAGTCACTAGACGCCGCACATTCAATGCTTAATCTGAAATCGCCACTTCTGGCGTAATCTTATTGCAGATAAAAGAAAAAAAAAGAGAGAAAAAAGAAGGGGGTGCGGGGGCCGAGCCCCCAATACATGTATATACAGCAATGTTACAAACTTACAGTGGTGCCATCTAGAGAATAGGTATCACCTGGAAACTGATTAAGATTATGCCAGAAGTGGCGAAAACTGATTAAGATTATGCCAGAAGTGGCGAATTAAGATTACGCCAGAAGTGGTGAGTTTAAGATCACGCAAAGAATGGGCCGCGTCTAGTGACTACGCAGGTTCGCCCCCGCGTGCCTCACAGATGGCAGGAGCCATCCATTATTACACCCTTGGGGATACAGGGGATACCCTGTCTGTGGTTGAAGCACAAGATATCGTCAAAAATATTATACTTTAAGAATAAGATATTGTGTTAATATGGTGCTTACGTAATCACACCTTCATATACACTTCCACCGTCTAAGTGGGTATGAATTCACATCATTGATGAATGCTTGGCTACACTGTAAATAGCGAACCCAAAATACTCCTTCTATACGGTAAACCAACAGCAGATTATACTGCCCATGCACACTAATATCAGTTTATGTCACAACACTACCTGGTACATTTACTTGAAACAGTGTGCTTACATCAGTCCAGAGTCCAAGTATGAGCCCTAATCGTGCACACTGACCGTGCAGTGTCAATGTTAAGGCTAGTGTCTCTTTTCTATAGAAATAATTATGCATGTATAATTTTTTCAATCATTCATATTCATTATAGGATGAGGCAGTCGTAATTCTTCAATACATAGTCAAAAAGCACATTATATCATATGGAATCTTGATAGACCTTTGTCCATAATCATTCTGTTTATACCTTTTTATTGCCACGATGACTTTGGCAATGGACCATGTTAGTTAGAACGGACATGACACCTCCATCAATTTAGTCTCAGCACCATGCTGACACTCCAGCCCGAATGGCGCCATGCACAATCTCCCAGCAGGACCTTTGATATCCGAGTGTCCTCAGGCAAAAAAAAACGTTTGTTTCAGGTAACGTGGATAGAAAGTCTAGGGCCGGTAGGTCGAATTCTTTTACATGAACGTCCTAGCCAACCTTTCTGCATATCCAAAATTGATTAAAGGGATAGAAATTTGAAAATGTATTGCATAAATAATCTAAGTAAAATGCCGCCTTTCTATTTTGTATCATTTTTTAAACAAAAAGGTGTAAAGAATATTAGAAAAACATGAAAAAATAATATGTTTTCTTTCCAAAACTGCATAAAAAAACGTAGGGTTGGCCCTGTTTTGATAGGGTTGATCGGGTGACCTGAAGCAAACCTTTATTGGTCTCAATAGAATACAGACGTGTGAGTGGAGAGTGAAGCGTACCCTCCGTGGTCACATCTCGAGAGTACGAGATCATGTCAGCTTTCCAGCTGGCATTATTCTGGCGTGTCCTCTGATGGCAACACCTGTGTGTTTATGGGCAGAGCACCGACTCCCAAGTGAAATCAAAGACAAGATATGTAGTATATGTAGAGGTATGGGGCTGATCATGTCAACACGGGAAGAGAGCACGTGAGCAAATATTACACGGAAAGGAACACATCCGGGACACGTCGAGGATTCCAACAACTCTCCAATAAATTAAGTGAGATTCATGAATGTGTAATACATACCAAAACTAGAATGGCTCCTTATGTAGTTTCTCTTGTTAGGCAAAAGCAGGACTAAAGAGGTCATTATTGGTTTATAGTGAACATCCATCAAACCTATTATTGTTTTGCATCCCTAAGCCACACCGTCATATATGAAATGGACACATATAATGGATTTTCTGTAAGTGAAATCACTTTGTAGATTGCAATAGAATATCATTTTTAATCTATTGGTCTGACTCAAAGGGCATGACTTGAAAAGGCTACCACTGGGGTGTGTGTATGTGTGTGTGCCTTACATTGTGACGTTATACAAATATAGACATACAAGGCACTTGTACACAAGAAATGATACAAAGCAGTACTTATCGATACTCTGGCCTAGACTGCCTACCATCCACGTTTCTGGCAAAGGGGACAAGGGCGGAATGAGGGGTAAGAGGAGGGAGTCGTGGTACCATACCGACTCCAAGGAAGTCTGGCCATGATGTACCATAATGGCAGTCCCTGGTGGCGCTAGCACTAAATACGTGTAGGGGAGTCACCTGTTTTTTCATCTGCCCACCCTTGGCAATTCTGATAATGGGCCATTGCTGCGATGACCGCTGGCCCAGAGCTGGTCCTGCTTGATATTGCTGATATTGACCCAGTGTTGGCCCAGTGTTGAAAGATTTCAGGGCCTTCATATTATTTCTGATGTTGAACCAACATAAATTCTAACTACATTTGTCCAATATTGGCTCTACACCAGGGGGCTTCAATGTTGCCTGAGGAATTTCTTACAGGATGGCTCCTACTTTGCCATCATATTGGGTTATAAATATGATCCCAAGTGTGCTCTACATGTTCACAGGTCAGACCAAGTGGGCAAACTTTAGTTGATTCAATGTTGTTTCAACCTGTGTAGTGACATGATATCAACAGTTGATACAGGGTTGTCATTTGGTTGATATTGATGAGGTCATCAATGTTCATCATTCTTCAGTGATTCAACATTGATATGGCCATTGTGAATCAACAACGAATAAACATAAGAAATGGTGATTTACATTGATTTGATATTAAATGCTGATGGATAATGTGAGATTAAGAATATAGTCATGTTTTCAACCTAGATGCAGTATTCTTATGTAGACACATTCCTTGCCATTTATATATTTTCATTACAACATCCTCCCCCCATTTCTCCAAGATTAAATGCTAATTCTAGCACCATCTAGGGCAGGGGTACATGAATGACCTCTGGTGATCACACTAAGAGGCATTCATATCCATTTCAAACTAACCTGGTCAGGACTGAGGCTTTATCTATTATTCTTAGCAACATAAAGGGTGTCTTACTGAAACCATGCATTTATTCTTGTCATTTAATTCCAAATGTCAATCAAATACACACACCATAGTTGTCAATAAAAATGAATGAGATTTTGATCAATTGTATACATTGATGAGAAAATAAGAGCTTACAATTAGGGAAAATAGATGTACCATGTAGATAGATTTGATAAGGAGTAGGTACCTAGTGGGAAAGACGGGAAACACATGGTTGATTCAAGGTTGATATCCAAACATTGCTTCAATGTTGAAACAGATGTTGGTTGACAATGTTGAAATACAATGTAGTAACATTGCATCAATGTTGAAAACATGTTGATCTACCCTGTAACCCTATATCAACCAGTTGTCAACGTTGAATCAAAGTTTTGTGCCCACTGGGGAGGAGGTTCATGGATGCAATTTGATATCTAAAAGTGCCATTTACTGCATGACACCAGTGGGAATTCGTCAAATGTAACTTGAAAACACCTCATGTGTGGGTAATGGAGTTAGATAAGTCCTAAAGGATAGTAATACAGTTTGTATTATGTCTAACCATTTTGGTATAGAGATCAAGATGGATTAACAAGACAGAAATGGCTTTTTCTAAAGTGATGACACTTGACAGTCATGGGTTAAGTACACTCTTAGAAATATCCTGTAAAATTACGGTGATTCACTGGCATCAATTAATGCCAAGCTTTCACAGTTTTTTTACGGTCACCGTATTCTCCTAATCCCTGTAAATTTTACGGAGCTTTCCAGTTGTCATTTTACGGTGATTCATCATTATCATATGATGATTCTCTGCTATTCATTGATGATTCTCTTTTTTCTTGATTCATTGGTATATTTCATAATATCAACTTAATTTCAGGCCTGTAATTTAATATTAGGCCATAAGAGACATAATTGAATGCCTCACAGTAATATGCAAGTATAATCCATGAGCAAAGGGTACTCTAGGATTGTTACAAAGCAACTCTCACAGTAGTGTGATTATGTATAATTCTAATTACCCCAAAATGGGTGTTTTTACAATCCTTGCTTGTTCCCACTGATATAGAAAAGGAAATTATATTTCTATTACAGTGAAATCTCGTTATAAGGAGGATGGTTATAAGGAGCAGACGGTTATAAGGAGCAGATTTACTTTGCCAATATATTTTTTATACATTTCTATAGGGAAAAAACACAATAAGAACGAGCTTTTTGGGACAAAAATCGTTTATAACGAGGATATTTTTCAAGATATAATTTCTTTTTTTATGGAAATAAGGTAAAAACGAACATTATCCTACATCCCCTGTCAGGCTGTGTGGGCTAGAGTGAGTTCAAATACCCCCCCCCCCCTCCGTCCCCTGTGTGTGTATGGAAGGGTGGGGGCTAGGTGAGCTTTACCACCCCCCCCCCAAGTCCCCTGTGGGTGTGGAAGGGTGGAGACACTAGCCTAGGTGCTAAGGCGAGTTTAACACTCCCCCCCCCCCCCCCCCACCTCCCCTGTGTGTGGAAGGGTGGTGGACTTCTCTTTGATTTCTGTGAACATCAATCACAGTGGAGGGGGGCATCTCTTCTTTGAACTAAGTCAAGTTTACATGGGGCCTAGTGATGTATGACATGGGGCCTAGTGACATAAGGCTTTAAAAGTTAGTGACAAGGGACATGGACATTTCTTAAAATCGACATGGGACAGGAGCATTATCAAGCGACATAGACATGTGACATGGCTATTTCTTAAAACCAACATGCAACACGGGGACCCTCCTCTATACCCCCTAAACATGCTATATATATGACCAAAATCGGTTACAAGGAAGGTTGGTTACAAGGAGCAAATTTGCCTTGCCAAAAGGTGCTCCTTATAACAAGATTTTACTGTATCTATTATGTACCATAGGCTTCAAGGTTGACCCTGTGATTGATGAGGTAATTGGACATTGTAATCATTCTAACACATTTAGATACCTTTTAAAGTGAGAGGTTCTACTAAAGTCCTCATATCTCCCAGGCTGCCACCTGGTGGGCAAATATTTAATGTGAGATTCACCTTAAATGAAAATAAGGTGTTTCACTGTACAGGTTTACAGATGTTCAGTGTAAAAGTGTTGAATTTGACACTGTCTCACCGTAAATCTCATTACGGTGATAAACTGTAAAATTTTACACTGATTCCCCGTAATTTCAACGGGAACTTTTTACAGTGTAAGCTTGCACAGTCAATTATACACATAAAAATAGTATTGTTCAATATTAGTGATTGTTACAGCGGTCAAACAGCGGTGGGCCAATATCAAAATGCCAATATTGGCCCTTTTTTAGTGGTATATTGGCCCAATCATGGCCACATGTACTTATGTTACCTGGGGTGGTTTGCTTGGTTGATAGCGGCGTTCAGGGGGAGTGCTTATGATGTATGGGGACGCAGCCAGTATTAAGGTTAGGTAACGAGAATAAATGACCAGCCCTCAGTAAGGTATTAGGGCAGAGCCCCCAGTAGGGTCTTATACAACACACTGAAAAGGTCAGTATGGTAACTTATTTAAGTTACAACCTCCGGTCTTACCTTTCCGTTAATTTCCATAAACCTCTAGTGAGGGCTATACGTTATTCTCAAATCTAGGGGCGGGTAATATGAGGGATTTTTAAAGGTATGATACAATTTCTAGAATCGCGATTTTCAGACCCTAGCCCAGTGGGCACTAAATGCTGTTCAATGTTGAATCAATATTGAATCAACATTGAATCAATGTTGACAACCATTTATCAATGTTGATTCAATGTTCTGTGCCCACTGGGAGGTGCATTGTGCAGGTTATACACGGGAATTTACCTAGTGAGAAAGGTAAGGAGAGACATGCATACATGAGTGGTAAGTATAATCTTCTTTTTTTTTTTTTTTGGGACGTGTTTATTGCATCAATCCATCTTGACGAGGGTTTAAATGGTGCTTACAAACATTACCGTTTTTGAGTTTTTATGACATTCAACAGATAATTGTCAACTATGATACATTCATAATGAATATGTAGAAGATGCGTATGTACACAAGTTATTTACACAAATGTTCTTACAAGTTGGTATTTGTATACATTTGGTGAGGCAATAATAATAGGATTGGTCAGACATTGCTTTTCATTGCAGTATTGTGTGATTAATTATCCGTACAAACAATAGATGAACATAATGAATATATAAGATAAATAGAATAAGTACACATTAGCACAGGCTCAGCAAGACAGTTATAAATATGTACTCAGATAATTCCAGAGCAGAGCTGGACCTTTTGGGCTCATACTAAACCCAAATAGTCTACAGTTCATGCTCACCTATTATGATTATTACCACTAAGCTTGGGTAATTTTATCAATATGACGTGAAATATTTGTTAATTATAACCTTTCTTGATATTGGCCCGTAGGTCTTTGATTTTGTCAATTTCCAGTTTAAATTTTACCTTGCTGGTGGCCCTTTGTACACCAGCAGGCAGAGTGTTCCGCAGTACAATGCCCCTATAATAGGGTGATCTCTTGTAAAAATGGCCAATCAGGCGTGGCAATGCAAAGACAATTTTAGAACTACTCCTCGTTATTGTTTCATTAATTTCTCCCACATTAGCTTCAGCAGGCAACATTTTTACTGATCTAGTATACATGAGACTAAGGAGCAATTTGTCCATACGTCTTTGAACATGTGGGAGGCAATAAGAGCTAATATGTGTATTAGTGAACTGGCCAGGTAAGCCCAATGAGAGAAGTGAGTCGGTGAAATCATTGCCCTAGAGCGGTGAACACCGAATCGTAACACATGTGTTGACCAGATAACCCCAGGGATGTGTCTTCCTCAATATTGAATGAAAATTGTTAGTTGCTAAGCAGATATTTCGGTTTCTATGGAATATTGTGACCCCAGAGTGATACACATTGTTTAAACGTATTACTTCTACCATTACAAAAACAACATGTCTCGATTTCCCAACAAATTATTGCCATTTCCTTAGATGAAACTACTAAAAAGTTGAACTTTCCTTCAAAAAGAACAAAATCTGTTGCCATGAGTTTGAGTTTGAGTTTGATAGTTTTTTTTATTGACCACATTTACGCAACAAGTCACGTCTTTCAAAAAGAGCCAATTTTTACATCATCATCAGCTCGTAATAAGAGCAAAATAATACAACAGAAAGCAGACTGTTCATTTGTCTACATTGACAGAAAACACAAACATATAAAAGCGAGCAATGAACACTGATGGCAATTTTCGGATGTAGCGGTGAGAGACCGATTCAGATCGTTTACGCACCATGTTTTGATAGACGGGGAACATCAACATGTGCAACGTAGCAACAAATAATAATAATAGCAACAATATAACTTTCCCAGCATAGACGCCGTCTCAGCCACACTTGACTATAAGGGCCAAAGCCATATCACAGTAGGTTTCATGTAAATTCATAGATGATAGCAACAGTCTTTATAGTACTAATTTACACATCACAGGTCATCATCAAAGGTCTATCCATTTTTGATCTTGTTCATGAATTTACCATAATTTTCTAGTTCCTGCACCGCAGGTTCTAGTTTGTAATTTTAGCATTGCTTCGGAGCACTCTAGTCTGGACAATTAGATTATGAGGTTGCCGACTGTGCTTGTACAACAGACCAACCAGGTTTTGCTCACGCCGTTCATGCAGTCTGTTAATAGAACAGGCAGCATGTAGCTCTGCACGTGAGATGAGTCTAGGGTCTCGTATGCCCTTGCAACATCTGAGGCAGTGATTTTGTACAGTTTGCAATTTTTTCACCATGTCATCAGGACCACTTTCAACAATGAAATCACAATATTCCAGGCAGGGCAAAATCATTTGCTTATACAAAAGTAACGCAAGAGAAAAATCCATATATTTTTTCAAACGCCTTAAGTTGGTGAGCTTCGCCACACCTGAGCCGTGTACTCTACCACAGTGAGGTTCAAACGACAGCCCGCTATCAATTGTTACACCCAGATAGTTGAAGGTTTCAACCACATGAAGTGTTTTCCCTGATAGCGTGATAGGTAGTACTCTAGTATCTATTCTGACATTATTTGATCTAGACCACAACACGTGGGTCTTATCGGAGTTGACCGTGAGCTTGTATTCAGAACACCATTTACTAACACGGTTCAAATCATCTTGAACCAGAGCTTGGGCAATTACAGGGTCTCGATTGCTAACGCAAATTGCAAGGTCATCCGCATACATAAAGTATGTTGAGTGCAACAAGCAAGAGACAACACTGTTAATATATATAATAAATAATAGCGGACCGAGCACCGACCCTTGGGGGACGCCACAGTCTATATTTTCAGGTTCAGAAAGAGACCCTCCCACCAAGGTACGCTGATTCCGGTTCATAAGATAACTCCTGAACCACGACACAGCGTTATCAGAGCACCCAATCTTGCACAGTTCATTCAACAAGAGGAGGTGGTCGACCGTGTCAAAAGCCTTCCTCAGATCGAGGAAGACTACGACCGCCACCTCCCCCCTATTCCTAGCATCAAACAGTGTCTGTGTCAAACCATAGGCTGCATCTGAGGTACTGCGTCCCGGCATAAAGCCAAACTGCCGGTCACCAATAATGTCATATTCCAATAAATATGCCATCAATTGATGGTGGGCAGCCTTCTCCAACAGCTTGGAAAAGACGCTCAGCTGACTCACAGGACGCCAATTGGTGACCCTGGAGAGGTCCCCAGCCTTAGGCAGTGGGATGACAACAGCACTCTTTAAAGCATCAGGAAAGACACATTCATCAAAAGATGCATTGACCAGAAGTCTGAGTAAATCAGGCCTAGCCAAAAGAACATCTTTGATTACAGAGGCACGGATATTGGGAACACAGGATGATTTGTTCATCTTAATCCTAGCTGCCAGCTTCGCCGCATGGAGCAGACTAATATGCACAAAGTCAAACCTGTCCCTGTCAAGTATTACATCAATCGCCGCTAGGGGTGTAAACACAGCCCCAACAGGGAAAGCTGCAGCCAGACAGGCACCAATGCCACTATAAAACACATTCACAAAATCAGACATCTTGTTTGGTTCAACAGCCACACCATTATCATCAACTAATTTCATCACAACTTCTTTGCGCGGGCCACGCCAGACCGTATTGACTTCCGCCCAGAAACGCTTAGGGTCATCACCGAATCTGTTTAGTTTATCCTTGATACCATTCTTGCAGTTCTTAATAAGTAGCAAACCGATCTGCTTATCAAGCGCTCTGACAGTGCCCAGGTGGTGATTCAGCTGACCACATGTTCTTCTGCGAGAACGTCTAAAAGCTCTTTTTTTCCTAGCAACCAATCTCTCAACTTCAGGAGTGAAGCCTGGAGGACCAGATACAGTTACCTTAAAAGTACGTATTGGATGAATGGCATCAAGGTAGACCGTGATATCGTTTGTGATTGACTCAACACATTCAAGTGCAGTTGACATTTGGTTCAGACGCCAGTCCATATCAGTCGCAAAGCTCTTAGTCGCAGTAGGCGAATAATTTTTATAATTTCTACCCGTTACCATTTTTGTTACCCGAGGGGTTTTAAGATTGAGCTGCTTTTTGACGATGTAGACCGGTACGTGATCCCCAAACATGTCATTAATCAATCCCACCTCTCTGACATGTTCACAATTGGTGTAACAGTGGTCGAGTGTTGACTTCCCATAGGGGTGATAGTAAGTCGCTTTTGTTTGATAGTATTTTAGCTTTGCAGACCTGAGAAATTTGAACATAGTTTTGCATTTGTGACTATTACGTTGGCTGCTGTCTACATTAAGGTCACCAAGGACCCACACTTCACGATTTCTGAGAGCAGGATTCTTCACAATTTGAAGCAGCTTTTTATAGCCAGAAATTACATTACTATTTTTGGGAGGCCTGTAAACAGTCACAAAAACCCGGTACTTTTGACCAGGGAATTTGGTCTCAACAGTTAAACACTCTAGGTCTTTGTCTATAAATGACAGATTATCCAATACAGCAGTGTATGGGGCAAACACATCAGGAATATAACAGGCCACACCCCCACTTTTTCTAAGTGTGTGTAACCTATCATTTCGAAATAACTTCATACCCGGTATTTCCACTGACCAATCAGGATCAAACGTATCAAGCCAGGTTTCGGCCACACTTATGTGGTCAACATTCAAATTTAGTTTGCGTATACGTTCACTTTTGTTGCGCAGACTCTGGGCATTAAGACAGAGTATACGTAGGCCCTTACGCCGACTGAGTTGATCATAGTCATAGTACGCCATAATCCAATCTAAGTCCCCATCCCAATCTGATACATCCATCCATCATACTCGCCAAAGGACAACACAGGTTTGTAGCACATAGGCCACGTGTAGACATAGAGAACTCAGGCGCTGACGAGCAGGGCACTAAGTAAAGAGCAGCGGTATGACCAAGCATTTTGTTACTCTAGGTGCAGTTTTATACTAACATAGGGTTACCTAACCCATCGAATGAACCCACATACCTATCCAAATAAGTTTACATATTATGGAACACTTAGCGACAAAAGAAACACAGAAAAGTCACATGATAAGTAATGAACAAAATATGATACACAGAAAAAGTAGGTTTACAATTTAGTAAACTATACAAAGGCTAGTTGGCTCCCCCATGCGACAATCAATCGGTAGACAATTTAGGACTAAGTACCTCAAAGGCGTAGACAGCATATAGTTCTAAAGATAGTGACATAAGATATGCAATGAGTACCGGACAATGCCCTACATCTATGTCATTACAGATACTACAGGGAAGAGCCCGGCACTCGCACCGGTACGCCGATATCAGAGAAGATGATTTGCTGAAACACCATAGACCAAAGAACTGGCTGTCATTCCCATCTAGATACACCGATAAATAATAATACATACTTCACTACCACCATAAATCAGATACATCAGTGTCTTACAAGCCATCTGTTATTATAACATATAGGCGTAAACCATGTACACGCAGTTCGTCAATACACATATACATAATAAATTGAAATACAACAAATAGTCAACATGACATGAAAGACAAATGGAACAATCAGTAGAGATATAAGTGCCACCAATTAGCACAGAGACAGTTGAGTCAAGTCATTTGATCAGTTCAGCGACCCACCCCTTATATGACAGCCCAGTACAAAAACTTACATAGAAGAATATTCATAGTAAATTACACATGGGCACCACAAACCCCGAAACACCAGTATGATAAGAACCATCTAGTTATATTATTGATCCAACAAGGCAAAATAATATATATGATCTAATAAAGGGTATTAATCATATACCGGTAGTTAATGTAATTATTTGAGTTTATCAGAGAAAAACATACAGCGAGGAGTCTCATGATCCAGCGATTTACAAAAGGGTCATGATGTAGTTAAGATCACAAGACAGGATTAATCCATAGTACATCACAGAATAATTAGTGACACCTCATTACATCGTTTACTGTAGATACCCACATTGACTGCTGAAAAGACGCTTTCAAATACTGTTGTTGTTGTTGATATATAACCAGTCCACACTCGCCATGATGCAATCAGCTGTGCGTCTCATGTCGTCGTAGACAGTTCTGACACCATCGTGCAGCCTAAAGTACTTGTGGGACCAGACGTTATGGTGATTCAGGCCTTGGAAAGCCAGATCGACTCTCGGTGAGATCATCCCCCTGACCCGGTTGAAAGCGACTATGGATCTATTCAGTTCTTCGAAGATAGACTCACAGATGTGCTGCTGGGGATGATCATGAATTCCTATGGCATAATCATCCTGGTTGTTGGCACGACTCATGGCTATACCATTCACTGTTGGGATCAGCACTTTCACTTTCGGTTTGATTGAATACAGCATATCAACCAACTGAGTATATTCACACATCAGGGACGGCACGGCCACAGATACATCCCTCGTCACCAGGGAAAGACTCCTGTGTTTGTTTAGCCTTTTGTTACCAAATTGGATATTGGCCAAGTTGTGAATTCCCGCAGAGACCACAACGACGTCAACCGGCTTCGGGTCCAATACACACATCAACAACAAATCAGCAACGTCCTTGACCTTGGCCATCGGTGCGCAGATCACCGAGTATTGGTGGCTAGTTGATTTACACAGGAATTCATCAAGAAAACGTACCCTGTCATCGCCAACTACCACCACATTCAGGCCAACGGCTTTCAAATTAGTAACTGGCTTAGCCATCCTTATTACAGATGCCCTCGATGGACGTCTCAGGCGAGGTAGTTAGCGCGTCTCCGCAGAAAGTAGACTCATCGCTGCCATTTGTATTCTCGGCCAACTTCTCGATTGAGGTCTCGCGGTCCACGGGATCAGCGCTGTCACTCTCCGGCCCCATGCTCCGTGTTATCCGGGCGCCCGCTCCACTCTCCGGCGTAGTCTTAGACGGACTTCCCGCGTCCAGTTTCAGCGCGCTCGACAGAGAGGAGTCTCGCAGAGTGTACCGCACCTCCATCAGCAGTTTACCCAACACATTACTGCCCTTGTAGTCACCAGTGTTGAAAAGTTTGCTATCATATTTTGCTTTAGCTCCCCAGTAGGGGTCAAGGGTAGACTCAACAAGGTCAAGGTCACGCGTATCTAGCAGGGCCTTCTTCTTCTCAGGATTTTGCACATACTTTTTACTCAAGCACATCCTCATTACCGGTACTCTGTCATTTTCCCAGTTTGCTTTCTCAATCAATCCCTCCGCTGCTCTTTTAGCCTGGTATCCTGTAACTGTATCAAGGACCTCGTTGGCCTTGACCTCATCTTCATTCAGCCGACATCTCTCAAATTGGTATAGTTGTTCACTGCTGTGAAATTCTAACCCAGCGTGAGCAATTAGACAGGGGTGGAAATTGGACAGGAAACTTCTTGCCCCATTAAAGATAATGCCAGAGGCCGTTCTCTTCATGTTAAGCGGACCACCCTTAGCTATCTCAATGGCTTGAGCAATTCTTTCTCTGATCGGAACTTTATGTTTAGGCACATTGTTCTTTCTAGGTCTACCTGGCTTCCTGGTTGGCTTGTTTACAGACTGATTCGCTTTAGTTTTGCCATTCTTTTCATTTGCATTTTTAGAAGTAGAACCCTTACCAGTTTTAGGCTGACATTCATTAACAGTGATGTCCCACGACGAGTCATCACCAATTGTACCGCTATTATCTACAGCTTGAGATTTGGGAGTTGAGGCTTTAAAGTTCAGGGTTTGTCTGGTTTTCGTAAACTCAGCAATTTTGTCAACCGGGAGCATTTTGTCAGAATAGGGACCATTACCACCAGGAGGGGAGACAGGCTGATGCCGAGGTGAGGTACGCCAGTCCGGGTCTCTATCACCACGGGAAGCGTACGATGAGTGTCTATTCGCAAATTTATCACGTGACAACCAGAAAAATATTTTTCTAAATGGTTACAGATGGAATTTAAATATATCATACGTAAATGGAGGCTAGATGCATGGCCTCCTCGTTACTTGAGACCATGGGAGGAGGTTAGACACTAGGATTTAAAGGTATATGATCGAGGAAATCCACCCCATAGGGGTGGTGGCCGGCTTCCATCAATGATTCTTGATTACATACATTGGTCTATAATTATAATTAATGCACTAATGATGCATGATTGCGCCACTGATTACATGAAGCAATATGTCGTCTTTAAAGGGTTAGTGTGGAGAGGTCATGATGCAAACAATGGTCCACTCCAGAAGGCGCTCATCATTAGTAGAAAAGCTCTGCGCAGACCTTTCACCCCTTTGGTGTAATAATGGACTCTTCCAGGTGAATAAATGCCCAATTTGCGCATTGAGGCACCTATACGCACAGGCTTAAAGAGAAGGGAAATGTTGGTAACGCCCACCTTCCACCCCTTACCTGTTACAATGGACTAGACCCATATATACGTGAGTATGTGTGAGGGTAACGATCAAGGGCCCCAATGCTACAACCCACACTAGTGTAGAGAAGTCATTATAGAGAGTAGGGACGGCACCCAGCTCAGGTGTGATCACCAACCATTGAGGGCGCGTGTAGGACTGCTAAACTCGCTGGTAGTGGAGGTAGGGACGGCGCCCGCCTCAGGTGTGATCACCAACCATTGAGGGCGCGTGTAGGACTGCTAAACTCGCTGGTAGTGGAGTAGGGACGGCGCCCAGCTCAGGTGTGATCACCAACCATTGAGGGCGCGTGTAGGACTGCTAAACTCGCTGGTAGTGGAGGTAGGGACGGCACCCAGCTCAGGTGTGATCACCAACCATTGAGGGCGCATGTAGGACTGCTAAACTCGCTGGTAGTGGAGTAGGGACGGCACCCAGCTCAGGTGTGATCACCAACCATTGAGGGCGCATGTAGGAAAACATTGTACCATTGAAAGCTCAGTAGACCGGAATGAGCAGTGCATTCTGGGTGAGACGTGTGAAAAACATATAGAATGGTTGCAGGTAAGGTCTAATGCGTAAGGGGAACGAGCAGACGACGCAGGGTTAGGATCACTCTGGCGGCGTGCAATGCTGAAGGGTGGGAGACCATAGAGGTTGTGCCTGTAGGGTGCATAAAGCAAACGAGCCAATGCTAAACCTATGGACGCGCAGTTCCTGTTGAAACCTTACGGAAAAGTGAACTCCTTAACCATGGCCGGGGACTCCGTCGCCGGCCAATTAGGCTTGGGAGAGTGAGAAATTTTCACCAAAAATGATACCCAAGGCCAAACAAAAAAAAGGTTGTGTTCAGGTGACCCTACCTACCCTATCATTTTGGGCCGACCCCAAAACTTTTTTATCTTTTTTCTTTTTAGATTTTTCTTGGTTAGGGTACCTAATGACCCGAGGACCTATCCAATTTATCACATGTTGTTGGATAAGAGGGGAGGAAAGTCACATTGTTGTGTCTTATTCTTTGTATAGCAGATAACGGCAGTATCCAGGAACTGATAATGCCTTAAAAAATAATTTCTAACAAGAAAAAATACGACCTACCTTACCTATTTCTTAGGGCCATGTTAGTGCCTCTACATGGGTCCCCTCAGTTTTGACCATGTCGCCGGGTCGAATTTAAGCAAAACGGGCCGTGTCAATGTGTCGATTTTTATCCCCATACATAACTATACCTTCTATTCAATGTCCGTCGATTTTTAAAAGGGCTGTGTCGCCCGTGTCGATTTTTAAAAGGGCCGTGTCGTTTTTACCCATGTAAAGGCACATATTACCTGAACATGACTTATTTTTGTTGTTTGGCCCAATGAAAGTCTGCACTTGAGAAGTTTTTTCATCACATGAATATATGGGAGGCTGGTAAGGCTGGTACACAATGTATAATGTTATCCATTACAGCGAAAACATGGGTAAGTATATAACATGTTCTTCTGTCTCCGAGATGTGACAGGTATGGGGATTTATCTCTCTATTGTTAGAGGTTCAACTACATGGCCCTCCGATATAGCGCATACATCTTTAGCGCTAATAAAGTCAACAGGTCATCATATGTGCTCCATATGTCTCTTAGTAGCTCCTAGTTAGGCCCTGGTTAGTGCCCGAGCAGCACTCAGCATAACTCCACTGGGGGCCCATATTTAACGAGGCCCACACAAATGAAGACATAACACATACCATTGGCCATAGGGCACGGGAGCCTGAATATCTAGTCTCTAGGGGTAAATGCAGGTCTGGTTAGCTATTTAGGAGCGGATCGGGTATCTGGTAATAAATGCCCTGAGCTGCTCGCTGAGGCTAAACAATCTAGTGGGTGAGCGCAATGAAGACCATGACAGATGAGTAACTCATTGCCAAGGCTGCCTGTAGTGCCCGGTGCTGTCCATCACTCTACTGGAGCTACCCCTTGTGCTCTCGTTTTGTTAAAGCAGCTCTTCCACAGGTGGGACCCCTGTGATGGCAACAGTGAGTCACCAACTTTTATTGTTTCTTAATTTTGATGTACCAGCAATTATAAGGAATCATACTATGGGGTTCTAGGTTCTATAACACCTCAAGTATCAGCAAGGTATAGATTTGTCCTCTTGACTAGCATACTAGACGGGGAATTAGTATTGAGGTGTGTGGCCGACTTCAAGTGAACCTATCGTAGCTTATTTGTCTCATCCAGGCATATGAATTTATTATTCACAACTATCAAATTCATTATTGGAACATCGAAAAGGTGAACCAGTGGAAACACACCACAAGCCCTCAACAATATGATTTGATTATGTAAGTGTGTTTTCGACGATGATTTTAGCAAATAAATACACGTATGAAACTAAAAATGGTATTAGCTACAACCTTATACCATTCACAATATTGGCACATATTATCGGATGATGCCCAATGATGTCGCCAAAGGGTCTTTGGTGGAAACTATATGCCGGGACTATATGACCCCACTGTCACCACATACAGACATTTATACACACTACATGCACAACCAGTAGTCTGCAATGCCAACATGCACATTCTCTTCTGTATACTATTGCATTAGAGCCTATATATGAGATCTAAGAGACATAGCGCATGTCTATGGCCCTCGTCGGCTTCCGTATCTAGCAGGGTTGTACAGGGTTTTCTACTCCACACTGGTCGCTCTGTTTCTACATGTGTTTCATTTTTAGTGTGTGTTTTTTGTGCTGTTGCAGACTATTGTTTTGCAATTTAAGTTGTACTTGATGTCCACCGCCATTATCATCCTACATCTCCTCAGTAAATTCAGAACAAAAAGAGATCCTAAAAACTTAAAGTGAGCATCTCAGCCCTTGACAGGTGCCTGCAGGAGCCTGTGCATCTGTTGGGGAGGCTACCGGTACCCTGCAACACGCCATAGGGGGTGGGCGTGGTGGTTGTAGCCCCACCACCAAAGTACAGTGGGAGTGTGGAAATAAACACAGCTGCTGAAATAAAATAAACACGTTCACTGAATAAAGGATATTGTATGGTAACACCTATGTATGTATATGTTTTGAAACTGTTTATATGGGTTGGCATTGATACATCTACAATGTGTTGTAATTCGGCACTATATGATATAACCAAGTCCAGTGTATCACCTGAGTGTATTATGTAGGTGCACTAGATGATGTAAATAAGTATGTTCGTATATCAAGCATAATTAATGGGCGGTATTGACATATTCATGGGTTATGAACGAATAAGATCGTTCAATTGGGAACAGACGAGAAGACCTACCGAATTAGTATATTTTACTCTTGACGATCCCATCAATGAGCTGGAGTGTTGCAAATACCTTCATAACGGAACGGGGTGGTTGCTTCGTTAGTACATATCTGACCTAAGGGAGGTATATACATGGGGTGGGAGCCTGACCCTGTGCTGGAACAGACAATACTCATTCGCATAACTAGTCGATTATGATATTGGCCACGTATGCTATAAAGATGTATTATGACACAATGTATTATAGTTTACATGTGCAATGTTTCACCATACACATTAAATGGGCCGGCTAATTACTGGAGGGATGAGTTGTAATCAGAGACCTGCTATATCCGTCTACTTATGATAACACCTGACAAAGACCCTTTGAAGTACATACCTCCCTTATCATGAGTAGTTTATCTGTGACCAACACCTAGATATAGGGTCAACTGCGCCAGGTGTGCTGATCCCTGCATTATTATCTTCCTTATCTCTAAAGGCAATTGGTTCAGCATGGGACCCCTACCGTATTGGTGATCGCTTTAGCCACTGGTATTCCCCCTGTGGTTCCTCCTACAGTATACTTGGGGGTGGAGGACTCCTGTTTATACAACAGCACACTATTGTTGCGTGTTCCACTGGTTTGTGGAAACTCATCCAATCAGGTTCCTAGCATTTCAACATAGGGCTGATGAGTATATATATATATGTACCTGGTCTATAATAACCATCAACATAAGAGTTCACATATGCAGCAGAAGACAGCCAGGCTAGTATCCAAATATGATAACAGTGGAAAGGTGTCTATCATCTGGAGCTCTTAAAGCCTTACTCTCACTGAATCCCCTCCGGGGGCCCCAGTCTGTGGTGCCCTCAGGTAATGGTTTCTACAACTAATTAAAATGACATGGCATGTATTTATATACCTCATGAATCTTAATAGAGGGGCAGCTGCATTGTCTGATTCACAATACAGTGAGACCCTCTTTAGATATATATATATATCTAAAGATATTATCTGAAGATAATCATTCTCTTTAACCAGGAAAAGGGGCACAATCAACTTGGATGACACCGGTGTCACACATTGCAGGTATTCATGTCATGCAGTGTCACCTAGTTTCCTTTCTGGCACACACTCACACAACATCAAACATAACCATCAACACTTTGTCAGGTTGAACTAGTGCAGGGTTTTCACACAATGTGCCATCTTTGTTGTCCCTTGATAGGCTAATGGGTAAAATAGAACCATTATCATTGTGTATAACCATAATAACATGTTTTCAATGTATCTAAGATGTGGCCATACATCTCTAGTTCTATCAAGTTTCATAAGATATTGAAATACATGCCATATGATTTTGATTAAAGTGACAATAAGACCATAGACACCTTTCCTCTGGTAATCTTATTTGGATAAAGGTCTGACCTTCTGCTACATGTATACATAGCTAATGGTTGGCATGAATTGCTCACAACCTCATCAGGCCCACACTACTGTGACTAGGCACTTGGAAGAACTGCACTGCAGGGCTCAAACCAGCAGTCACGGGAGGCACACTAAAATTGGCACCCTTATGGGTGCCTGTCTGCAACAACCCTATTTGTTATTGCTCCTATGCAGCGCCTATAAGAGATAACAGAGCATCCATTAGCTTATTCGAAAGCTCTTTTAGCCGGCTATAGCTATCCACTACTTATCGTTAGGTATAAATTCAATTGCAAGTCCTAACATGCAATTATCCAAAATGTGAAAGTCAACTTTGACCAAGTGAATTTCATTGAAATATTCATGGCCCCTTTTTATTAACATGCGACCCTCTTTCTACATATCAAAAATATGCTACATGTCCATTTCTAGCCTCCTGCATGGAATCCCAAGAGGATTCCTGCATTCCCCCAAATTAGTCATGTTCTGTCTTGAAATACTAGTGTTAAGCAGTCTGGGTAGGCTATAGCATAGTGGACATGTCTCCTTTAACAGCACAATTATGTCCTTTAATGACCAGCTATCTTTTTGATAACTATGATGGGTTTGTAGCACAGGTTGGCTTTAGAACAAGGGAATTATATATCTATGTGCATCTACATGTCCACCTTCAAGATTTTAATAGTGCTATAGAACTGGTGCAGGTGGCACTTTCTACATATCCCTATGTAAGCCTACTGATAAGATGTTAGATCCTAGCACCAGATGCCACTATTGAGTCATGGTTGAGATCTAATCTGTGCTTTCACCACCTGTGTGTTGTATCACTGTTTATTTTAATTGACAAAAGAATGTGTATTATACACATCAAATATTGTAAGATTCATGTTTGATTAGTGACATATATTTACACAGGTAACATATATAGTAACATGGTGCAAGCCTGATATGTCATGTTACCTTGCAATTAAAGAGAAAACAGAGTGTCTCTACCCTGTAAACACAGATACGTAGGTCAGACGTAAATCTACGTTGATTTGGAGTGTAAACTACGTATTTTTACAAGGTTTATGAACGTCAAAACGTGAAGGTTTATGGACGTTCAATGGACGTTTGAGACCGATTTACGTTTTTCTACCTCATTCAGACGTAAATCTATGTTGAAATAATACATAATTTGATGTAAAATGTACCTACATTTTATGTGATATAGCTGTATTAAGCGATAGATCTGTGTCTTTGATGTATATTTCCTTTTACAAACATGCTTCAAATAGGTAACGTATCTAGTTGTAAACCCCAATTTCATTTTATATCAAGCACATATTAGGCACACAACACTGTTTCTAAGCTATGCCAAGAACCAAAACATAGTATTATGTCTAAGAGTCCTTGGCTCCAGTGAGTCTTTTGTATTTTCCTTCATTACCACCAATGTGGTGTTCAATCAGTAAAATACCCTGATACATATATTACATGCAGTTTTTTTCATCTACTCTCCTATTATATGAATGTCCATTTATGTGTGGCTGACTTCCATTACATTGATTTAATGATTATCAAGAGTTTACTTCCATAAATGTGTAAGATTTTCCCAGGTGCACTTACATTCATTTAGTTGATAGTGCTGGCACCTAGTGTGAGACTAGGGAGGTATTACAACGCTTATGCAAAGAACTTTACCTCATTTAGACGTAATTTAACATAGAATTATTACGTCTATCTACGTCTGACTGAGGTAGAAAAACGTAATTCAGATTTAAACGTTCGTTGAACGTAAATAAACCTTCACGTTTTGACGTCCACAAACCTTGTGAAAAATCGTAACTCAGACCTCTGGTTGATATCAAACCTAGACAAACCTGTGAGCCACGTTGGAATTACGTAGTGTGTTTACAGGGTAGTAGTTGGTAGCAATTTACCACACCAGGCTGTGTACATTTGTAAAGCAGCAGCTTGCTTCTGCATTCTATGCATGTTCTGATTGATTTATTCACTTCTACTTAGGATACAATCATAATTCCAAATGTTCTGAGAGGGGGTCAATGTGCTATAGCCCATGATTCCAGACAGAATATATTATGACCGTTTAAAAGAAATATATCCAAGTGTCTACTGTGGTAAGAATCTTGGTGAATAAATTAGTATGCACACAAACAGCAGAGAGTGCACTACCGGATTCTTGCTATGATGCCCTATGCCAACTTCTAAATATAATGAGTATTACAAACCCACCAGAATTTCCACATTTCTTTAAAAAAATCTAAAAAGTGGAATAATATGGTCTGAATCACTTTGGTGCCATGGTACACAATGTTGTGTGAATGTGTGTGAATATGTGTGAATATGTGTGAATATGTACCACTTCTTATCCTATAGTGTATGGTGTCATATTGTGCCAATTAGTTACATAGGACAACAGTCACACAAGGTGCACGTTCCAGAAACTAAGTCAAACTAATTTTCTTTGTTTGAAGATGTGTGAGTGTGTGCCAGAAGGGAAACTAGGTGACACTGCATCACACGAATACCTGCAATGTGTGACACCAGGTGTCATCAAAGCTGATTGTACCCCTTTTCCTGATAAAGGAGAATAATTATCTTTAGAAATAAGTATCTAATCAGGGTCTCAGTGTACTGTGAATCAGACAATACACCTGTCCTTTTATTAAGATTCATTGGGTATAGAAATTATACATGCCATATCATTTTAATTAAAGCAGCATTAAGATATCCAGATGGTAGACACCTTTCCACTGGTCATCGTATTTGGATAAAGGTCTGGCTATCTTCAGCTGTTAATATGGACCAGTTGCATATACTCATCAGCCCTATGTTAAAATGCTAGGTATCTGATTCACACACTAGTATTGTCCTTTGACAACTTATGTCAACTACTGCTGATTCTTAAAATTATGAGTATTCCAAACATAAGTCTTTCCACATTAAAAAGAAAAGTGAATCAATATGGTCCAAACTTTTCCGTGCCATGGTACCTGATTTTGTGTGAATATGTGTGAATATGTGTGAACATGTGTGAATATGTGCCATTTCTTGTCCCATAGTGTATGGTGCCATATCGTGCCAATCAGTTACATAGGACAACAGTCACACAAGGTACACGTTCCAGACACTAGATCAAACTAATTTGCTGGGTACCTAAGGTCGTCAAAGGTTGTCATTACAACAACTTAAGTCTATATGGATCAGATATGATTGCCTTAGGTCGTCGCAATGATGACCTAAGGTCGTCAATTTTGGTATTGTCAAAATGACGATCCTGAGGTTTTCAGTGTGCATGAGGTTCAACTCGTCACTACCCTTTTTTCTCCTCTGGCCTTTTTGGGAATGACCCTTTCTATTACATACAAAGTCTTTTTGACACTAGTATTGGATAATTCACCACAAAATAGGAAAATGTTGAACATCTCCATGCATAGCTATACTAAAGCTATACCATTTTCGAATGTCCCAAGCTCGAAGGGTGTGTGGTAAACTTCCAATATATTTATATTTTATTGTTGATAAACCTTCACACCAGCCTAATCTAGGGTGTTTCTGAGAAAATCAAGTTCTCTTGAATGGATAGGACTGTCTTTAATGTCTAACCATAATATTATATAGCCAGGCAAAATTGCCTCCGGGATCCAAGGAATCCCATCCCCTGAATACGTCCCTGCAGCATGCTTAGCTCATGTTCTATATCAACCTTATCAATGTTCAAATAAATAAATCAAAGTATGATTACGGGACTTGGCGCTTGTAGAATGAACCCATTAGTGACAACATAATTGAAAACCATTGCATTATTAGTCAATAGATATTTCGAAAGAAAATGATAGTGTGACACTAGTTGGGTGCTAGTCCGACAGGTGGCAGCAGTGTTGCCGCTGATGGCGGCTTGTTGTGGAAGAGGCGCTGAGGACGCGGCGGTAGGAACGGGACGGAAGCTGGAGGCATGGAAAAAGAAAAATGAGATAAGGCTTCATCTGGAAGCCTGGACGACCAAAAGAAGGAAGAGGCCAGTGTCAGTGGGAAACGTACCGCCCCTGGTCCGCCAAGGGGGACACATGAAGACGAGGGGCTGTTATTTCACAATACAATATTAGATGTTGGCTGTGGGACAGGTGCTGGGATCTCTCTTGTTGTTACATGCTACACAATGAGGTGATACATTGTATCAGTGGTGAGTTGTATTTAGCATTGGCAGGCACGTAAAGGGCACTCCTCCGGCGTGTCAGCAGAGTAGGTGTTATTAGATAGCTACTGGAGCAGTGTGTGTGAAGCCACTGCGACTGGAGGAGGCAGAGGGCTAATCAATCGATACAACATCAGATCAATAGAACCCATTGATCACCCTTTCGATTAGATCCTGGTCGGATTACCTGCACGGACTTCCCGTATTTAACATGGACATTCCTCCCACCGGACAGGTATGCTGATAGAGCGAGTGTCATCGTAAGTAGGTGTGACTTTTCCCCATAGTCCGGCAGCAGTATTACCCGGGAGTATTACAAGGCGCTGCTTCATACACCAGGGAGGAAGGTGAGCTCAGTGCGTTAACAATATAACAGCCGCGCACCTGGGGGAAGGGCGGCCGAGACTTTCCGCTGGTGGAGACTCTTGCTGAATGCTGTTTGGAACTGGCGCGCCAAGCCCCAGCTACGACGTACAAAACGTGCGCTTCCGCCGGCGTCCGCTAGGCGTCACCGCGACGCGCGCTCCTCCCTCCCACCGACCGCGTAGACCACGAGGGGCGGCGTTTTGGACCGGGCTTTTGCAACAGGCAGCTGTGCAGCCCCTCGTCAGTCGGACTCCTCCCACCAGAGCGCGAGGAGCAAGGTACGGACTACTACTACCGCCACCACCGTGTCAGTCCCACTGACGCCGGCCCTCGCCACCGCCGCCAACTCGTCATCATCTAACTCACCTCAAGTCGGACTGGACGAAGCTTGACCATTGTAGCCTGGTCATCCCCGGAGAGTGCTTTAATACACGTCCAACCCAGCAGGGTGCCCACAATTCGGAGTACACATACATACGTCGTAGCTAACGACTACTGCTAGTGAAATACAGCTAAAGCTCAAGCAGCCCGGCCCCACCTAGGAGGAGGTTCAGGGCGCTGTTCGGATTATACTTTAGTGTGTCAGCTCTTAAAGCCCCCCACAGGTACAACAAGGGAGCAAGGATCATACACAGGGGTGTAGAGCTGGGTTGTGGTGTGACCAGCACAAATAAACCAGGTGCCAACTACCAAGGCACCACACATCTCACCTACCCGCTAGCCCCATGCAATAGGGGTCATACTTTAACTCACAGGAGCCAAGGCAATTGGTGTGGAATTCCCTAAAGAAATATTGTTATCCACAGTGTTCTGCAGACCCTGGAGTAGTACTAATCATCACCCAGGAGGGCATACTGGTAATAATAATAAGCTCACAGCTTACACCTTCCAGGTCTGCAGTTATAATATAATAACATCACCGCTGGAGGAGTACACGTTTACTACTAGAGTAGGCAGTGCCTATACTTTACCACAGCCGCAAAGCCGGCGTCAGTGTTGCAGGGGTTTCAAGCAATGTAGGCAACTTATAACAGCTACAAAATGAGGGTTCTGATCCTCAAAGACACTCTTCTTAGTCTCTGTGTCTTTTACGTCATTTCTATCAGCGGTCAGGTCGGAGCCCGCGTGCAACGAGCAGGTAAGACCCCCCCCCCCCCCAACAAAAGTACATGAAGTTGTGAGTATACATATGGTTATATATTTGCACAATAGTATTGGTAATTATCATAATCAACTCGATTTCCCTTATCACGAACAAAAAGTGTGAATAGATATGAGGTACTCGTACTTAGTATTCTGTATTTGTACAATCAATTGACAATGACTGATTTCAACGCTATGTTTTTGGTACATTTCACATTACAATTGCAATGCATCTAGGGAAAAACAACCACTATGCTTTCTTTTAATAATTACGGTGTTGAGGTTGAGTGCTGACAACTGATAATCCTGTTTTGTCTGTGTGGGTGATTATTGATGATGAGAGATTCCTCTAACGGTACTGATTGTTATTTCCACACGCTGTTCACACTGACTGGCCTGTGCTGCTATAGACATGAGCTCAGTGTGACACGTCCATTGTGGAACATGTGAAACTTCCTACTGTTATGTCTAAACTCCAATAAATACATCTCTACGCCATCACCGGGCCTGTTCTAATTTCACCCGAGTGAAATTGATTGCTGGGGATCCCAGATATAATAAGATTAATCAAATTGCTCCAAGCCTTCAATTCCCACGCCATTGTTCCTTGCCAAGCACAAGTGGAAACACAGCCAGTGCACTGCCGTTAGTATCCGTTAATCGGCTGAGACAATTAACATCAAACAGCTCCCTCAGTGTGTTTATCTGGGTAGTACTTAATTGCACTGATTGGGCTGGATTGGGATGGTATAGGAGGAAAGTGTACACACTCATGTACACTGACCTTAAGTCAGCTTAAAGCGGCAGGTGCCAACACTTTAGTACCAAGATTACATATAACCATTTGGCTGTTTATTAGTTCTAAATAGAAAATGTACAAGCAGACATTAATGGTCCACGATATGCAGCATACTACATTAGTTTTATCATGGTTATACAGCCAATATCAAATTGGCTGCTTACCATTTAGAATGTAATCATGGAAGGAGGGTCCTAAATATATCAGATACATGCAATGTATAGGATATGGAGATAACCATTTAGTCCCTGATTAATGCAGTAGAATGTGCAGTGATGAATAAGGCTACCTTCTGTTGAACTGTGTTGACCTACATCACCTTTAGCCCACACTGTTTCACTCTTTAGGGTACAGGCCAACCCCACTAGGAAAGGCCAAAATCGGAATAACAATAACATTTGGAAGTGACAGTTCTTTTTTAAAATTCGCTCCGATGTATATTATTTCAGAGAAGACAAAACAAAGAAAAAACCGAAAGATAATAAATGTAGTGATAACCACTAGAAATCTAAGATAACCCGCAAAAACGCCCATCTAGCTTTCATTCAGATGAAAAGAGGATTCAAATTCTCATGTTCCCTCCGATATTATGACATCATAGCTTTCCATATATACAAAACAAAATAAAAATCACCTGAACTCAACTTCCTTTTATTTTTAACTTTTTTCTCTTTTTTTTCGTGCGTTGGTTAATTTCTTAGGTGTCCGTAACCCAACGAATAAAAAATGTGTGGCCTTAAGACGGTACGCTCTCAGGTCAGCCCCATTATAATTATACAGTGTGTCTGAGTGCACGTGAATGGCCATTCAATGGCAAAAATGACCAGGGCCTGCGGGTCTATGTGTAATGTAGGTGTCCAGAGTCATATCTCCAGGCGTGTGTGGTTAACAAGTTGTCATATTCATCTAGGAAATATCGCGGCTGCACAGACGTATTGGCTCTGCAAAGGGAAGTAAGTAAGGTGGGGGATGGCTGTGTTGGAGGGGGTGAGTGAAGCCCCCATAGAAAACTGCGTGTACGTGCACCCACGCCCCTACCTTTTACTGAGCTTTAATGTGTGCCTCTCCCCATTGTGTCAACAGGAATCTGACACCCCCGGAAAAGGGGAAAATTCCCTAATTGGAATTGTATTGTGGGGGTGTCCCTATAGAGCGTGGTGGCATTTTGTATATTTTGACATTTAATGTAATTGTACGTACTTACAGACCCCTCCCCTACGTCCCTCCATATAGCATATATAGGCCTCACATTCGTGCACGTTGACCGTGTTGGGTTTTTGGATTTACCTTAAGTGGGCACCTGGTGCCTCTGTATGCTGCTCAGTTAAAAGACGAGTGCAAAAAGTGTGTGTAAAAATCATAAGGTCTATATTCACTTCGTGACATACAGGCCCCATTGGAGAAGTCTGGCTGCGTATGTTTGTGTGTTTAGGCGTTTGGAGTGTATGTTTGTAAGGGACCAGGGACTGGTGGATCTAGATATGAAGAATGTTGGAGGAAGTTAGGTGATATACCATAATGTTAAAGTGGCCTGGAACAGCCAAAGGGGAGAACGGCATGGCCTGATGCACTTTGGAGGTTTGACTTCTCCCCCCACAGTCTCAGACAGATAATGTGCCCTTTAGCCTGGAGCAGGTGGATGTGTAATATGTATGGAGTTACTGAATACTGCCCTGTCTGTCTGTAATGGGGCCAAGGGAAGGTCCCTCCCCTGTATACCCATACCCTACCGCCCTGTTTAAACACACCCTTAAGTACTACGTTGGGGCTAGATCTATAAAGCATTTGACAAACGTCGGGTTGTGTCACAGGCATCCCTTCCAACCCCGGCTTCCACCCTATGTCCTCATCTTGTAACCCTTAACCCAATGTGTGCTGATCCCCCTCCCACACTTCAGACGGCCATCCAGCTTTAAACCATTTGGCATATTAATTCATCTGGCCAATGGGACATCACCATGACTATACTCTATAGTCTTTAGGCATATCCCAGTGCGGACGTACCCCCCTTCATCCCGTCTACCCGCCGTCTACCTGCCCCGCTGAACGTGACTCTCCATATCAGGGCCCTGTGGTCTGGGAGATTGAACTACCTGCTCTCACCCCCCCCCCCCTTCCAGCACACACACACACACACACACATGCCCCTGACTGTGTCCTGCCAGAGTCAACATGGCCGTTTGCCGCAACAGGTTGGGAACACACCCTCCCCGTGCCCTCCGCGCCGCGCCACATATCGCGCCGGAAGTACGGGGCCCGCCTGTCGGATATGTATTCGGGTGGGATGTTGTTAAAGTTCCAGGAATGGTAGGTCCAGTCAGATCCTAAACTTCCAGGGTCGGGAGTAGGGTAGGACATCTGGATATACCATCAGTAATACATGAACGTGCTAGATCGGGAGAGGGGGGGGGGGGGGTATTCAGCACCCCCTCCCCCTTACTGGGGAGGGGCAGGAATATGACAGCGGTTTATAAAACATGAAATATGTAACTTTGCTGGCAATTATCTAGAATAGCCTATAATACAACTTTCGGACCAATCCATATTCTTGCATATTCACAACACCGTACATGCATTACCTAAATATGTGCAACCCCAGGCTGCAATTCAATTGTACGGGATGTTTGGGTTAGGGGTATTACATGTACCAATAGGCCTGTACTCATCGAGGGAGACACGTACTAGTCTGTTTCTGCGTGCTATTTGTCTACCATGTATGGGAACGGATTGTAGCTGTCAAATAAACTCCATGTTTAGATATTACTTTAATAGCACATGAGCACGAACGCCCCACTGTACTAGCTGTGTGTTGTAAACAACGAGCCTTGTTATTAAGTACATTGTGCAGTGCTAGTCTTTCGCCTTCTCTAAATTTAATGTAAGTCATGTCAATGTATTCACCATAATCCGCGGAGATATTGGTATAATATACGTTGCCAGGTACTGATAGCTGTGAATTTCCAAGCTGAAGAGTGCTTAGTGATTCTTGGAGTAGTCTGTCAGTCGTATATATGAAGCATATTAAATCTAAAGTCTGGCGGATTTATAGAGGCAATGCAGTGATTATGCTTGATTTACATGTACTATGCCAGTACAATTTGTACAACATTCATCATGGAATGGAAGGGGCTACTCCCTTGTGTATGCCTCACCCAGCTGCCTTTTATTGGTTTATTGACTTTAAATGGTTTGAACATGTAGTTTATTGTCATCGGAGTAGGGTTCATACTCTACGCAGAGGAGCAATATCGTCGTAATTCATCTAGATTTATTTTCTAAAAGGTGAGCGATGACAAAAAGATACTAGAAGTGTGAGGTTCAGGTAGGACCCTGTGGGATATTTTTATTGAGGGACAGCTCTGTATAGATGCATGCAATGAGCAGCGGTATGTCGTGTCATACTGATGACAAAGTCATAGCCTAGGATATATGGGTGTCTAGGATAAATTCCGACCTGCACACCATCGATTTCTAACACAGGTACCATGGTTTACAAGCTCATTACATTTTTATTTTAAGCTTATTCCCGATTTGTTGCTTTGATAACTATTTGGTTATCGGACGCATTGGCTCAATTAATGTACACTTTATATCACAGTTCCTGGAATATGCACTTCCCTTTTAAATTGAAATCCGCGATGCACACCCTTAATGTAACAGGTAAGACTCAGTCGCGGGTGTTGGACGACTTTCTCGGGCATCAAATATGACGATATGTACACTGTTAGGAGTAAGTGCTGTAGCTGCACAGTATAAAAGGAGGTCCTTTTGGTTTCCAGTAGTTTATACTGTACAGCTACACTACAGTAGGTACTGTATCCCCAACAGAACCCGTACTGTTCCTGTTTAAGGTATTATATACTGTAGGTGTCTACAGTAGTTTATTCTATTATTTTAGAGTCGAACTACCTACCTTCCGATCCAAGGTCCATTGCTCTACTAACTGAGCTAGCGGGGCTGGCTGTATATTCTCATGGTAAGAATAAGCTTTTCGATTCACATGACACCAGGGAATTGGAGAATGGGAAAGACAGCTAGGGAGAGGCACGAGGAGAAGGGGAGAGAGAGAGTTTGTATGTGTATAAGCTATATAAATAGATAGATAGAGACAGAAAAGGGGGAACCCAGTAGCATGAACATAATTACTTTATTAGAGCCACATGGATTTTGATAATCATAAAGTTAGACCATAGATCTATCTCAAACAATCTCAAAACTAGGGACCTTTAGAAACGATGACATAGTTCATTATACACAGATGTAGTCTATGCTTCTAGCATTGCTAAAGTCTACGTTTAATGGGCTAAGTCAGGTTTGCTAAAGGTCCCTAGCATCTCTTTCTTATCTGCTCCCTCATTCATAGGAATCAGCAGGCTTTTCATCATAGGACCATACAACTGTCCAGCTAGCTCAGATAGCAGAGCATTGGACTGTGGGTCTGAAGGTTGATGGTTCTAATCCCAGTGAAGTTTCTCAAATGTAATGCATTATGTCAAAGGGTGTTGAAACATATTCAGGGGTGTTTTATACCTGGTTCATATCATTGCCCTGTTATACTACAGCGATGGGTAACAGTAGATTATATTGTGGACTGCAACAGTACTGACTACTGTAGTAAGCCTATGTGTGTTTACAGTAGGTGAGTCTGTTCAGGAACAGTCTGTGATACTGGAAACCAAAAATACCTCCTTTTATACTGTAAATCTACGGTGGATTTAGCTGTGCAGCTACACTAACTTCTGACAGTGTATATTTAAACCAAAGCGGAGGGCTAAGATAAAGGAATTCACACCTTGATTATTTCCACTTAGACTCACATAACCTCACAGATGTGGTTTAAAACAGATAGACAATGGTTATAAGGGTGCCAGCCAGTTTACAGTGGTTATTTTGAGTTAGCCTCTCATAACCATAGTCTATCTATTACATACAATGTACTATCTGCCCTGGTACATGTATTACATTTTATACTACTTGGACAAAAAAGTCCTGTGTGAGACATAGCCACAGGAGTACATGCAATCAGAGTATGTATGTCACTCACATGGCAGGCCTAAACACATGTGAGGTCCACACGTGAGAGCCCTCCTCCCAAACATATGTAGACATCTCTTTGTGTTTTCCAGACCCCCAACGACGTCCGCGGCGACCCCTATCAGCGACCTTCTGATCACCCTGTGGTCTGACCTCATTAGGGATCCACAGGGTCCGATTACCCCCTCCCACATCTACCCCATTCCAATTCTACCCGTAGCAACAGCCCCCCCCCCTCCCCCCACTACCTTCAACCCCCTGTTCCACACCAACAACCCCCACTCACCCAGACCCTGACACACAGTCCACCCCTGATCCGCGCTTATTTGCTGCTACTTCACAGAGAAGGTATTAATACTCACTACAAGGGACCATTGGGGGCCTCATTACCGTTCGGCCTAGTCTCTATGGGATCATCTGATTTGGCCGGAGAGGGCTCCGTTTACGGATCAGCCCTAAGCCTAAAATTTAGTCCCAAGTGGAAGTGATCAGGTCTGAGCCTAAAACCATCCAAGCTGTGGAAGTGCTGTGAATAGGGCAGGGTGGTGTGACAATGGACAGGCACGTCAGGAATGTGCCATGTTTGGCCGTTGTGAAGCCTGTGTTTGGCTGTTTGCTCCTGTAGGCAGTTAGTGATCAGTTCGCTACTGCATTAACCCTAATAAGGACAGTATAATGCACGTATGCTTCTGTCGTCATGGTGCATGCTAGCTAGCTAGCCAGCCTAGTACTGTACAGTCGATTCCAAATTGACCAGATGCATGCATGTAGCAATTCATGGTGCTGCGATCATGCACCATGTCCTAGACCCCCAAAGAGTCGGCATGATGCACCAATGCAGCGCATTGAGTTACTCACCGGCCTTAGTACGCCTTACATTGGTGCATCATGACGATAAATGAAGCGTCATGCCTTCCCTAGAGGGTTAGAGTTCTGTTAATGTGTGTGGGGAGGAGGCGTCGTTGGTGATCCTATATTTATTAAATAAAGGTGCAGGGTTGAGAAAACAGGGCAATGTAAAATGTGTCGTTAATCATGCCAACCCCCAGTGCATCCATCACCTAGGGTGTCTTAGGGACACAGGTCGTCATAACCTGTCCGGTGTGTGAGCCATGTGTGCATGGCTGTCCCACACTGATATTCCTAGGCTCCCTATACGACCAATGTCTGTCACTAGCACCTAACCCAGTTAGTCATTTTTGGCTCTCCTAGGTAAGTTATTATTGTCAGGTTGGTCAGTACTGACCAACCTACCTTAGTATTTTAATTTCCAGGGAGAGCCACTGAGTGGTCATCATATTATCTTACAGGTGGCACCAACTAGTGGTATACAAATACAACACACCAATGATGAACCTAGTTTAGCCACTACTGACTGACCCCTCAGTCATTTTTGAATATAACTTTGCCATTGTGACTAACACATATATGACGGAACCTAGGATAGTCTGTACTGACTAACCATTTCAACCTATGGTTTTTCAGTGCAGCTACTTCTCACATCATGCCACCCTACGGAGAATACTCCACCACCATGCACCAACTCATACCATAATAAGTGATATGATACAGTTGTATACCATTATGGTATGTTTTGAATATTCCTATTATAATATGATGGGAATGATTATGATTATCATCTTACACTGGTATTGGCGGATTTTGACTATGTATGTTTAGAAAGGTCTCCTTGTTAAAAGCTGATACATTGATTCTAAAGAGCTAAAACACCGATGCATTGATCCATGCCTTACACTCTTGGAGCTCCTTTGAATGGCAGATCGAGATTCAATTGGATTGAACTCGGCTGTGTCTGTGAGTAGTATTCTCAAAGTGCAGAACTCTCACTTGCACATGTGTGGGCCTACCAGTATTACGCATGGTATGTATCCTTGCTGGACCCCCTATTACGTAGTAGATACCCTACGAGTAACTCAGTGTATGTCAAAATAACCATGGAAAACTGACTGGTGGCCTCATAGGGGAGATATAATATTATCAGCAGGCGGACTTCTCCTTCTTTTCCCTGTCCCTCTCCACACCGTCAAGATAATTCGAGTTTCTGTATAGAAATACTGTAAAATAATTATAGTAATCACTGTACATAAAATAGCACTGATATACCTGTAAGGTGAACAGTGAAAGGCTTCTTTCTCAAATAGCAGTGAGTCCCTGTCAGACCTATACTATTAAAGATGATACGATTGAAGGGTTGGAGGGTTCATTTACCAACTCAGGTTTGAATCTCAACTCCGAAGGCAGGGTTTTAGATAGGACAAAATGCACATAACAGGGACTTTAGGAAACCTGACGTAGCTCATTAAACGCAGATGTAGCAGCACTAAAGGCATACGCTATGTCTGCTTCGAATGAGCTATGTTGGGTTTACTAAATGCCCCTACTATCACAGATGTTTGACATCACTCAAACCAAATATTAGGGACGTTTAGCAAACCTGATGTAGCTCAATGAGGACCCTAACCAAACCCAACGCAGCTAAGTATAACTAAAATCGAATACACTCATACAACTTCTATAATGATCTGGTTCAAAAACATTTACATGGTAATCCTGAATGGTAAGGCTTTACAACCAATATCTGATATTATATTAAAAGCATCAACTCTATAAAATGAGATCATATTATGTTGCAGTGAGTCGCCCTGATAAAATTCCAGGTAAATCCGAACTGTGAATCAATGGCACTGGTGGTTGCCATGGTTTCAATGTGTTTTCAGGGAATTATTTCTAACAGTGCACTATTCTCCAGCCACCACTATAGCCATATACCCCTGACGTCGTCATTCCAAGGTGCTGCTGTAGAGGCTGACGGGACTCTTTTTTTTTTATTGTCGACCATATTTTCCTGGACGTGGCTGCTAAGGCCTGGCTTTATTTTCCTGTTTTCTTGTCTGGATTTGTTGTGGTAGCCAAAGCTCAAACAGGCCTCTATGTCAGATGATTCGGGGGACAAACACAGCGCTGGTAGGTCCCAAGAATCAATAGGAAGGAGTGTAAAGGGGTTGGGGTGAGGGGACAGGGTGCTGGGAACTACATGTAGCTGCCTGGGAATATTGAAATCTAGACTCACACAGAAAAGGGCAAATCAGGTGGGTGTATCAGGTGGGTGTGTATAATCCAACGCAAACAACCCCCTACGTACATCTGCACCGTGGTATCAATGTGGACAAGGGAACTGTGGATGCCCTGTCTTTGTTTATATCATATTTTCTACATTTTAGAGGCGCATAAAGTTGCATTTCTTATAAAGGTCCGTAATCATTATAGAGGTACATGTACATCTAAATTGTACATGTATTGCCTAAAGGTCAAATCCCACGATGCATTTTATGCCCCCAAAACCTCTGCAATTTTAAGCCCACTTGATTTGGGAGTCTTGCACGTACTGTAGATGGCAAGGTTTCTATTGCAGCAGAACTTACTGGAATTGCAAATTGGGGATCTCCCTCCAATTCGCAACAGATATAACTACAGCTGTAAAAGAGGGAGATATAACTGCATGGAATCTATAGTGAATTGGGCACAAAATAAAATCTAGATAATTAAATATTTTTCCTTACTTAACAGGGAAATCTCTGTGATTTCATTATGCACATTATACATATTAATCATCTGGAAAGCCAGGGGGCCACTCCCTATTTCTGATTATACACAGACAGCATTTTACAACCATTTTTCATGAATAATACATATAATATGCCCACCACTCGACCTACATGATGTATTATTTCGAATGATAAATTAATGGATATACCTTCTATAGTAAACCAACTGTTAGCACAATTATTATAAAGTAACTCCCCAAAATACGACACTTAATCCTCACACATAGAGTCAATGCAGCCCACTATGCAGAGGTTCAGTGCCATGTGCATCTGTACAGTGGGATTTGTAACTTGCAATAGTATATAAGAACCCTTGCATTTTGGAGTATAAGCAAGGCTCCTAGATTGCAATAGGCATAGAATGCAAAGGGTTCCAATCCATATAACGCCTTGTGGGTGTTGGCCTTTACAATATATGTGGCACTGCAACTCTGTTGCAATATAGACATTGGAGGAGACAGACATTGCGATAAATACCCATGATTTCAGGGCAATATGCTCAAATCGCACTCAAATTCCAAATTCTATTTGCAAGGGAAACATCTAAATATGTAGTATATAGTAGAGGGGCCAAATTGCAATTAACAGTTCTTCGACAGTTAATGCTCCATGTAATATTTGCATCTCTTGTAATTCAGAGGGAGGTCTCCATATCGCAGCAGAATCCATAATTGCATAAACCTTCCAGCATAAATTGCAATGTGGGATTTGATCTTTACACAGAGAGAAGAAACCGAGTCACAAGGGGAGTCCAGGCTATAAAAAGAGAGCCAGGGTCCCTTTGGCTCACTTTTCACACTGTCTGACTCCCCCTTCTAACAGCCTTGACTCCTTTTCAATTAGATCAAACCCAGTCCATGTCGGCTGAGGTGAGTCAATGGTTACCTGGACTCCCTAAGGGAGTCACAGAGGTGAGCATACAAAATGGAAATAGGAAACCCACTAGGTGACACTACTGTACAATGACTGTAATGCCATCTAGCATATATGTTAAGAAGCCATCTGACTCTGTTTCTAATCAGAGTCAAGGGTCCCTACTCCCTTTTCCCTCAAGGGAGTCAAACAGTTGGTTACAGTTAAGCCTGCTAGGTGGTAGCACTATACCTAAAATGGTAATATTCTGCATGCTCAGATCTCTAGATCCATGTTATTTGTGACATTGATAATTATGCTGATACGTGTATATCATTGTAGCATCAACATGTAATGTCAGAATTACATTTTATGAAATAATTACAGTTAATTTAAAACTGTAGCATAAGCATGATGTATAAGGTATAGACACCAACTTTGTAGCAACATGAGAAAGTTAAATCCCAAAAGCTCATATGTTCCTTTGTATATTAACTAATGTGCTCTGAGGGATCTTTCTGAGATCCCTCCTCCTTGTGAGGCATTGCACCAACATAATGTAGAAACATCAGCTAGGAAGACAGCTATTGAAATGGTTATATAGAGGGTTAGGGGGTAGGAATTACCTATAAATTATGACTCTCTATTCCAAAGGAGCCATCCTGTGCCTAGACTCCCTTTCTAAAGGGAGTTGCAGCATAGACCTGGACTCTGTCTGTAGCGGGGAGTCATAAAAGGGAGTCATTTTGGAGGCAAAACCTGGGCTCTCTTAAGGGAGTCACATAACTCCCTTTTAAGGGAGTCAGGTTCATCAAGAGAGTCAGAAAGAGAGTCAGAAAAGGGAGTCATTCTGGAGGCAAGCCTGGACTCCCTTTTGACCCGGTTTCTTCTCTCTGTGTAGCTGTAACAAACTGTACACTATAGTGTTCATGATGTGATCCTTGGAGGTTTATTTCACTATTATAGTACTCCCACTGGTTCAGCACGCTATGTCTATATCTGAATTTAATGGACACGATGTCTGGCCTACAAAGGCCAATAAATCATTCTTGTGCCCAGAAAAATGTCAGAACCTTTGCCAAATTGACCAAACCATGTTTACAATGATGCACGGACTACAGGTCCAAAACTACGGTTAAATCACTCAAATGTTTGGTGTTTCTATACATGTACATGTGTTCATAGTATGGATATTGGAAATCAGGAACAACTTGTAGGCTATTCTGTTTGATAATAGAACGCATTAATAAGCCGGAGCAACTAATTGCATGGTCAGTTAGATTAGTTACATACATATTGGCATAGACATAACAAACACGTCATCATGTAGGATTACTCGTACTTATGGTAAGATGTTATTTTAGGTATGGTATCAAAATAGAAATAGAAATCTTGAGTGAGACTACTGTGGTACTATTCATGCACAAACATGTGCTTCTTGTTGGGTCAGCTACTCGTTTATATTTTCTAAATTGAAACGTTAATTATTCCCCGGCGATTTTCTTAATGCACGCAAATATAGTGCAGATATATCTAATTTCGCCTGACCTATGGAGAACAGGTGCACTATTCTGATTACTGTCAGATCTATAAGACTAAGCAAGACCTTAAATAACACAGCTGGTGCTACAGTACTCTCGTTCCCAAATCCTTCCGAAGGAAGGCTCTGGTAGCTGCCAAATGTTAGGATTTTGCTGGGTCTGGGCAACCCCTGCTGGTAGCTTGGAACCAGCGAACAGGAACAGGCAGTGGAATCAAAAAGGCTGATGGTAAATCTACCTAAAACTACCATCATACATTCTGGTTCCATTTCCTTTTCCTGTTCGCTGGTTCCAGCCTACCAGCAGGGGTTGCCCAGACCCAGCAAAATCCAAAGTTCAAGGTCCTTTGGCTGTTACCAGAGCCTTCCTTCGGAAGGATTTGAGCACGAGAGTAGTGCTACAGGTGCAACATAAACGGGATATTACAGCTGTAATTATCAGCATAGAACCTTAACGCGAATATGTGAATGATGCTGACTCCCTAGGCAGCCAGTGGAACATGGGAAACACAAGACGACTTGTAGGGCCGTGTGGCTGCACCTATTATCCCCTAGAGGCCTGGGGTGGGTCCTTTATTGTCCTCTACCTAGCTTTTGACAAGGGCCGGGTGGTAGATTTTCTCTGTGTCCTGGGGGTACACCCCACCTCCACCCCTCTAATACGCCCCCTTTCCACCTTCCTATCACCACCATCCCATTTCGGCCCCCCATTTCAAATCCACGCTTATACCATCACTCCCTCAGCCCCAGTCCCAAATACTGCTCCCCAATCTCGCTCCGTTCCTTCTGGTTTTGCTGGATGCCCAGACAATCCTTTCTCTTCCCTAACTGGCTTCCTCCAGGGACTATACCCCCCCCCCCCCCCACCCCTCCTCCCCAGTCTGCTGTCTGCGAAGGTAACCGTGTTTACCCTATACATATGCAGGTGTGTTGTGGCCTACCGAGGTAGGATGTCGGCCAGGTACAGAAGGGGACCCCCTGACCAGTCGCTAATTCCCTACACCCTATTGACATAGCCAGGACCGGCGTCTCCTGTGTCTCAACAAGCATCGAGTGTTTCTACTTGCTACGCAAAGCCATTGACAAACAGCAATTCGCCTATTATCCCCTTTTATGCTGACTTTTCGCCCCCAGGCGGGGGACCAGTTGTCCTGGACTACGCCAAGTACAATAGCCCCGCCGTCCCCCACCACTCACCTGTTTGATATACTTACATTTCCTATTACCTGTTGATTTGGAAACATTGGTTGAAGGGGTATTCACTCTAGTGCAAACAGTTTAACGAGGACTCGGCATTCCTTGATCTTTGACTGCAGTTGAAGCTCCAGGTCGAGTTGAGGTGGAAGGATTGATAATCTTGTTTTGAAAGTAAAGGACGACACCGTTCACTGGTGTGGGCTTTGGAGCAGACAGGAATGCATTGACGGTTGAGCCCCTCTTTCTCCTGTGGATTTGAGTCACATCCCCAGTAATGGTTATTCTTTGTGAGCATTATGCAACAGTTAATATTTCCCAGGCAGACGCCACCACCTGGAGATGATTGAAGTAAGATTACTGTTTGTATGATTGGGGAATTACATAGTTGTGATATAGAATAGCGAGGGGTATAGGTCACATGCTGTTGAATCGTGTATAGGGAGAATAGTACATTATTGAGCCGGGTTAAAGTTTCCCAAGATCCTACTACCACTGGTAATCTGAATGTTTTTAGTGTAGGGTCGGGGGCGGGGAGTCGGGGGTCGACAAGCAGTTCCTTGCATAGAACAATCTGCAGGGCGCATACCTGAGGTGAAATCACCAATAGCAAATGACAGCCTTCAGGCAGAAACTGTCTTATCCCTCAATGGACCTCCACATAACCACCCCCATAACTACCCCCGATGTACCCCCGACCGACCTGGCCAATAGATCAGCCTCAGCTCAGGTAGTACCAGGTAGCCTTGTAGGTGCCGACTTTGAAGCCACTTTTTGTTTGTTTATGTTTGATGTGGGGGCCAGTGGATCTTGTCTGAGCAAGGCTGACCTATGAGGCGATAGCACATGTGTGATGATGGTGAACCAGAGAGTAAAACTGTAGGGAGGTGGGGAGTGGGAGGAGTGGAGAAGTGCAGTCTAGGTGTTGGGTAGAAAGGTGCGGCCCGCACCCCCGCCCCTCCACCCCTCCACCCCCTGCTGTCAGTGCAGGGCCCCATACAAGCAGGACAAATCACCAATTTACCCTGTTCTCCACACACCTGGCCGCTACGGGCGGACGGCCGTACGGCAAGGGGTGTTTGTTTTCGAGAACCTAGGAGGCCTCAGCCTCCTTAATGTTCATTCTCCGTGGAGCTGCAGTGGTGGGCGTAGATTCTGGAACCTGCCCATGGCCACTGACTATTATGCCCCCAGGGCACAGCCGTTGAGTACACAAATCAGTCGGAAAATTGGGTTATTAGGTTCAGAGAGTGAAGGTATCGCCAATACACGGGCTACCATCCCTTGAATTATAAAGTTTAAGCACCGCTAAGGACTCACAAATAACCTAGAAAGTGTATATCACAGTATGGCTTGTGCATCTGCCATGAAGTTTTGGCTCTTCAATGAAAAGCTAAACGGGTATCATATTTGAATTTACAAATTACCTTTTATAGTGTTGTTCTCTTGGTCAAAGTATGTCTGAATTTGGTTACCTCGTCAGATAATGGCTAAAAAGATCGGATTATATAATCTTGCACTATAGAACATGTTGTCGCGGCCTTGTTTTACTTGGCCACGTCAGGTACTAAACACAAGTTTCTTCTTTTTCTTTTACTTCTTTGCTTTGGCTTTATTCTATTATTTCATTGACAAAGGCCTGCTAATGTTCATAAATAGAATATCCACGGGAGATTGAGCTCGAAAGAAGGCATACACAAGGCTTGTCTTTTCATGACCTAATATCCATGAGCAGCAGTCTCAGTGTGAGGGATCGATGCGCGTCAGAGATATCTAATAGCTCAAAAAGTGCACTGTTCTGCTACTCAAGGTTCCCCAAGTAAATCGATCCTAAATTGTAGTCTGCGGAGGTTTGTATTGACAAAGCCCGAGGCCATCCCTTTATTATTATAGAGACAAAAAGTGGCTGCATGGCCACAGTTTCCGTCTTTGTTTCACCCTAAACGATCCTGCCATCCCGCCGGTGTTGCCTGATTGTGCCGGCCATTAGCCTTAATATCGCCCACCCAGCTGCTGATCATGTTGCCTTTTCAGAAGCGCTGCTCAGCGAATAATTACATCCCGTTTGCGCTAACTTTGAATGCAATTACCCTCCACGTATTCAATGCCATTGTTGTTGAATTGGGAGGGGGGCTTGGTGGTGTAGGGTAGGGGGAGGGGAAGTGCGGAGGAAAGGGGGGTTGATGGCAATGACAAAACCCTGACCAAACCCCCTCCCTGTGAGTGAGTGTGTTGGAGGTATGAGGCCTGAGCTGCAGGGGAGGTGAGGGGGCTCCCCTGAGGTGCCTTGTGTAGGTGTCACAAGGCTGACCTCCCGTGACCTCATGTCGCAGCCTACGTCACTGTTCATCGAGTCACAAGGTGACATGTCTTCCTCGTATGCCATGATCCTCTGCTCCCACCCCTCCTATATTTCCCCTGCCCCAGCTCCAGTCACCATTTCCGGTGAGACAGGCCCGCTGCCCTGGCTGCCAGTATCTCCCCTCCTCAGGAGTTGTTAGAGTCCTTTATAAAATTGCTCGCGCTTCATTAGTGACGTGCCATTGTCGAGACGCGCGCGCCCCCAGCGGATGGTCCATGCACTAGATAGCCCTCGCGCGTGCGCACCAGTTCTATCGCACCTGCGGGGATTCCAGATTGTAAAGCAAGGGTAGAGCGACAGCATCTCAGACGCCATTGACGTACATCGTCTGAATGTCCTTTAAACGACCTCAGGGCATCCCATGACGTTATTTATCTACGTCACCGTTATAGGTCTGCTGCCATTTACCATGCGGCAGCTGCTAACGGCTAACGTGATGACATTGTAGACAGCTTTCTGAAAGAGAAAGTATTAGGATAAAAACGACAACACACAGAGAATGGCGGGCCATGCTCCACCGGCGCCCTTATACCGGGTCCTTATAGATTTATTACCTAAAATGGCTTTGTAAACATGTAACGACGACGAATACACGTTTATGTAACTCCTGTCAGGCTCAAGCCAAAAGGCCTAATCAACCGGGCATGACTTAATCAAAGTTCATGACAACTTGAATTAATGGTGTCAACAGCTGATGTGCAACTTTTGCATTCAGCTTGTTCATCTATTATACCAGGTTTATTTTAGTATTATAATGTGATTTCCGCGACAGTTGCATGATGTACACACTCAGTCATGCCTCCGTACAATTCTGAGTTGATATATTCAGTGTCTCCCCCTGACAATATAGGAAATGAATAACCATTTTTATCGGTAGATGTACATTCTAGAATGAAATTTAGGGCATAACTATTTGACGCCAGAGCTGACAATGAAGTGATAGCTAGGTCTATGCTTCTCACGCAGTTCATTCGCCGTACCTACAGCCTCAAGCCTTTATGTTTATGGGAAAAGAGTAGAAAAAAGCACCATACACATTTTGTGTAGTGGCACATGGAAATAAGTATTTACACACTGCTATAGAAATCGATCGATTTTTCCTTTAGGCTGTTTACAGAAGCCTGTTGGCATAAAGCATGTAGTGGCCTTTTCGCACCTGTTTCCACATTAGTATTGACCCATTAGATAAGGACTGTTACAGACAGAATATGATAGGAGGATGGCTTGCTGCATGTTCGCAGGTCTTTGGAGTTAAATTGCTAATTGTTCTACCTGAACAAAGCTTAGGTACATTATATTTGCCAACCTAACCTGGTGATCTGACTGATAATTCATAAAGCACTGCAGTATGTACATGTGGCTTCCCATTTAGAAGCTACCTTAAAGCCCAGCTCTGAATTCTGAACAGTGTGTTTAACACTCCTTAAACCCGCAGATCTCGGTACCCCTCCACCGACAGTCAGGGCGCAGTCGGGACAGGTACTCAGCCCTATTTATAGGGGAGCTGGGGCTTTAAGCACTGTCTAATGTGGCTGTGAAAATAATAAGCTGTCACGATAGAGGGTCGGAGGTTACCTAATATGAATGCACGAGGGTATACGAGGGAAGCCCACACAGTTGTAATCCCAGAGTGGCATCTCGCAAATCTTAACATCAAACGTCAACACAGGTCAAACTTTGCGCGTCACTGCCACGGAGCTGCTCCCCGCAGCCCTGCTGGGCCTTGGCTCATAAATATATGTCCGTGCCGAGAGTATCAGGGTGGTAAAAACGATACAGATATGCATGTGCATTGAGAAAGACTCTTCATGGAGATATATTGATCCATGCCCAGGATCAGATGTCTGTGTGTGTGAGTTGGATGGGTAAGGTAATGCAGCTGGTGGCCACTATACCATGAATACAGACCAAAACAATGGGAGCTGGGGGGAGGGGGGGGACCCGGCGGGACCCCAAAACACATTGGTCAGCGGATCAGAACCCAGGGATCAGGAACATCAGCCTAATGTGATTCCTTTCCCGTATATCTTCTCCTGCCTCTTTTCTACTCCGACCCCGACCTGTGAGCAACGATCCCGTCAACAGTCACATTAACGCTCCCTGTGATGCCGACTAGATGCCCTGGTTTAGTCCATCCCACCTCTACATATTTTCACTACACCTCGTAAGTGGCTGGGGAGGGGAAATGAGAGACTTTGCCACCGGAGAGAGGAGTCTCTTCTGGCTCATTCATATAAATACATATTGGTTATTCCTGAAAAAGTTTTCTTGAAATCGTTTTGTGCTACTTTCAGATGATCTGTAATCTGCAAACAGTTTTTCTACTTTCCCCAGTAGCATTTTAGAGAAATAAAGAGCTTATATGTCTTCGTTGATCCCTCTTATACCTGCCATTCATACATTCCTTTCTCCTCCATCCACCCCTCCCCACGAACATTGCTGCCCTTTTCCATTCCGGATTCCCACCTTGTACAGCACCCATCGCTTTCCTACCCCAGTCCATCCCCACCCATCTTCCCATCACTGTACCTCGTGGTTCCGACATTCACATATTCTCAAAAGCTTATGTCCAATCCCTGTCCCATTCATCCACTCGCCAGTTCTCCTCAAGACGATTCATTCCTCCCTCTGACTGTTCCTTATTATTCCCTGCCCCCGCCTTCCCTTTCCGGTCCACTCGTCGCCCCATCTATAGCGACGTGGCTGCAGATCAATGCCTCCATTTCAGATGGCGATCGCAACTTTGAAAGAACGTGCCTGGCATATTTCGGCATTCAGACCATGTTGACATAATCGATGGGCTCTGCCCTCTTAATGTTTCTTCCCTATGTCCACTAGTACTCAGTGGTACTTGTTAAGTGATGGCTTTTCTGTCTTCTCTGCCCATTTCAGTCCCCAACGTGCCCTATCCTGACGGCTCTCAGCCTACCAACGCCAACAGCGACGATACAGGACAGGAAACTGCCATCGACTGGTCAGGTACGTCACTTCAACGTCACTTATAACGTCACCCATCCGTGACGTGACGTCATTCATGTCACATCACGGCCTGCGCTTTAGCGCTCATGACGTGACGTCCATGTACATGAACGCTCAGCTCTACTCGGAGGTGCCGGTAACATTTGCCGGTAGGGTCGGCGTAGAATGTACTTTGATCTTCCTTTTTTCCCATTTCCACATTTTTTCCAGTCTCTATTCATTCCTACAACCTTGAACATACAATCGCAAGTAGCCACGTACACATAGACTCTCGGATTACAATTTTCAAGGCAATGGAAGCAGTCAGCAACCGTTCGGATTTCTGAAAGAAATATATATTCATCAACATTTCAAAATCTTGCTAAGAGCAACGTATTTGCATTATGTTCCATTAGTGGCTCGTATGTAGAATGGTTTGACAGTAGAGATTTTGATTTACTAACATTCCATAGATAACAAGTAGATGCACGATGTAGATAGTTCTATCTAATTTCCATCCTCACCACTTTTCTCCTGCTTTAAGCGCACAAGAGGCTTTCATGCTTAACAACTGTCTGTCCTAATCTCCTAGGTGCATAGAAATCCCATTTTAAGGGAATTGATTCCCCATCCAGATCCTCTTCGCTGACTCTCAAAGTGAAGCCCTGAGAAATTTCAATTATTGTTTGAACACACAACTCTGTCGATGAGTTCCTATTCCCAAACACTTTCTTTTCCACCCCCAAACTAAGCATGAGTGTTGTATCTTGTACACATTTTATACGGTTCACTCCTTCATTACCTTTGAATATATTCTATGTGATAATTTATTCTTTATCCAATCAGAAGCTACCATGATATGTTTTTGATCAGAAATAGTATATAGAACCATATCATTATTATCCTATTGTCATACCCTGATTACTCTATTTCCTATTGGTAGTTATATTCTTCCTCCAAGCCATAGTACCATAGTATTATTTATTACAGTCTAGCTTCTATACAGTACATATAACTCTTTTTTCTGCAACCTTCTGTCTGGAACTATTTTTTCTCGATCTGGATGTAGTTATCCGCGAGGTCCACAGCAGAGAGTTCTCCTTTTCATAGTCAGAGATTTCTGGTAGATTTCTAAACATCTTAAGCTAGTAATGATCAATCTAATCTCTTATAGATTATCGCAAGGCCTGGGCGTCAGTTGGTAAGTACCAGTACCTTCTGGGATTATAGACATTTTCTCTTTTCCCCATTTTGGGCAGAATTTATTCTCAGTTTCTATGGTATTCTCTTGACAATGTCAATGTCACTGTCGCCCAGACAGTGGCCCGCCCTAGCCCTCGGTCAGACTGATCTGCAACAATAGCAGGAAAACAACAACCACTTCTCTATGGTCCAAATTCCACAGCACAGGCAGAGAAGTGAACTCCTTGTAACATAGTGTATATCCTTTCTTTCTTTTTTTTTTGTACTTTTGTATCTCTAAAACCTGTATGGTTCCCCACGTCCTTGATGACTATCAGACTTTTCTGAACACTTCTGTGGCCGCCAAAGACGTTGGCGTGTGCAATACAAAGAAGGCTCTAAAAGCTTCTGAGTAACACCGCCTTGGAATAGCACACCTATCCCGCAGGAAGAGATGACTGATATGATAGTGCTTTGTGATAGGTGTGTTTCTTCATGTTATACTCAAAATTATCACCTATTTTAGGTAGAATAGGCCTCGGAATGGTTGCAATCTTGCACTAGAAACCACCTCAATCCTACAGCAAGGTGCTACCTGCAACCCATCTGCTATACTTTCTTACAATAATGACACCTTATCGACAGCTTAGACAAGCAGTTTGCCTGTGATAACTGTATAGCTGCTGCTTTGAAGGTTTATCTCTCCTCTGCCCATAACTGTTTAGGTTTACTTATGACCACAAACTGGAACCCCCTTTCGGTTTACATTCTAAAATATCTAAATCCTTACAAAGGACTTCACAACTAATATTGACAAACAATTGTAACCCTCACAGAGAAAAAAGTGAGAGTCAGCTGGACTCTCCCCAGGGTCAGGCACTGCCTGACTCAGGTTAGAGAGTCTGCTGGACTTTCACAACAGTCAGGCTGAGCCTCATTTGATAGTCCCATAAAGTTACTCCTATTTGAGAGTCAGCTTGATCCTTGTATGACAGTCAGGGAAGACAGATGTTCATACCAGAGTCAGGCTGACTCTTTATCCACAGTCAGGCAATGTCTGACTTTGGGATAAGGGTCAGTTAGCCGGAGCCTTCTTTGTTTGCTACCAGGTGGGGACACAATACAATATTGAGATTTAATGGTAGGGTATAAGACACCATTTTTGTGGATTTGTAAGAATATATATATTGAGATTCTTGGTATTACCTCTGACATATGTTGGTACATGTATTTCGGTGTTGTTACATACCTAAATAACTGTTGGTCTGTGATTGCACACCCTTTCCTATACAGGAAAACATAACTATTTTGTATGGGATTTATTTTTACAGATGTCAGGGAGGTAATATATATATTTAAAAAGATCATTCCCCCAATGCAAATAAGCAACTAGCCTTACTGTACAGAAGAGATTCCAGCTATGCCTGACTTTCATTGAGGCCAAAGTCCAGCATTGCTAGACTCACATCCATATGTGAGTCCAGCTTGGCTTGACTCTCGATAGCCAGAGTCTAGCAGCACTGGACTCTTGCTCTAGGTACAGTCCAGCATTGCCAGACTACCCTTGAGTATGAAAGTCCAGCAGTGCTGAACTTTCGTACATGAGAGTCCAGCATTGCCTGACTTTGACTGCAGTGAAAGTCCAGCACTGCCTGACTTTCATCACAACGAGAGTCCTGCACTGTCTGACTTTCATCATAATGAGAGTCAGGCAGTGCTGGACCGTGGAAAGGCGAAAGTCAGGCAATGCTGGACTCTCATTCTCATGACAGTCAGGCAGTGCTGGACTCTCCCTACAGTCAAAGTCAGCTTGACTCTCACATGAGGGTGGTTTTGGCGACATGGGTCTGACTATGGCATGTGAGTCCAGGTGACTCTCACATTTTCTTCTGTGCTCCTAATTCCTCTGTAATTCGTATCCAGTTCTTCCCCCTCGAGAACAAAATGTCCCTGGGCTAGGCAGTTCGATAAATAGCAACAAAATTGGTGAAACTCGAGAGGGCTCTCTTCGGGAGATGTGCCTGGGGCTCAATCTGTTGATGATGCTGATGCAGTCTGAACAAAGGTGTATTGTTCACGGCCTACAATGGGTACAGCTGCAACCATGGCCTGTTGATTTTTATCTTTCTGCTCCTGGAGTGGCCATGCCGATCACCCAGCCCGCGGGTAATGGGGATAAATGGTCTACGACACACGGTTAAGATGAGGTACAGATACCTGTGTAACCCTAATGGTTTCTTGTGTAACCACCGGCCAGCACTGACAGTTTGGTAGATATTGTAATTCTGCAGCAGGACAGGAACAAGGGGCTGCCTGTTGGGTATTGGGGTGTCAATCCTTTCATGGTGACCCTCACTAGAGGACTGGCAGATCAGATCGGGTGAACCCTCTGCTGGGCTTGTTCAATCCAATCTCACAGCATCTTATCTTGAGACCTATACTAGCTGCCGCAACACATTTTTAGTCTGTGTGCGTGTGGCATAAAGATTTGTCAGATTGTAAACACAGGTTCCCTTACTGGTAAGGCATATGTAGATTACCAGAAACTAAGTCTAGTGCCCTGTAGGTTGATGTCATTGAACAGGTATTATAAGGAGACGTCAGGGCTGGTTAAGTAAAACAGACAGCTCAGTCTTCTCCTACATATAATTTGAATGCCTATTGAAATACTGAGACGTTGAGATTAGGAACTTTATATCAGCGCCAGAGAGGTTACATGTGGAAATACCAATACATTGGAGAACCACACAACCATGCATGGACCACCCGAATGTCAAGTCAGATGTACATTATGTAAAGAAAATATTTATTTGGCGTCCATCCTGAATGTCCCTCTGATCCCAGCTTTAAGCATATCGCTGCCGTTAAAAAAGATCCAAATAGTGACAAGGTGCAGTGTGTACACTGAGGTTAGCGCCATTATGGGTGTGTTTGGACGGGGATAGGGCCACATTGCGTCCTGAGACACCTGCGGGGCTCAGCCTACTGTAGATCCCTCCAGATTGTCAGAAATAAAGCAAATACACAGCCCCGATAGAGGCACCTACAAGGGTGTGAGTGTCGGCGACGACCTTAAGTAAGGCATGATTACCCAAAGCTGAAAAGCTTGTGGCCCTCCCCCTTCTGCAGACTGCCAAGGGCTCTGGCGGCGTTTACTCGCACTATAGGATAAATAATCGTGCATGATTTATAAAGCTTGTTCTCCTGGAGAGAGACTTAACACGACTCGACAACTGGCAATGGCCATGCAGACCCCTCGGGGTTCAAACAGTGCACTTCCACCCAGTTCCATCCCCGTAATGATTTGTCTCTCGTCGACCAATGGTGAGGTAGGTTGGGAGGGGATGTCAATTATTCATCACAAAATTTGACATAGTTGGTCCAAGACTCACAGTAGCTTTTATCATCAACAATAGGCTGCGACCCGGGCTGGGACACTACTGACATCGACAGCAGCCTGTCGATAAATACAATTATAGCCTTTCTATTAGTACCAAACTACTTAATTATAGTTTATGCATGTAACGGGGCAAGACCTGTGTTTCGTATGGCCCGACCTTGCCTCAGTTACATCGTGCATATTAACAAAGAGAAATATTGCTAATTTGTTGTAGTTTGAAAAAAAGCGAGAGCCCCGGGTTAATAGCCTATATAGATTATGTATGAATTAATGAAGAGACTGCAAATTTAAAACTAGTCTACACCATCTCCGGAGAGCCTTTTACCAAGTAACACGAAATGCAAGACGTTTTTCTCTCGGCCTGAGGTGCCCCTCTTTACATTCTAACAATATTTGGTGTTGCTAAATAATTATTTAAAACATATCTAACTTGTGTTCTATAAACTTTAAATGTACATCAGGTTAATGCTGACACCTTTAGTTGCTTTTTATATGATCTATTTACACAGAGGCTGCCAGAAAAAACATGTTGTTTGCACAGAAGAGCTGTGGCTCCCATGAACATCAAACACTAGTCCAGCTTGTTTGCTCGATCGTCCAAAATGGTACGGATTAATGATGGTGTCTTGGCAGTATCTGTGTCGGCTTGTTCAATATTGGCCTGGAGTCTGCCCTCCCCAGCCTCCTGCAGGACCTAGTTGGGCGGCTGCCACCAGTTGCTGAGGTGTAGGTGAGGTGGGGAGAGGTCTGCTGCACCATGTATGTAGGGAGGGCAGAGGGCACAGATTGGCTGGTCTCACGCGGCTACCACACAGGGTCCACCGCCCTGACAGCAGACATGACACGGGCATGTGTCTGTGTCTGTGTCCAATACGTCTCTGCATAGACCCCATCCACTGTACCTCACCCCCCCCCCCCACCTCCCACCCCCGGGGGGGGCACTTGGTATATTTTGTATACACAGGTGTGCGGCTGGGAAGGGTACTTTTTGAGCAAAATCCCCCTCACCAAGGGTGTGCTTTTCGCCAAAATCCCCCTCACCAAGGGTCAATTTTCACCAAAATCCCCCTCACCAAGGGTCACTTTTCGGAGATATCAACAAAATCCCCCCAAAAAGGGTCATATTTTGCGAAAATTCTTCGCAACAAGGGTCACTTTTGACCAAAATTCTTACACCAAGGGCGTCTCCCCGGGGAAAATTGCTAAAACCTAGGCACTTTTGTCCAAAATCCCCCTCAGCAAGGGTCACTTTTGAACAAAATCCCCCTCACCAAGGGTCACTTCAGACCAAAATCCCCCTCACCAAGGGTAAGGGTTGTCAAAGGGCCAGCCGCACACCCGTGTCAAAAAAAAATTGAGTGCCCCCCCCGGGCTCCCACCGTTCCGCCCAGCTCTGACCATTCACCTCTGCACCGCTATTGCCGACAGTACAATGGTCAAGCATTCCCGGACTGTCAATGCGCAGCCGCAGTGACGGCCAATTCTTTTTTTCATTTTCTCCTCCCCCTCCCTCACTTTACCCAGCATTCTCGGTGGGTCACCCATTATGGGCGATAATGAGTGCTAATCACGGCTGCGTCTCACAAGGGGCGCCAGCGGCGCTTCACCCTGGGTGGCCGCCATCTTGACTCCTCCTTGACATTCGTTTCGCGCAGGCGCGAGTCGCTGGATGCTGCTAGTCGAACCTGGGCACGCTGGGTAACCGTGGATCGATCCCCTGATAGATAATTGCTGTAGTGGGGGCAAGATCGCCACCACCCCACCTATAGCGGACCAGGGGGAGGCCATATTTAGACTGCTGGCCCCGCAGGTGGGTGGAATAATTACCTATGACCAGCAGTTGAAGGTTACTACCCAAAACACCTCACCAACTCAACCTATCGGAAGCTAAAGAGAAGCAGTTCCCAATTAAGGGGTGGGACTTCCTGGAGGTGGGTCCTATCCCGGTCCCCGCACTCTCAGTGCAAACATGACACCATCCTCGTTAATGGAACTCAAATATACCCCCTTTCCACACATTTTTGAGTGAAAAAGTACCCCTTTTTCTAGTAAAATCGCTGATTTCGGGGGCCCCAAAAGTACCCCTTATTTTACAAAAACGCAGATTTCTTTCAACTGATAGTAAATAAAAAATACATATAAACATGCACAAATGTAATACCATAGAGATATTCACAGGATATGTATGGTTAACTCTTGTAATTAGGTAGGCCTAATGCTATTTAAAAGGGGTATCCTTTTACCCCAAACTCCACTTGAAAAAAAGACCCCTTTTTTTCGAAAAACGCTGATTGTATTAGAAAAAAAAACCTTTTTTTCGAAAAAACGCTGACATGCCCAGTTATGAAAATGTGACCCATTTTCTGTGTTTTCTCTAACGAGGATGGTGTCTAGAAGACTTGAAAGTGCGGGGACCGGGGGTCCTATCTCGGGTCTGACAATTTCACCTGGGTCGGAGATCCTATCAGTGGCTCCTGATTGTAATTGGGGCGAGATGCTGGCGACATGGTAGGGAACCCGTCACTCAGGTGCATGCAAACTGCTGAGAGCGGTAGGACATCAAAGCCGGGGCTCATCTGCTAGTTTAGGTGGGCCACAGGTGACAGGGGGGGGGTGGACCTGTCACCCCCAGGTAGCTAATACATCGCCAGCTCGTCGGGGGTCAGTCTCCACCTAATACACCCCACAATATGCAACCACCCATACATGACACACATTTAGACACGGCTCTGACCATTTCTGAATGCTCTACACCGAAGGGGTGATGGTGGTGTTCAGGGGGTGGTGATAGCAGCTCTCCCCTGCCATCCAATCCCCTCGCCAAGTGCGGGTAATCGGCTCTTATCGATCCTTACCACTGTAGATAAGGATCTCCTAAAATGCCCCCTGCACTCATGGCCGAGAGTTGGGCAGTGAAAAGGCAGGCAGGCTGACCTGGTGTAACAATAGTGAGTCCCCCGCTAACCTAACAGCCCCCATGATCCCTCCTTGAAAGCTGACTTTGAGAAACTGACCAACCAAATAAGCCACCTTCATCTAATCCAACCGAGTGTGGCTGGTCACCTGTGTATTTCGGCTGTCCGAGCATCAGATAGTCAGTTGTAATCGGTCCTGTGGTATTCAGAAGGCGAGACATACATTGCGGGCCCTTTTAGAGGAATGTGATAAGCTTATTCACACTGAAATCTAATCCTGCATTCAATGCTATTTCTGACGTCCATGTCTACCATTGGCTGGAGTGTCACACATTTAAGTTGGAAAAATAACAACTTATGTACTACGTGCCGGGATGGGGCAGAGGTCTAGATATAGAAATTACACCATGGGGTGGGGGGGATCCATCATTTGGATGTGATTTGCCTTAAAGGACCCAACTCTTGCTACACCTGCAGTAAGAAGCGTGGTGGGCTGTATCAATGCTAACCTGCCAATTTATTCCATGTGCGCCTTTAATGTTACTATATAGGTATACCCATAGTTAAACACCTTGCAGGATGGTGGCCTTCACCATCTTAACTCCTTAGTATGTTTAGCTCTGCAGTTTGTTAAAACTATAACAGCAAGACACTGACGCACATGATCTCCTTGCCTCACACTTAAATATACATGGACAGGATCTCTTAATAGTCCACCGGGAGGTCTACAGTAGAGTCAGCAGACTGCATACCTAGGTCAAGGGGAAACATAATGATTATGACTCCATTACTTAACACACTAGAATGACTACATTTAGAAAATAACTGCATTTAAGGTTTCGTGGTTTCAGAACAGATGAAATTGGCAATCTGCTACAGAGCTGCATAAGATTCACATTGCGTGGTAATATTGATGTCCTATCCAGTCACTAGAGTCTCCGACTCAGGTATTCAGCCCTATTGTGTCCCTAAAGTGGATGCCTATAAGTATCCGTGGGTTACAGGTGAATAGACTAACGCATCAACGAACGTACTACACATGCTTGAAACAGATAGACCATTTCCCAAATCACTAGGGATGGCTTCCATGGAGAGGATGGATAGTGGACTAAGCGGGGAGTATGGCTGTTAGGTGTATAACATTATATACTGAGGTCTGCTTTTGCTATATGCTACGGATAGGTGAGACCGCCTCTGAACCTTGTCTTCTCCCCCGGCTGGAGGCCAGGGATCACCGCCAAGTTACTGCAAGATCCCCTGTCAGCACGGGGCGACTCCCCAAGGCCTGGCCCATTACCGGACACAGGTAAAAACAATCACATCACAGGTAGGCTGTGACAAATGATGGCCCCCCGCTGGGCACCTTTAAACGACTACTTAATGGTTAGCACTAAGGCTAAAGCACAAAACCTCACCTGTCTTTCTCTCTCTCCACCATACCCTGTCAATATAATGGATCCACTTCCTACCTTTACATAGCAAAGCTGTTCGCAGAACTGACATTGTAAAACAACCTTATAATCTATAACTCCTACTGTCTGCAGCAAAGCCCCTCTTAAATGGCTAATGCATTCCCAATGTATTACCACAAAGGCTACTTCAATTCATACCATTAACGCATCGTCTCACAGGCCACTGGGACTGCACTCAGCGGCCAAGTATGCCACCCGACGTGTTTAGATGTACCTTCTGTATACTATTATGAGTAAGGATTGTAATTCGGAAAGATGGGTCTGGCTGTGAGAAAAGCTATGTTTTTTTCCTTCTCTGCTCTCATGCAGTACCCCCAGCTTGTTTGATTCTGAACGAGTACCACCTGTGGAGTATTGCCTTTCTACAGAAGTTAAAATATACCTGCCACAGGCGCATACACAGCCGTCCTTCTCGACATATAAAAGATGCATTAATATCTCCAGCGGTATGCAAACAATTTCAGCAAGAAGACATTTCACCTGGTTCAAGCTAGATCCATTATGTAGGAGTTATGATCAAACGTCAGCCAGGTTGTTTTTGCGTCCAATTGGAAATTCTCATCTGTTGTCGTTTAGACGACCTAGGTTTTAAGTCTACCAGTTTTCTGTCTATAACTTTTATGACAAATATGTCTTTACACACCATCTCTCATACAATTTGCAATTTACAGGGAGAACCCTCTTAGCTGTGTGCTACATCATCAGCAGCAGTAACCTATTTGTGAGGTATATATACATGCCGTCACGCCATCATATTGAGACCTCCAGCAAGCTGTTATCAGCACACCAACTCCTGCAATTAAGCCAATCCTGAAACTGTTCTAATCACGTTTAGACACTCTCTACGTCACCATCAGACATCTTAACGTCATTGACGTCACTATATGAAGTACCGAATGTTCCCTTTCTGAACGATTCCATGTGTTCCTCTCTCCTCAAAGCTGTGAGAAAACTGAACCCAGTGAGAAGTTTGGTAAATCTTAAGGACGTCCTTTCTAAATGTTAGAGACGCTTGTCCTAACTACCAGCAGGTGTTACCTTAATGTCAGCATCGTGCTGCAGACCACCTTCCCCATCCGCAGTTGTACCACGTAAACCACATCGGAAGATGAGCTCTGCTTGTTTCAACAGCCCCAAGGCACCCACTTAGACCTTTGTATTTGGCCAGTTTCCTGCTCATGCTCAAAGGGCTTTAACCTATCGTCAAGAAATCAAAGAGTACCAAGCTTGCTTCCAATCCTGCTTCCTAGTCCAAAAATCTGCTGGTACTCAGATGCAATGCTTTTCCCCGGGCGTGACCTCCACCATTCTCAGACACTTGCAGAACTGATAGACGCCAAATTGTTAACAGACGTAACAGACCTTTTTTTCACTGCCTCTGAGACTTGCTGCTGCCACACGGGAGCTGACCGCACGCGCATGCACACAGTGCACCCGTCAGAGGGCGCCAGCGCCAGTTAGCACCTTTCCCAGGAGGCCATGCACCGGGAACACTCTGCCAACGTGTAAATGAGCACTGAGGATTGAGCATGCGCGCTACACAGGTCCGGGAAATGTCATGTGGCGGTGATCGGACAGAAACGGTTACATTACCTTTCTCATAAGAAAGCCGTTAGTCAGTTTCAGGCCTGCCTCATTGAGCCTTTTTACATTTATACCAGACACTGCCAAGCTATATTTTCATGAACAATGGTAGCCCCATTATTTCAATGTTAGATGGTGTTATATACTATACCCATTGCACATTATTAAACCAACAGGGTGATGATAAGGTGGGAGTAAAAAGTGAGCGTCAGCCAGACCCCACTATGGCACTATAGACCTACATTCTTTCCAGGGCAATTCCAGACTCTCCTGCTTAGAGTCCAGCGTTTTCATACTACAAGATGATGCTGGACTCTCCTTCCAGTCTAGTAATGCTCTTGCAAGGCTGCAGGAGTCCAGCATTGCCAAATTCTGGAAGGAGTATTCAGCATTCCCAGACTCTGAAGTTGTTGACTGTAAATGATGGACTCCAATAAGGAGAGTCGATTATTACCTCACCCCAGACTCTTTCAAATGACTGATGTTGGAAACGTAGTAGAATTGGCGACATAGGGATCGTCTGGCTGACGCTCACCTTTTCTCAGTGAGGGTGTAATGTGGAGCATGAGTTACATCTTCTGATAAACAAGCAGACAAACGATGGGGATAAACTCCGTGCCTGCAGCACTTACAGCAATGATCTCCATGCTTGTTTTGGAGCCCCCTCACGCTTTTCTCATCAGCTACACGACCAGGTTGGGAAGCCAGGTGCCTTTGAAGTGGGCGGCCGCTGTCAGAGGGTTGCAGCCAGGAGCTGGGTGCGTGTTGGGGTGCTGGTACAGGCTTACAACCCGCGGAACCATGTTCACCTGGTACCAGTTGTCGACCCTGGCTTCACACTCAGACCCGATCCGGTTTGTGGTTGTACAGCGGATGGTGACGGCTATTCAGGCAGACACCGGGAAGCCACCAGGAAGACACACACACGGCATAGACCTACAGAAATACATGCAGAACCAATTTAACCTGGACATTCACAGAGAAAAGAAAGAACGTCAAAAGGGAGTTCAGGTTGGTATACAGGTTGCCTCTCTTATGACTCCCCTCTCTAGGGGAGTCCAGGTCCTTATGCGACTCCCTTAGATGAGCCAGGGAGCTATGCTACTCCCCTAGGTGACTCCCTTAGGTCAGCCAGGGAGTCACATAGACTCCCCTAAGCAGCCTGGACTCCCCTAGAGAGGAAAGTCATTCTGGAGGCAACCTGGACTCCCCTTTGACGCTGTTTCTTTTCTCTGTGTTGATATACCTTGGCCAGTATACCTACCTCAATAGCTGATTTATTATAAGGGAGTCTTCTGTAAGCGCCAGGGGCACTGATTTCCCGAGTACAGTCGTGGGTTGGGGGTTTCTAGTCGCGTACAGTACCAATGGAAAAACAATATCAATAGACAAAAAAAGATCATATTCACCGAGCATTAAAGGAGTCACAGACAGACAGCCACACACCACAGAAGGTGGGTGCTGGGTTGACCTTTACGCTTATGTCGGTACACAGGTTTGGGTGACGTAAAACACATCAGTCTCCATCAGTGTATACTGGATGAGACAATTGCCTTATTGAGGGTGACCAGTGAGTCCCCTCGGTCCCCTCGTCTCCCCTCAGCTGTCTGCTCCTACGTCTGTCCCGTCCACCCTCCGAGGACCCATAAATCACTCTGTGAACTTTTCCTCCCTAATCCGTTTCAATGAAATCCGGATTTAACTTGTTCACATGGGGAAACACAACTCAGCGGAGTAAATAATTCACGCAGGAAAAAAACACTTTTACGGTTTATCCAAGATTTTCTCAGTGCCTAGTAAATGAATGAATGGGAGCTGTGCCAAATGTATGGGACAGTTGTCTATATCTCAACCTACCAAGGTTGATATCCGCAGATATAAAATGTGTTAAGAGCTTATTTCTCTTAGGGCAATTCCTAACTATTATATTTATGTGCCATGACTATCATATGACCCCACTGTGATGAGGTCGGTTTTAGAGATCGACCCATGTGACTATTAAGGTCAGGGCTCGTCAGGGGGTGCTGCGGCAGGTAGGTATAGCGTTCTGACAGTTGAGGAGTTCTGTCAACTCAGCCAGACGACATCTTATCATCCGGGCCACTGGGCAATGCAAAAAAGTGCGCGATTCTGGCTGTGCTGTATTGTGTCCAGCAGCTGGCGCGCAGTAAATGCGTAGAAAGGCAAACAAACGTTCGCAGCCTCCTGCTAGACTCCAAAATATGTAACTGGAAGGGGAGGTCGGTTGATAGGAACATATTCAGGTAGCAGCACCATGCCAACTTGGGGCACCAGTGAAAGGGCCCTCGAATTTATATAAATGTGAATATTGGTATCGTCATGTGATCCGCCCCCACTGTGGGGTATGATTAGATTGTCAGCCTATACAATGGCCACTCTTCACAGCTGGCTGATTAGATCTCCGCCTCCAGCTCGACTCGGCCAATGCAAAATGGCGCTTCCACATATAGACTTCGATTAGCTCAAATGGGCTTAACACAATTTAATCTTCTCTCAGTGTTTTCCTATATTGAAAGAACGTCAGGAGTGTACTTGATGATTTCATGAGACGGTGACTCAAAATAGGTTACATACCTCGCTGTTTACCTGGAGGGTGTTTTTCCCCATTGGTTTTTGTGTCCGTATGTGTCATACGGGGGTCCCGGCAACCCATACGGGCAAAAAGTGTTTTTCCTTATCGGATGCGGACATTTTTTTCCAAAAAGCAGAATCCCGTATCCTATACGGGATCCCGTATGCGCATATGGGAAAAAGGTGTTTTTCCTCATCGGATGCGGGAATTATTTTCCGCATCCTGTCCGTATAAGTCTCCTCAATTCCTGAGCTATCGGAGCAGCATAAATTCAAAAAAGTGCCCCGTATGCAGCATACGGACATAAATTTCTCCTTTAAGGGCCGCACAGTGTGCTCTGGATACATATACATACCTACAGCTATCACATTCATTCATAATACCTCATATATTCACCATATCTCATAGTCTATCGAAGACCCTGACTTATTCTCAACTTGTTTACAACATTTCGGCAAAAGGGGGCGGTTCTAACGCTAACCATTGAGCGCCCATAGGACTGCTTACACCCAGGTCCGTGCTCTGGGTACATATACATACCTACAACACTGTGGTATTCGCCACATTGTTACTCTGGCTATGTTCATCCTGTGGGCGTGTAACTTTAACATAACCCTCATGATACCTTTATCGATCCACACACCAGAATTCACCTCGATATCTCAAATATTAAAGCTCTCGGGCCACTTTTAGTAAAAGAGGATGGGTCTAACGCTAACCATTGAACTCCCATAGGACTGCTTACACCCAGGTCCGTGCTCTAGGTATATATACATACCAAAGCACTGCAGACGTGTTTGTATGGACTCTCTAGCCTAATCCCGTATGTGTTTCTATGTTATGACGTCACAGAGGGAATTCCCTGGGGGTTCCCTGGAATGTAGACTGGTTTTTGTACATTTTTACAATTAGGACAGGTGAGTCCCGCATTGGTAACCTATATGCAGCAGAATTCATGCCAATCCCGTATGCACATACGGTCGTGATACGGAGGGGGGAAAAACACTGTTTTTGGGCCTCCCAATACGGGTCCCGTATACGGTCCGTATTTTGTGTCCATATTGGTCCCGTATTGGACCAATGGGGAAAAACACCCTCCAGACCGAGATATGGAGGTTTTAGAGAAACAAAATCGGCGGTTAAAGTTTAACAATATGGCAGGGAATATTCCTATCAGCCTCTATACATACATGGCTGGACCAGCTTGACCGATGTGGGATATTTTTCCCAAGACAATGAAAATGCATTCTGCTGTTTCACTTTCATGATTGAAAAAGGAAGGTTTTTATAGTTTGTAAATAGGAATGATAACATAAGTGTGACATGTGTTGTCGATGGTTACCTTTCATTGTTATTACATAGTCTAGGCATTTTCAGAGGTTGTAATATTTTCAACCATACCAGTGAAATACTGAAGAATCAGGAAAAAGCGGAAAATACACGGACAATTAGTAAAAAAAAAAAGGAAAAAGAGAAGTGAGTGCAGTGTCGCCCCTCGCTCTACCAGATTACTTGAAGGGTCTACGGTGGTCGTTAGGGGGAGGTAGGGGGCGCCACTGGCGGCCTAGGTCCTTGATGAGGCCTAAAGAGAGGCCGTCATTAGGCATTATTAGTGTCGGACATCGTCGAGAGCCCTTGTCGGTTATCGGCGACCGGCGACCACTGACGTCGACACGAGAGGCCCCTGACGACGGAAAGGGTAACTAGGCAACCGGAAGTGACCTGCCCTGCCCACAACTAGCTCGCTTGTGGCGGGCGTGTTGAGGAATATCCGCTGGAACCAGCCGAACCCGGAGGTGCATGCTGGGCTAGCTGCATGGAGGGAATTCCCAACATCCTGGTGACAGCCGTAAGGGCTGACAATCTTAACAGTTTGAGAAATAAATCCTAATGTTTTTGAGCAATAATTAGAAAGAAGAGAGGAATGGGGAAGCACCGACCTTGTTCCTTTTCTAATATGACTTGTTACGCTGATTTGAAATGATGGTTCCTAAACATTATTCTTAATTCATCCCAGATCTTTACACACCATGCCATACCCACAGGTCTGTACCGGATTACATTTTTGTGTAGACATATATTTTTTGTGCATGCAAAAATCTGTAGGGTAATCTTTGCGTCTTTTAGAAATCATTGGGATGGAGCTCAACAAACACAAAGGATATGCTGCTGGTTTAGGTATTCAAGGTTCCCATTATATTGAAGGACATTAAGATCAAATCCCACAACGCGAATAAGGGTTGAAAAATGTAGTTTATTGTGAAACCCTGATCACTTAGCCAATATTGGTTGGTTATATCGGCTAAAACAAGCCCAATGTTGGTTGTAACCCTTGTCTAAGTCTTGTGATTATGATAAATAAGATATCAAAACATTTAGATATTTTGCTCTGATTATGCTCAAATATGTTGCTTATCAGAATATGCCAACGATTTAGTTTATACAGGGGGGACACTCAAAATATCTTTAGACTATTTGAGAGGGAATAATCAAGACAAATCATACCATGAAGTAACTCCCCTCAACTAGATCCATTAACCAGTCCTGTGTGCAACACTTGCTTGCTTATTATAGAGCACAGTGGGATTTGGAGAGGCATAAGATCATGGGACAAGTGTTGCGATTTACAATATTGGTAACAGTTGCCCCTTGTTTTTATGTCAATAATCAACACTTTCTGGCCCATTTTTCGCCTTGTGGGATTTGACCTTTAGCGCAGACAGATAAAGGAACCACCACATCAATAACCCTAAAGGCGCCACCTCCTGTCCCTCGAACAGTGAAGACTCATCGCCAATATCGTGGATTATGGCCTCACATGGACGCTTAAAGGCAAAACTGTTGGCGACGCTTATACTCATTTGGCACCAGCAATTAATCACATAGCCAGGGTTGCCCATCTTATGATATGCTTAAATGGGCCATTATACGGTAGACCATTTAGCACCTTATATGATTAGTTAAAGTATTTTTAGTCAATGAGCTTCAAGCGTCCTCTATAACTCATTAATTCCCTGGTTATTTCCTCATCTTCACACATTAGAGAATCGGTAGCATAAAAGACCTTCTCAGCCGCCCATGCCCTTGACTAAATGGGAGAATTCCTCAGCTCTCCTCACTCTCCCTTTCTTTTGAAGATGCAAAAATGCTTTGCAGGCAGGAAATGACCGACAAATCAGTTGCCAGTACAAAGTAGGGGTTCTAAACATCAGACACCAAAGCTTGACACCGGATGAAGTAGACTTGCCCTCAAATTGGCCCAATTTGATATTCTTTCTGGGCAAAGGCTCTATGATCCTGATACTTCATCTGAATACATTCTGCCTCGTGATCAAACGTCTTTTCCTAGAGGCAACATATAATTTCGTAGACACTGATTGCATTCCAACTGTCTAATAGCTGGCGAATCGGAGGGCAGTGCACAGTTTTGTTTTTAAAACACATTACAATGCAAAATAATCAAAGACAAGAAAGATATTGTGCCTGAGTGGGCGCTAGTTGTAATTGAGGGAAAATGCTGGTCGTAACCATAGCCGGAGTACACTAGGGTGGTCTGTGATTACACTGAAGGAGCGCCAATAGCCCCTTCTTCTCCCACCCTCCTACTCTTTTGTGGCCACCGTCTGTAGCTCAAAGGCCGCTGCAGCCTGGGGCGCCAACCTCACAACAGAAAGAAAAGCCAAGGACTGGCGGCGCTGCCAGATGCAACCGTACACCCAAGATCCAAGTTATGTGTAATTTGGTGTAAGGGGAATTACTGAATCAATGCAGGGTCCTTGGGTAATTGAGGCATGCCTCAGGGTGTAAGGAGAGGCAGTGGGTCTGGGTGTATCTATAGATGCCCCTTTTAGTATTAACCAACCCCCCCTCCTGCTCCTGGTGTTTAAATAATCATCCTCCATTTGCATTGCCGGGTGGAAGGGTTCGACGGCCGCAAAGTTTGTTTATGCAGCCGCTGGTGAGGATAGGGTTTGACACTTTCCTTTCTACACGGCTTACATGCTGCTCTTGCGCCGCATAATTTGTTCCTTGAAGTGTGGGGGCCAACGTGAAAAGGCATACTCAAGGAACCATGTGCTGTGGGAGGGGTGAGGGTGTTTTGTCCGTCCCTATCACCTGTCCCTGTGCCTGGCTCCCATGTTAGGCTACGTCACCATCGTGCCACACTAAAGCCTATATTCCACGGCACAGATGTCAATGAAAAGAATGCTGCGCTGAAAACTCAGGCATATTTGAAACTAATCACTACTGATTAGTTTGGGTAATCATGCCCAATTGTAGCTAGCGAGCCAGCCCAGTATCGCCATACTGGGCTGGTGAGAGATCCCCATGTTTTGACTGTGGGTGAACTACAGGACCTCATTACAGACAAAGTAAAAGGTTTACAGGGCCAAAGAAGGTTCCATGCTTATCTCTAGACACTTAGCTTTCCATATTCACTCATATATGTGCCTGTTTGTTGATTATACAGTACACCAGTGGTTTATAAGACAACCCCTCTGGGTTCACACTAGGCCTGGCACATAGCAGGACCCCCAGTGATTAGAGCAGGGTCTATCATCGACTGTACATTCGTACAGTCGGTTCCAAATTGACTAGCCCAATTGATGAGGTGAGGTCATCACCTTGATGACCGAAAGTCATCATCTTGATTACAATATTTACCACCAGGTGGCTCCACTAGGCAATAAAAGAATATGCAGTACCTACCCCAGGCCATTTACTGATTTTTATCTATGTTAACTCTGGTCATAGAAACTTATAATGTGAAATGTAATGAAGAATACTATCACATTAAAGATTCAAGTATGTTACACATAAGTTCTAAGCAACATTTCTCAGGAGCACACATGTGTGTATACATGGACATCTTTTTTGTGTCTATATTTACTAATGTTAGGATAGGCTGTCAGTGACTATACACATCCATGCCTTATGAACTTACTATGGGGGCTAGAAGTGCCCCCAATTAAGGTCTGAGGAGGCGGTAATTTTAAGATTATTAGGGATTGGTACCTTGTTATATAGATAAATAGATTATATAAAAGTAATCCTAGATGATGACATAGTCATCACATTGATGACCTGGGTCATCATTCTGACTCCCACTGCCTCATCTCTAACTAGGTCAAAAAGTCATCACGGTGATGACTAGGGTCATCACATATGATGACTCTCATGATGACCAAGTAATCACTGGAGGAACCGTCACGGTGATTATAAAAAGTCATCACCCCTGATGACTTTTTTCCCCATAGAGTTTTCAGTGTGGTGCAACTAAAGGTGATGAAAGGGAAAATGTCACCAACTCAATGTTAGCAATTCCAGAAATTGCCTAAATTCAAGTGGTAACATCAAATTTGATTTGATCGCACAGTCTATCAGTCTTTCAATGACAATGCTTTTGCATGACCGAAATAGACCCCTATATGGAATTCAGGCTTAACACTCTTCGCAGGGTTCATGTAATGCCCTGTGCGCAGAGGCTGTCGCTGTCACATGATTAACGACGTGTTTTTGCTGTGATCAGTGTCGCACGTCACTGGTTGCTGGTTGAGTGCCATTGTAAAGGATGATCGCTGACCAGGGACCAGCTGACTTCCTGTGTGTCCCCACCCATGCAGAAAGTCGTCTGCCGGACTGGCGACATCGTCCGTTGTGACGTCATAATTCACCACCTCAATGTCATGTCACTCAGACAGAGAGGGAAAAAAATACCCAAAAAAGGTGGCATGCTTTTTGTGTGCCATCTGTTGAGAAGCCTACATTAATTACATCACCCGAATACCATTAAATCCTCCCCTCTGTTGAACCCACTCAATCATTGGTGTCGGCAGCATCCCCATTCCGTCCAGTGCCTCTGTTCAATTCAACAGTGGGCTTTAGACAATGGACACGTTTCACTTGCGATGTTATCTCTTTTCCTTTTGAACATGATAGAAGGGAAAAGTGTTGGGCGAAATATAGATCTATGTTGGAACTATAGTTCCAGCTGGTTTAACACCAGATATTTTGTTTTGTTCTCAATGTGCCGCCTTCTTGCGAGTTTAAATACATTATTGTCTCTGGTGGCGTGAAAACGAATACAGGGCGAAATTACCTATTAGGTTTGAAATACGTATTCCATCTATACCTTGCTGAAGTCTCAATCCACAGTATGTTACTGGTGCCAAATGGAAAACGCTCAGTGAATTAAGGATGGGATAGGAGGCCGACGGCACCATGGATGCAGCCGAAAACGGTTTACCTTTTTAATCAGTACCTAATTCAGAAACAATGCCAATATTTGAAGCAAGAGGAGATTTCATCCTCTGTGGGTTCTGCCCAAACACAGGCGGACTTGCATTACAAAGAAAATCTAACGGAATTCCCCGCAATGAAGTTTAATTAAACCAATACTCAATAACAAGCTAGGCCCGCAGCCCGATCGGAATATGAGGGAAGGCACTTAAAAACCCCATTACCATGGACTCATAAATTGCCTTTATAACTAACCCACCCGGAGCGGGATCGATGGTAGGGGCTGGTATGTCCTCTTTGCTCTGCCATCGCCGAACGCGTTTTTGGGCTAAGAAATTCGAGAACCAATTGCAATCTGAAGTGAGATGGACCGGTCGGTGTGTCGGCAGATATTGGCCTCACGAATATTGCTGCAGCTATCAAGGCGTGGTCGGCTACTGCCCAGTAAAAAGTAGCCCCCACTTCCCCCCGCACCCGTCAGTACTATAACCACACTGACCCCGATGACTCTCGCGCGGAAAATCAACGTGAGCGATAATATGTGAAAGGAATGTGTCATTAGAATTGCTAGCAATCAGGAACATTGCTTCTCCTTGTACTTGGTAGGAGCTGAATGAGACTCTCTAGAATAGAAGTTATGAGACTTTCCTGGTATGCTTCTCGTCAACGTAAACGTTGTAACTCAGGTGCAGTTTATAGGTAGCTACAATATTGTGCATAGTTGAACCAGAGCACACTAAACGATACATGTATATATATGTATGTTGATCGACTGTGTGAAGAGGAAAACAAACATCTGTGTTAAATACACCAATAGTTATAAGTAATGTGTCTTGGGCTTCATCTATGAATTCCAATTTTTTTGAAGGTGTTATATGACATGGCGCTGATTCACATGGATATAATTTCCGTCTTGCACTCTATCTCATACATCATTTGACAGATGATAATTATAAAGGTGTACATGACATGTACACCTTTAAAATGGCTAAGGGAGTGGTCATGTTTTAACAGGGGGGTTGGTGGATTTGGGGGGGGGGACCAAAAAAAGTTGGATCCCTTGAAGGGGGGGGGGAACCGAAAAAATGTGGACCCCTCCTGAGGGGGGGACCAAAAAATTTACACCCCTTTTAAGCGGAAAAGCCCGCGCGTTACTATAGCTCAAAGGGGTCGACCGCGCTCAATTTCAACCTGCCTGGAGGGGGGGACTGAAAAAATTTCGACCCTCTCGCGGGGGGGACCAAAAAATCCACCAACCCCCCCCCCCCCCCGTTGTTAAAAAATAGCCACTCCCTAATACATGATTGTATTTACAGTGTTTGGATTGGTTTCAATCAGGTATGTTCCATGTCTGAATGATTATCTTTTGGATTACTTACCGCGCGTGGCATCATAAACCTGCACCCCCCACCCCCTCCCCGCCCAATCCCCCACAATCAGAGAGCCATCCTCTCCACCTTCAATAACCTCACATTCTGGATCCAAACGTAGCCCGCACGAGGCAATCAGCACGGGCCGGGTCGGGCGTATTACATCACGTTATCCTGCCAGTCTCTGATATGATAAAGTGCGTGCTAGACGAGACACTTGGATTGGTTGTGAGGGGTAAGGTGTCAGATGGATCCCCTCCTTCCTCTCCCCCATGTCCATGCTACCTACCCTGTCTACTCCTGGAGGAGGTACGGGCTGCAGAAGCCTCATCCCTGATAGGGGTAGAGATAGGTGAGGGATTAGGGCTCAGCATGTTCTTATTCAGACCTGCCAAACCATCGATACCCTCCATCACACCCCACCCACGCCTGGTAGTATCCGGGCAAGATGGTGAGTCGGAATATGAAGAGTAAGGTCAGCATACAGTACTGACTGCAACCCCTGAGTTCACTCATGCACTCGGTCCACTTTCCCACGCCTAATTGTTTCTTTACACCTTGGGAATTCCTTATGGATGTAGCCAGGTTTTTGCTGGGGACAGATGGAATGTTTGTTATGGTTGCCTAATTAATGTATCCATTGATGAAGGAGGTAGATGGACGCTTGGAATAAGTAGTGTCCGGATTTGCGAATCATCCCCTGTCCTGAAGTAGACCTACTCTTCACCGCCCCAGACCTGCCAACACTGAAAAACTCTGGACAGCTCTGGAGTCTGTAAGGTCGTCCTACAGGACGACCCTAGGGTCTTCTAAGTGAACAGCATAGAATCAACTAGCTTCAACTCGTCAAATTGACAACCTGCCAAGTTACCATCCCACAAGACGACCCTAGACTTGTCAAGGTCGTCAAACTAAGATAGTTGATGCAGGCCTAGATTAGCCACAGCCCAGGAAAAAGCGGAAAATACACGGACAATTAGTAAAAAAAAAAAGGAAAAAGAGAAGTGAGTGCAGTGTCGCCCCTCGCTCTACCAGATTACTTGAAGGGTCTACGGTGGTCGTTAGGGGGAGGTAGGGGGCGCCACTGGCGGCCTAGGTCCTTGATGAGGCCTAAAGAGAGGCCGTCATTAGGCATTATTAGTGTCGGACATCGTCGAGAGCCCTTGTCGGTTATCGGCGACCGGCGACCACTGACGTCGACACGAGAGGCCCCTGACGACGGAAAGGGTAACTAGGCAACCGGAAGTGACCTGCCCTGCCCACAACTAGCTCGCTTGTGGCGGGCGTGTTGAGGAATATCCGCTGGAACCAGCCGAACCCGGAGGTGCATGCTGGGCTAGCTGCATGGAGGGAATTCCCAACATCCTGGTGACAGCCGTAAGGGCTGACAATCTTAACAGTTTGAGAAATAAATCCTAATGTTTTTGAGCAATAATTAGAAAGAAGAGAGGAATGGGGAAGCACCGACCTTGTTCCTTTTCTAATATGACTTGTTACGCTGATTTGAAATGATGGTTCCTAAACATTATTCTTAATTCATCCCAGATCTTTACACACCATGCCATACCCACAGGTCTGTACCGGATTACATTTTTGTGTAGACATATATTTTTTGTGCATGCAAAAATCTGTAGGGTAATCTTTGCGTCTTTTAGAAATCATTGGGATGGAGCTCAACAAACACAAAGGATATGCTGCTGGTTTAGGTATTCAAGGTTCCCATTATATTGAAGGACATTAAGATCAAATCCCACAACGCGAATAAGGGTTGAAAAATGTAGTTTATTGTGAAACCCTGATCACTTAGCCAATATTGGTTGGTTATATCGGCTAAAACAAGCCCAATGTTGGTTGTAACCCTTGTCTAAGTCTTGTGATTATGATAAATAAGATATCAAAACATTTAGATATTTTGCTCTGATTATGCTCAAATATGTTGCTTATCAGAATATGCCAACGATTTAGTTTATACAGGGGGGACACTCAAAATATCTTTAGACTATTTGAGAGGGAATAATCAAGACAAATCATACCATGAAGTAACTCCCCTCAACTAGATCCATTAACCAGTCCTGTGTGCAACACTTGCTTGCTTATTATAGAGCACAGTGGGATTTGGAGAGGCATAAGATCATGGGACAAGTGTTGCGATTTACAATATTGGTAACAGTTGCCCCTTGTTTTTATGTCAATAATCAACACTTTCTGGCCCATTTTTCGCCTTGTGGGATTTGACCTTTAGCGCAGACAGATAAAGGAACCACCACATCAATAACCCTAAAGGCGCCACCTCCTGTCCCTCGAACAGTGAAGACTCATCGCCAATATCGTGGATTATGGCCTCACATGGACGCTTAAAGGCAAAACTGTTGGCGACGCTTATACTCATTTGGCACCAGCAATTAATCACATAGCCAGGGTTGCCCATCTTATGATATGCTTAAATGGGCCATTATACGGTAGACCATTTAGCACCTTATATGATTAGTTAAAGTATTTTTAGTCAATGAGCTTCAAGCGTCCTCTATAACTCATTAATTCCCTGGTTATTTCCTCATCTTCACACATTAGAGAATCGGTAGCATAAAAGACCTTCTCAGCCGCCCATGCCCTTGACTAAATGGGAGAATTCCTCAGCTCTCCTCACTCTCCCTTTCTTTTGAAGATGCAAAAATGCTTTGCAGGCAGGAAATGACCGACAAATCAGTTGCCAGTACAAAGTAGGGGTTCTAAACATCAGACACCAAAGCTTGACACCGGATGAAGTAGACTTGCCCTCAAATTGGCCCAATTTGATATTCTTTCTGGGCAAAGGCTCTATGATCCTGATACTTCATCTGAATACATTCTGCCTCGTGATCAAACGTCTTTTCCTAGAGGCAACATATAATTTCGTAGACACTGATTGCATTCCAACTGTCTAATAGCTGGCGAATCGGAGGGCAGTGCACAGTTTTGTTTTTAAAACACATTACAATGCAAAATAATCAAAGACAAGAAAGATATTGTGCCTGAGTGGGCGCTAGTTGTAATTGAGGGAAAATGCTGGTCGTAACCATAGCCGGAGTACACTAGGGTGGTCTGTGATTACACTGAAGGAGCGCCAATAGCCCCTTCTTCTCCCACCCTCCTACTCTTTTGTGGCCACCGTCTGTAGCTCAAAGGCCGCTGCAGCCTGGGGCGCCAACCTCACAACAGAAAGAAAAGCCAAGGACTGGCGGCGCTGCCAGATGCAACCGTACACCCAAGATCCAAGTTATGTGTAATTTGGTGTAAGGGGAATTACTGAATCAATGCAGGGTCCTTGGGTAATTGAGGCATGCCTCAGGGTGTAAGGAGAGGCAGTGGGTCTGGGTGTATCTATAGATGCCCCTTTTAGTATTAACCAACCCCCCCTCCTGCTCCTGGTGTTTAAATAATCATCCTCCATTTGCATTGCCGGGTGGAAGGGTTCGACGGCCGCAAAGTTTGTTTATGCAGCCGCTGGTGAGGATAGGGTTTGACACTTTCCTTTCTACACGGCTTACATGCTGCTCTTGCGCCGCATAATTTGTTCCTTGAAGTGTGGGGGCCAACGTGAAAAGGCATACTCAAGGAACCATGTGCTGTGGGAGGGGTGAGGGTGTTTTGTCCGTCCCTATCACCTGTCCCTGTGCCTGGCTCCCATGTTAGGCTACGTCACCATCGTGCCACACTAAAGCCTATATTCCACGGCACAGATGTCAATGAAAAGAATGCTGCGCTGAAAACTCAGGCATATTTGAAACTAATCACTACTGATTAGTTTGGGTAATCATGCCCAATTGTAGCTAGCGAGCCAGCCCAGTATCGCCATACTGGGCTGGTGAGAGATCCCCATGTTTTGACTGTGGGTGAACTACAGGACCTCATTACAGACAAAGTAAAAGGTTTACAGGGCCAAAGAAGGTTCCATGCTTATCTCTAGACACTTAGCTTTCCATATTCACTCATATATGTGCCTGTTTGTTGATTATACAGTACACCAGTGGTTTATAAGACAACCCCTCTGGGTTCACACTAGGCCTGGCACATAGCAGGACCCCCAGTGATTAGAGCAGGGTCTATCATCGACTGTACATTCGTACAGTCGGTTCCAAATTGACTAGCCCAATTGATGAGGTGAGGTCATCACCTTGATGACCGAAAGTCATCATCTTGATTACAATATTTACCACCAGGTGGCTCCACTAGGCAATAAAAGAATATGCAGTACCTACCCCAGGCCATTTACTGATTTTTATCTATGTTAACTCTGGTCATAGAAACTTATAATGTGAAATGTAATGAAGAATACTATCACATTAAAGATTCAAGTATGTTACACATAAGTTCTAAGCAACATTTCTCAGGAGCACACATGTGTGTATACATGGACATCTTTTTTGTGTCTATATTTACTAATGTTAGGATAGGCTGTCAGTGACTATACACATCCATGCCTTATGAACTTACTATGGGGGCTAGAAGTGCCCCCAATTAAGGTCTGAGGAGGCGGTAATTTTAAGATTATTAGGGATTGGTACCTTGTTATATAGATAAATAGATTATATAAAAGTAATCCTAGATGATGACATAGTCATCACATTGATGACCTGGGTCATCATTCTGACTCCCACTGCCTCATCTCTAACTAGGTCAAAAAGTCATCACGGTGATGACTAGGGTCATCACATATGATGACTCTCATGATGACCAAGTAATCACTGGAGGAACCGTCACGGTGATTATAAAAAGTCATCACCCCTGATGACTTTTTTCCCCATAGAGTTTTCAGTGTGGTGCAACTAAAGGTGATGAAAGGGAAAATGTCACCAACTCAATGTTAGCAATTCCAGAAATTGCCTAAATTCAAGTGGTAACATCAAATTTGATTTGATCGCACAGTCTATCAGTCTTTCAATGACAATGCTTTTGCATGACCGAAATAGACCCCTATATGGAATTCAGGCTTAACACTCTTCGCAGGGTTCATGTAATGCCCTGTGCGCAGAGGCTGTCGCTGTCACATGATTAACGACGTGTTTTTGCTGTGATCAGTGTCGCACGTCACTGGTTGCTGGTTGAGTGCCATTGTAAAGGATGATCGCTGACCAGGGACCAGCTGACTTCCTGTGTGTCCCCACCCATGCAGAAAGTCGTCTGCCGGACTGGCGACATCGTCCGTTGTGACGTCATAATTCACCACCTCAATGTCATGTCACTCAGACAGAGAGGGAAAAAAATACCCAAAAAAGGTGGCATGCTTTTTGTGTGCCATCTGTTGAGAAGCCTACATTAATTACATCACCCGAATACCATTAAATCCTCCCCTCTGTTGAACCCACTCAATCATTGGTGTCGGCAGCATCCCCATTCCGTCCAGTGCCTCTGTTCAATTCAACAGTGGGCTTTAGACAATGGACACGTTTCACTTGCGATGTTATCTCTTTTCCTTTTGAACATGATAGAAGGGAAAAGTGTTGGGCGAAATATAGATCTATGTTGGAACTATAGTTCCAGCTGGTTTAACACCAGATATTTTGTTTTGTTCTCAATGTGCCGCCTTCTTGCGAGTTTAAATACATTATTGTCTCTGGTGGCGTGAAAACGAATACAGGGCGAAATTACCTATTAGGTTTGAAATACGTATTCCATCTATACCTTGCTGAAGTCTCAATCCACAGTATGTTACTGGTGCCAAATGGAAAACGCTCAGTGAATTAAGGATGGGATAGGAGGCCGACGGCACCATGGATGCAGCCGAAAACGGTTTACCTTTTTAATCAGTACCTAATTCAGAAACAATGCCAATATTTGAAGCAAGAGGAGATTTCATCCTCTGTGGGTTCTGCCCAAACACAGGCGGACTTGCATTACAAAGAAAATCTAACGGAATTCCCCGCAATGAAGTTTAATTAAACCAATACTCAATAACAAGCTAGGCCCGCAGCCCGATCGGAATATGAGGGAAGGCACTTAAAAACCCCATTACCATGGACTCATAAATTGCCTTTATAACTAACCCACCCGGAGCGGGATCGATGGTAGGGGCTGGTATGTCCTCTTTGCTCTGCCATCGCCGAACGCGTTTTTGGGCTAAGAAATTCGAGAACCAATTGCAATCTGAAGTGAGATGGACCGGTCGGTGTGTCGGCAGATATTGGCCTCACGAATATTGCTGCAGCTATCAAGGCGTGGTCGGCTACTGCCCAGTAAAAAGTAGCCCCCACTTCCCCCCGCACCCGTCAGTACTATAACCACACTGACCCCGATGACTCTCGCGCGGAAAATCAACGTGAGCGATAATATGTGAAAGGAATGTGTCATTAGAATTGCTAGCAATCAGGAACATTGCTTCTCCTTGTACTTGGTAGGAGCTGAATGAGACTCTCTAGAATAGAAGTTATGAGACTTTCCTGGTATGCTTCTCGTCAACGTAAACGTTGTAACTCAGGTGCAGTTTATAGGTAGCTACAATATTGTGCATAGTTGAACCAGAGCACACTAAACGATACATGTATATATATGTATGTTGATCGACTGTGTGAAGAGGAAAACAAACATCTGTGTTAAATACACCAATAGTTATAAGTAATGTGTCTTGGGCTTCATCTATGAATTCCAATTTTTTTGAAGGTGTTATATGACATGGCGCTGATTCACATGGATATAATTTCCGTCTTGCACTCTATCTCATACATCATTTGACAGATGATAATTATAAAGGTGTACATGACATGTACACCTTTAAAATGGCTAAGGGAGTGGTCATGTTTTAACAGGGGGGTTGGTGGATTTGGGGGGGGGGACCAAAAAAAGTTGGATCCCTTGAAGGGGGGGGGGAACCGAAAAAATGTGGACCCCTCCTGAGGGGGGGACCAAAAAATTTACACCCCTTTTAAGCGGAAAAGCCCGCGCGTTACTATAGCTCAAAGGGGTCGACCGCGCTCAATTTCAACCTGCCTGGAGGGGGGGACTGAAAAAATTTCGACCCTCTCGCGGGGGGGACCAAAAAATCCACCAACCCCCCCCCCCCCCCGTTGTTAAAAAATAGCCACTCCCTAATACATGATTGTATTTACAGTGTTTGGATTGGTTTCAATCAGGTATGTTCCATGTCTGAATGATTATCTTTTGGATTACTTACCGCGCGTGGCATCATAAACCTGCACCCCCCACCCCCTCCCCGCCCAATCCCCCACAATCAGAGAGCCATCCTCTCCACCTTCAATAACCTCACATTCTGGATCCAAACGTAGCCCGCACGAGGCAATCAGCACGGGCCGGGTCGGGCGTATTACATCACGTTATCCTGCCAGTCTCTGATATGATAAAGTGCGTGCTAGACGAGACACTTGGATTGGTTGTGAGGGGTAAGGTGTCAGATGGATCCCCTCCTTCCTCTCCCCCATGTCCATGCTACCTACCCTGTCTACTCCTGGAGGAGGTACGGGCTGCAGAAGCCTCATCCCTGATAGGGGTAGAGATAGGTGAGGGATTAGGGCTCAGCATGTTCTTATTCAGACCTGCCAAACCATCGATACCCTCCATCACACCCCACCCACGCCTGGTAGTATCCGGGCAAGATGGTGAGTCGGAATATGAAGAGTAAGGTCAGCATACAGTACTGACTGCAACCCCTGAGTTCACTCATGCACTCGGTCCACTTTCCCACGCCTAATTGTTTCTTTACACCTTGGGAATTCCTTATGGATGTAGCCAGGTTTTTGCTGGGGACAGATGGAATGTTTGTTATGGTTGCCTAATTAATGTATCCATTGATGAAGGAGGTAGATGGACGCTTGGAATAAGTAGTGTCCGGATTTGCGAATCATCCCCTGTCCTGAAGTAGACCTACTCTTCACCGCCCCAGACCTGCCAACACTGAAAAACTCTGGACAGCTCTGGAGTCTGTAAGGTCGTCCTACAGGACGACCCTAGGGTCTTCTAAGTGAACAGCATAGAATCAACTAGCTTCAACTCGTCAAATTGACAACCTGCCAAGTTACCATCCCACAAGACGACCCTAGACTTGTCAAGGTCGTCAAACTAAGATAGTTGATGCAGGCCTAGATTAGCCACAGCCCAGGAGCCACAGCTGGGGCTGGCCATTGCATAATGGTGGTAGGTCTAGGGTTTCAAATGTATGAGTTTGATCTGGTTCCAGATGACAAGATTATTTTATCAATTTGTTTAAATACACAACCACATATAGAGGTGATATTTAATACACTAGTGCCACCAAGGATTCACATAATGTATCACCAAGTCTTTACTGAGAATAGGCTACTCTCCAGCTATGGACTATAGGCTTGTGTGTGTATAATACCAATATAAGGTGCATGCACCTACTTGTGCCCTGGTGAAAGACACAAAAGAGGTGTCTTCCTTCTACACATGTGCTCTATTTTTTAAATGTTGTCAAAAGTATGCATTCTTTACATTATCTTACTTTTTCCCTAGATACTTCACATAATCCTCCATATTAACATATATGTATTGTAATACTCAGTATTATATCAACATAGGAATTAATCAATTTGTTCCCAAGGGTACATATTTATGCTAGGTAAATTGGCCACCTGCAGGGAGAATGGTGAATTACTTCTAGACAAGTTTAGGGCTGGCATATGCCAGGTAGCTCTAGATGGGTCTTCTTACTGAAGAGTTTTGCTTGCCAGCCCCTCTCCTTGTCAAATTGACAAGGCAGTGCCAGGTTTGCCGACTCTGGATTTTTTCTGTGAATCGGGTCCGGACAAGGCAATCACCATGATAATACCTTGCAATGAGATCAAGGGGCATTCTTGTCCCTTTGCATGGTAGCCTATCTAGTATAACCCTTTGTTGCCTGGTTTATCTCTGCCCCGATGCCCTACACGGATGGACTTTACTGACCTGTACATGTTCCTAAAATTGAAAGAAAAAGCATACAGAGACGCTTTATATTGTCTATAACCTGGACCTGAGATCACCTACGGTACACGGATGGAATTTGCAGTAAAATACATATGAAAGTTGAGGGTGTGAATGCATGAGGTGACAGGAAAGGGGGAGTCTCTGTGTCCGTTGGGTTTAAGACTGGATCCCTCCTCTAAGTCTAAGGCAAGGCTTTAATCTGCTACCTGTAAGTCCCCTTGTGACTTGGCATTTATAACTAATATGAACGTAGAGACCTTGCTGACCTCAACAGATATAGCTTTGCCTTAGGACAGGACTGGTTTGCCTTATACAGTGCAGACCCATGAAGAAACTTCAAAATGTAAAGTAATGTGCATAATGTAAAGTAAACAGCATATTGTACAGCTAGACTTAAAGGGGCATTTCACCACTCGCACTTACCACGTAGTAGACTAGAATAGTACTAGCATTGTGAGTCGGAAACACTCTCTGAGAATGCCACTTTAATTATACCTTATAGTAAAAATTACCTTGCGGGGTGCTCTACACTATTGTTGCTACACTCTTGTCCTGCTTTGATAGAGACCAACTTTTCGTAGTTTTGCACCTACTCCTGGTTTTGTGACATATTAGTTCTAATATGTATTTTAATTAAGGTTAGCTAATTAGACGATCATGGGAGTGACAAAAGTGAATGGAAAATTCAAAAATTATAATTTATCATGACATGAGAATCCAGATATCCCTTCTACAATAACAGATGTCTGCATTCTTACCTGTTGGTGTGCATCCTTGGATCACTTATCTGTTGGCTCACCCTCAGAATACTGAGGTAAATGTGAGATATGGTGGCGTCTGTGTCACGTGGTTCCTTGTCGCCGCCATGTTGTCTCCCATTGACAAGGTCCTCCCTGCATGTAGTACCTCCTACATTCACATTCTTTGCACCAGCAGTATGGTGACTGATGCTTTTTGTACGACGAGACCAAACTTTTTATAAGCAATGCCCCGATGAAGATCACCGTGGCACACTCAAAGTCGATGGCGGAACATTTACGAAATGTCTACCCTGTAATTTAAGGAGCCGGGCTCTTTGCGCTACTTCTGCCTGTGCCATTTGCACCCGAGGTCGTCCCTAATCTGTCTAAAGGACAAAGCCCGTCGTCAAGGACCTGGCAGATTGGAGGGTTTTTAGCTGCCGATGGGCCTCCTGATAGTTTCTAATTTGTGAAGGCATTACAACCACCCCGTCCTCGTCACATTGGGCGGGGAAAAAGTCTGCTACCCGCAGTACGGAGTGTTAAACCTTGGTCCGCCGTCCGGGTGTCTGCTGGAGGCACAATGAGCGAAGAACCCTACTTGAACTCCACAATTGAGACTTCATAATAATGTACCTTGATAAATACACACTTACATACGAGTCTCCAATACAACTATTTTTATCAGACTCCTTTATAAAGGGTGTAGTGATATTATCAGCAGAGCCCGCAGGGCGAGGCTGATAATGTGACTACACCCTTCATAAAGGAGTCTGATAAAAATAGTTGTATTGGGGACGAGTATGTTTGTGGATTTATTATCATTTGGCTGTCCAAATTCGAAATTCGAAGATTATTCTGACTATATTTGTGGAACTACTTCTCCAAGCAAAGTGGCCTAGTAAACAACTGAGCAGTCAAGGGAGTGTTACCCCCCCCCCCCCCCCCACCTCCCACCTATAATGCTTGAGTATCTGTCTTGAAGTGGCTGTACAGACATACACCACCCTCACCTGTACCCTAACACTTGGTGATTGCCACTCTCGGCACCACTTCCACTGTGCCTGTCCACCTGTAATACCTTGATCTTAGCAAACCAAGGGGGGGGGCACTCCCACAGTCGTTGGCTATCATGTGTGTACACAAGCTCGATGGGATGCCCTTCCCCATGTCTGCCTGAGGAGTTCCTGACTTTCCCTTAATGGACGGGGAAGAGGTATGTTTTGCTCTCAATTTAGTTGCTGTTACAATGGTGTTAATTTTAGGGCATTGTGCACACATGGTTAATATAGAAAATATAGAGAGTGCCCCCCCCCCTGACACATTGGTTGGTCCATTATATGTGTCAGTGTCCTATCCTCTGATTCGTTGATAACTAGGGCGGACTACTTTTCTCCCAATGGACAGGGTGAATACAGGAATATTTATCACCATAGTGTGCCGTTCCCCTTTGTTCTAATGTACACTGAAAAACTCTGGACAGCTCTGGAGTCTGTAAGGTCGTCTAAGAGGACGACCCTAGGGTCTTCTAAGTGAACAGCATAGAATCAACTAGCTTCAACTCGTCAAATTGACAACCTGCCAGGTTACCATCCCACAAGAAGACCCTAGACTTGTCAAGGTCGTCAAACTAAGAAAGTTGATGCAGGCCCAGATTAACCACAGCTGGGGGCTCATCATTGCATAATGGTGGTAGGTCTAGGGTTTCAAATGTATGAGTTTGGTCTGGTTCCAGATGACAAGATTATTTTATCAATTTGTTTATATACATAACCACATAGAAGTGATATTTAATACACTAGTGCCACCAAGGATTCACATAGTGTATCATCAAGTCTTTACTGAGAATAGGTTACTCTCCAGCAATGGACTGTAGGCTTGTGTGTGTATAATACCAATATAAGGTGCATGCACCTACTTGTGCCCTAGTGAAAGACACAAAAGAGGTGTCTTCCTTCTACACATGTGCTCTATTTTTAAAATGTTGTCAAAAGTATACATTCTTTACATTATCTTACTTTTTCCCTAGATACTTCACATAATCCCCCATATTTACATATATGTATTGTAATACTCAGTATTATATCAACATAGGAATTAATCAATTTGTTACCAAGGGTACATATTTATGCTAGGTAATGGCCACCTGCAGGGAGAATGGTGCATCACTTCTAGACAAGTTTAGGGCTGGCATATGCCAGGTAGCTCTAGATGGGTGTTCTTACTGAAGAGTTTTGCTTGCCAGCCCCTCTCCTTGTCAAATTGACAAGGCAGTGCCAGGTTTGCCGACTCTGGATTTTTTCTGTGTACCAACCTCGCCAAATGATAATAATGTCCTGTCACGTAGACATTATATCATAGTACTCACTAACAGAAGCCTGTAAAGTTGTGTGATATTCAATGTGGCCTCCTTACATCCAGTTCATTCCCTAGACACCAGATAAATGCCCTTCGATATGGAGTAGGGATTTTCACGGACGTGTCATATATAGTGAGCGTCCGGGAAGCCAACTGGAGAATGTGGGCTGCCACTACCGTTGGAAGCCTACAGACGGCAGCCGACCTCCCCAGAGATAGAAGCTGCGGTTGATAAGTCTATAATGGAGATATGTACAGTGGGGAGTAGGGACGTGGGATAGGTGGGACGGGACAGAAGAAGGTTAGAGGAGGTGTGGAGACCAACAGACGGCACCCCTTCTCTGTGGACCATCCTCTATATCGCTATAACAAATATACGCGGTACATGTCCTCGTCGTCCCTCCTGGCTTACGGACGAGGCACACCTCTACACACACATACAGTCACATGCTCACCCACTACATTACGAATGTCTAGCTCTTTATGGACAGCATGGTGTTGTAATGCAGTGCACTTTGTTAAAGGAATTAGATGAGGCGGAATGCAGCCTTCTCGAGTAACTCACGAGTGGTTCATTCATGCCAACCTCACGTGGTTCACTGATGACTGCACTGCCAAAATGTGTCCATGTCTGTGAAGAAAAGGGATGTATCTAGAAGTGATCAAGAAGTGATTCAAGAGAATAATTTGATTCAGACAAACTACTCAAACCCCTAACGTCCTCGATAACATGTACTTAACACAGGCATGGAACGTCTAAACCATTGCACAGTACCCCGACTCCCTCAAAGGCAACAGTTTTAGTCAGACGTTTTACGAATGGTGTTTGGTCCACAGTCTGATAAAGAAATTGTAATTGGGACAGGTATATAAGGGGATTTATCATTTCTCAGGTCGAATGTTGTGTCTTTTTGATAATTTGTGGTCATGGAGTTATTAGTTCTTCATCAAAAGCATTATAAATACAAGTCCTATAGATCTGACTTATAAGGTACATCCTTGGCTTTTAGTATCGGCCTCAGCTGGCTCGGGACAGGTCCATTGACTAAAGCCCATCCTTGGGGGCCTTCTGCCTATATGCAGGAAAGGAAGGGATAATTGGCTTACCATGACCATAGCAGCTGCCTCAGCCACCGTCCATCCATAAACCAACGGGAGGTTGTCCAGGATGGATGGCAAAGGAGAAGTCAAGTGCCTTTTTGCCGATGCCCATATTTCCTCCTGTACTGCCAGTACAGAGACACCTTTGATATCTGAATGGCTTGTTGCATCTGGCTTGTCTCTCCCTAGGGGGAGTCAATGTGTATCCAGGGTCCGTTTAGGAAATGTGAAACTATAGATATAGCTGTCATAAGGGTTGTTACACACGTGGGTAAACACTCACAGGGAAATCCGTTGGATGTAGAGGTTAAAGTTGATGGACAGAGGCCTACAGAAACGATGTAAATGGCATGGGGTGTTGGATCTATAAAGACACAACTTTAGGAACATCCAAGTCCCTAGGTAACTTGCCATGCTTGCTGCAGGGCTATAGGGTCCCTTCGACACCATCACCACAGTGTTTAGCCATCCATATTAGATGTCAGATAATGCTGAGTGACATCGCTGCAGACATGATAGATTGACGTTGGGAGAGGCAGCATAGGATACAGACTGAAATGAGTATAACACTTTATCTGTCTCCTGTAAATTTATCCCCTTGAAATACGATATTGGTGTTCCCATTGTATGAGTTGATCTGTGAACAAGTAGCTGATTAAATATTCGTACACTATAGACAAAATGAAGTATCGGCTATGCTCTGGGCAGACCATTAAGCTGGCTCTGGCAAATGCATGTACGCTACCAGAAAGTGGTACATGTAATAACATAGCAAGATGGATGGTTACTCCATTATCGTTGCCCCTTTGTCCATTTATTTTCCTAAAGGCAATAAGTGACAGGTGGAAGGTGTAGAGATTTACAGGTGTTACAAAACCTTGTATTGTATGTGATCTAAATGGCCCGGTCCCACTTGACATAACAGCACAGAGTGTAGAACGTTAACAAGCCCAACACTTTGGGCGTTAAGTTGGTGGGTAGAAAGGTGGAGAGGCGTAGGTAGGTGGGAGATGGAGTAGCCACAGCCTCGATCACCTGCTGTTACACATCTCCCACCATGTGGCAGTGACCACCACCTGACAGGTAAACTAAAGCCTCACCTTTAACGAGGGAAGACACCAGTGTGTACCTGTCCCTACTTCGCCACGTGTCGGAGTCCCTCAGGGCTCTGTTCTAGCACCCCCTGTTTCTACCTGTAACTAACTACAAGGGGCTGTGTTCAGTGTGATAATCGACCACAGAGCCTCTGCTAATAGCCTCACAGGAAGTACAAGCTTACTCCCAGCCAATACTGAACCTTTCTGTGTAGTTAATCACATGCAGTAGATGTGGTACGTTGACAGTTAACTACCAGGAAGATACTACTAGGTATAGCATCACGAGCCCATGAACAAATTCCTTGAGCCATCATGCATGCATAGACTATGCATTTGACTCAGAATATAAGGTAGAAGTTAAAACTCTTCCCAAGCCGTACAACATATGAGGAGTAGGTACATGTGTATACTAAAGGTCAAATCCCACAACGCGAGAGAGGGTCAGAAAATGTGGTGAATTAGTCTTATTGCCGATTTTGGGTCCTATAATGTCTAAACCATGCCCAAATTGGTGAGAAAGTGTTGCCTCTGTCTTGTGATTTGGGAAATTGCAAGGATCAAAAGAGTTATTATATTTTCCCCCAGAAGGTCTAGAAAATGTTGCTTATTGGAATATGTCATGGTTTCTTTCTAGATTGCAATGGTTGTGTCACTGATTAATCATTACCCAAATCCCACATGCTCCATAATATAGGCGGTTTTGCTCTGTGATTTATAGTGTTTAGCTATGCTGGCACCTGCATATATTGGTAAATGTAGTTGCCTATATATGTGATATAATACCTTACGATTTTAATATTAAAGTCCCTACTGTTGTGAATTCAAACTCTATGTTTCCCCAGATAAACTATTAACTACTTGCAGTAGAGCTCAATACACAGCATATTCTATGCCTATAATTATTAGCTACAGTGGGGTTTGAAGTAACCTAGGTATGCAGCAGAAGTGTTGTGATTTACAAAATCGGCAGCAGCTCCCCCCTTTCAGAAGCTTAATTCTAAATACTTTCTGGCCCCCTTTTCGCGTTGTGGGATTTGGCTATAAGAGGCTGGGCATGTACATAGTAAACCCCCAGGTTATATGAAGTTCTCCCAGCGTGTTACTGAGAGGTGGCGTGGATGGGAGCGTCCAGCGGAGACAAGGACCTATACATAGAGTCCCATCAGTTCCGCTGTCCAGGCCCCGCGTTGATGCAGATAAGGGTCTTGCTGAGTCAATAATATTAATATTCCGCCCGGGAATGACAGCGCTCTGCTCCAAGTGGTCTCTATTAGAGGGGCGGCGTGAAATAGCCGGCCATACGGGTCGTTTAACTGTCAGTTAGGAGGAGGTGCAGTGGTTGTTGCTATGTTTTTTCTTAACAACCACCAAAGGCAAAGTGATGACTTGTGTACACTGACATTAGACCCGTCTTACACTGCCTAGAATTCATTGGCTAGCTGCTGCACCCAGTGGTTTGTCCATGGAGACTGATACTCAAAGCTGTGTTTGCTTTTGTTCTCTATTTTATGCTTTATAGTGCACCTATTTCGCAAGATTACCTGACTAATGCCAGTTTAAAACAGTGACAATACTACATATCAAAAGAGATAATTATAGATGAATGTTATGAGTCCCCATGATATGCATGTGTACGTACTGACACGGTATACTATCCATACATCAAAGACCTGTACCTCTGAGCAACTAGCTTTCTGCTTGCGAACATGAAACCACGTTTGCAGGCACTGGCCTGGACACAGGAGTGAATCTAAGACAACATTCACACCAGTTATAACTGTGGTTTGTTCATACAGAAAAGAAAAGAAGAAGCACACACCCGTTTCTCCCCCACACATGTGAGTCCCGGCCTCCCCCCGGGGTGTTCTCACGATTAGAGGGCGCATGTCCTCCTGGTGCTAAAGGCTGTCTTTTTCTGGTGGGAACTAGGGCAGACATGACTTTTCACTTTCAGCAATTAGGTGGAGATCAATACGCGCTGCTTCCTTTAATTAATACACGTTCTTCTCTTGCTGTGGTGTTTCTTTATAAGTCTAGTGATATATAGGATTTAGCTTTATTGAACGTCCGTATTGTTAGACTCAAGTATTGCATCAATCGCCAACTGTCATTGAATGATCTGTATGTTTTTGAGATCAGATAAGGCTATCATCTTCAAAACAGTGTATCGAATGAAACCCCCCAGAATACAATAGCCACCACCTACACATCTAGACTCGGTCCAATTTATTAACATTAGTTATTGTGTTTTTGTTTTTAACCCACGGGTAACATCTAAGACAAAGGATTCGCACATTGGTTTAATATTTCGCATACCCGATGGTTAAGTCAGATAGACAACACCTGTACCTTGGTATGCCTTATACCCACTGCCCACTGGTCATCGACTCGGTGTATAACACTTCGTCTTGACATTGTGGGGCAGTGGGAATGAGGCATACCAAGGTACAGGTGTAGTCTATCTAACACATAGACTGTGTTGTTATCATCCAAAGGAAAAGCTAGACAGGTTTTATGGTGATTTAGCAATCAATGGTTTTTATTTGGCAAGGAAAAACACCTACTCTCTACCTCACAGCATCACTTACAGCAGACCATGACCAATCTCCCCCTCCCAGACAGAGAGCAATTGTGATAATTATTCTGTCACGGCAGATAATCACCTGCCAAACGTTGGAAGAAGCTCTGTGTGCGGTAGACCCCCTCCAGCCAATTAGACTAATTGTCTGGGAAAATTGCATCATTGTATTATGCAGCCCTAGAATAATGTCTTGGTAGATCATCTTCTCTATGAGGACCCTAGTAATTATCTGTGTAAGTGTCGGCCTGTATAGCGCCCAGGTAGCCCTGCCTGATGAAATATCACCCGATGGAACAATAGTCATTGAGATAGTATGAACCTAGAGCACACTGCCCTCTGTATATACAATTTGAATTGAAAGGTTATTCTACAATAATCAGCTATATCGGAAGTTTATGTGATGTTAATTTCATGGCTAATAATTATGTTCACGTAGATTATGAAAACAGAAATCATTTCTGGGCACCTCTCACCAGATTTGCAAATACAATCAGTGTAGGTTAGCACCCAGAGGCAGAAGGATGTCAGTAGGTAGAGGTGATAACAAGGACGAGGGGTCTAGGGTCTGACAGACTGCAATCTGATAGTAGGATACCAACTGTACATCCCACCTGAGGTTACACCTGTATGGGGAAAGATGGGGCAGATAGCCTGGAGCTGTGTGCCGCCGGGGTGAGGGTTGTATCTAGCTGTGAACTTGTTTAGTGGGGTTGGGTGTGGTCGCGAATTGCCTGTCTAAAGTTGTAAAGGTAAACGTATTTTGTGTTACATATATATATATATATATATATATATATATATATATATATATATATATATATATATATATATATATATATATATATATATATATATATATATTTAAGATACTCATATTTCATATCTTGGACATTAGCTTGTAAGATAACCATACTGATTAGATATAGAATGTAGATGTATGAGATATAAGCATTATACAATGGCTGTAGTCTCTTTTCATTTTTACATGTGAAAATTGTATTCATATGGAAAATAAAGGTTGTATTGAGAGGACTCGTATATTCTTTGACAGACAGTTTCCTCAGTCTAGCAAGTAAACTGATATGATATGCCGATCACGCACATTCCTACTTTGGGCGGGGAAAGGTTGAGAAATCAGCAGTTTGACTTTGGCTGGAATGGGAACTAAAGCTAAGAAAACACTTGTCAGTTTTCTCTCGGCTCTAATCAGTGTTGTCATTTGGTGGTGTAGCGTTGCCTCATTTACCTGCTACCTGTCTGTACGTCACCTGTGACTACCTGGGTGTGAGGGAGCAGAGTAGACAGGAGGAACAATGTACTCAGCTGTTCTGCCGACACCTGTTTGTCTCCTTATCCACAGGCCCCATCAGCATTTACCAGCCTCTGGAGGTGGCAGGCTCTCACCTCACAGACAATCACAAAGTCACTATGTGACAGCGACAGCAGTGTAGTTTATGGCGGCCACACCACACCATCTCACCCTCACGCAACTACAAGTTTTACCAACATTGCATGTCGTGTTAAAGCCAGCCTTGTTCCTACATTCACCTGGACACAAGCTGAGTCTCCAAATTTACCTGATAAATATCACCTTAGGAGGCTGCCTTTTGTGTGTATGTGTGGAATGGTGATTCTTGTTCGGTGCCTTTTTATGGACCTGGAATCGGGCCTGGAATTCAAACCCTGGGGATATTCTTGTGGTATAGGCCTATAGTCTCACAATCGTGGAGATTGCAATAGGACTCCTCAGCCTGGACACACCGTCTTCCTGAGGCCCCCTACCCACTCATCTTGCCCCAAATCACGTCTGAATATCAAAAAGAGGGATCATTATTAATTTTAATAACCCGATGACATGACAACAGGGGAACTTTGCTCACCTTTCTGAGGTCTTAATGATGATGCAAGGTGGCACCTCCTCGCAGGAAATCCATTGCACAGTTTTTCACAGACATTGTTCCTTTTTTGGACTCCCTGAGGAATTTAAAGATGTTTTGCATATATTCCAATTATGATTCCACAAATAGACACAGACAGGCTGATCACACGAGTGTCTGCCTGTCCACAATGGACACATCTTCAACAACACATTCCTGGCATTATTTCTATTTTTGCAGTTCGTATTTGCGCAGCCTAATAAATGTGTTGTGCCATTTTGAAGTTTTATGGTACATTTGTGGATCGACTGCAAACGCTTTCAATCTAATAATATTAACAAGAGCTGGATGGAGATACAAGAGTTAAATCAGACAACCACTTGTACTTCTATTTGTGTTATTGCTAGACACACTTGTCAGAGTTTGCCCAATAAAAAGCTGGACTAATATCCCCTGTGAGAGGGACCTTGCCTTTCATGAATGCCCTCTTACCCATTAGGGTCATATCAAACTTTGAAAGAGTGCCTTAAAAACTCCCCCTCCGGTCTCACCGTTCATGTCCAAAGTACCCCGACCAGCCATACTGGAGCCATGATTTCTGCAGCTCATGAAAAGCAACTCCCCAGGCCCCCACCCCTCTTCTGATCCAGCCACCCCTAGCACCCACCACCACTACTGGCACAAAATTACTCCTGGGGGTTAAACAAACAAGCGGCTCTGAGGTTGTCCTTTGTGGCCATTGTCACGCTACTCGCGGTCGAGTCTCTGCTTTGGTGAATTAGTGGGACTGACAACAAACCCATGCCCAATGTATAATTGAAGAAGATTCGGCCCGCACCTGAATAGTGGGGGCTTGGTGGACAGAACGCGTGCATTAGCAGCTTTTGACAGCGGCTAAGCCTCCCTGTCAGCAGCACCACAGGAGGGGTGAGGCCAGTCTGTATGTGGCCAGGCTCGGGTGCCACTGGAGGTAAAGGTCAAATCCCACAACGCGATAAATGGGTATAAATAATATGTTGCTCATTGGTAGTATTGGATCGTTTGAAGGTCTGGGATATTGGATATTGCAACACTTCTCTTGCATAATGGCACCCTCCAAATCCCACACCAGCTGATTTGGACAGGAAGAGTGTTGCGATTTGGGCCATGTTAACCAAGGTATAGGGTTTGAATTCGAAACAGAATGGACTTTGATATTGAAATCGTAAGGGAAGCTGATGCAATCTTATATAGAGATTCTGCCTGCATAGCTACACCCAGGCAAATATGAGCGTCACAACATTTTCTGACCCTCTCTCGCGTTGTGGGATTTGTCCTTTAGCACTCTCATACAAGGGTCAGACACTGCTAGACTTTAGTAGATGGGTCAAGGGCCATTCTGATGAGGGTCAGGCTATGCTGGACCTTATTCATAGCTTCTACTCACCCAAAATTGCTTGAGAGTCTGGCTATGCTGGATCCTCATGCCAGAGTCTGGCAATGCTTGACTCTGGGGAGAGTCTCGTTCAGCCTACAAGAGTCCAGCATTGTCAGACTCTGGCATGAAGATCCAGCATGGCCAGACTTTCAAGCCTGTCCAGCCTGTTATTGAAGGTCCAGCATAGCCTGACCCTCACTAGAATGGCCCTTGACCCATCTTTTATAGTCCAGCAGTGCCTGACCCTTGTATGAGAGTGCTAATGGCGACATTGGCTGACGCTCATATTTGCCTGTGTGTACCGGTAACCACTGTAAATCGCAGAGCAAACCTTTTTGTGAAAAACTTTTTGTGAAAAACTTACTTAATCCATGTGATTTCCCAAATCACAACAGATAGGGAGCACTGTGTTGCAGATTTGGGCTTATCTTAGCCGATATAGGCCCCAAAATCGGCGACAATACCAAATCGCAACATTTTCCCACCCTCTCTCACATTGTGGGATTTGGCCTTAACATGGAGGGAGGGGTATTCACTCACCAGAAGGGGCCACTAGTTTTTTCAGACTATTGTCAAGTGTCTGACGAGTATGCAAACTCGGCAGTAAACACGTCACTCCAGTGTGAGGCTCCCTACACACCTCTTCATCTCACCTGTTGGGATCAGTCACAAGCTGCAGGAGTGTATGTGTGTGTGGGGGGGTGGGTGGGGGTAGTCAAGGGTTGCCATAAGGCTTTTCCCTGATGCCCTCACAAAGACATCAAAGAACCCGACTCCAAACCAACTCCAAATTAACCTATTCATAAGAAATGCCGTCGTCCATCTTTATCTTAAAACATAAAGACGATCCTATATACAGACAGAAACACTCAAGACCATGCAATCATCGACTTTTCTGATTTCTGCATAATTGTGAGGTATCAAGTTCATTAAAAGTGGGTCCATAGCGTAGCCGGCCGTCCATTGAATTAAACTTTAACACTTGGATCAGTGGTATAAATACGGGCTTTTAGTGGCAATTTCACCTGGATCCCAAGGATTTCTACCACCATGACTCTCCCTGCAAGTGCACTTGTGCGTGCCAATCCAACGCCAATAAATGTTAATCAATCTTAATTATTGATTCCTCAATTAATTACACCAGGCGTCACCAGAAAAGGGCAGAGCGGCGTTGCCCGCATGTCCTGCCCGTATAAAAGCTTGATAATTAGTCAGTTCTAATTAGGTGGATCTAGTAGAGTAGGGCAAATGACTGAAGGGCACCGATGCTATCCTGGTAAACTTGACCTCCGGAGCAGACCAGAGTTAAATGACCACTAAAACCTTACTTTTCTTTATGCCTACTTTAATTTAATACTTAATCTATATGGTCTCTCATGCTGTAAAATGCTCTTTTCTCGGACTTCAGTTTGTTTCTGAACCTACAACTAGACATGATCTATTACTGTGGCACACGTTTTTTATGTGGATTTGACTCCCAGATTTCTCAGTAGTGTGTTCGAATCCCTTTTGCCCCCTCACTCTTATGAATGGGCTATCCCTCTCATACTGTGACTATACATGTATATAGTGTGAGATGCCTACACTGTTAGAAGTAAGTAGTGTTCCTGTACAGCAAATATTGGGGGAAACTTTGGTTGCAGTAAATTCTGCTGTAAATTCTATGGTAGAATCTGGGGTTCAACTCTCAGTGTCGCGTTCATAAGTTTCTACGACATAGAGGGCCATTTTACTGCTACAATTTTTGCTGATTGTCCAGGGGTCATTTTATTTATGTCTACGACACCTGTGCCTCTCGTGGGTACCCCAAATTTTGCCCGCGTCACTGCGTCACTTTTTAGGAAAAACTGAGCGCGTCACTGCGTCACTTTTTAGGCAATGCAGTGGGTCACCGCGTCATATTTTAGGAGATAGAGTGGCACCTTGTCACTTTTTAGGAGACAGAGGGGGCAGTTTTTTGTTTTCTTTTTTCTAAATGATTTCAACCTTAAATCAAGTGGAGAGGAAGATTCTTTTGAGGCAATTTTTTCCCTTTATTTTTTGCAAACCCACATATCCTGGCTTTCGATTAGAAAAATGGCCTCAAATTTCAAATTCCTCAGACTAATTGAGATATTATAAACTTGGATTAGATTCAAAGGATTATATAGTTGTGTGGTATATAATTGTATCTATTTTCCCCTTGTGAAACACCCCACTGGGGCTGTATTGGGGGCCAGACGCCTGGGACTCACTGTAGCCCCCCCCCCCCCTCTCCCGTGTAACTCCACAGAGGCTCAAGCCATGACCCCCCCGACCCTAAGTAGCATTTTGGCGGTCACACCTACCCCTCCCCCAGTTTCCCCACCTCGGCCTCCCCTAGTCACGGCATTTGGCGGTCACACCTAAGCTATATGGGGATTATTGGACACGGTGTCCGTCGATTATTAACCCTAGGTTTTGTGTGTCCGTCACATTTTATCCCTAAGTTTTGTGTGTCCGTCACATTTTATACCTTAGTTTTGTGTGTCCGTCGATTTTTAAAACCCCCGTGTCGCACGTGTCGATTTTTAAAACCCCCGTGTCGCCATGTCGCACGTGTCGATTTTTACCCATGTAGAGGCACACACCTGGTGAACAGTTGTAAGGGTATAGGAAAATAAGCACACATACGACCAGCTTATCTCATACAACCAGCTTATCTCAAGAAAATCATTGTAGCAAATTTCTTATCTACCTTATTGTACAGAATACCTGTATAAAGTGGTTTTAAGGGCAAAAATGCCCATTGCACAATAGATGGCTGAAACAGCCTCTGAAGTCATCTCAGCCATCCAAAAAATCTTTAATAATGGTTTATTTTGTACCAAACCAAGATGTAATAAATGATAATGACATGTATACTACCCTGTAAGAATGAGTGCCTCATAAATTCGAAATATCATACTTTTTTTTAAAATCATAATTCAACTAATTCCTCCTAAATTGTAGTGTGGATGATATTCTTATGTACTCTGTAATACAAAGTTATATTTTTAGCATAATTACTTTCACAACAACTTACTAATGGCTAGTGATACGATTGAGTAAAGGAAATGTTTCCTATGATTATCATTGTGAAATGCACCACATTTTTCTGTACGACTGCCTTGTACGACTCCTTGACTACTACCTGCAAAAAATTACGATTTGCCCTCTTTTCCCTACAGACATGTTATTTTGTGGTCGTAGCCTTTCTGAGCTGTCATACATTGTTATGAATCGAGCCCCAGTATTGGCACCATTTCTACTCATCCATGTGAGGGGAAACATGTTTTCTATGCCCAAAAACACTACTAAATGTTACATGAAAATTACTTCAAGTTATGAACTATTTACAAATAGGCTACATCCATATTAAATGTTTTTTAATGTTAAAAAAATGAGAGTTCTAAAACTGGTTCATGTATATTCAACATAGGGCATCTTGAAGGTTTGAACCCTCAGCTTCTGATCCATAGTCCCCAACCATAACCATTACACCAGTGAGTCCTGCATGCCAGGTGCATTGAAACACCTCCTACTTAGGTATGAATGGTAGAGAGTTTGGCACTGGATCCCTGGGGGACAATTTTAGAACAGTAATATATGTACTATATAAGTACTGAACTAGCTGCCATTAGTTGGAGTGTAATCTTGATGGCCTAAATAAGTTTGACCATCTTTCCTGCAGATTATACAGATGCATTGGATTTATCTTCTGCTTATTTCAAAAGTAACAGTTCAGTGTACTAAAATATATTACTTTCAAAACTGCATCAGGAAATGTAGTTTGTTTGAGTGTTCCCTGCCCGGACTTGAACCTCCGACCCTCCGACTATATCATCCATTGCTCTACCTACTGAGCTAGTAGGACAGTCACTTATATGTAGCCTGTATCAATAGGCTTTTGAAAAGATCATATTTGTGGAGCTGCTAAGGTTTGAATCCACTCTGAATGAACATCATAATTTATATACATTCCTTATCAAGAGATGGGTTATACCATTTTCTCCTTCTATGTGTTGATAGCTGATGGAGTATAAGTGAAACGATCTCCTTGGAGCTGTAGAGTATGGTACTCCCTCCAATTTATCCTCTCCCTCTCCCTCTGGTTGCTGGTTAAGGGATTCGAACCTGCATCTACAGCAGTTCAGGAACAACAACTTTTTACAGTGTAGGTAAAAGTACAAATGGGACCAGGTATTTCCCTTGAATTGACCAGCTGTTCAACTCATAGATGTGACCCATCGCTCCCTTAGAGAGGCCTCGCGCTTGTTATCAGCAACCAGTGCAACCAGCTAGCAACCAAATTTCTCACATGGTAAATTCCTTTGGTTAAGCATTTTTTCTGGATCTCGAATAGCAAATTGTGCGCAGCACTTGAAATTGTTAGAGGTTTCCAATTCCACTCAAGATAATGCGAGTTACCCACTGTTATCTGACAGTGTCATCGTTCAATAGTACAGTGGCATATCTGGCTTAATATATTCTATACAAAGTAAAGTTATTTCACAACTCTTCTGGAAAAAGGGTAACCCTCACACGAGGTCTGCTCCTGAGAGGTTACTTTCAAAGAAGGCATTGTCCTCAGCGTCGTAGAGTACTTTTACATGTATGTATATACTAGACTTGTACAACACCTGTATAGATCTATGGTTATACAATGTAAGATAGCAATGGTCAAATTATAATCCTGAGCGATTACCGAACTATCAAATAAATCAGTGGAAAATGTATAGACAGCACTATTTGAGTCTGATATACCAATGTGTGCAGAATTTTGCCTTTTATCATATGAAGATAATTACCCTCGGCTCTGGAGTGGGAGAAGAAAAAGACAAGAAAAACACGAGATTATCACGTACGTCTTGCGTTGTATATCTAGAAGGCTTTTGTGACATGTCATTGATATGCTATGGATACCATGTCCTTGGGGCTTCTGCTGCGTGCTTGGAATCAAATTGGTGTATCCAGGGAGCGAAAGTAACGGCACTCTGCCCACCAGTCACATATGGTAAAAGTACCTTTGATGCAACGACGTCAGTGGTAGATCCAGCAGGGTCTTGATGGTGGTGATGATGATTGTGGGTTGGGGTTGGGGGGAGGGGGGAAATCAATAGTGGGGTGCAGCTAGGTTATTGGCTGTGGGAACTTTTACCCTAGAGATTAGCAAAGGCCATCGAGGATCAGCCAGTGTTGATGCGATCAACCCTCTGCCAGCTGCCCTGCTGCCCGCCGCAGTCCCTCGATCCCCGAATCAATCCCATCCATTGTGTGCCACAGATGATATTAAGCATCCTTTCTGTTGCTTATTCACATTTTGTATACAGAAAATGACCATTTCTTTTGTTGATGTGATCTCTGGTATGATTTATTGTGTGTTTTGTGTTGTACATTGCTCAGTATAATATGTCCATAATGCGTAGTAGGAGCACTAATGTAGATATGACAGATCAGCAAACAGATTGGCAGATTATCTCTAATCCCAGTATGGAGGGGATCACCACACTGCCTCACCACATCTCTCCTGGGGTAGGAATGGAGTCGCTATGAGACCAAAAGGCAGACAGTCTTTGAAAGATGAGGTTTGCCTTATTCTTCCCCAGCCACAACCCTTCCCCACCACCTTATGGTATCACACAGCGTTCTGACCACATGCCCAGATTGACCCCTCTCCATCACCATTCACCACTGGCCTCTTATCATCTACTCCCCTTCAATTTTGGCGGCGACCTTTACCATTTTGTTAATGGCCTCTCGGGCTGAGCAGGGCGATCAACGCCCTCCCCCTTTTTGGCAGGGAGTCCAATAGAATGTGAACGTGATCCAGATCGCTAATCCTAAGACGCACGTGTGGACTATTGCATGTTCCAGAAGCTCCAAACCCCACCATTACCCCCAACCTCCCTCCTCAGGATCCAATATTTTTAAAGGCATTTTCGTAATGTACCTCGTCAGGAACCACGACAGGGAAAAATCAGATCGTTCAGTCCAGATTCTGAGTGGCCTATTTTCAGTGAAGCGAAAGTTTAACCATGCATGTTTGCAATTGAACTCAAAGCAACAATTTACTGAAATAATTCGTACGGATTTCTTTTTAATTAATGTGTTGGGATATTCACTTTTCTACCTTCAGCACAAATGTTTGTTTAGACTGAATCACAGACACAGAGAGAGAAATAGTGCGCGTGCTGATCAATTTATAATTATTGTATGCAATGTAGCTAATGCAAAGTGTTATAATTCGGCGACATACTTTAATACCTGAATCATAGTGAATGGCTATTGTAGAGTACATTTAATTTTGTGGTAGCTAGGTCTCACAATAGAACTCTATGAACTCCTGATGCCTGACTCAGTATACGAAATTTCAGGTACAAACTTTAAGTTTAACACACACACGTCCCAATCAGGTTCAGTTGCTCACTTAAGGCATGGGTACAAAGGTGTGCTCAACCTGCATTAGTACTGCCTCCAGTTGATGCATTTGAGTTCCCCAGGTTGGCAGTTAGTTCTATCAGCTTGTTGAAAGGGATTAGTGTTTCTTCCCCACCGTGCCCATGAACTTTTAATGCGTTGGACTGTTTTGCCAGAGCCCATTGCCAAGGCACTGCATGGTGCCATTTTCACAGGGAAACTGATCAGGGTATTGCGGGGTTCGACGTGCTAAGGTAACCAGTGTAATGTATTGTTCGGATGTGAAAATGTTGTATCCTGGGTCTGAAATCTGTGACCGGAGTGAATCATTATAAGCAGGATTAAGAATGGGATTAAATCTAAAACTTAATATTCAAACATCCCTTTAATGTAGTGAACACGAACTTGCCCTAGTCACAGATAGTATCTCCCCACGAAGAGAGTAGGTAAGCAAAACTCATCTAGTCAATAAACTAAACACGGCGATCACTTCGATGATACATCTGTTGGCTGGTAAAGGTATCTGTATATCCTGAGAGTGAATGTGTCAGACAAATAGATAGACTCATTTGTCTTCTCTTTACTGTGATCGCTGTAGTGACGAAACGTAGTTTGGCATGATCAATATACATACAGTGTGTGAGGCCAGCCGCACCAGGCCTAGATACGGATCGATCCCCACAACTGTGAATAGGACATGGGTTGGGCTAACGTAGAAAAAAGTCCACAATCGAAGGGGAATAGATGAAAAGAAGCTTTCTTCTATTTCTATTCATGTACTATTGATCCTGAGCCTTGACTTCGCCTCAAACATCATCCTTATGCTTATCCTTTTGCATATCTGGGCCATCAGAGTATCAAACGTTTCCCTATTATTCTAGAGGTGAACTGTAAGATGAAGATATGTCTCACAATCTTCTTTTTATAAAGGGAGACCAGGATATAAGAGGTCAGCCAAGTCGTGTACCCAGACGACCCCTTTCTTGTATGCCTATACCCCTTGAAGTCGACCTTCAATAAAATACAAACACAATATATGGCGACAACATTTCAGAGCATGCTTTTCATTGAAAGGATGAATCCTGTTCCTAATATACAAATGAATGCTTTGCTACTGATGGTCTCATTAACATGTTATGTCAACTGTAGATCTTTTTTATACCTGCATATCTCTTCGTGGGCTTGGGGTGCAATGCCTTGCAGGTCCGACTATCCAAGCATGTTGTGGTCCGTGATGGTGGGTCTCCTCAGAATGGAGTCGTCGCCACCGGCGGCTGTGATCTATCGATGACTTTATAATGTCGGTCCACAGGGTATTAAATGCCCTTTAAGGGTCAGATTTATGGGATAGTGCATTTATATGTATTATATTGCCACGTGACTAGCCCGCTCCCCATAAATAGCAAAGTACAGGCAGGTTCAGAGCCGGGATCCCTCGGTTCTCGATGTCAGATCAGAGATGATTCAAGATAGTTGCCCAAACAAGGTGGGTCTTTTTTGGAAAAAGAGTAGGCAACCTAATTGCTTGTTTCTCATTTCAGGAAGATTATTAAATACCGTTTGATATTGATAGAATGGCATTTAAGTGTTATATAAAGTCATGAGGACTTTCTTGTACTTGTGCTGCTGTTGTGTTTTGGTATTTTTTAAACGGTTTACAGGGTAAATGAGCTTTTGTCAGGCGTTCCATGCTCGCATTCTCCCCTCAGTCGCCCCATCGTCGTGGGCGCAGGTGGTACTGCTTCCGCTGTTGCCTTGTTCTTCCACCAACCAGGATCCACCAACATACAAATAGACTGTACATAACTCCCTCCCTCCCCCCCCCCTTTTTTCACCCCCCCCCCCCCCCTCCCCCGATGAAAAAGTAGTGGGCGCAGAGTCCCTGACTTCTCCAACATAAAAATAGTCTACACGAGCCCCGGCCTTTGCCATTTTCAAACACAGGTCTGCTAAAGGCGGCACCACGTTTTAATTTGATCACAGATGGCGAACATGGCGGCCAACCTGCTAATAAAAATACCAATCCGCGGTGACAGCTGCAACTGCGGCTATAGGCGGCAGGGATGCTGGTGCCCCCACATAGACTGCACGTTTTGCTAAAGCTGTTAGGCAAGGTTCCCAAAAGAAGTGGTTCTTGCCCAGGTTACTTCCCCCATCTTCTTTCTGGTTTTTCACAAATACTCATTGCGAACACCTGAGAGCTTACTTGAATCTTTCATGCAGCTGGTTTTATACAACATCCTCGGCACATACTTTCTATGTTGTATTCACCGGTGCTATCCAAATGAGCTGAGGACTTTTTGGATTTTAAAAAATTATGTGGACCGAACTTTTATCCGGTCACTTTTATGATTGTCTGCATTCCCTTTTTGTGTCCATCAATTTGTTTGTTATGTGGAATTCCTCAAAACCTACCGGTCAGCCTTTCAAACATTCTTGATAGTAAGAAATGACTCCTGGATTCGCTAAAAAGGAAGGGGATGCAGAGCCAGTATACTGTCACTCTGGGCAATATCAGAGGCCTATGCATTGGGACAAATTGATTATGTATCCAGTATATCACAGTCTCGGGATATTATGTACGCATGCATGGTTAGGATCGGTATATGACACAATAATTAGGCCTGAATTAATCATCAAGGCCTAGAGTCAGTATGTTACACTCACTCCTCGTGCCAGAACTGTAAGCCACTGGCACCGGGAGCAACGCATCGTGAGTGGGAACTGCAGCTGATCAACTGTCGGGTCATGGTCGGCATCGATTTATGATTATTGGTGGTTGTATCTTTACACAGTACCTGCTGCCGTCCCCTACTGACACTGTTTGAAGTGATGATGTACTTGTGCGGGCTGTTGTAGAGCCTGGGGGCGTATTCAACATCCAGCCCCCCCCCCTCCTCACTCCCCCATCCCATGTCCAGTCATCCCCATCACACATTCTCCAAACACAGAAACCCACAATCATCACCTCACTGAATACTGCGTGTTATTAAGGGAGTGATCATTTATTATCAACAGGGGGGGGTGGTGGGTTTTGGGGGGGGGGCAAAAAAATTTGGACCCCTTGACCGGGGGGGGGCAAAAAAATTTGGACCCCTCTTGGGGGGGGGCAAAAAAATTTAACCTGTTTTGAGCCAAAAAGCCCGCGCGTTACTATGCTTCAAAGGGCCCGCGCGCGAGCCGATTTTCGACCCTAAGGGGGGGGGGTAAAAAAATTTGACCCCTTGACGGGGGGGGGGGGGGTAAAAAATTTTGCGCGCTCCGCGCGGAAACCCACCACCCCCCCCCTGTTGTTAAAAAATGATCACTCCCTAAAGACTCTGACCGGAGAGCGCGAGCCCACTCCATCCGGGACTTCAGCGCTGGCGGCCATTGATTTTGGTTCCGGTTCACGTGACTGGATCAAAGCGAGGCTGTGAAATGTTGATGACGTGACGGGACGTGCTGTGCGCTCCGGACATGAATATGACATGCGCACAAGTGGTGGGCACGCTCTGCGCATAAAGTGGGCCTCATTCAGCCCTATGGTATAGGTGGGGGCTACTTGCTCCATCCATTTCATTTTCTCTCTTGTACACATCCAGGCTCCGTAGATTTGCCTTCAGTTTTCTTGACATTGCTGGTGTCAAAAATTGCCAATTGACTATAAGGGAGTGGTCATTATTTTACCATTGGACCATAAGTATGTAAAACCCTAGATTCTCATCGATATAAAAAGGTAGCCTAGAATGCTTTATTCGGTGGGGGGGGGGTATGGCTTGGAGTATACAGACAGGTTTGTCTGGCACTTTCACCACCCACACTCCCACACCCCATACATGTGGCCATGGCAATTTTGGCGTCATGTGGACAAAAGGTGGAGTGTTAATGATGAGGACCCGCCCCTCACCTGTCACTGCCCCACCCTCCCACCTCACTAACGAGGGAGCGCCGCAAAAAGACACTCCATAATTACCTGTAATCCACAGTTTGTATAGCCAATTATCATTAGAATGCAATTCAATGAGTAGAGCGTGTAATAATCCCTTAATTAAGGATCAGAACAGGTGTCCTGACAATATTACATCGCAGGCCATGATTAGGTGTCCCTCAGGGGAAGTGAGATAGTGGTCCCCTTTAGTTACAGGTAGCAAAACATACCATGTTTACAGCTATGCATGTCTATGCTATTTGAGTTGTAAAACAAATAGCACTGCGCCTGAGGATTTAGTAGTTAACCAGGTAATTATGACTGTATGCCGTTATGTCTATTTTAGCGTTATCTTAGCGCGCATATCAGTACTTGTTTATTTCAAATGAAATCTTTTCCAAAGACATTAATCATCTATTATTTAAAAGACTGTTATCAAAGCTGAGTGGCTGACCTTGCAGAACCACGCAGGAACCTACTATAGGTAGCAGCATCATAAGCAGTTCGGATTTCCACTCAAACTAATTTAAGAATTTGAGAAATATTTTACAGATATCTAATGTAAACAAAAACAAAAGCGGGTGACCTATCCATAAATCAGGAACATAAGAACTAGTAAATCCACTTCTAGTTCTGAATCAAAGTTATTTCCTGATGGGAACATGGTTGTTGAGATCAAGTGACCATGTTTCTCCTCTGCAGGGTCTAAATACACCAATGTTGTTCTCAACCTTCTTATTTTACTCAATCCTTCCAATATAGACGCGATTTATTGGGCCTGGACACAGTTAACACGTACAGTTATCAAATAGATACACGAACAGCTTAGACAGACATGAGAACTGATACGACTTTGTAGCGCTGTAAGTGTAAACATTTTGGTGCTATGGGTATCAGGGGTCGCCCCCTATGGTCAGCCGTCCTCTGAAGGGGGCACCACTGTTGCTTGTATATATTGAACCCCAGCTCTCCTGTCAGCTACTGTTTATTGGATTCCTCCAGCTCATGTGTGTCCTTGACCTCAACACAGGAGGAGGAGTCTGGATAGTTTCTGTTGGATGTCGGAGCAGGGGAGGGAAGAATTGCTCCCGGTACGCACCACTTGTGGCATGATCTGTGAAATGCCTGCTCTGTGTAAAATATGTCTAACAACTGTCGATTGACACAAACTTAAATTGCATCAACTTTGCCCTACACACGCCTGTCACTGTATTGAATGATTCGAGGAGCAGAAATAGTGACGGGCTATGTCGGAATATAATCTTAAAAACAGGTGAGGAGGCTGAAGGAAAGTATACACATAATGTACCTATATAATTATGCAGACGCGGAAGGATCCGACTTAGCTACATTGTTACTGTATGTATCCACCAGAGCACCGACCAGGTATTACTCATGATCATTTCATAGTGCAAGACGAGTAGCATTATAATAAGATTATTGGTCGTAGAAATGGTTTAGCATTACAAGCCAATTATACTTCACCCCAGTCCCTATTCTAAACATTGTACCGGTATAGGTGTGAAAGATGTATTGAGCACTACATGGTAATGTCCTATTGGTTTCGACATGTTTTGATTCGATTCGTGAACCTGTATGTGTGAGGTACACAGCACCTAGTCTAACAGTAAGCCATCCCTGTATACATGGCAGTCACCCCCAAAGCATGCTTCCTTGCCATGCTGGAATGCGCCCGCGGCCCAACCCCGAATGATCCTCCTCTGATCCCACCAAGAATGGGTCTTTTCAATCAGTGGCGCCCATCTGTTGGGTATGGCGGCGGTCACGTGGGTCATATGGTGGGTTGGGCCGTCACAGGACCCCCCTGAGGCAGGCTGAGAAGGATGGGGGCTTACACACAGCCTGAAAGGTATAGAATAGATGGGTGTAGCCTAAATGGGCCAGGAGGCCGAGAAATATGAACATGTCATCTCCGGTTACCAACTCCACGAGTTGGATCTTTGACTAAAGGATTTCTTATGAATGGAGTCCAAGGTGAATTCATTAATAATGTATGCCCAGACTAGTCAGGTTACTAACACATATAGTGCAAAGGTGTAGACCCACTCGACAACTGGTCTGGGATTCAGGACGTTTGCTGTGATTAATGTCGTTAATACGGATTGAACAATTAAAACTATTAAAAATCACCAGTGATTCATGGAATGGATGAATTATGGTTATGCATCCGCCATCCTTGATGAACTATTGATCATAAGATGTCAGTTTAGAAGAAATACACCTTGTGACCTTGACCCCCTGCCCCCTGTCCGCTTGGCGCGCCACCTCCAGGTGACCGGAGAGTCAGACGAGTCACATGGTCAGAATGGGCGATAATAGGGGTAATGAATCGTAGTGAGCCGCGTGAGAAGGGGTGAGCGGTCGGCGATGGCTGCAGCCATGGACTCTGTGGGAGGGGAGGGCACAGGGGCCAGCCAGCTGTGGCCTGGGGGATGGTGGCGACCCTGTCCCCCAGTACCCCCACAGAGGCAATGATATGCCATTGTTGTCGGCAGCCAAACAGTCTTGGGCCGGGCGACAGGCGTCCACTGCACCCCAACAGACCCATCCATCTCGGATGCCCCTCAACAGGCAGAGGTTTGGGAGTCTGAGGGAACGCGGCAGCCCCTACAAGGCAGCACTATTGTGTGGCCATCGTTTGAATTGATCCCGGGATCCATAGCACAGATACATTGGATCCTCCTCCAGGGGAAGGAGAAGGTCCCTGCCCAGGAGAAGATACCAGCATGCACTCAACCACCAGTGCCAAATGGTGAAAGACCGGCAATTGGCAATTCAAAATGTGATGTAATTGTTGGTATAAGCAACGTCCTGAAGCTTTTACCAAATGAAATTTCCTAACCTTAAAATAAATTTCTTTGCAATAATTGCCACAGTACAGCATGTCCAACGGGCAACTTTTCATAATTGACTATTTCCTAAAAAGTGATCTATCTTTTAACGACCTGGGAAAAACAATGTTATTTATCTGTTGGCATACCTCTATCATTCCAACCAAACTTATTACGGAAAGGGAAGGGAGCTTTCCCATCATGTCATAATAACATAGGATTGAGCCGCGTCGGTTGTCTGCCGATGGTACAGATCATATCGGTATGCATCTGCACAAAAACTGATTAAAGTAATCATACAGAGTGCCAGGGGGTCTGTTGACAAGGGGAATGGCGTCTTAACTGCAGGATTGAGGTACACACAAAAACTCCTCCAGACCTAGAATGCTCTGCCCCCCGTCTGCCAGTGAAGACACCAATGTCGCTACTGTAGCGTGGATAATATGTACATTACATAACGCTTGACATAAGGGATACTGCTAAATGTGCAGAATGATGGCATCTCAATGTCACATGATGAAACAGAAGCTATCACTGATGGGAAGGTATTCTACTTCTATTATGCAGAGTTGTCGGAACAGATTCCGATATTAAAAATGTATAATATTTAAGCCTATAGAAGACATTTACACTGCAAAAAAGGTGTTTAGATCCTTAACACAATCCTAAGAACATTCCTGCCCCGTTTTTGTCCACACAATATGTTCCTAAACATGTTTAGACCAATAATATGTTTAACTCAGTGCTTAGACATTTATGTGTTTAAAGCAATGTGTTTAGGACAATGAAGTGTTTAGAATTCAAGAATTTAGCATATTATTGTGTTTATCTGTCATGTTCTTAAGGATAAAAGTGGTGTGCCTAGAGATGTATATTGTTATTATGTTTAGATATTTATATTTAAATAAATGAATAATTTTATTTCCATATAGTGTCTTGAAGAGACTTTTAGCAGCCCCCCCCCCCTTAGGGCAATATGTGCATCACTATTTCACATAGGCCTCTATTTTAACATAGATACAGCCTTGAGTCAATACAACAGACCTTCAGGGAAGATAATGCTTTATCCATTCTTAAAGTTCTTAAAATATAACTGTTTAGAATAAATAGACAAAAATCCACGTCATTGACATACATGCACATCATACTTCACAAGTTGACGCTGGGTCATATCACACGATGCCAAAGGCTGAGTGTGATATGACCCAGCTTCAATGAGTGATGTATGATGTATATGTATGTTAATAAGTGGGGTTTTGTGTTTATTACATGGCCCTACAGTCTTTAAATGAAGAAAATCAACAAATTTGGAGGCCATGGAGTATGGCTACACCGTACTCCATGGGGGCATGGAGTACGGAGGTCCCATAGGCTTAGCATAGAGAAGGCCGTACCACTATGTAATAAAAGTGTTTAATTCCTAAACAGAGGGATTCAAAGACACAAATCTAGTAATATGTTTAGACTTTAAACATGTTTGGACCTAAACATGTTTAAAACCTAAGCACCCTTTTTTCAGTGTAATACTTGATGAAATGAACTTGGTTATTTACCCAAATTGGCCTTAAAATGCATCAGATAATGTCAATTCTTTCAAAATCTTCCTTAAGGGTTATGCCCCTGGACCCCCTGTATATTTACCACCGTGTAGCATTTGACGCTCCGAATCGCCAATTCCTCTGCGAGAGCTGGGTGAGTACCCAGTGGGCACAAAACATTGAATCAACGTTGATAACTGGTTGTCAATGTTGATTCAATGTTGATTCAACATTGATTCAATGTTGAATTGATTTTTGTGCCCACTGGGTAAGAGTAGCACGCATCAGGGAGGGAATAGGGGACTGATAGTATGCTGCCGGTGATTGTTTGGGATGGTACTAATGATGTGTACAAACAAAATGTATAGGTAATGGAGAAACAGCATTGATAAGAGCCTCCACCGGGGGCACAGGCTGTAACTGAGTCCTGCTGCCATTGTATTGTGTATGTATAGTATATGTAAAGGTCTGACACTCCTAGTCCCCGGTCATCTATCCACTTGAGGCGGCAGCACTGTACATGGGATTGTAGGTAGACTGTGGCACCATCTAGTAGAAATCTAGGAACTACAAATCTCTGTACTTCAGATGGTGCCACTGTCTACCTACAATCCCATGTACAGTGCTGCCGCCTCAAGTGGATAGATGACCAGGGGCTAGGAGTGTCAGACCTTAACATGTACTATACATACACAATACAATGGCAGCAGGACTCAGTTACAGCCTGTGACCAGGGGTAACCGACATGTTACCGAAAAGGCTGACATAGAGCTTCTTGTCTTCACGGGTTTGCAGCTCCCTTGTACTTGGGGATGGTTCAGCACGACAGAACCTGAAGCCACGGAAGAAAGAGCTCTCAACTCAGCTCAGATCCCGGCAGCCTCTTCGCCGACAGCGGGGTGATGATATATCACGTCACTAGATGGCGTGGCGACCTCAACCCGTCTTTGGTGTCAATCATAACTCGGCCGGTTGACGCGCCGTATGAGCATGGTGATGTATAATGACAGTTGGTGATGGGGTTGGTGGTGGTGGTGAGGGGTAGGGACCTACAGGAGGAGGAGGGTGTATTGGGAAGAAGGGTAGAAGTAACCAGGGAGGGGTGGGGGATCTAGGTGAGGTCAGATAGGAAGGTGCTGCATGGTGGAGGCGGACCTCCTGACTCTACAACAAGGCTCCTGTTACACATTTCATCACATTACTCACTGGGCGCAGGCTGGCTGCAATATTAGCTGTCTACAGTAAAACGTCGATAACCCAGCAATATATGGCCGATTAATTGATATGCCGCATTATTCAAAACCATTTACTCTACATAATTATCCAGCCAAGAGCCTGCTGGATCTAGAGACAGACTGACGGGGGCAGATCCAGGGAAATCAAATTAAAATTTAGTAGCAAATGCTACATGATGATGACTTTTTGGGAAAGAGAATGTAGCTATGATATGTTATAATAGTCTATTATTTGACTGTAAGTTTAGCCTTAACATAATGTTGGGCGAACTAGTGAATGAGGTGTGGGTTGGACCCTTGCTTGACCGAATGGGACAGAACCAAGGTGAAAATTTCACCAAAGAAGTGACACCCAGCCATCAGATAATAGTCTTGAAACGCTCCAGAGCATAATCAGCGTATCCCCTCGACGGGCCCTCGACCCTTTCATATTTCAACTTCAATTCTAGGGTGCTTTTGATCCCAAACATGTAATGGTGCAACAACCTTTTATTCAAACGTAAATGCAATTGCACTTGTATTTGCTCCCTAAAAACCTTCCATGCTTCACTTATATGGCATCACACTACACAAACCCGGGAGTAGACACACTATAGATAAGCACTGCTCATCCCCTTTCTTACACTGGCTCATCTCTACAGAGAATCTCCCCGTGTCTGGATCCCATTTCACGACAGATATATATACTTGTCCAGGACACTCTGTTTGCTACTACCTGCGGCGGCTGAGTATGTACCCAGGAAACTGGGGTGAGGAAGGGCGAGACTAGTCCGAGCATGCCCATAGAGCAAGGTAGGGTGAACCCTGTGTGAAGAAGCTCACCCTATGTGCTAGACTGGGCAAGCCTTGTGCCTATAGCCTCCTCTGCCCAAACCACACTAAGGGTGACCCTCTGGTCTGTGTGCTGACACACCACCTTACCCAAGGTCACCAAAGTATGCACACCAGTAGTTAGTAGTAGGTTGTGTATTACCATGGTGGATAAATAGAGGTTTTCTTTATATGGCCACCCAATACAGATCCTATAGTATATTGGTCATCACTGCAGCTTTGTATGTGAAAGGTCCAGGGTTCAAGACTCAGCCATGTCAACCTACCCACCATTTTATCTTTAATTGTCTATTTTTACTAACCTAACTTTACAACTGTCCACAAAATACATCTCAGTGGTCTATTGTACTTAAAACAGGGGGCATCTGGGAGAACTCGCATCACAGCTGCATATAAGGGCCTTTATTATGCTACTGCAAGCCCCTGTCACAACTCTTTCACAGTGCCACACAATCCCAGCCATCAAGCCTGGATTTGTGCAACATGGCAGACAGTTGGATAGGGCTAGCACAAGATACAGGCTTGTGTGAGGGCAATGCTAGGAACAAAAGGTTAAAACGTTCCAATGTACAATACATATAGGTTCCTTAGATATCACAACCTTATACCCACATGGTAGTATAGTGGTCATCACAGTTGCCTTGTATCCCAAAGGTCCAGGGTTCATGACTCGGCCATGTCAACCTTCCCACCATTTTATCTCCAATTTTCTATTTTTATGAAGAAAAAATGGTGGGTAGGTTGACATGACCGAGTCATGAAACCTGGACCTTTGGGGTACAAGGCGACGGTGCTGACCACTATACTACAGTGTGGGTGTGAGGTGGGGATATATAAGTAACTGATATATATTGCACATTGGACAACCCCACACCTTGTGCAAGCCCTTACCAACCTCTCACCCAAGTTCCTCCACCACCAGCTAGCCACTGGGTGGGATTGGGTGGGCTTGTGGATTGGATGAGTATCTACTCCCTGCAGCAGCTGAGTATCTACTCCCTGCAGCAGCTGAGTATCTACTCCCTGCAGCAGCTGAGTATCTACTCCCTGCAGCAGCTGAGTATCTACTCCCTGCAGCAGCTGAGTATCTACTCCCTGCAGCAGCTGAGTATCTACTCCCTGCAGCAGCTGAGTATCTGCTCCCTGCAGCAGCTGAGTATCTACTCCCTGCAGCAGCTGAGTATCTACTCCCTGCAGCAGCTGAGTATCTGCTCCCTGCAGCAGCTGAGTATCTGCTCCCTGCAGCAGCTGAGTATCTACTCCCTGCAGCAGCTGAGTATCTACTCCCTGCAGCAGCTGAGTATCTACTCCCTGCAGCAGCTGAGTATCTACTCCCTGCAGCAGCTGAGTATCTGCTCCCTGCAGCAGCTGAGTATCTACTCCCTGCAGCAGCTGAGTATATGCTGCAGTGTAAAACAATGAAGTATGCATGTATTAAGTAAATTCCATCATTGAAATTATAGCTTTAATACGTATAAGGCAACAAGACAATAATTATTGTTTTATTACAACACATACTGAATGACTGCGAACGGAATTAGTGCTACTATGATAATCGGCTAGGGGATTGTTGCAGATGATGATTGGATGTTTGCCAAAAGTTATATCTCATGGCACTGAAATGCCATGACTTGTTTGTGAACATACCTATGGAATGCGTGTTCACAAACGAAAAGTGCGTGTTCTACATCTTTGTAATTCTCTTACAAATGGTGCAATCATATATAGTGAACATACTACATATGTATATATGTATATCATTAATGCTATTTGAGGTATACCACTCATGCTATGTGTATGTGATACACATTGAGACAGGATAGTAATGGCCCACTCCGCACCCTACTGATTAATAAGTAGGTTTGCATCCGGCCCCTTGTGTGAGATGTCTTGCCTTGATCAGCCAGCTGACGGTATGATCAGAGCCACACATAAATCACCTCCACGGTTTGATCCCTTTGATCCTCCACAACCACCTACATCCACACCCGTTACCTGTCCCTACCTGCCCCTCCTGGGCTCACAGGTGGGCGTAAGTCTAGCTGGCCATTATCTTATCTGCAGGGGTAATTGGACAGGTGTCAGTATAGGACTCAGGTGGGCGGCTGGGTAGGAGTAGGGGTGGGGTAGGGCATAGGGGTGGGACACTGGAGGAGCCCAGGAGAGTTGTGTGGAGGATAGGATGACTGTGATACCTGGTGTCTCCCACTCTTGACATACACATGAAAACATGGCCTTCGTCTCCTGAGGCACCATGGAGGCTGGTGGGAGGGTTGGGAGCAAGGGGTTCGTGGTCGAAGAGGGGTGTAGCACGTCCTCCTTCAACAGTCTGGTCCTCTCTTCTAGGCCACTGGGGTGGGAGCTATAGACCTAAACCAAAATGCAAAACATAGATTGATAGGATACTGGTTTAGATCCATTTAGGTTCCCACCTGCTTGACAGGGTGGTCTACACTAGACAGGCTTATGTCTAATGCATGTAATGATCCACTATACTGTTGTGTGTACATTGCATGACACAACAATGGGGCTATGCAATCAGTATAAAAACACACTTTAGGATCGTATACCTGATACGACTCCAAAGTCCCCTGCTTTGCTTCACCATGAATGCACTACCTCACTGGTGTATTCACAATTTAAGATATGTAGAGTATCTGAAAGCACATAGCATAATACATATATATGTGACAAAATTGGACGTCATGCATATCATGTTGCTGTGTACATAAATTGATTGGGAACATTTCCAACAGACTGTCATTATGAGCCTTTTATGAGGCGATAATTGACATCAAGGTGTTGGTAATTATAGTGCAGTGAGGTTGTAAATGTAAAATATAGTGGCATGTCATGCTCCCAGTCTATCCACTGCTCAATGTGTGTGTGTGTGTACATTTAAATTTATATATATATATATATATATATATATATATATATATATATATATATATATATATATATATATATAATTTCAATTTATATATATATATATATATATATATATATATATATATATATATATATATATATTCCTATGGTCTCGCATGGATGGATAGAAGACATGACACAGATATACACTTGCCTAATCCTGGACAGATACAGGAGGCCCTATTTATTAACATAAACAAGACAATTAATGCATGAACATATGAAAATGCAATGAAGGTAAACCAAAAGAAAAAAGCGTCTCTTGTGGATGGTGGACGGAGTCAATATGGCGGTATTGCCGCCTGTGAGGGAGGAAGAAGGAGGCAGTGGCTCCACCCTGCAGTGGTGGTTAGATAGGGAACCTAATGCAGGCAGCTCCCCCTGGTAATATATATGGACAGTTACCGCCAGTAACTATCCAACTCATATATATATATATATATATATATATATATATATATATATATAAAACATATATATGTAGGACAGGTTATACCATTAAATGCCACATGGGGTACGTATTCATCATGAACACTGCATGTCCATGTACATTGGTCTGTACCCGGGTCCGTACTTTATGGGAGTAACTCTATTACAGTATGTATTATTACGGTATAAATACGTCATGAATACTGAACCTCATCACACCACCCGAGACATTTGACATCATGACTTCCGTCTCGCATGACCTCGTTTGACAACGCTAAAATTAAGGCTTATTTCGTCAAGCAAATGTCAAAGGCATTTCTATCCGTGACGCCGTTTTAGCAGGGGGGCGATGTTTACTTTCAAATGATTGCCACCATAAGCTTACAAACCCCGTGGTGGCCAGGACAATCGGAGCGCTCTCTAGTTCAGACGGCGCATGTTTACATAAAACATATGTCGGGGGGCGGGGTGCAGTGGGCGACGTGGGTTTTTATCATGTTTATTTAAGGCCATTCTGTGAGGAGGATGCAGGTGAATGCTCTACTCCGCAGATTTTTACACCTGAAGGATCCAACAATGCGGCCCCCTACCTTTGGATCCTTCGGCGTGTCGTCGGGCTCATTGATCCTGCAGCCAGACCCCATGAAGGTATTATAAACGCCCCACGGCAGACGCCAGCCCCCCACTTCCAACCTCTCTGCTCCTCTCCAGATAAGCATCTATCAAAGGGTGGTATGAATACCACAGCTTTCCATATACCAACCTTAACGTTGCCCCTATTAGATCGCCCTCGAGTGCCAATTTAGACAGGCTTGCCTGTGTCACCAGGTAGGTGTATAGGATGTATAGCCAGCCCCTCCAGGGCTTCTTGAATTAGTCTGAAGTATGACAGCAGCGCCTCCAGGTCTTACCTATCCCTTTACTCCATGATAAGTTGGTCATCCCTTTCATGGTTCATCCATGGTTTAACCTTGACTTATTCCTCACTGCATCCCTCTGATATTATCAGTGAGATAACATCGCCATCCTAATAAATTAAGTCAAGGCTGAAATTCGAATCCATTGTCAAGCTTCCCTGCATAGTTATTAAGCTGTTACCGTATTTTTATTACTGGTGATCGACAAGGTAAAGGTCTGAAGTGCAACATCTTTGAGGCATGAGGATAATGAATACTTCAGTAAAGGGAACATGGTGGTGCGAAACGTTGTTAAAGACATGTCCTCTGACATAAATCAGATGTTACACGTTGGCTAATCTGCTTTGAAAACAGAGCAGGTTTCTGCTTTCAGGACAATGACAATGATACTCCCTTAGAGGACCCTTGTCCACCCTGGATCTATGGCGGTCTGACTTCAACAGATACCACCCTAGAGGACGGACCAGTAACAAAGGGGTTTAGTGAGGATATGGACCTTAAAAGCCCTCCTCTGTCCACAACGTAGGCTACAACCAAGGTGGTGGTTGGGTGTGGACTTTAAGCCTGTTGGTGTTGGAGCAGGACCCTCTTCCTCCAGGGTTCCTCCATGGTTCCTCCAGGGAGAGATCCGTACCTCACTAACGATGCTGGTCACGACAAGAATACCTCCAGCATCACTCTAACCCAAGCACAAGTAGACCAGTGCCTCCTGGGTGGGTGGGTTGCTTTCACCGGTACTTTTACCCTAGCTTACAGAGATGCGGCTCCTTGTCATGCATAGACATGCTGGACTGTCTCTTATTACACTAGCAGTGGTGGGTTGGCTCTTTTATCACCAACATCAGAGGCGGGTTGTGGTTCTTTTACTATGTTCTATACGCACCCCGCTCACCTGTGCATCCTAGATAAACTCTGTGCTGGAATTGGGGACATTTGCTTCTCCAATAGACATCTGATAGAGCTGGGTACCCACTGACAGTCGATGTCTATTCATATCTGCGCTAATCAAAGGGCTACAAAGATTGTAATGTGTCTTGCAATGGATGTTACTCTATAACAATAGCCATATTGAAAGTGATCAATAAAAACGATAACATCTAGAGTGTTTCAAGTTTTTGAAAAGTCGTATTGGCACAGATTCCAAGTAACACACGACCACCACCTCAGGCATGACAAGAAAAACTCTACTGTTCATACGCAAGGAGAAGCAACATAAAACACATACCGTAGCTGCCCTGAGAGGTCTTAGAATTACTTCTGCACATTGTACCTTACTAAGACTACACAGACAATACCCAAATATTGCTACCTATTTTGTTTAATAAGAACCCGGTACCAGTTGCTATAACATGAATTAAGATTGATTGTCTTCGTACTTCCAGAAGATTTAACCTCAATATGAAAGGTTAACCACTCTACCTGAATTACAAATGAAAGCCACTCAGGAAATAGCCATAAACCTGGTTAATTGTTCTAGAGTCACCAGTAAATTGACAATGACAGTCACCATAGCACAGCCTGCACCCCCAACAGCTTCAACTAGCTGGAGGCGATAGAGGGGTTGACCCTGTCCTCCTCTCCCCCACCCCAACTTGGAAACTCTGCCCTTTGCCACACATGGTGCCCTGTCTGGGGCTAAGTGATGGACCTACAGGAGTCCACCTGTCGCCCTGTGTAGTGGCTGCAGGCTTGTAGCGTCGGTGAGAGGGCGGAGACCTGGCAACCCGAGCCAGGCCATGGGGGCGTTTTGTTGTGGGTTGAGGTCTGGGGATGGACAAGAAGGTGAGCCTGGGAGGATTGGTGTTGAAGGGACAGTGGTCAGAAGTGGGCTAGCCACACCCCTCAGGCCTGAGACCAGTACTCCCAGTTTGACCCCTTCCCGCAGCCATGACCTTTTGGATGTAGTAGGCCTACAACCTCCTCTATCCATCCCCATACTGGTCCCCTTCCTACCCAAGCACTCCATTCAGCCCCCTACTTGTAAAAAAGGAAAACATCTATTATCTTTGCTTCCCGCCTACCCTCAGGGGAAGGCCTATCTTACCGAGGAGCAATCCACTCACCCCCCTCCTTCACTTTTGGAGGTCCTCAACTCTGGGAGGAGGGTTATACTTGGGGTTCCGAGGGGTTTACACTGGATACTTGGTGCCCAGAGCCTGAATATGTGGAGGGTCATCAGCAGCAGCAGGCTGCAGTGACCCTCATTCTGCTTGCTGTCAAAGCCTCTTCCCAACACGTGACACCATCTTAATCAACTTAAAAGCCGGCCGCCAGCTCAGCGTTGATGGCTACGTTACACCCTGGTCCTCCTACAGGCGGGAATACCGTCCAATAGGACCTCTCTGAGCCCTGTGTTCATACCCAACTATTTCCCACTGATTCCCCTCTAAAATTCTCCATACCCCACTCCCTTCTCCCCCATCCCCGAGACACCGGTAATGAAATTTCTCGCGCGTTTCCAGTTGGGGAATTAGAAACTCGTTGACAAAAGAGTGCCCTCACAAAATGTGGCTGGGTGGTGAAAGTGGGGAGGAAATGCGTGGTCATCAATTCCACGTGATTGCGCGTTTTGTTGTCGACTGTAACATAAAATGTTGGCCACCTGGGTTTACCTGCGTGCATTTACATACTGTCAGATCGCATCCCAAGCTAGTGGAAGAGATTCTTTCATACCCAGGTGATACCCTTTATATGTTTATCAGGCACAGAATATCTAACGCAAAATATGACATGTATTTATTAATTAAGCTGGATACTTTTGTGACGTTTTTGAATCAAATCTCCCAACTAAGCTGATCGATAATTTACCATTTATTCTTAAAATGGCGGTCTATGAACCGTACTTGGGAAATGTTCTCATTTTATTCACCGAGACATCCCATCGACTGACATCAATAGTCAAACATCAATCGTCAAACATAACAACAGAGGGAGGGTGGAAGGGCACAGACAGGAATAGAGACAGACAGGCGGACATGCAGAGATGGAAAGAAGTTAATTATTTCTGAGTGCTTGAATTAAATAGGTCACTGAAAACTATTTTCTTCTGCCTTGAGGAGAAGAGGGAGACAATGCATGGTAGAAAACAGTGGATGGGCAGATAGCAGATAGCCAAGTATAGGGCTCAGTGGTGGACGGTTGAGATGGAGTTCTCTCCCTTATCAGTAGACATGGGAGGTGAACCCAGCGACCTCCTGACCCTGCGGACATCTCTTGCTTGACGAGATAGCAGGGCATCATTCCTGCCTGCCGACTCCTGATGTCCGATAGAGGGGACTCAGGCTGCAGGTATTGTCACGGGGACAGGGGGCGGGGACAGAAGAGTTGTATAGATGAGTCCTTTGAGTCTGGATAGTGTGCATCCTGCATGGGGTGCATGTGGGGTCGGTTTGGGCTGGCCTTCTTAAGCCCTCTTTTAAAACTTGACATGGAATTTGCCTTTATAAATATGCATGGTGAACGATTGGGATGACTTCTAACTCCCAAAGTTTTATATCTCATGCCGGCGGCCAGTTGCTTGGTGGGGATTATTGGTGTGAACTTTGTAGGATTATTGTAAATCGAGGCGTGAAGTATACATCTAATTTAAAGTTATTGTCACATGTAATGTATTCAGAATAGCCTATGAATCTGCATCCTTCGGACTGACACATGATCACAGAGTAAATGGTTTGTTTGGCCTCAGGATTCTTTCATCTGTAAATCAATATATAGCGTCCGGCTTTCCATGTAAATAGAGACCTTAACATTGAAGTGAAGAAGCCATTTCCACTCCAGCAAATTGGGTAATCTATATCCCATCTCTCAAAGTATAAGATAGCCAGGGTAAAATTGCGGGTGGGTGGACGGCTTCAAGCCAGGCATGAAGACTATCGTATAGGGTCCGTTGACCAGAGGCTCCTGGAGTAGGAGTAAAGTCAAGGGGCCATGGCTAGTTTCTATAGCCCTCAGGGAATTTATAGCCGGAAGGCTGTGATAGGGAAGCCATCTGTACTCTGTCTGATAGGCAGAAGTGAAAAGGTGAGGGCGGCGTCTGAACCAGTCTACTGTGCCAGTGCCCTTCGTGAAGTATCATCTGATAACCCCAACACTGTGATATCCTTATAACGACTGGGGTATTTTCGTACCACTGTAGACATGGGAATGGATGTTAATGACCCAGCTTCCGACTCTGGGCAACAGCAATAAAATTACATGTTAGGACACAGAACAGGGACTGGTATCACCAGGTATAAAGAGATTCTGCCACAAAAGGGCACTCCTTTAGTGTTCTTGGACAATGCAGAAGACGTCCCTTCTATACACCAAATGACGATACTTTACTTTTCGCCACCCTCTCATTTTGCGTGTAAAGTAGCGTGTAGAGTTGTGGATTAGAGGGCTAACATACACGGTCGCTGTTTAGAATCAAGCATGGAGTACGCCCTAACAATCTGATTGACGTATCTGAGCATCTCCATTCCACCCAGGCCGCCCTGCAAATACGGGCCACATTGTAAAAGTCAAGCCGGGCCATTGATTGGAATAATATAATACTCCTGAGGGCAATGCCGATCTTTGTTATGATTCCATACAAGCGCCATCATAGGCCAAATAGACCACTGGCCGGTGTGTGTATATGAGGGAAGTCACAGGAACGTGTGTCCATCGGAACAATATTACCAGAATGACGGGCCCTCATAGCCAGGTTTACACAGTGTTACCATCATAGGGTCTGTACATAATCGATTACCAGAATCTATGAGGTTATTAATAATTCTTTAAGTCATTACCGGTTTTTGTTTGACATATACTAATACTATTATTCTTCAAGTTATGAGTTAGTAAAAATAGTTAGGATTAAAACCCCGAATTAATCTGAAATGAATTTGCTTTATTACTGATTGCAATCATTGTTCGGAGGAAAGAAAACAGCTAGTTTAGCTGCTACAAGAAAATCAAACGTTATATTAATAGTGTACGTACAATAAACGTATTTGTAATAATTGTGTATGACACTCTACCACTGCAAATGGACATCAAATCGGCTAGAAATACTTAAGCCAGACCATTCACCAAGATATATCTAACTGGTATCAACCACACCATACACCAGCAGGAGTTACTTTAATGCCAATTCCCCCGCTGGTGGCCTGGTATGATGCAGTGGTAATGGGACATGGCAGGGCAGGGACAGGCGGAAAGAATCACACACTCTACGTTTGTATTCTACACATCACGCGGCGGCTGACACTATCCCCCTGATAGCAGACCAGAAACGTCATAGAGTAACTCATTGCAAGGTCTGTTCTCTGAATACAGCACGCCGATAAAGCTCTGACTGTGCATATCTATGTCTGGTAATGTGTTACCAACAACTTGCACCGTAAGGTTATAAAGGACTACGCCAATCCCTGGCACTTAAAGACTTCACTGATATTCATTGGTATTTAGGAATATATATACATGCAGATTTACATTTACTGTGATGGATGCAATTCGAGGACACCAATTACCTTTTAACATTCAAATAATCCACTTACAAATCTGTCATCGGAAATGTGGGGTTATGTGAGAACTGATCGTTGCTTGTTTGGCTGCTACTAATGTGTTTCGTTGATTAATTCCAATAAATTGGGATCCGTGCCATTAGCGTGCCGCAAATGCATAAAACAACGGAATCCATGTTCGAACTCGAACCATTTAATTTCGTTCCCTTCGTTCTATTGGCAGCAGAGGAAGAAAGCCTGGTGCATTCCAATCAGTGTGCCTTCAGGTATTGAATTCTAGAGTGGAACAGCATTTATGTCATTCATCGTCACAATGAGGTGGGTTCTTCGTTGCACATATTTTACGGAATTGTGCATACATTTAATATAAGGGACGTATAAGACTGTGTTAATATCATCTCATTCGGCCATTGCAATTATGTATGAGTATCACAAGAGACTCAATCTAGTAACTCATCAGTCGACCTAAATCTGACTTCACAATGAATTGCTCAATATAATAGACATATTCATGTGCCATTCCCCTGAGTTGCTCAGTTTTTGCAGACTTCATCAGAGGATTCTGGATAATTCGATTGTGATTTGGCCCCGTCCAGCTGTGTGCTGCTTTCTGAACTGCTCTTCGAGCTGCTCGGAGAGTGAGTGTTGCCCAACACAGACATTAATCATGGTGTCCCTTGTTGCCCTCGCACTTACCCAAACCCTAGGGGAATCGACGGCTCTTGTTAATAATTAATGTAAATGGAGAGTGCATTCTTGCGTTGTTACAAATGAGCCACAAGTGTGAGGCGTCCCCTAGTGCTGTAAAGTCAGGATAATATTGCTTTTATAAAGTACCATATCCTCCCAGGCTCCATGCTGCTTTGGCAGACGTTAGTGCCTCAAGTCATGCCATACGTCATTACACAAGCAGCTACTAAGTAGATATTTCCTTTTTATCCTACACAGGCAGTGTTATGATGATACCTTTTTGTGTTTTACCAAGAGTATAATTATTTTCTTCAATAGAAACATGAACAAGCCGATAATTGCAGGGACAGTGGGGTACATAATTGCAGCAATTAGAACTGTCGATTAATCTCTGCTGTTGTACAAAACGTCTAGATTACAGACAATTTACTTTTTGCGCAGCCAGGACTTCCTACTGCCTGTACTAGTACCATGCTGAAAGTGCCTCTGTCAGGGAGATATTTATTCATCCAGAGCATGCGAAGCCTCCATCACTGCACTGGTTCATGGCTGGGCATGGAGCCACTGTATTCCATTCCTACCCCAGAATACAGGCCCACCAGGGCTAATACTATCCGGACTTTATGGGTCCCAAGTCAGCTAGGTGCATAGAGTCCTTATGCCTGTACAGTATAATCATGGGGTCTGCCCCAGGATCCTGATCCCTATTGACATAGTACCCTCTACCCTTACCTTACCTTCACAGTAAGGCTGTGCAAACCTCTATCCCTAAACTGTGACCCGCGGAGTTGCCCAGACACCCGATCCACACCTAGTCACTTCTGGGAGAAGGTCACTTAATCTGATAATTCCATGTCTGTGCCAGGAGGCTAGCACTTACAGGGCCCAATATTTGCTTGGCGGGAATAGGGAGGGCACGGAGGTTATAATCTCCATATTCATCCCAGGCAACCAGGAGCCCAGCTTGTGTTTCTCTGTCACATTTTTTTACCTACTTCTATCTCAGTGCCACTCTCACCTACTTGGAGGGTTTGCCTATCCTTGGCAGTCCTCCAGAATGCGGAAAGGCCAGTATCAACACCATGAGGCATGAGAGACATACATGAACACTTCTGTTGACACCTTTTTCCCCTGAGGGTGGTGGCAAGACCTGAGAGATGTGCGAATTATTTCTGCATCTTGCATATTATTCATAGGATCCAATTGATACTGGATAACATGTTTGTTTGATTCCTAATGTACAACCAATGCTATGCTGATAGGTGATTCCCACGAACATGTTGTAGTAATGGTGAATGTCATGCTTCACCCGTAGGTTAGCCCAGGAGGACGTTTCATAGAAAATATGTCATGGCCTTGGAATATATTTGACACTGATGCTATGTCATATTTTCTATTCTTTGTCTATCCTATTTATTATCTGACTGTAAAATCACAGTGTATTGGTCATAAATGCTACTTTCTAGGCACAGTGCATGAGTGTGCATTGGTTAGAGATACCAGTAATATATCTGCAAATTGTAGGAAGTTTTCGTGTTCTTGGAATAGCAGTTGATATTAATTGTTCATTTTGTTCATGTTTTTCAGTGGACTCAGAGAACAGTCTTAACTCCCACCCTATCACCAACTCTATAGACTTCATATGGTCTAAACAGACAGTAGCCGCAGGAGACACCGCCGTTCTACATTGCAGCTTCGACGCCATCTTCTCACAGCTGAGAAATGGAAACGTGAGTACTAGATTTAATCCCAATAGTAAACAGTAAGTCTCCTCCTCATTGTTGTCATGAATAATGCGTTACTCAATCCCTTTTAATGAGGAGGTGATATTTCAGATGTGGGGATGTTGGGATATATGTTATACACTCTAAGAACAGTGTATTACGGGAACATGCATAGGGAGTTCTACACACAAATTTGCAACACACTTTTGAGATCAACACACTTTTGGCAAAGAGTGGTTGGTAGTGTGTTACACCAAAATGTGTGTTAAAGGTGGCTGCAGAAAAGTGTGTTGATAAGTGTGTAAACGTAACACACTGTTCTTAGAGTGTAGGTAGAGTAAATAGACAAAGGTTTCCGGTCAATTTAGGACTGTGATGCCTAAAGTAAGTAAATTCTATGGGTGTTTCTAAGCTTGGTACTTGTGAGTAGACGTCCTTTATGACACGAAAATGGTATTGCTGTTCCGGGATGGAGAAAGACGATGAACCCCGCTTCGTTGAATACTAAAACTATCTGGATGAGATTCTGACTTGTGCAGCCCTGGGTGTGCTTGGACCAATCGCCCACACGTGCATCTTCTCTTTTAGAAAAGGTATCCTCCAAATCCTCTTGTGAATTATAATTCAGGTTCATCAAGTCATTTTACAATATGTTGATTGGATATGTGTTAGATGGACTACACCTGGACACGGTTCTTCCATATATACCCACTGCCCCACAGGGTCGAGACGAGGTGTCATACACCGAGTCGATGACCAGTGGGCAGTGGGTATGTTGAAGGACCCTGGCCAGGTGTAGTCTATCTGATTTAACCCTCGGGTATGCAATATACCACCGTGGGGTAATGAAGACGTGAATATCCATTTCATCAATATGGCTCACGTAATTTGATTTAGATTTAGATCTACCATTCCTTTGCCATGAAATCGCCGTCTATCCTTTAAGCATTGGCAATTATGGTGTCTCAGGTCTCTACTAGACACTCAAACACAACACCAGTGGCTTCCGCAGTGGCTTCCAATTAGCAGAGTAGTATAACGATGTCTAAATCAGACTGGAGTGTGACATGCGGCCGGTATAGCATGATTTCCGAGAGTGGATGCCCCCCTCCTCTCCCATGCGGCTTATACCTGACATTGTCTCACACGCAGACCTGGAGGAGCGCGCTATGACAGAAACCAATTACCTCTAGTTATCCTCCAGAACCCTGTCGGCGCCCCACCCCTGTCGCCCTCCTGCTAGCATTAGGCTGGATTTGTCCTAGCTTAACAACAAAGTGTAAACACGTGTTCGCCCTGGTTTCCAAACTCGACCCTGCTCCAATGAATAGTCAAACAGATGATACCACCAGCCGAAGGAACACCCCGCCCTGGAGGAGACGTCTGAGAGGTCTTTGTTTGAGAGGGAATACTTTAATGGCATGTAGCGAGGGAGAGCATTGTCCAACAAGGCTGCCAATATTTGCAGGCGTCGAGATTTTATCTTGGAGGAATGAAGGCCGAGAACAGGGGAAGATCATACATCGTTATCCTCTCTACTATTGTTCCTATTGTTCTTGGTAGGATCTACTCCTGGGACCCGTTCTGTAAATAAAGTATCCAATTGTATTTGGAGAAGGAGAGTGGGACTGGGTGAGTGGGTGTAAAGGTTGAAGTAAGGGGATGGGTAGGTTAGTTGTAGGATTAACACTGCAGTGGTCCTGGGGATTTGGGAAAACTGTAGAAATAGAATATAGGGGAGGCAGCTGTGGAACTAGATGTGGTTGAGGGTACTAGTATTAGTAAGATACATGTCTGGAGTAAGAGATCTATGAGTATGACGTTTTATCCCAGGGGGGGGTCCACTCCTTGACTTTTGGTTACTATGTGCGTACAAAAACTGAAGGAAAATGGGCCCTTTTTGGGCCCTGCCAACTGCGCATGCAGGCCCTCTCTAAAGGGGTACTTTTTTGATCATTTTGGGCCAAAGGGGTACCTCTTTAGAGCACATCTTTGGGAATCTCTATAACATTAACCAGATCATAATATTTCAAGTGCTTATTTTTTCGTCAAGGCCATCTGATAATATCGCTTTAAAAATGATAAATTTTCCTGGATTCCCCCCATAACATCGAATTATATTTGAATATTTTAGGCAAAAAAGAATCTCTTTCTAAGGGGTACATTTTTCATAATTTCCTGCAGCTATAAGGGTACCAAATTTGGGGTGATATATGCACCTAGTTACTATAGAAAATATAGGAAGTGGGCCCCCCCCCCCCGGCGTTTAATTCACTGGCAATTTCCAATAATGCATTATTAGGTATATATGTCATATATAGCATCTTTCTGCATCCCCTCCCATAATTAGTGCTTTTACAATTCATATTTTCGGTAAGTATTGCCTTACAATGTGAGCATTCCTCCCGATGTAGGCGTGGTGGGGGTGTGTGATGTGGACGTGTAGATGATTAATGGCTACATGAGGTAGGAGGACTGACCGTTGTTGACACGCTCACTTATTTATGTAGCACGCCGTGGTGGTTCAGCACACGCAGGCATTGGGCTGGATTTCTTTCTCCCCTGCGTTTTAACCTCTGGGAAAATAACTCTTATTTAAACAAGCAAGTGGCTGAGACATATAGACGTGCATATAGTGGGCGGCAGGTAGATATATACGTTAAGGGAGCCCACGGGGGGAGTCTGTTTGTTGTAGCTTGTTTGGTGGCCTCTATATCATGTGACTTGGCCTCGGAGGGCGGACACCCACACCTGGTCTAGGAAGCATCCCCTGCCCGTCGTACAAACTAGGGACTGTCTGGTATGTTAGCTCTACCACCTAATACCGCCCACAGCGCCCATAGCAAACTACCCACCCCAGCATACCCTCAAATCCATCTTGACATGCAAAATACCTATGCATTAAGATATGCTGCTGTCTTCAGGATACATGCCACCCTGGAGAGAAAAGAACAGTGTGTCCCTCCAGCATGGCCATGGAACACCAGTGTTCCCTTGGTAAGCTGGTGCCATGATAAAATGGAGATCAAATTGTTACACTTTTTCTGTACCTTCCTTCATGGATACTGTACCCCCTGTGATAAATCAGTAGTTCTCATGTTGATTATCTTTCCGATAGGAGGTGGCTATGATAACTTCGTTATGCCTAGGACATACTGTGGCGAAATAAGATGGGATCATCTTTATGATGGAGTAGCTCTCCCTCTCTTGATAGAGTTGCTCCAGTCACATTAATAGGTCACAGCATCTTAAGCTTCAAAGCCCTAATCACTCTTATCATACCAATAGACCAGGCCCATAAAGTGAGGGATGGCAATCTCTGATTAAACTCCATAGATTATAGAGGAGGATCATTATGGGCGTCTGTAGAAAACCATAAATACTGTTATAGTGACTGCGATTGATATTTAAATTCATGCATACAGCCGATGCAAATGAAGCCTCTAACCAGGACTGGCAATGAAGAGATACTTGACTTATATGAGTTATAGGTAAATTAATATTTATAAGCAATCATCCTCAGCCAATCAAAGGTAGTTTTTCATTGGGGATTCATAGGCCGGTATTCTCATAATGACTTTTTTCTCTGTGATACATGTACTAGCTTTCACTAATCTGAGGTACAGGGTTAAATGATAAATCTGTATGTGATAGACCCCAGGGAGTTATAGGTTCTGTAGGAGTTAGTATATACAGGTCTAGTGTGGCGAGTTTAGCTGATAACGTGGCTGGTATCAAGATGAGGAGGGGCAGATAGGTGGCTTGGGGCTGGGTACAAGACGGTTGGGTGTATCAGACCCCATGTCGTGATTCAGGGATGTGGAGGTATGGCTGCACTGCATGCGAGCAGCTCTGACGGGCCTCGTCCTACCCTGGGAGCAACTCCCAAAGCTCTAGTCTAAAGGGAGCTGCTCAGGGTTGAAGACTAAGGGTTAGAGCTGATTATTATAAACAGTCAATATCTAGTAATTACACGGCGTTATTGCCTATTGGGCCGGTTATGACAGGATGACCAGTTCAACTCCTAGAGCTGCAAATAAAGAAACCCTTGGTTCCAGCAATGGTTGAGTTGCTCTTTGGCATATCGGAATGCCTTCACTATGGTATGAGCGGTCGTACACAGGTTCTACAATGTAGTAGTGCCCTTCTCACCTCCAGGAGGAGTGCATCATTCATGCAGCATGGGCAGGGCCCACTGACCCGCTCATCCTGGGTTATGAGCAGCTCTCGTTCTGGCTCTGGCTGCCCACTACCGTGAAGGCGAGCAGTTCCAGCCCATGCTCCTGCATCCCTCACCCTCCCCATGCACCTCCTCCTACTCTCCTAGACCTGACACAGTGGCGATCCAGTTACCCCGCCTCTCCTGTCAGCTATAATTGGTAATAATAACAACAAGATACCGAGCCGAGCGTTTGATTGCCACCCGATAAAATCGTCCATGAGCTGATACGCCGAGCCGCTAGCTCACCCTTTTGCTAGATCACTAAGCTTTTGGGTCAACATCTCCAGCGGAGAGCATCTGCTGGGGGAGTGATCGGGTACTGCTCATCAGTAACCCCTGCAGCGCCATCTAGCGGAATGCCCGCACACCACGGCGCAAAACATGCCCCCTCTGATTGCCTAGCTGGTACCTCTGGCGTCCTGCCTTCAGCTTGAGCCATACTGCAAGCAAGCTCTCCTTATGAATTCCCCCCTTTTCTATAAAAAAAAGAAAAGAAGAGGAACTTGACGATGTGCAGATCCATTTATATTCCATTACAGTTTGGTCGGAGATACATCCCACTTCTGTGTTAAAAAAGAACCATGTCCATTATTTTCTAGCTATTTCCCAATTGATGCTACCCCCTTGGGGTGTCCTAACCAAGGATTATCTTACACTTGTGAAGCACCCGTCTTCCCAGATCTAGACACCTCAGTCGTTGGTTTGACAGTATGAAAACGTTCAGTCCCTCCTGGGTCGGCTCGACCTGTGAAGCTCCCTTTGACACTGGGGATCGAATAACACGGGTCAATACGAGATGTCACGTATCATTGATGCAACCCTTGCCAGACTTTGACAAAATGCACCCAAATAGCCCCATCTCTAACGCAGAACACGCTTTGCTTTTCATCACCTGCCTTTTGACTTTCAGTGAACACGCACAGTTTTTTTTCTCGCCCCGGTGTTGTGCTTTCAACTTCACAGCTTTGGTTTGGGCTGCCCTCTCCCTTGGCCCTGAAAAAGAGCTGATGTGATGAGTATACCACACGTCCATCCTCCTGTGCTTCATGGGATTTTGATATGGTTATCCTCTTAATACCCTGGGAACCAACACGCTAATGTTTAACAGCTGTATAAGGCAGAACATGATTAAATAATAGTAGATACATAGGTATATTTTAAATCACACTTGGCAACTTGTATCAAGGGTATCTAATGTTCTAAATGAGAGTACGTTGTGTAGCAACCGGGTTGACCACACAGTACACGGCGAAAAGTATAATCCAATAGCGATGCATTGTCATAAACGACCATTTAAGGTATTGAAACTCCCTAATAGAATTTGATCATATTTCCCGCGTCAAATACTATCAACACACCCGTGTTTTGGAACACGGAATACTGTGAGTACACCATATAAAGCACAAAGTAGATTTATTTTCACTCCCTAAATAGTAAAAACACCCAACTAAGCAGCCTGCTCTTTGTGAAGACAGACGGCCAGGCAATAGGCTGAGTGGACGACCGGAAGGGAAGGAACAACCCGGAAGCAGAGTGCCCCCAAGCACAAAGTGGTCTGAAGTGGTGTCCCCAGAGGTCGTCTCTGATCAATAAGGGCTCATCCCTACCAGTAGGGGGAGGGGGTGACTGGTGAGAAGACTGCAGTGTGCTGAGACTGGTGCAGGTACTGGCAGCTTGGACATACACCATACATACATGGTGTGTATTTGCTACAATACATGGCACAGAGTAGCAGCGCATGTTCTACATTTAGTTTTGAAGAGACAGAATTGTTGACACGTTTCTGATTTTTTATGTTATTCTATTGTGTCTTAGTTATTAATAGATGTAAGATTTGTTTATATGGAAGTACAAGGTATGGCATCATACATGGATCTTCCGGTTGAGGAGATTCAGAGATAGTGAACTCATGTAGTGACTAAATGCGTTTTGATTTGCGATACATAGCAGCACATTAATCATTGGTTGCAACGTCCTAGCAGATTGTGGAAACCCCTTGTAGGTATATTGCAGGAATATGTTGACTTTACAGACGGAATGTACAGCCTATCTTTCTCACGTTCCTGTACCTGTAAGTTATTTATGTGCCCAGTTTTATGTTGGCTACAGGGTATTCATTCGTTCACTGTGTATAGTGGTTAATGTGCTGGTTTTGCCATGTGAATAGTGGAACCTGGAGCTTGTACAGAGTATGGAAATAACAAGTATCAATGACAAGATGATCCATCTCCAGACCCTGGCCCATTTCCGGCCAACTGGAGGAGATAGCAATGTCGTACCTGGGCACCTCTTCGTTTTACGTTGTTTTGTTGTGCTGAGAAACATTTTACCATTGACAGCTAAATGATCTCCCTGTTACTATGGGTAATTTATCTGTGAATAAACAGTGGCCACAACGTTTGTACACAAGAGTATTCTCCCAATCAGAGTCATAATCATATTGCATGAAAGTGCAGTTATCTGGAAGATAAATATTTCATAATAATTCTCTCATCTATCCCGTAAAATCCAAGAAAGATTGATGGCTGTAAATTGACGATGATTTCTCCAAGGTAAGAGACTGATGTCAATTTTGTCCTGGCGGCCCTATCCATTTAGCTGAGTAGGTAGAGGAATGTAAGTCATGATGTACTACCACTTCATCCTGCCTGGGTCCTCTTAGTCCGACAAGCCGTTGGTGAAGTAGGGAAGGGCACATCCAGCACCGGTCAAATGAAGCAATCACATGACTTTTAAGCTGTCGGCGGATGTTGTAGGGCAAATAGGGGAGGTAAGAAAACACCTTGATGACTCGCCTCACGACCAGGACGTAAATCAGTGGCTGGCTCCTGCTGAAAGGACGCAGCACATAAACTCTGCCCCTGTGTGCAGTATATAGCTTTAAGTAGTGGCGCTCGTTGGCGCTCATTAAATGCTCATAGGTGCTCATTGACCTGTGACAGCAGCCGGCGGTGGCCATGTTCAATTTATCATTTTAATCTGCACAGTTTATCATTGGCGCTGAGAGGTGGGTGAGGGTGAAGGGGATGCATTAGGTACCCTGATTGTTACTGCCCCTCTGATTACGGCCAACATAAATCTCTATCGTCCATGAGCGATGAGACACAGCCTGCGCTTAGTGTCCCTGCTATGTCCTCCATTTTTCATGGGGGCATTGGGAAGTGACGGGGGACTGTCCCCACTGTGGACATGATGGGAGGCATCCACCTGGTGATAAAGCCAACAGTCAATCCTGGGGATTAACAGGTGGCTTTAAAACAAGGTTGCAAATCCGGGAGAAATGGCCCCTGTGTCCCCTAAACAAAGAGGAAAGGTGGCGCGGACCATGTTTGTGCCCCCCGACACATATATAAATATAATACACAGACATCATTTCCTGGAATCGGTGCCCAGAATTGGTGTTAGGTCGGATCTATCAGTATCAGCGATCCTGTTTATCCGACAAACAGTCATCGATTCGAGAGTGCACCTAGACACCATGAGACGCCAGAGGGCAATGGATCCAAGATGGCTGCTGCCCAGGACGGTTAATGATGCTGATCAAGGTTGATGGTGGGTTCATTAGTGGTGGTTTTGTTTCTTATTCTTCACACTGCTTTTGCGCGGGAAAGTTTGGTCATGATTCTCTTCTATGAATTCTTGTCATCTGCTGATACTATGATTGTAGAACACATTCATGTATTCATACAGTACATGCCTTACTAGCTATATCACGTTAAGTATACACACGATGATTATGGCCATATCCGAACATCTTCTTTGAACCTAGCTCTATGCATTGACGCAAGACGCTTTGCTTTATACTCTTATACCATATCTTATTCCACATGCAAATTTCTCTTTTGATATGTGACTATACACACGCCCTACTGATATCTAGAAATGTTAATTTTCTTTCATCATTCATGAAACCTTTTTCCAACGCCAACTCAGTTTTCCCCTTGCACGTGGATTTGCACAGTTCGAACCTTAGATTATATTCTTTCCCACCGCTCCTCTAAATCTAAATGTCCCTTTGCCACGCACAGGTCATGGGGGTCTGGCCAAGATTTCTATCTCGTTTCCATTTCTATGTGATTCCTAATCTGTCCATCTCCCACGAGGGGAGAAACACACGCAAGCCTCCAAGGCGTCTGATGTTGAGCTGCGGGTTGCATGTCTTCCTCCAGTAGGTGTGGGGCTCTCAGGTGTGGTGTGACTCCAGGAGACGACAACCTGGAGGCATTTGGGGACGGGATTGTAGGCAGGGGTGATTGGTCGGTAGGTGAAGAGCAATGGGGCAGGGGAGGAGGGCAGACGGGCAGACACAGGGATTTAGTGGCTGGAAGTGTGAAGATAAGTTTGGTGGGAGAAATATACACCACAACACATGTATCTGAAGAGGAATTCGAATAGAGGTAATGCATGGGCATGCCATGTAGACGTACATTTTTGTTCTTTTTATTTGCAAAGTGAGCGAAATCTTTGAGGACAAAAGTCTAACTTAACATAATAATCTAACATAAATGCAACGCAATAGAGATAGCTGTGATGCATATCGAGAGAACACTGTGCATACAGATATGACCAACATGGTCTAGCGAGTGACAAGTATTTGAGTAAGGCCCTGGGAATCATAATTATATTCTAATTGTCACGATGTAGGTTCCAACAACCCATGGTCTTAGGCACGAGAAGGTGGGAGCTGCCAAGGTCACCCCTGGTGTCTACAGGACGCTAACACACCTAACTGTAATTCAGCTCATACCTTACCCATCTAGCCGCCAGTTATTTAGGAAAGGGACTGTGTAACTAACTACCCCGTACTGTCTCACCCCGGATTAAACTTAGCACAAAACGACATTTCTACACCAGAAGCGGCATAGCATCTGTACGTTTTTAGACGGCGCCCTACAGAGCCCTACATAGCCCTACATTAGTCCTGGTTTTAGAGCAACTAATCATCCAGATCAATGTGATTAGACCCGATGAAGGTAATTTGACTTTCAAAGGAATCTTAATGCGCTGTATTATACTGAAAGCTAGTAGAAGACCTGGTCTAATTACAGTCTGGTCTCGGCAATTAGGTTTCTTTTAACTTACCTAATATTACCAGAAGTATTCATATCGTCTCTACACGTATCAACACGATTCTCTGCCAGGGCAGACACTGCATGAGTAGAACCATTGAAAGTGTATTTTGTCAGGGAAATGTACTTGGGGAAAAGAAGCTTTTGTCTATTGGCACAGAAAAGATGTAGTATTTTGCAAGAAGTTATATTGATAAGACAGAGTAGTTGGTGCAGCTCTGCAGCTCTTTGATTCTGGCCGTGTGGCAGAAGTGGCGTGTAGGGGTGAGACTAGGGGGTGTTACTGGTGATGTTTTGACGCTGCAAGGCTCCTGTTCTCTCACCTGTCACCGACCCACTCACCGTGAATGATACCCTTGTCAGTGTAGGACCTACTACCCCGTGAGGTGGGAGCGGTGAGGCCCCACCCCTGGGACACTGCTTCCCAACACCCCTCTCTCACCTGCCCAGCCCTGCCTCCAAGCCCGCCTCACCCCACCAGGTCCCCTCACCACCTCCCACGAGGCCCTACACCATTCAGATCATCCACTCTTTTATTTCACAACGTTCAATCGACCAGAGGACTTTTTTGTCTTGTTCTTTCTCCACCTTTCGGTTTTGTCCTCATATCAAATTTTCTTTAGGGACAGACTTGAAGATTGCAGCGTTATAGACTACCCCTCACAGAGGTGTCTAGTTAGATTCACCCCTGGCCTGTCGCTACAAAGAAAAGAATCAGGTAGGGAAAAACACATCCCACGCCCACCACACCTGGCCGTAGGGCCCCCTCCGTTATTCAACTTGCTTTCTACTATCCGTTGTTTCCTTGCCAAGAACGCACAATAACTTTTCATTTTAGTAAGTGAAAACTGACAAGGTGCAGGCTCACTGACACTTTTTCTCCTATTCCACGGCTACCAGAAGCTAATTTTTCACCCAGGCGAAAGGGGGAAACCATGCAGTAGAGAACCCTCTCTTCCCCTAGACTCCAGTTCCTGTCAAATTCAACAATACACTATTCTCTATCGATGGACCTGAAAGGGCGTTGAAAGGTACTCTGGTTTGTTAAGTATAGAAGTACACTATGTTAGTACCTGCGAAACCTGGCTACTCTTTTATTAAGCTGTATATATTCAGCCCTACTTTGCATGTGTTGAACAGATTTAGTCCCCCTGCTCTTTAACAGGGAGTGTTTCTCTCTTCATTCTGCTGCGACCTTTGGTGGTATCCCTGAAATGTTCACGTGTCTCTGCCATCATAGGTATGTTGGTTGGATATTGTGACTTCTACATACAGTGTCATAATAACACCTTCCACTTCAAACACGAGGGAGTATAAAGAACTGCCAATTTCCTTTTTGGTAGCCTTTTCAGCCTTATCGTGGTCATCAGTGACTACAAAAAACGTATTCGTATAATGATACGTTCTGGCATTCATTTCGTGGTGGCTCAAATTACCCTTCATGAAATCTGCACTAAAGGGTATGAATACCATATATTTACCGTAACCGTTTTGTGACTATTCCTGACCGGATCAGAAAGTTCTCCGTACAGTCTGTCTCTACAACCTGTTTCATAGAAGGTAAATTCAGACTCATATCTGAAATATGTTAATACAATGTGTCAGCAATTTCTTAGATAAGAATTGCAGTTGAGTACTTCAGGCGCGTCTGAACCAAAGCCGTATAGAACGGATTTAACATAACATCAGGCCCCCATGAAGCGCTACCTGTCAGTCCGAAGTATTTATTAGAGGAAAACGTATGAAACATGATTAAAGCCACACTGAGCAGTCCTCAGAGCGACTCAGCAGAGGCGAGCTGCTCATGGGGCAGGTGGGTGGGCTGACCTCGCTACTTCACCCAGGTCCGACGGTGAGCGGGAGGAGCTGGGGCCCGCAGTCTGGCCACCTACGTGAAGACATTGAGGAGCCCTAGGAGGAGCAGCTCGTATGTAGATACATACACCACGAGCAGCTCACCCATCTCACCAAAGAGCAAACTCCCAGTGAGGAGGGGGTCGCACCACCTGAGAACCCATCAGCAGTGACACACAAGCTACCTCCCAGTCTGCCGTCCCTGAATCCAACTCCTAACACAGGTAGTCTCGTAGAGGCACCCGCTTCAGGTGTACACCTGGTGAAAGACTGGAGGGTGATCCATCAGCCAGGTTCCCCAGGTGAGGTGTGGGAGCCCCCTCTCACCACTCAGCAGCAGCGACCCCCTCCTCCCCCCGCCCCACAGGCGTGTATAGGGGCGGGGCTGAGGGATGCGCCATTAATTTCATTACTTTTCCTCATGAGTAGACGCCAGTTGTCGTTGCCTGATGGTCTCTCCATAATGATATACCTTCCTCTCCACACAGAGACACACCTGCACTACTGAAGAGGTACTAGAGAACTACGCACGTTGAAATAGTTTTCACCAAGTCAGATTCGCGTTTGCATTACTAGTAGATGGCAGGCTGCCCGCAGAGAGGGCCGGGAGTCTGACAGCAATGTATGCGGCCCTGCAGGGGTAACCCTCTCCTCTTCTGATAGCACAGGCGTATCTTATCATAGACAAGGATTAGTTTATGCTGGATGTCGATGTTCATACAGGTAGCCTACTGCGTCTGGTGGTGGCTTTTATCCTAGACATGTTTTCTTTTTGTTGCCTTCTCCCAATGGGAAAGGCAGCGATCACTCCAATCATAAATGCATATATAACCGCCATCTCAAGTAGGCCTCAGAAGTAGAGCTAATGTGCTGATATATGGCGGCCAAAGCATTTTCCAATGTTTTTCACTGTGAGAGATGTTGGTACCGGTATGATATGAAATCTGCAACATGCGCATGCACTTTAGTTTTGGCATTACTTTTAGAAAGGTCGTCAATCGTCAGTTATGTTGACAGCAACAAAAGGAATTGGCTGAGCTCCACAAGGCAGGACATCACTCTTATGGGCTGCGTGATGAATCACACACAGGGCTATTTCCACACTACACAGACACGCTTCAAAGCCAAGCCAAAGGCCTCTCTAATATGGCGTCTGTCAAGGTGTGAGGACCCCAGGTACTGTACATATGGTCAGAGGTGGCTGCCTCCACTCACCAAATGACATGTTTTCACCCCAAACAGTCACTGCCTTGTCATGGCCCCTGTCAGCAAATCACAGCCCTCCCTTTGACAGTCATCTCGTAATGAGCTTTTTGCACACAGCCAGCCTGTGATCAAGTCCTGTTTTTGGGGCCTCAGCTCGGCTATCTTGCCCATAGAGCTCCAGTATAACTGACTATTGGTTACAACTCAAAGCAGCAGAGTACAGGGTGCTGGGTCGGGTCTGCCTATTGTGGCTACCTAAATGCACGATGCCTTATAGCTAGACATTATTGGTGGATTGGTTTAGGGGCGTTGGTGGTAAGACTTACCTGGACAGGTGAGGCAGGTGGCCCTGGACAGGTAATAACAAACTGCTCACCTGTACCCATCACCAGCAGCCCACAGAAAGATGATCTAAGGACACAAGGTCTTATACACCAGGTATACAGGGGAGAGGGTGCAGCACTAACGGGTCTGATGATAAAAAGGACGTCTGCTTTCAAGTAGCAACCTTTCCCCCATAGGTGTTCAATTGAAATGAGGAATTAAATGGTGTCGGAACAGGTTTTAGAATTTCAGCATTATAGGGACAGTGGGTATTGAAATAGTAGAAGTACAGGTAATAGCTGTTGAAATCATTTACAGACAACACATAACACCTTACACTCTGAATGTTTTTAGAAATACAGTGCATCCGAAGTGAATAATGACTGTTTCCCTAGTGAATGAAATCCAATACACAGCAAATTCATTATGGTGAATTTGAAGACGTTAACGTTAATGTTGGGTACCGTATTCTTGGGTGTTGTTGGGTACCGTAAGACCAAAAATATTTCAATATAACCCAGCATTACATCTGTTGGATTGCATATTCCAGGCAAGCAGCCTAGTCTAAGTCTTGTGACATGCTCAGCACTGGGTGAGCGGCTCTCTCCGCCTGTTCTACACACTTGTGAATGTGGCAACATGTGTCTGTAAAGGTGTGATAGGAGCACTCAGACACGCTGATAACGTCATTCCCCTGTTGACAGACTCAGTGAAGGCGCCGCAGGTGTTTGTTACATCATTGAGTAGTAACGCTTGAAACATGCCACACGCCTTAACTATGTATTCCCCTATGATATTGGAGAATACTGTATTGATAACTGACATGCAGTAAGTAAACTTCTTCATCAACTCGAGTTTAAGTATGTAATTTGGAGGCAGTTTCTATTTCCTATATACCACTTCTTTGAAAAGAAAGTCAAATAGGTCGATGTAGGGTGAATTCATCTACAAAAAATTGGCAAAGGTCATACAGGCAATGGGAAATCTAAATCAATAATGTTTCTGTTCGGAAGGTATTCCCAGCCAAATTTTATGTTATACCCATTTGCAACACACCCCTTACTTCTCCTCCTATCCTATTGCTGAGTCTTCTCTTTATTACAAAATATTATTAATGGGCTCTAGATAGCTGCTTCTGGTGCAGTTTACAAAATGGCCTTTTTGAAGCAAAGCCTTTCATGTCGGACAACAGGCTAGCCTCACGTGGCATCCACCAGCCTTCCACTAACTCCAACACTTATATATAAATCATAGTTTCCCGGTTCGGCGCCGGCCATTTTCGACTGCAGGCCCCCAGGCCCTGTTCCATCAAAAGCCTCTCCCCCTACATCGATTGAGAACAGCCAGCCCTCAACCCCTTCAGCGCATGCATATGACACTGGGATCAACTGCGTTGTATCCTTTAAGAGCCTCCAATGGTAACATCAGAAGACGCAGGAAGTAATTTGATAATAGACCAGTAATCTTGCCCAATCAAAGGAATTCGAAATTGCTTTCAGAAGAGGAGGACATGGTAATGGAAATTACTCCTCAATCAAGAAGGGAGGGGTTATAATACAGGAGGCACATAAGGTGCTTGGTCTGCATATACCTCGTGGGCGCCAACTCTAGCTTGGTGAGGGCATATCATATGGCCCTTCGGGTAAAGCTGCAAGGCAGCCAAGATATCAGAAAATCAATCCCTACATTATTGTATGTGTTGTTGTTGGTTGCGAACGATTTTCCCATGTTCTGGGTAGGTCATGTGGGTGGGGGGAGCAGCTCAATCCCCGACATGTTGCATGAGCAGCTCCTGAGGACATCAATAAAACAGCTGTGGTTCTTGACCACATCGCCAGGGGACGCCACCTTTAACATTGACCTCCAAACCCTGGAGTAGTGACCTCCAGGGTCCCCAGTCCCCAGGAGGACCCGGGATCCCGCCACAATTTGCTGGATGGATCGGGAACATGGCCTGGAGAGGTTTAAGGTATCAGGGATCTGGCAGAGATAGCACTTGAAAAACAGGGATGTTATATGGGACTGGTTAAATAGGCCTGGGAGTGAGGGGGAATGGGGACATGGGGGTTGGCCATGGGGATTCTAATGGACATTGTTCCAGGGTGGACGGTCATGCTCCAGCGCAGGCTGATGAGGATGTGATTGGTAGGAGGCATGCCTGAAGGATCGAGATGCAGAAGTCTGCCGTGACCCATTCGCCTCCCGGTGCTGGAGACGTAGAGGGTAACCTCCAGGGTGCCTGCAGGGCCTGCCATCTATCACTCCTCCTCCTGTAGGCAGACAGCTCCTCCACACCACCCAGGTCCCTGTAGGACCCCTCCCGCACCCACAACCATATATTGTTGGAACAGGTCCTCCATCTCATGCTATCTGATTTATTCGTTCTTTTTCTTTTCCTTTATATACATATAGAGCTATAGATCGGTTTCTATCCTTTCAATGTACATCTTATGAAATGATATATTTCTTCTTAGGCGAGCAAATCAAAACGACCTGTCTTTTCGCTGTAAAAGTGATTATGTTCTTTTATCGTACTCCTAGAACCCTTTTTGCTGTACACACAAACCCAATATATGAAGCTCCGGTTATGAAAGTGCCTCCTTTAATAGCATGCCCTCCAAGCAGGTATTACGTCTGTATTACTGTTGGGGATCAGCCCTTACTGCGTTCAATGCAAAAACACTTCTCCACTTTTAAACAACAATTGGTCTGATAAGCATACTTCACTTAATGAGCCCTTTACTGAAGGGCACTCATGATAATTGATTCATTCTACAAATATCCGACTGAAGTAGCCTTGTCCCGGAACCTTTCATCTTGCAATATGGTTTATGATTGGTTTATAATCAACTTACATTGTTGAGTGGGGCTTCAAATACAGGATCCCCTGTTTTCTGATACCACCAAACTACTTTGTTATATAAATTACATTATGTGCGGCTTTAACATTTTATATCAGTTTATTGTTTATACATGTTGGCGTTACATTACTTCATTATATGTATAGACGATTTTAAGAAAACTAAATACCCTTACTGTCGCCCAGTAAGTTGCTGACAGAAACCAACTTCCCATGATGTATATCTGACCAAGTCTACACCCATCAATAAAGTTCTCTGCTCACCCAGAGCCCATCTCTGGGCCCTTTAAGTCCTGTTTAGGGGCATTATTTAATACAACCGGGGTGCTTACCCAATCGGCCGGCTGCCCAGGGAATAACACGTAGAAGGTGTGGCCTATGGTGGACCCTGCTACATACCCCTGCCTTTTACCCAGATGCCCTGGGGATTAGCTGGCCGATTCCCTGAGGCCATACCTTGTGTGATAGGCGTAGCCTGAAACCAGCGAAAGCGGATTAGCGTCTTTGGCGAGCATGCGCATTGGCCCTCTCTGAAATGCTGATTCCTTATTGGCACAGACATCCCCACGTGACCAGTGTTTAAAACGATATTATGAGCTGCTCGTTGTTCCCGCCATGAGCTGTTTGGTCAATATAGTAAATACAGCTCCACAATAAAACACCTCCGATGCCGATGGATATTGTCCATAAATATAGAGATAAAGAATGACGCCAATATATCTAATTGCAGTCAGTTGTTACTCGAGTTTTCTATTTGAGCAATTCCTATTAGAATTCTAACAATCATATGATAAGATTAAGTATACAATTCAGGAATAAGCAATCTGGTAATTGCCTAGTTTCATCTCGTTAATTGCTAGCATGCAGGGACCTGCAATAACTATATAATGCAGAAATAGGAATAAGGTTAATGAAATCATTAAAACTATAGTACATGACTTTGTATAGGACCTTTTTTTAATGTTTTATACTATATTGATGCATTGTTTAATATTCGTAGAATACTAGTTGTAATATTATACAGTGTACTACCTCTGAACATGTTTACCTGTCTACTCGTATCACTTCCACACTTTACCTGAGACACAGTCTAGGATGAAGCCATAAACATTATCCCTAGGCCTGGGCTGTGATGGCATCTAACCAAGCATGCTTTGCTACAAGGACTGGGCTTTCAGCATACCCTGGGCCGCGAGTGGATTTACTGCACAAGTACCCCAGGCATAAGTCATTTCCAGCTCAACAGTCACACATATTTCTTAAAAGGTTTAGGCAGATGCTGTTTCCTCCTGTCCCTATAGTAGAAGGTGGGGAGGGGAGGGGGGCCTGCTCTATTAGACTCGCAGATGGCCTCGTGAACCACCCCAGGCAGGGCTGCTGACCTGCTGTTCTGACTAAATCTAAAAAGTGCATTTTGCAATTCCCCAGTGTTCAATCAGGGCAAAAGGCGCCCGGGAATGTGTTCCTCCCAAGCAGGCAGCGGAAATTATATTTGAATTGGCAAAATTGGTTTGATTGATAGTGATAGAAGCAGCGTGCGCTTAGTAAGCCAACTTTAGGAGGATGGAAGAATAAAACTGCGGTTGTACGTGGCCGCTCATACGTTAAGCTAGCTTAGGTAAATATAGCCCAATGTTGTATGTTGAAATTACTCGGCCAAATGCGCTCTCTTTCTCCTGCCATTGGAAAAGAAAATATCCTGGAGGGTGGCATAGGTGTCTGGGCCGTGTGTGAAGTGTAGTTGGCGAGTGTGTAGATTGTAACCTAACCCATGCCAAACGACAGCCAATGTGGCATATACATCGCCCACATTACTTCTAATAAATCACCTGCAAACTACCCCCCAAATCATCCACTGCTCTACTGATAGCAGCCAGAGTTTGGATCTAATCGATATATCACTGACAATGCCAAAGGTAGAAGTATCAATAATTCAACCTAAAAGTAGGGGTAATGAAGTGAAAATCCACTTTTGATCTTGGCTGCATCAAATGCTAGTCACCATCATATAGTATGATATATCACACGTCCATTGATTTTTCTTTTCTTGACAATCTGGGCCACAGTCCTATATTACTAAGGGAAATGACTGATCTGAAAATAAACAGGAGGGGACGGGCCCACTGGAATCAACACACCGTCATGATTGATAACTTTTACCTGGGTTATAATTTATTAAATGTGGATGTTATACTGTGTGATATTTCCTTTTGGTGGTTGGGAGTGTTGCGATATGTCCCCGAACCACAGGTAAAATAGCATCATAAAGAATTAGCCGTGTGTTTTTATCTGTATTGTATATGATAATTCAGGCGACAATGGTATTCCCTGGGGCAGAGGTCGGGTTCATATAGGTTGTAGGATCACAGGTCGCCTTATCTTCAGGCATGAGTTATTTCTTCAATGGTGGAAGGCATGGTCCAAGGGGTTTTATATACTAATAGAGACGATATACTCCCCTTGCTATAGACACATCAGGTATAGGTACCCTCTTTACCTTTCATACCAAGAAACCATACTTCAACTTGTCTGCATTACTGGGTCTGCTTCTGACCTTATTGCATTTTACCTATGGCTTAATAGTCATGTGAATGGATATCCACACTGTTAGAAGTAAGTGGTGTTCCTGTACAGCAAATACTGGGGGCAACTTTGGTTCAAGTAGATTGTGTTGTAGACCTACAGCAAGTGAGCTTTTGTATATTTACACCACTATGTACTGTATAGGGACAGCAAAATCTTCTGTTACTGTACAGCAAAATTGATTGTAAATCATAGTCTGAAGGTCCTGGGTTCACCTCCCAGTGCTGGTGATATTTTTAACCATCCATGTGAGGGAAACCAAAGTATAGGTGGATGTAGGTGAAACAAGAGAAGTGACTCTACCAAGGATTGAACTCACCACCTGTGGTGTTGGAGACAGGCTCTGATCCGTTGCGCAACAGAGCCAGTGTTACAAACATTCATATAGGGATATATCTCTACTCTACTTCTCAACTGATTAATAATAATTTGTAAAGGTCTGGGGTTCGCCTCCTGGTGCTGGTGATATTTTTAATCATCCATGTGAGGGAAAAACGAATTTTAGGTGGATGTAGGTGAAACAAGAGAAGTGACTCCACCAAGGATTGAACTCACCACCTGCGGTGTTGGAGACAGGCCCTGATGCATTGCACCACAGAGCCTGTGTTACAAATAGTCATATTGGGATATAAGCTACCTCTGCCATGTCTGTATTAAATGAGCTACAGCCTTGTTGCTAAAGATCCCTGATGAGAGGTGGCTAGACCTAGGATCGATCCCACGACCTCTCGTGTACATATTACAGGGAAAAGTACTGTAGATCTACAAGTCACTACCGTAACCTGCATCTACAATAACAGAATTGTACATGTACAGAAGAATTTGCTGTATTATTATTTACAACTAAAGTACTGTACATTTACATCAAATTTTGCTGTTCATGAACAACAACTTTTTACAGTGCAGTCTGTGGATTATGTGTACGTGACTCAGGAGTCTTGAGGATGATACACTTTGGAGGCCATGCTTGCTAATATTTATATACAAGGGATTTCTGATTTCTCCGACATTGGTGCACATTTATATAAGGACAGTTGAGGCCAAGGTAGCGTTATGTGTCTTTTGTGTAAGTCTGCAGGTTACGGCTCAGCCTTGGGGTGGTGTGCTTGTGGGTTTGCACCTGTTGGGGGAAGGTGTGTGGCTTCATACAGGGCGCACCTGCACCACCCACCACACAATGAGTGGAATTCTTCACAACCATTTAACTGTTATACCTGATGTATAGGTATTGGGGACGGGGTAATGGGAGGAATGCTTCTGTAGAAGCACTTTTATCTCACCACGCATTGCTGGGGTCAGCCATACCATTGTGGAATGCAGTTAATGGGATGATACCATCGTGTTGTTCTAACTGTGCGTGTATCTTAAAATAAATTCAAACCTCTGCCTTTTACCTAAATGAGGCACTACTTGAATTGTTATGACTAGGGGTTGACTTCGTCTCTCTAAATGAGAGTCCCTTCTGGCTTGAACTACCCCTATTGATTTGCTCTTCTAAACTACTAAGACAATAGGGGATCCTCTGATTATGCAGACCCTACTTTCCTACGCCACGGTGTATAAATGTGTTTTGTGTCAGTTCTGATCTCCTGCACTTGGAGTTGATGGGTGACGGAGCTCAAGTTGCCTGACAGGCAGATATAGGTGGACAGGGATACAGAAAGATGGACAGACAGACCGACAGGTGGAGGCTGTGCACGGGCAGTTACCAGTGAGACAGATACGACTTTCTCGTATGACATTGTGTGTGTTGGTTGTGGGGGGGGGGGGTGCAGTAGTTGATCTATGGGGTGTGCACCTTGTAATGACTGCCGGGTGGAGTTCTAAGATCTCTGCGCAGTCAAGGCTCAGATAACACAAGCAACTCATCTCCTCTCCTAGTGGTATTATTTAAGAGCTATGAGGCTTTATTGTGGCATGGAAATAATTCAGTACAATGTATTATGATATCTTATATTTCCGTTAAGTACTGTATAAATTACAATTCTCTCCAGAGCACATTTTCTTGTACAGGATGCCTGGATGTCATGTAGACCTTATATTTATTTTTTATGGAATACGACTCTCTCATTGATTTAACCAAGGAATGCCGTATTTCACCCCCTGTGAAATAACCCTCTTCCGTATTTCACGGCCTGTGACCTCATCAAAGATGGCGGTTTGTTTACATTTGAACAAGGTAGAAACGGGATGGAAATAAGCTAGTTTAGGCTCCCCCTATCATAATTTTGGTAGATTCAATCGAAAATCATAAAAAATAAACACAAAGGTACGCTTTGTGTACCATATTTCACTCGGCCTACGGCCTCGTGAAATATGGCCCAAGGTCAACTCGTGAAATAAACAGCCAACAGACTGAAACTCGTGCACCTTTGTCTATATACATTATACCTGTAACGTGCCACGGCTCCATGGCTGAGGTGTGCCTTTGTAGTTTCACCTTTGTCATCCTACAGCTTAGACAACAGGACCATGCTTCCTGTGCCTCTCACTCTAAACTACATGTCCTCATGATTCTCTCCCAGCATGACAAAAGCTAGCTCTCATGCCACACAGACAGATGCACCAAGATAAGCTCACTATCAATGGATATAACCCCCTTTACCCTTTTAGACCCGACCAAAGCCTGTCACCACACCCCTGGAGGCTTTTTGCCTCCACCAATGGCTCAGCCTCACACAATCACACATCCTGCGGCCATTTGGAAGGTGCACGGCGCAGGACCAGTTATTCTCCAAATGCCACATATACCTAAATCTGTTCTAGGGATGCTTCAGGTTATTACTGGGCTGGTATTTGGAGTCGGCCCTATCTTCTACCCTAACAGCAGCCTCTACAGGTTACTTCAACGGCCGGAGGTGGGACGTTTACCGGGCCCTACCTCATGTCAACACCCGCAGGTGAGAAGGGGCCGACCTGAGGGGCTCTGCTGTCGGCAGCTTACATGCTCCTACCTTCACCCACGACATGACAGCTAGCGCCTCCCCTCCTGTCCATGGCGCCCCTGGAGGCGACTCTGTCTAGTGGGTGGCCCGTGTCCATAGGGGCTGGGACTACAGGCCAAACTGCAGTTGCCGCAAAGCGCTGCTACTGACCAGAAAAAAGGTTGGATATACATATGCCCCATGCTGTTGTGTCCGTCTGTCACCGTGCTGCCTTTTTGTACTACATACTTTACACGATATAGAGCCAAGAAGGTGTAGCCTGCGGTGGTGTCAACCAGAAGGTGATGTATAGCATGCGTCTGCCACTACGTGAGGCTGGACTAGAGAAAAAGAAGTCTAGTACAAACACATGAGCATTGCTGACGTTGTGCTCTCCTAAGTCAGTATAAGAAGGTAGTACTGGGCACACAATTTGCTACCCTGGCACACGAGTTGACACGGCGACAAGGCAGGAGGTAGTTAGCCTTGACATGACTTTGATTCCAGCCAGAAATTATTACCACGGCGACCTACCTATATGTATGCTTAGCTCACTGGCGCTCCTTAAAGTGGTCGCTGTATGCATAGGTAATATGGTATTGTATCGTATCACACTGGAGATTTTCTCTCTTGATTGCGAGAAAGAGTATTATAGTTATAATATTGACAACAACTTGAACAACATCAAATTGATAACTTCGGATCAACCCGGGGACCCTGCTGCCAATATAGATGAATGACTACATCATTTACCTAATATCATGTTTTCAAAATGTTGTGGTGTCAATAACCCATTTCTAAACGTTTTTGTTCATTTGTTAACCTATTTCCATGCGTCAGACGTTCTACCAGGTTTACTTTGGGACACATAATTAGCAAGGTATAATGTATGTGGGTTCTTTGTTATCTGGGTGTGACTGTGCATTATCACTTAGGCACGATTCCTAGTTCGTTGACGCCTGGCTATGCAACTGTTTCTCCCATCTTCCAACCTTCGAAATGTTATGGGCTTAGAGAAATAGGCTCATACATAAACACTGTCATTGTATATTTACCCGTCCCTTGTCTGAAATCTTTGATGAATGGCTTGAATCATGTATGGACAATCTCTAAGTAGAAACAGACAGAAATCACCCCTAAGTGGGCCAAATATTTACGAAAATGGGCAATCGAACAAAGGTTTCCGATGTAGTGTACAACAAAATGCACAAATCTAGTGGCAACCATTACAAGAGGATCAGGACCAACGACAATAGATCCATGTTTATTGAAGCCCAACATACTGAACAATAGTGTAGAACAGCTACTGACAACGTCATAGACACATCGTACGTTACATTTTTTACTCAAAGGCAATGTTCCAAGTATATCATATACACATAAAGGTTGAGGTTAGTCATTGTTGAGGGTGCATCAACCTCTGAACATGGGATGAATAAACCAAAGGGGCCCCCTGTGTAATTTCAGGAGACGTATTTAGGACCGCCATAATAGTAACATTAAGCTAGGTTCCCTTTATCCCAGGCTCGATTCGGATTCAGGAGGCATTCCTTTGTTGTCGTTAGTCGGGCTAAACCACTCGGCCCCTTGGTCGTTAACATGTGGCCCAAATAGCCGTCCACCAGACCTGGGCACTAAACCCTCCCATGGGAGGACAGACAGACCCATAGGCTGCCTCCTACCTGTCCCCCATCACCTACGGATCCTGATACGTGTGTAGAACACAGTTACCGTCATATCATCCATACTGCCTACATTCTGAGAAATACGTTTTCATACCTTTGCTAATGATTGTTTTCGAAATAGTTCAATATCTTCTCCAGCTGTCCAATCTGGTGGGCTGAGATTAAAGCAGGGCAGTACTCGTATTTATGAATCTCATATCTGGCGAGAACCAATACAAGAAACACCCGCAAATATGGCTACCGAATGTGAAAGCCACTTTCTTACTGTTGATGTGCCAAACGTTGTTGACAGTGAATCACTGCCTGTAACCACTGGGAGACCATTTCCTGCTGCGATACTTTCCTGTTTTTAACACGACAATATAATGATGTTATAACATGTGACCTGCCAGGGATGTGCTGCCACCACCCCCACCACATAACGATCACATCAGACGTAAAACAATGGTAGTTTACTTCTCGTATTACTCGGCAGGGGCAGTGCAGTCACAGTCAGTAGGCATCATTAGTGCCCGTCTAGAAGGTCACCAGTCACTAGCCAGGTCACTGATGCTGGCATATAGGGTCTAGGCTGTACCAGGGCCATCTTTTTTTCTGGTACGATTTGGTGACGTTTGGGTTGGGAATATGAGGATGACATGTCATATATGGTTATACAATGTAACCAGATATATAACTGCGACGTACCGTACCATCGCGATTAAGCGCCGGGGCGCTCTTCAATTTGGCGGGGCTCTTACCCAGGCGCATATACAAGACAGGCGCTTATTCAAGGTCATGATTTTAGTGCTTAAGAAACATTTGGAGGCCCCTATACCCCCGGCGCTTATTCAAGACCGGCGCTCTTTCAAGACCAGGCGCTTTATCGCGATGGTACGGTATCTAACTCGCATCACTCTCCTATCTTAATAGAAACATGTCATAGAAACGTGTACAAAGGCAAACTACACATAGAAGAAGGAAGTGAGCCACATTGGCGCTCACCTTTTACTCTGTATGGAGAGTGGGAAGTGCTTGGTATGCAGCAGGACACTGCCCTCTTTTGTTCGCTGGTCACCTGCAGTTGACCAGCGGTCAGGAAGTGTGTGTGCCGGGTACAGTCCAGTCCACAGAACTGCTTCCGGGAGTCGAGTCGTGCGTCTATAGACACGAAATGCCCGGATGACCTTGGTGTGTGAGCAGACGACTTTTGGTGAATGGCTTCTGGTCCAGGTGATGGCCTATAGGGGGCGTGCTAACTGCTGTGGTTGTGTTGTGGATCTGTTTGTGAAGCTGCCTCAGAGATGACTTGTGCCAATGTCTGCTTGTTTACCTGGCACATACCATCAGGATAATGGTCCCCTGCCCTCACCATTACCCGGTCACCGTGACGTGCTAACTCATGACTTCATATCCCCATTGCCCATGCAGCACACAATAATGTTTGATTCTTCCTACAACAAAAAGTTGTCTAGAAACAGCATAAATCTTTGTGATGGAATCTATCAAGGATCGACGTTTTCATAGTACCTATAGCTGCTTTACATCAAACTCCAATATGGATAGAATAAAGAAATGATGCCTCATGGAATTCCTGCAATGTTTTCAAACCACATGCATTATCCCATCCTATTTTGCTGTGACAGACTACAGGCTTCCTGACCAATAGCCCTCCACACTCAGCAGTAGACAAAAAAAACACTGAAAAGTATTAAGGTTGACCGTTCATGTCGAACACCCTCTGATAAAAAACACTATTGACCTGAGCACATGCCAGTGCATCTATAGCTCTATCTCTATAGTACTGACCCCCCCCCCCCCCGATGATTCATATGAGTTATACATAATGCATGATTTCAGACATACTCAGTGCATGGTAGACCACTTGGTTCTGAGGGTCTCAGTCATAGCACTTGGTGTGCTCATGAATAAATAGGCATGGAGAATAAAAGGAGTCTTAAACATTGGCTAGGAACCTTCAGATCTGACTTTGCACATCCATAACTCGGAGATAAGCACCAGGATATGTCAGATCTGAAGAAGGAGTGTGGGATATACCATAGAACAGACTTCGTCAAGAAGTGCTTTGTTTGACATGCTTTGCGTATGGCAAGCATCATTACCCCTTTTGAGCATGGGTAGTATCTGGTATTCTCAGTGCTTGAAGGATATCATATAGGGTTCTAACACGTTTGTCCAGTGGAGCCTCTGGATGGAGGCAGCCATCTTGTAGGACACCAAATCTTGTGCCCATTCTCATCCTAGGAGTGAGATTCCATGAGATTCCCATTGTCTCTGACCAGCTTATCAGTGTTATCTTAGGGTAGACAGTGGAGATAATGGCCAAGCTGTGAGAGATAAGGGCTGCACAGGTGTGAAGTACCTCCACTCAGTCATGGTTCAGTGGCTCTCCCTTCACTCTCCCCACAGATGTTTGGCCACTCTCCAAGCAGAATTCAATTATTTAATTCTTATTTATTTCAGTTTTATGATAAGAAGTTCAAAATTCTGAATTGGTAGATGCATACAGTATGATATTCAAATGCAATGCATACAAAAATCATACATTAATTGATAAAAAATACACTGTGAGAAGTAGCCAAAGTAGACTATACAAAGAGGCCAAGTAGAAGGTTGTCCTACCATTTCGATCAGTTGTGTGCCACTAGGTGGCAGCACCCCATAACGTGTTAGAGCCTAATACATGGTACATTGTACATATTACCATATCTGAATGGGTAGGAGGTATACTATAGGAGATGATTTATCAGGTATTTTACCTCTTGATGTCACAGACCACGCTTTCAACTGTTATCAAAGGAAGTTCGTGAGATGGTTAAGATAAACTGAAAATGTTACTTTAGAGTTATAAATAGAGAGTATAAAATCATGTATAGTGGACTTGCTTCACTGAAAAGCACCCAAAAATTGCCTCGCGCTGACTCGATGACTGGTGGACTATCAAATTGACTCTGAAATAGCCCCAAAATTACTTAAAGTATTTAAAAAAAATCAAAATTGGATAAAAATCTCTAGGGTCGTCACTGTTTTGCTCGGCATAAAGGGTCGGGTAACCTGAAACATACATTACCTTGTTTTTAAATTTAGCCTTATAATTATTATGGTTGAATTGAAACTTAAATAGCCCAGCTATACAATATCATGTCAAAAAATGTTGTTCCTGGATGTACTTGGAGAGTATTAGGCCAAAAAATAAAAGGTGTGTTTCAGGCAACCCGACCCTAGTTTTAAAAAAGAGGCCGACCTTAGCATTTTTTTCCCGTTTTGGAGACTTTTTTTTTTTTTTTGCAAAATATTGTATTTTTTTCAGAAATTTTAGCAATATTGTGGTCAGGAAGGACAAATCCCATGCCCTAATTAATTGTCGTCCTGATGTTCCGCGAGGCGATGTGGCGGTTTGTGACTCATTCCAGGACCATGTTACCTGAAACGCACATTCTTTTTACCTTAGTACATGACTGTGTTAGGTATGGACTAGTGATGTGAAACATTCTTCATCTAGTGGATTATATTCATAAAATAAAGGTCAGACTATAAAACCGTATTTATGTTATCCTATTTCTTTAATCAACTTCCACAAAGACTTCTACCCCTTGACAATGATGTTCTTGGTTTGCGTCTCATCCACGATTCAGCCCCTTAGGCAATCCGATCCCTGGGAGTGAGGGAGCTTTTTTAAAATGTCAGGCAAAGAAGTCGTGTCTTTTGATGGGCTCATGTTCCAGATGTCATGTTAGGATACATTGTGAACGCTTGTCATGAATTGGCACTGAACAAGCAGAATTCTGAATCAGATTGAAATACAATATCTCCTAAAACTGTTAAGAAATGTTGCTTCACTGGTTAATTAGTTAATTAATTAGTGAGTTCTTCCATATCTACTTACTTCATCTAGGATAGGCCACTGTATAGGATACATAAATACATTATATAAATGGTTCAGGCCTTAACGGAAATCTTCCCGTTAACACTTCATTTATTGAATGACAAACGGAGACATCACATTAACTATAGAGGCTTCCTTGAATCGTTTTATTAAACCTTTAAGAACGGAATGACGCCCTAAGGCTTCATGTTCATTTGTCCTCATCAGTGGCATATACAGTATCTTGAAAAGGGAGGGGGCGCGCTAATGGAAAGATTCTCCCTCCTATTAAACCTTTGAGACTAACTTTACATTAAAAAAGATACATTTTGCCCCAAAACGGGGGTGCCTCCGCGCACCCCCTTAAATCCGCCACTGATCATGTTGCGTACGCGGGGCCCGTGAGTAGGGACCTTTAGCAACCACGTAAAAGCTCATTAAACGCAGACGTAGCCTATCCCTTTAGCACTACTACGTCTGCGTTTAATGAGCTACGTCGGGTTTGCTAAAGGTCCCTATTAACTTGCTGGTGCGGTGTTGTTGAATGATGGCTTTCAGGGGTGTATGAAACTCGTATACGGTTCGTATGATGCATAAATGCATTACTGGTAAGTCACTCCCCATGGCTGCATTCATGCATCATGACGGCAATAGGGCATAGTTTATTGAAGCGCTTTACTGCCCTGCTGCCCCTAAAGAGTTGCATGTCTGAGTCAGTTAGAGATACCATTTACCCGTCAGAAGGATGACAGTTATGAAGGTCTTCAGAATCTCAAACTGTCTGTAGGGCACAAATAAACCAGGTCCGGTTCTAGAATGGCAGTACCAGGAGTAACCCGCCCTGAGGATTTATGGTTAATTGGGATTGGGCACTTTGTTCATACATGGCCTCCCATCGGTGTGACACGCTGACAGCTTGTCGAAGGGAAATGTCTCCCCTTCCAGCCAACCACAGATGAAAAATTGCTGAAAGCATTTTACGAGCTGGTTAGGCTTTGTGGGGCTCTACACGTCTTTAGATACTCATATTCGGACACACTCAGTTCAACGACAAAGCCTTCTGAAAGGTTCATTGCTGTGAGCTGGCTGACTTGCCAACCTTAGTAGTGACACGTGAACTGGGGTGGGCCCCCTTCAGAATGCTATGTTTAATGAACGATGGTCAGGTGGGCTTCACATGCTCCACACACCAGAGCTTAGCCATGCACGAGATGGGCATTTACCGGTCACCTACATCACCATGGAAACAGAAAGCGGAATCTCCCTATACATCACCACTGTCACCACGGGGAGCGATATCAGAATACAATCAAGGTGTCTTCTAGGCAGCATGATTGTGTTGTATTTCCCATGCTGAGCTGTACGTAGCCATCGGTCCTCTTGATAATACAGTCTCCACCTACAATTATTATAGTACATACCATGGGCATGAAATCGTCAGATCTGAAATTGAAATATCTGTGACCCGAACTGGGTGAGAGATAATCACATTGACAATAAGGGCATTATTGTGTAAGTGATTCTGGCCGTATAATATGGCCTCAGGCGCTACACATAAAACCAGCCTCATGTATTGTCTGGTGTGTGGACCCCCAGAGGGGCTCTATCTCCGGATCTACCTCAACGTTGTTTGTTTTCCCCACTGGACCAGCACTAAAGGTACCCTAGTTGAGTGTTGGCTTATTGTATGTGTAAAATGGCTGGTCTCCCCACCTGACTCTATATGAGGGTTCAGTGTCATCCCTGCCCTGCCTCATCTGCCCCTCTATAAGCCTCTTGTCACTGTAGGGGTTGATCATGACATCTCTAAACCCTCATCTCCTCCTCCTGCGTCTACCATCAATCACCTTCTATCCCTTCCCCTTCCCACCTGAATCCACTCCCCATTGAATGTTGCTTAAATGTGGACAAGGCTCACACACTCGTGGAATGTATGTCCCCGAAATTGGTGTCAAGGTAGCAAACTTAGTATAGCCACCTGCTGCCAAAGCTATAATAGTTACTGGGGCTGGCCGAATGGAGATGATATAATGTAGAGGTCACTATAGCGTTGTTCATCATGCACCGATATCTACATTGTTACGCAATAGTTGGAAGACAAGCTTGGGCAGATGAAAACTTTTGGGGTCATAATAATCGAGGAAGCATGCATACAGCTCCAATCCGTGATGACAAGGGTTGTAGGTGATGGGGATAGCGGCAACTTTGTGAGACTCTCCACAGTGGAGGTAGTCTATAAGGGAGGGACTCTAGCATTCTACATGTTCACATGAGTAAGGTTACATGGCATGCACTACCTTTGTGAGAGGCGCACCAGACACTAATTGTTCTTGCCAGGTGGATCAAAGTCCTGTCATCCTGATTACTTTCCGCCCAATTACCCCACCTCCTCACACCTACCCCTTATGCCAGCCCCAGCTTGGCCCATTACCCACGCCGTGCCCACCCCACCAATGCACCAGGGCAGAGGGGAAAAGGAGCCATCAAAGAAAGGGGCAGGGAGCCGAGTTGAGAACGAGGCTGGGACTGAGCAGTCGTGGGTGTAACAGACCGAGAACAGGTCATGTGACCAGATCATGAGACTAGGTCACGTAATGAACATGTTTGTAGAGCGGTCCACGTCTAACTGAGGTCCCAAACAAGCTGTATCCTATACGGGGGTACGTCTGGTTCCTCCTTATGCACAGCCATTTTGGTCCTGTCCTCGGGATATCCAGCGATATTATGCTTGGTGTCGGACTCCAACAGACGATACTTTGCTATGGACAACCTTTCACAAGGTTTGCTATGTATACATGTCAGTTGGCACAGCAGCAGGTTCCCTCCTGTTTATTCGCTATAGGTTTCTCGCCTGACATCGGAGAACATTGCCGACTCTTAAGATATTAATGGTTTACCATGTAGAGACGCACAGGGTCGTTGCAATGTTAATTAGAACAGAGCCAACAGAGCTTAAAAAGGAAAGAAAAGTCCGACTATATTACATTTTCTATAATTGAACAGATCTTTGAATATCTTTGTTTTTATCAACACATTTGGCACATTAACTGTTCTGCCTTTGAGCCTTGCCTGTTCCCGGCACACTGGCACACTATGCCAAGCCCACCCCTACCCCATCCCAATCCCCCCCCCGCCCCCCCCCCCTCCCCCTAGCCCAGTCTTGACAGACACGCTGCCGATCGAATAGCCAGCCAAATTTAATTCCGCTCGGATCGAGCCAGGGGAATGGTGATATCCTGGAATTCAATTGCTGAACCTGTGCGCTGCACTGGGCGCTGGTTCTATGAGGTTATCGGGATGGTCGACCCCTGTCTGAGGGCGGGCAGGGGCTCTCTACTTGCGACCGTTGGATCCCCCAGCTGGATCCCCCTCAATAGTGATGGGTGGCCAGCAACCACTTTGGAGCTCAACCTGCCCCGTATAGGCTAACGTCCAGCAGGGCCCGAGCCTGGAGCCATTGTGGAAATGACCTTATGGTCTGAGAGGAGCTATTCCCTGTGGCCACTGGTACAATGTGTCACTCATCTTAGATTTTCCATCGTGTGTGGAATCAAAGAGGTGTTTCAACATAAGCATAATGAGTGCTACCCTTATTACTTTTGACAGTTAACATATATTTATGAGAGTTCTGACATATAATACCTCATGTATAAACATTGTGTGTTTCACATGTGAAATTGCAGGTATAGATACGACCGAAGAAAGCATGGATCAATTTGTATACATTTTGTGGTCAATAAATGATTAAAACCACCTCCAAAAAAAAGATATATCAAATTGAAATATGCGAATGTATTAATTGATTGATTGAAATAGTGCTGTCGATGTATCCATCAACTTAAGCTTGCACAATGTTGCATTAAGTACCTCAATAACCATTGGACAGGTGCATGCAGTTTTTCCTCTAGCACCGTGTGTAAACACATACTATTGTTCCTTCTTTTCTTGTGCATCCTTAGTACATGATTCTCTTCTATGCTCCGACCAGATGTAGCCATTCTACCTCCTTAGACCCCTGCAGCGTAGTGTTGAACAGAGGTACCCAAACAGTTTCCAAACACCACCAGAGTAGTGGAAACGGAGCTACAGCTACATGGTGTATGGTGTCTGTCATTCCTCCAGGCTTAACACACTGTCCAAGTCCGCGTTAGAGGCCCATAACTGTGCACAAAGCCGGGGCACAATGTTCTCAGAAGTTCCCAGTACACCACATAAAAAGCACAATGTAATATATCTTTATAATATCGCAGTAACCTGTATTTTGTTACTACATTTAGAGTGATCAAATCCGGGATTAGCCTCTCCCTAATAATATGTTCTCGTCAATAAGCCTGCTTTCCAGTTATAGACCTCCAGTTTGTGAGCTAAAACATATCTAGAGGATCTCTAGAGGGGCACGTGGGTATTAGGTGTTAATTTCTAGTCACACAATGATGCATACATTCTCTATCACGACTTGTAAAGTATTTGTTTTTCAATTGTAAGAACCTTTCATCGACTTAATCCCTGATAAAGGGCCTAACGAAACATCTCAAATCCACCATGAAACACCTTATGACAAGTATTCATGCATGTGTCAGTGCCCAAACACAGTATTCACCACTAAGACATGGTAGAGTAGAGCCACTGAGTAGGTCTGTATTTTGACTATTCAGACTGTGGTTTATCCTGCTGAGATGTCATCACAGGGGGACAATGCCATGACAGAGCCTACCCAGCCCCTTGTGTAGCCGCCCCGCCCCGTCTATAATCTAATCACAGGCCTCAGCCCCCCAACCTCCACTCACAGGGTGAAGGCCTCAGCTTCTAAATAAATCAAACTCTTCTTGTAATCTTCATAAGTTTTTGCCACATAAATCTGCACTACAAGTAGAAGAAGTGGGGTGTACTTTGTGGCAGGCTTTGTAGCAGAAGATTGAGACATCTATGGATATATCAAAAGAGGTGCTCTGACATCAAGTGCTTTCTTACAGGATATTGGCAGACCTCTGTCTTTGTTTTAGAACCTCGTTCAAAGCTAAGTAAAACCAGCCCATGTGCCCTGGCTTCTTATACCCATGCTCACATATTCCTATGGCTGTGTCTCACGAACTTGGGCCAATGTTTTCGTCTCTGACCGGGTGCCATCTCTGACCGGGGGCCATCTCTAACTGGGTGCCATCTCTAACTGGGTGCCATCTCTAACCGGCCTGAGTAAAAACGGTTTATTTAGGGCAGATGATAATAAAAATGGGCAACTAATTACTAATTTAAAGAGTTATAACCTTTTGAGCCAAATTCTATCTACTTCTGCCCTAAATAAATCATTTCCATTCAGGCCGGCCAGAGATGGCACCCGGTCAGAGATGGCACCCAGTCAGAGATGGCACCCGGTCAGAGACGAAAACATTGGCCCAAGTTCGTGAGACACAGCCCTATGTACATATATCTACAATGTAAATAGACATTAAACTGTAATTTAGGTGGTTTAGGTTATTTCTAGCTATTAGCATCAAGGGGTTGACTGACCTGATAAAGACGTAATGTATTACATTATTATGAAACAGAAATACAGAAACCATCTCTTTCTATCCCAATTTAACTTGTGGAACAGGGCTATCAGATTAGATGTTAGCTAGTCAATTTGACAATGGCTTTGGTGAAAGTATCCTAATCGGATTACAGACATGTATGTTGCTGAAATTAGAGCTGAGAGTAGAGCACATGAGTGGACCTCGGACAGGGTGGGCATGATGCAGGGGGTGGGTGTAATCTGTACTCTTCTGTTATACCTTGTTCAGGTAGGACGTGGATCGTGCAGAGTCAGGGTGACAGGGTGCAATCTACTACCCCCTGTTTTGGCCAAATGTACCAAACAAGAGGGATTTGGTTACAACTTACAGGCTCTCCCATATATGTGCCTCTACATGGTTCCCCACAGTATTTGCAGTGTCGCCGTGTCGATTTTTAGCCAGGGGGTCGTGTCGCCGTGTTGATTTATATATATGTGGACAGTTGAGGGAAAAGGGTGCTCCAAAGGTTAAACTCAATTATAAAATTGAGGTCATCAGCTTTCCAGTGATATATTTCATTACCAGGTACCACTTCTAGTTTTTGAGAACTGGCTCCTTGAAAATGTGTGGGCACTGTCCAATCTCAAATGCCAATAAGCTCTATCTCACATTGTTTTACAGATATCTCTATCTAATTAGCATAATTATGAAAATTCCCAAATATCATATATAACTTTGTCAAAAATTTGGTCACAGCTTTTAATCTTAAAATGGGATTTACTTTCCGTTTTCAGCATAGAAATCTCTGTGGGGCCTGTAATCATAATTCTTTTTTTTAAATCAATTTAGAATGAGTATTATGTTTCCATGGCAACCAACAAGTGCAAAAACACCAATTTATGCCCAAAAACGTTCTTTTTACATTCCAAATATGGAAGGTTTTTACTAAAGTTGGAATTTTCTAAAGTGGCTTATTGTATTCTCCATCAAAAAGTAGTATAGAACAATTTTTATGATATTTTGAACATTGTTGGCTCTATGGAGCCCCCTGGTGGCCAAAGTTGAAACTAAAAATCCCCCGCGGAGGTCCCTTTTCCCTTGTTGATCCACAATATATAGAATATACTACTTAAGCCCTTATAAAAATGCCTGTGTCCGTCGATTTTTAAAAGTGCCGTGTCGCCCGTGTCTGATTTTAAAAGGGCCGTGTCGCCGTGTCGCACGTGTCATCACAGGGGGACAATGCCATGACAATTTTACCCCATGTAGAGGCACATATATGGTTGTCTGGATGTGATGTCAATGAGGTATTGTTGCTGTGCTTTCCTTTAAGCGAGATTATTATGGCCATTCATCAAGACAAAGGTGTAGGAGAACCCTTACACACATCGGATGACATTGGAGACTTAGTATCATACTTGTGGATCAATCAATGAGTACAACTTATCAGCCCTGTATTTCTGTAAAGGCCGCTCAGACGTACAGAAATAGACTGAGATACTCCCACGGCTGCACCGAAGTTTGAGGTGTCTTCTCTGATTAACTGGGATGTACGTTTAGAAGTAGACTTCACCCCTGTTGGTCTATTCATGTGTAACCTTTTTCATCTCATAGATGCTCCTATTCGTATGACCTTGCTTACATATACCCCTTGTGTTGTTAATGGATGCATATTTAAGAGCAGACATCCCAATGAAGCCACTATGCTTTTAGCTATAGTGAGCCATGATTGCTTGCTGAAAGCGAAGCATTTTTTCCAATAATAAGGAGTCTGCAGGGCTTTCTTTGGACTTAGTACAAGTAGTACAGGTGCGTTTTGACGTTATGAGGGAAGGGGATATGATTACAATTCTATATAAAACATGATGTCTAAACCATGCGTTCAACTGTATTGCTAGGTACTATATGTAGATAACGCATTGTTAGATTTGCCATATTTGGATTCTGGGAACCCACCCCGCAGACTATTGGACCATTAGGGGAATTAACAATATTGGTAGGTATATGCACGGAGGAAATGAGAACACCCTGGAGTAGGGTTGGGTATATATTATAGTCAGGTGCTCTCACCCTGGAGGGTCCGTCATTAGGGATCCATGTTGCAGGATGCAGACAACAAATGATGTCCACCGGAAGCACGTGACCAGCAAAGTTAAGTGACCCAACATCCGGGCACCTGCCCACATTGGCATCACCGGAAGTGGATGGTATGCGTATCCGGGGACGGGTTTGTGGGAGTACGCCGAGACATGTTGTTAGATTTAGAGTTGTTATTGGATAAGGTTACTATTGTAGCGTATGTTAGATTAATATACCAGGTAGAAACTGAACTTTATCTGCAAGGTCAACTTATAGATTCAAGAACGCCAATGTGGAAAGAATCTTGACATTGAATAACAATAGACATTTCTATGTGTGTAGGGTAATATGGATTCCACTGAAACCGAGGTCAAGATGCGTGAGATTGAAAACACTTTATTGAAGATAAATAAGTAAAATAGCCAACCTGCATGAACACATCTGGTGTCATATGAAATCGAATTTAAGTTCTAGTGATTACGATTTTTGAATTTGATGAATTATTACTTGTTATGATGAAGACAGCAGGACCAGTGACAAGAGAGCTGAGTGGACGATGTCTTTGAAACCACGTTTTGAAACCTAACCTAGTTGTATAAAAACAGAAAGGGTGAAGGAAATTTAATATACTGGTGTAGCAGGTGATATAGTGCTGAGCCTGGGATGTATTGATGGGTGTTTTTAGTGATGGACTAGTGAGGATATATAGTTAGTCGGCTTAGGGGATCAAAGCCCATCAGTCTCATGTATATACAACACTGAACAGGTGTTGATCATGCTGCCAAACACACTCACTTTTTAGGCCAAACTGGGTGGCTGTAGCGACAGATGTATGCAAGGGGTGTCAACAGGTATTAACTGCATTCGGTTATTGTTTCCCCTGAGTCTGACAGCCCCCTAAATAGAGAGCCCCCACCACAGAACCCCAGCTAAAACCAACACAAACCAGCCTAGCTGTCTGCCTCTTCGTTCCCTGCAGATTTATCTGGTAGGCGGTGGGCCCATTAGTTGTCAATAACATATAGGTTCAGTTGAATGGCGGCCCCATTGGAAACCATATCATTGGCCAAGGTGAAGATAGCATTTCACTTTAGAGGCAACCGGAGGCTTGAGCGACGGGGTGGCCGTGGTGGCAATAATTGGCCCAGGGGGACATGGTGAGTGACTACCGGCTAGGGTTACCTGGCCATGCCGCTAGCGATTTTCCCTCAATCCCCACCTGAATGAAGGTATATTTCTTAACCAGGGTGATTTATGGTCCCACCTCTGGGGGCCTGTATGGGTGTTGAATAAGTCCCCCAAGAGCTGGATACTAATTACACCCAGGTACGCGTGTTCCCTATATAATTATCCCTCAGACTCTCTGTACATCAAATCGTACCACATACCTGTGCTTGTGTCCGGACCATTTCAAGCGAAACATTGGCAAATAGGTCTTTAAAGAGTCCTGACACGTCCTAAATAATACGCAGATATTTTCTTTTTGAGGAAAATCTGACAGGAAGTATCGAGTTCATATGGTTTGAGTTTAGTTTTAGAGTTTATTACATGGATATTAATTTTACTGTAAAGCTACCCATACACCTGTCCCTGTTCTAGTAAAGGTTTCGTTCTATCACCGAGGTAACTCTTTCTGACTCCCTACAGAGCTAGAGTCAATACTTATTGGTTGTGAGACTTGATTGACTAGTATACACGTTACAAAACATCAACTTGTTGTTAACATTTTGTTATGTTCCTTTACAGGTGAGTACCTTTACCACTCAGGAAGAAGTGTAGGTGGTGCGCCAGCAATAACGGTATAGTGTGCATTTATAGTAACTCACACACATTGCCAGAGTCATGACCAATTTTGTGATACACCATGTAATTATAGTTTTGATATGGGGATAACTATGTTCAAAGTCTACGCAATTGAAATGGGTATACATGGCTTTCTTAGACTCACAGATGACGTAGGAAATAGTAGTGTTGAGGCAGGTGTTAGTCAACGAGAAACTAAGCACACTACACACATACACACACAACATTTTTTCCAAGATTTATCATTTTTCATCTCATTAGGAGCTACTTAGTATAAACTCTGTTACCAAAGTACAATAATTAACCTCAATATGCTTCAATTCTGGGATGGAGATATGTCGTTTTGCATCCAAACTCTTCATATGTATATATATACACGGTGTGATGGTCGTCTAGCTCCCACTGACCGTGATTTACTTAGCGTATAGGACAATCCCCTCGATCCATGGCCCCGGGTCCCATGGCCCCCAGACACTCTCCTGGGCGTTGACAAGTCACCACAGCGGAGTTACTATAGACCCTATGGTGTTACCCAGAAGACCAAATGTTTTCACTAGGGGGTCTTGAATTCCCGTGAAGTAACATAACACCAACACAATACTCATGAATGTATCTCAAATGGAGCAGGTTACAATGGTGGAAACACTAGACGCCATCATGAAACCACTCCAGACAGCTGATGGATGGCTGCAGGGAGGCAGGGGGTGGAACTTTTTCGCTGTCCAGGTCGAGGAGCTTCTGTTTTACAATGCTAATGTCTAGCTCGTTTTTACTGCCTACAAATAAAATAGTTTAACAGCAAGCATGCTTATATCGGAATCCCTCTAGAGAGCGCCATAAAGGTAGACACCAATGTGCATTTTATCATTTTGTCTTTGGAGAAGGTACCCCTGAGGAGTGTTTTTATCAAGTCAGCCTCCATGAAGTAGACTGCATCTTGTGTTCTCTTTGATGTCTATACGTATCAAAGGGAAACACATACCTCACTCTCTTTTTTTCATCTCAGGTATACTCAACAATAGATGTCAACAATTGGCAATTGGACAAAGTCTGTCAGAATCTTAAAGCTTTAAACTGGGCTCTGCGACTGACATTATACATGCTTTGTTATCCTTGAGACAGACAGTATTGCTAATAGGTCAAATATCTGATATAGAGTTCAATCCTTTGGAATTGGGAAATAGGGTTCTTCAGTAAGTGTAAACAATGGGTATTTATTAATCTATTACTCTGCATATAACCTCCTCATTGTAGAGTCCTTCCTCATAGGTACTAACACTCGGTGTTGCTTCCCCTGCTATGGCCTGGAGGTAGTATGGAGTACGGTATAGGCACAGACAGGTGTTCAGCACGTTGAGGATTGGTAGATGTCTTTCATGATAACCCCTCGACCTGCCAACACATTCCAGCCACATTAATGTCATCACTGCGGGAGGGGTAAAAGAATAACCCCTGCATTTCTGACGCATCCTGTCATGTATCAAGCAGGAATTGGCAGTCATAGGGGTAAATCTAACATTTATTATACATGCTGCTACCACACCTGTACGGTTTTTCATATGAAATGAGCATTTACTTACAGCTTGCAGGGGAATTCCCCTCTGAGCATCATTATTAAACGTAGAATTAAACTGGTAAATGTGTATGATAGTTTCTCATGGTTGCCAGTCTCAGATTACCAGAGCATAACACATGACTGTAGGTTCTGGAGTAATCCAGAAAGATCCAAGAATGCATGCTTCTGAATGGATTTAGAGTAAAGGCAATATGAGGAACAGAGGGAACAGCAGCTAGCATAACTTTGACTGTGTAATATAGGTAGAATGTTATGTAATGGATAGGAAGAAAATGGGAAAACAACCAAATGAATAAATGACCCTTTAAACGTCAATGGGTGATTCGGTCCCCATTTCTGCTATGCCTACACACTAGACAACATCCAGTACCCCCGGCCACCTGATCTCTGACAATCATGGTCCACAGATGATTACTTAATTGGATGGAGAAGGAGGCCTCTGTTAATTTTCCTTATTGTGTTCCCCAGGTGCTCCCCGCAGGTAATGCCCCTAATTCCAAGGGCCTCCTCCGTGTAATTCGCTTACACCAGGCCACAATCAGACAGGACACAAAAAGAAGTCACTCCCAGTACTGTAGAAGCCGTCCACTTGCTACCCTTATTGGCTCTCTATTTCAAAGACAGGTTTTAGCCATGCCCTATTTGGAAGTCATTATTGCTCCGTCCGTTTCTTGCATTTCCACTGCCTCTTTTTTACTAATTAGTTTTGATGATTTCTCTTGGTCTGCACTACTCACAAGGTGACCTCCCAGGAAATGAGAAACTTTTGATTTGTCGACGTTTCTTTTCTGCGTTTGCTGATTTTTCTCCTTCTCTGCTAGGTAAATGTGACAAAGGTATAGAATTGCCATAATTGAGATTGTCTGACCGATAAAATATATTCAGAACTGATTAAATTGTATTATTGAAACGTGATAAACAGGTAATAAAATATGACACTGACTGTACGGATTTGAATTACTGGATCTTTCCAATAGACACTTTATTCTATACGAGTTCCCCATTCAGTGTGTGTATATATATATATATATATATATATATATATATATATATATATATATATATATATATATATATATATATATATATATTTATTTATTTTTCATGAAATACGACAGCTTCATTGATTTAACCAAGGAGTGCCGTATTTAACACCCCCCGTGAAATAACCCATGGCCGTATTTCACGGTCCTGTGACGTCATCAAAACGGCGGTTTGTTTACATTTGAACGGCCTAGAAAGAAGCCATTTTAACCCCTCAACCCCCCTATGGACCCTAATGATTTAATTTGAATCGAAAAAATATAAAAAATAAACACAAAGGCATACTCGTTTTTGGTCTTTTGGTGGGTTATTTCACTTATTGACCCTCGGGCCGCATTTCACTCGGCCTACGGCCTCGTGAAATACGGCCCGAGGGTCAATGCGTGAAATAACCCACCAAAAGACCAAAAACTCGTGCACCTTTGTCTATATATATATATAGGTGTATTCAGTACAAGGTATTAGCAGCTAATGCCATATAATGCTTTTCCCCGTTTTCATTATTGATTTTCAAATACAAACAAGTACAGGCTCTGAACATCAACATCAATTACCTTAGGGAGTGTTCATTTTTTAACAACAGGGGGGGGTTGGTGAGTTTAGGGGGGGGGGCGTAAAATAACTTCACCCCTTTCGAGGGGGGGGGCGTAAAATAACTTCACCCTCTTGAGGGGGGGGGCGTAAAATAACTCAACACCTTTTCGAGGGGGCGCGATTTGTCCCGAAATGACACTTTTTCTGTAGAAATGCCTTAAAATGCAGCAAATTACCTAAAAAATCATAAAATTTTCTTGCGACACTTTGTGTCGCACCCATTAAATCCGACGATTTTACTATGTGAATTTTCAAAATTTTCATTGGAGGGGGGTATGTATGTGCCAAGCAAGCAAACTCCTCAGATTTCTCAGATTTATTTTGCTCCAAATTGGTCATTCTTGTGATTCGTCCAGATCCAATGGGAACTCTTTTAACCTTTATGTGTCAGACAAGAAGATAAAGTTTCACCATTTGCCTTCTTGATTTTCAAAATTTTCTTGGGGGGCGGGAGGCATGCCCCCAAACCTTTTTGAAGTCAAGAATTTCTAAATTTTCTAAGACCTTTCCATCCAAAAAGGAAAGTTCCATCCCCAATTACAAAGGCTGGCTAGTACAGATCTTAGCTTTCATACAATTCTGGCTAAAATGCACCAGAATGCACCATTCCAGGTCTAGATTTTCAAATGTTCCGTAAAGTTTCTCACTCAAAACAGACTTCATAATACAGTTGGCCAAAAGGAAACAGAATGCATTATTTCAGGTCTAGATTGTCAAATCTTCCCAAAACCTTTCCTAAAATAAGATGAGGCCCCAAACAATAAGGCTGAATAATGCAGATCCGAGTTGTATATTTTTGGCCAAAATGCAGCAGAATGCATTATTTCAAGTCTAGATTTCCAATTTCCTAAAAGATAAACAAGTTTCCAACCCCAATTATAGATAGTTTAGAGCTGAGCTTTAATATATTGTATGCCAAAATGCATCAGAATGCAGCATTGCTAGTCATAGGCTTTAACATTTTCTTGCGGTGCCATTCCCCCAAACATTTCTGGGCTCTGAATTTTTCCTCTTCGGAGTTTGCATGTCTGGTGTGCACTGTAGGCCCACATTTGCCAGTAAAATGTGTCTTTTTAACAGGCCAGTCTACCGGTTGATTGTTTTTGCTGGTATAACAGAGCAGAACAGACTGCGAGTTTGAACTAAAACCAGACATGGTTGGGCACCCCCCTAATTGATATTCCAAAATTCCAGAATTCCTATTATTGCATCAACAAAATTGTTTTATCAATGCACCCTTTTATTGGCAGGTAGAGTAACAATTTGCTTATCTAATGAAAAAGGTTTGTAGTAATTCCAACTAAACCAAACAGATTATTCAGTGTTAAAACCGGAACCAGTTGTAGGCCTATTAATGTTGAATGAAATGCTAGTGTGGTTTGCATCACACTCCTGTAGTTTTCTAGCAGATTTTATCTGCTGCTATATCATTGCAATAAAATGACCTACTCGGAAAAAAAACCAGTAATAGAGATAATAGTGATCATCAAATGTACCCAGGATGCTTCATCATTCCAGATAGGCTGCTACCAACTGTTCATTTCAAACTAGGACTAGACTGCCCTGTTTGTTGACCAGGCCACCGGCTTGGATCAAGGCCATTCATTTTTAACTTGACCCTGAAAGCAATTAATACCTAAAAGGAATGATTGTGCTGTAATGTTGACATTCATGGAACATGATCATTGGCGGATCCAGGGGGGTGGCCCGATGGGCCTTGCCCCCCCCCCCCAAAAAAAAAGGGAAAAAAGGGGAAAGAAATAGGAAGAAGAGAAAAGAAAAGAGAAAAAAAGAGGGGAAAGGGAGAGAGATGGAGACAATATTATATAACATGACCTGGAGGGGGAGAAGGGGGCTGATTCTTAAAATATTGCATCCTAAGATGCATGAGAATGCATCATTTCACATCCAAACCATCAAAATTGTTTAGGGGTTATGCCCCCAAAGCCCCCTAATATGGCCACTGCGCTTCGCTCGCGGAAAACAGACAGTTACTCCAGGTTGGCCAGGTCTGGGCCCCCCCCTCTAGACAATCCTGAATCCGCCACTGATGATACTGGACAGGAATAGATTGTATTGAGTAACATAAAGGTTATTCAAAATTGTCAACTTTTGGGTATACAATCCATTCAAGATTCCACCAACTTTGAGTACGGTTGCGATTTCCTGGGAGCTGGGAGTAGATATTGTGTCCCAAATACTCACACTTAAATTTGATGAATCAAAAGATCAAAATCAAAACTTACAATTTGAATATTTATTGGCCATTTCTACGAGTACATTTACCATAAAACCCCTCCCTTAAGACAACCCCAACTTTAAGATGACCCCTTGTATGAGAAGAAATTGTAAAATGGTTTTCTCTTCAAACCTATGTAAGAAAACCCCACCTTTAAGACAACCCCCTAGTTAGGATGAATATACCCCACAATAAGTCTGTCTTAAAGGAGGGGTTTTATGGTACATGGCATGAAGCAACATAGGGATAGGCATTGTAAATACGGCCTATATCCTATATATCAATTATAGATTCATTCCTAGGAAGCACTGATGCGACACAGCGATGCAAAGCAAATTGATGCAGAAAAATTGAAAGGGGGGGGGCGCAAAATAACTCAGCTCCTCCCGAGGGGGGGGGCGGATTTTAACTTGGCCCTTCCCGAGGGGGGGGGGCGCAAAATAACTTGCGTGTCAAAACGAAAACTCACCAACCCCCCCCTGTTGTTAAAAAATGAACACTCCCTTATAGGCTACATATCAGCTTATCAGGTGCTGGCAACTCCTTAAAATGACTATGCCAGCGACTTTTGAACCTGTAGTCATTTTTCACCCTGGCTTATGAAGCCATTGTGGAAAATGACCCTGCTCTTTAATCATAGTAAGTGCCTTTTTGTAATGGATATTTCAGATATTTGCCTACACTTTTCAATTGTGAAATCATCATAAATGGAAGGAGAACTATATGTTTTAGCGATTTAGTATTTCAAAATATCTCCCAATGATTTTTCTAAGTAGTATACTAAATACCTGCACCAGACCATTATGGAAAATGACCCTGCTCTTTAATCATAGTAAGTACCTTTTTGTAATGGATATTTCAGATATTTGCCTTCACTTTTCAATTGTGAAATCATCATAAATGGAAGGAGAACTATATGTATTAGCGATTTAGTATTTTAAAATATCTCCCAATGATTTTTCTAAGTAGTATACTAAATACTTGCACCAGACATGGGAGAGAGTAGCTCTCTATTCTCAGAAGAATGCAAATGTGACTGGTGTGCCAAATTTGTGACAGATAAAAAGCACCCGATCAGTAGAACCACAATATAATCTAGTAAAATCCGGGAGAACTTTGGTACCAGAAGTATAGCAGCTGAGAAAACTGAATTTTGGATTATATTTGTATGTGTATTATTTACTAACACACCAGAATGGCCTAAAGGTAGGTGTATTCAATGGGATAACATAACAAGCAGAAGGGTAAGGCAGCCCCAAAAATGAACCTGCCTTGAGCATTCACACATTGGGAGGTGGGAGGGGTGGGGGTAATATGGAGGGAGGCATGGAGAGAAATGGCCCCGGCTTCATAAGTCTTTGCAGGGTCATTTCCTGCTTATGACTATCAGGAAGTATTTAGGGAGTGGTCATTTTTTAACAACAGGGGGGGGTCGGTGGATTTTCGCACGAGCGGGTCGAAATTTTTTCGGTCCCCCCCATGGGAGGGGTCGAAATTTTTTTGGTCCCCCCCCAAGGCAAGTTGAAATTGAGCGCGGCCGACCCCTTTGAGCTATAGTAACGCGCGGGCTTTTTCGCTAAAAAGGGGTGTAATTTTTTTGGTCCCCCCCTCAAGAGGGGTCCAAATTTTTTTGGTCCCCCCCCTTCAAGGGGTCCAAATTTTTTTGGTCCCCCCCCCAAATCCACCAACCCCCCCCTGTTGTTAAAAAATGACCACTCCCTTACTGTATCTGTCCCAATCTAGAGAGATGTATACATGTGTAGCTGACACATTCTGACATTGTGTTTCCACCTGGTAGCAAATATGCATGAATCTCACGAGAAGAATTGTGTTGAATGTGAGGATCTGGGTGTAAAGAGGCTGAATCTAGCATGAAGACCTGTCTTGCTTGACTTTCTTCAGGGGTTTCCTTTGGACATGAATTTTTTTATGTGACCATTGGAAGAGGAACGAGTCCAGCTGACTCTTATATCACACCCAGACAATTACTGACTCTGGGGAGAATCCAGATGACTCCCCTTATCTGTCTTATCTGTGCCTAGATAAAGCAGTTCTCACAGCTTTTCAAAATGGTGAACATTAGACCAAAGTATTGGCTGTAGCCTTTTGCCAAAGCACAATCTATTGATCCCCCAGAAACCTCAGTGTAACACCAACCAAGTCCTATACATCATAACAATGGCCAGTGGTTACCGATGAACCCTGATGTTTGTATCACGCTGGGAGACATGGCAGCCAAAAGGGATCAATGAATATACTGTCCCATGTATAGTCCAGGGGCCACCATAATCTCTCAAATACGCCATGAGGTACACCCCCTCCTAGACCACTCCATCTGACTACAAACATGTTTTACGAAGGGTCCGACTTACATCTTTGGCCACACTCCTACAAAGACACTGCCACGCTATCCTTGCAGCCCACGAAGCATCTGCACTGCAGGTTTCCATGTATCCATCACATTATCAACAGATCCTAGCGTTCTGATATGAGTGATGCCAGCTATACCCATTTCGCACAGCCTCTTTGGTAGTATTATCTAAATGACATCTTGTCTCATAGAGTATGCCAACAATGTGTATCTAAAGACCAGGCTGTTTGTTCTTTTGAAACCACATAAATATAAAGGCCACATGTTCATATATATACATGTATGTATATATATACATTATATATATAATTATTATATATATATATATATATATATATATATATATATTATATATATATATGTGTGTGTGTGTGTGTGCGTGTGTGTGTGTGTGTGCGTGTGTGTTTCTGCCCATAACTGGGGACTCAAATTAGAAAAATGACCTTGGAACTGGGGACTCAAGACTTAACTGGGGACTTTACCGAGTCCCGACTTAATTGAGACCTGTTTTGGACAGGGAATAGCTTTGTGTAAAAATCAGTTTCCGCAAAAGTCCACAGTTGCAATGAAAAATCCACTACTCTTCATACTCACACACTGCCACATACTGAAGGCTACTGAGTACCCAGTTCCAAGTGGAATTCCCTATAGAAAAGTGACCTTGGAACCGGGGACTTGAAATTTAACTGGGGACTTGGGTCCCCACTTAATTGAGACCTCACACACTGCCACACACTGAAGGCTGCAGAGTACCCAGTTCCCTGATGCTATGCCAGACATATAAATAACCAATATGGCCGCTCATGTGAGTGATATTATGTTTTTAGAAGTCAAGACAATGCAATCACTAGCGTTGCAGAGCTCCTTAACCCGTCCCAAGGCATGGTCCCCAGTTAACAGCACAGATCCTGAGTCCCCAGTTCCCGGCATAAACACGTAATGGTGTGTGTGGTTGTGTGTACCATGATAAAATCAAGGCATAACGACCACTATGGAGTAGTATATAGTTATGTATTAATTACTGCAGAGGCAGACAGTATAGGCAATTAGTCATACTGGGTGGAGCAAGACATCCTGATAAGCAGTTTATGATATGTATCTATAACCAGTAATTAATGCTACACACTGGGACAGATCTAATTTTTGATAGAAAACAGCCAGTTTCTCATGCCAAGTGATGTAGTAAGCAGCTCATGTGATATACAGAGAACTGCTAGTAGTGTCCCTACTAATTAGTACCTGTCGGTGTTTCCACTGTGGATGAGATCAGACGGCCATGTTCATTACAGGGATTGTATCCGTATACAGGCTACAGTCTGTACACAGTTGGCACATATTTGGGCAATTAACATATTTGATTTCTTTCATCTTAATTATGCATCTACCCACAAACCTGAACACAATCCTATATAATTCATCAGTCATGCTATCCTTCATAATTATGCATGCTTTATATTATTTTGTACTAGTGTTTTTATTAACATACCTCATCGAGATGACGACTGTATTGGCCCATCACATGCACAATTCATTATAGTACCGGTATAGTATTATACAGTAGAGTATTACATAGTTTTATTCTGGCTCCTACCTCACACAAAAGGTATCTACATTGCTGGCCGTATAGGCACGGACAGTCAGGCGAGTTTTTTTTCAGAACTATTGGTGCAGATGCCTTCCATGACAAGGCAGTATATGATCTGAACCACATTTTAAAACTTATTTATAAGTGCACACCCCCACATCCGTTTTTCTCGCTATTTCTGCTGATGCAGGCCCATATTTGACATGATGGGCACACAATGCACTTAACTAAGTATTCTATTACACATTTCTAATATATCCATATATATATATATATATATATATATATATATATTATATATATATATATAAATATATATATATATATATATATATATATATATATATATATATATATATATATATATATATATATATATATATATATATATATATATATATGGGATCAAAATGGAAATACTATGCTATGCAAGAATACAGACCCCATGTAGACAAATCCCATGTTATGTTTACTCTTATTCTGCTGTTCTGATGGTGAGAAGGGCAAGACAAACCCACCCCTTTGTAGAGGACTTTAGCCAATTCCAGTATGAATTGGTATTGTGTATAAAGGAAGCTTGCGTTACGAACCAGACTGACAGTGATCTTCAGTGAAGTCTCTGGGAGTCCAGCATCACAACACAAGAACCTTCAGCCCACGCCCTCTGCCTGGTCACTGGATACACAGTCGTGTAGGCACAGGAGTGTCAAGTGGCATGCACCCAAAGGTCCTCTTACACTAGACATTGTGAATTAGATTATACGCAACTCGGCCAGCTCAGCCCTAAAGCATAGATTATCTATTTTTTCACTGGCCCAGGCTAACATTGAAATACAAAGTAAATATGACTGCCGACCACGCACCATTCCCTGTGCCTACAGAGGGGTGAAGACATATACTGAGCTTAGAAGGGAAAAATGTGGAATCTTTTGGCTAACGTTTTCTACAAACAAGAGAAGCAATGCCACCTGAATATCTCGATTCCCAAGGAGAGCCACTCAAGTCCATAGTGACATCCTTTAGTTGATATACATGTGCAATAGTCAGATAACAAAGCATGCTAGTGGGAAATGAAGATATGATGGGGGGGGGGGGTCATAATAAAACTCACTTCTTGTCAGAATAAACAGTATAAGATGGAGAGGGGCATACATACATTCTGGATACAAATGAAGAAAGCATGTACATGTTAACTGTTTTATCTCACTCCTATCTCAAGTGCAGTAAACAAACACTCCTAATGAGGTACACCCCATCCCTCATATCAAATAACCAGATAATGATTGACATGCCATCATAATATTCCCATCCACTCACAAAAGAACAAAACCTATACTCTGTTTAAACAAGATGACTTCTCACCATTTGACACATCTTCATAGGCCACCCATGGTGGAACAACTCACCCACTCTAACACCCACTCTCTCACCACCTCAAAATACAAGTTGAATATGAGTTGGTGACATGGTCTAATAACTTGTCATGTCTGGTTATGTTTCAGACACCAGTGCTATGATTAATGCCTCAACAAGACAGATTGTGTCCTGAGGGCTGACCTGTGCCTGTAGGCTCACACCAGGCTGGCACATACACCTAAACCCCCCATACTCCCACACCCACCAATGCCAACCATTAGTTTAGGAGCTGCATTCGTAGTTTGACTTGCATGTGGTGGGGTAGTAGTTTTTTTTCGACGCAGGCGCCATGTGGCTTTACTTTTGACCACAGACAAAGGCTACAAAAAGTGTGGGACGTTACTTAAAGAGTTAATGAAAGCAGCAGTGGTTTGTTTTTAACACTGCCATCGACATGAGCATTAATCATGTCCATAGCTGCTTTAATGGAATCCCACAGCAAGTAGATTACTAAATAGGACGAACCTGTAGTATAATGTCTTTGATAACAAAGCTGAATCCACTCTCATCATCATTAGTTCTCTGTCTGGATGGAGAGCCCTACACCGCCAAGAAAGTGTCCCCTTTTTCACACACCAGCATGGGTTAGCTACGAGGTAGGTGCCTCAGTAAAATCTAAGGGGTTCAGCCTTGCTTTGCATGGCCTTCAGAGATTAACCCCTAAGCCCTGGAGAGGGCCCTAGCGTGTTGGGTTCGTGTCCCCAGGCTGAAGCCCTTGTCCAATTAGAGCAGAGTAAGGACGAGGTCGGGAGATGGTCGCCAGAGCCAGGAGAGATTGAGTTGGGGTGGTGGGGCTGGAGTGGCTAAAGGCTATCAGAAGGGTGTGAGACCTGCCCTCCACCTGCCAGCAGTGCCACCCCCCTCCTCAACTCACATAGTACTCATCTATGCTGACCAAACACAAATCCTCCCAATCCCTGTTCTCACATAGCCGGCCTATGTAGTCAGGGGTCACATCTAGAAATATATCCTCAATTTGCTGAATCCGGACCACTTTGTGTTACTTGTATCCAACAAAGTGGCCACCTTCCAAGGTACCCCCGAGCCTCTCTGAAAGCTCCCACTTCAGATAACTAGATTAGCCGACGACTGGATTGATCATCTCAAGTGGTTTTATTACATAGCCCCCGATTGGCTCTATAAGCGGATGTTACGACGGCTCTGATTGGCTGCCTGCCTCGTGCCAGGGTGTAATTTACCACATACATGCGCATGCATATGTTTCAGCCATTTTTATCCTGACTACATTTCTGTTTCGGCAGCCGTGTTTAGATGCAATTCTCTTGGCAAACCAAGTAAGCTACCCTGTACCAGTTAAGGTAGTTATCATATTTAAGTCACCGAATCGTTTTTTCAGTCGTGTCACATTTCGTGACAAAGCTGACTTCCAGGCCTGGAGACATTTCTCAGACGGTAATTAGTCTACAAGAAAGTCGTTTCATTGCATGTAAAACATGAAATTAATATTTGAAAGTTAGAATGTACCATTGGCTTGGAGCTGTTATACCAATCATCACCATGCAGCGCATTGAATCGACACTATGAGTCAGGCGCAGAATCAGAACCTGTACAATTATCGAATTGTCCCTGTACAATCTCGGAACTGCGCAGGGCAATTCGAAAATTGCCCGATGGTTAAATGGAACAGGCTAAGAATCCCTACCTATTCTTATTGTAGCAACGGATCAAGATATAATTATTGTTTATGTGTTACCCATCCCTGATTCAAATATACGGGAGTATACTACACGTACAAGCAAATGTCCATGAACACGTGCATGTACATAATACTCGGGGGACCACGGTGAGCGTCCTTACATTAGATAGCTCAGGGCAGGGATTGTTTCTGTCTACCAGCAATGCCCAGATTTATGAAGCAGGAGCAGCACATGGGGTGTGGCCTGCTGCTTGTGGCTTGTTGTCGGCCTGTTAACAATGATGGACGAGGGGGAGCAGCTTGTGGCACGGTGCAGCTCCCTGAATACAGCAGCCTGTGGCAGGAGCAGGCTCTGGGAGCAGTTTAGGGGTCAGGGCCTTGTTACCTCGGCGTCGGTCAGCTTGTTACCCACTTCAAAGGTGCCGTCAGGTGAGCCGCCGCCCGGCCAGGTGAGGCCCAGGTCGGCTTACCTGCACACCTGGCCACCGCGCCTGCCGCTCTCCAACCCGAGTCGTGGTGCTCAGATGGGTGCTGGGGGGATGCCGTCCTGGATGCGGTACACATGTCTCCGGTTGGCGACTGGAGGTTGCGACGTGACGTCAGGGGATGATGTCAATGGTGATGTCAGTTTGGTATGGCGATGAATCTGATCTATGATCTACAACCATACCAACCCTGTTCCAACCTGACAGGTCATGCCATCCACCACTGCTGCAGCAAAATTCAGTTTTAGTTCATCAACATGTCATACAGTATAGCATTAATGTTAAAGAATATAATAGAATTGGAGTCGGGTAACCCGGTAGGCAGCATATAGGCGTAGCGTTTTGTGCAGTACCTAAGATAATTATGTTATGAGCGCCCAATAACAAATGCATATGAAGTGAGAGATCAAGTGTTGTCATCGGTGAAAGAAAGGTTCTCCCTGGGAAATGGTACGTATTTATGTTTACACAGAAGAAAAAGAGGATGTTTTAGTATTCACCAAAGACACTCCTCATCCTTAAGTAGTGCAAAGGAATAACAGTATCAAGTTATAGGTACCAGGTCTAAGGTTACTCTCCTCATTTCCCCCTTTCTGCCAGTCAGACCTGCCTACTTTGAAGTGATTATTCCCAAAGTAGCTTAAGTGTTTTGGAGATAACTAAAGCGTTTCTCCATACAACTCAGTTTTGAGCATTGCCACACGTGTGTATGAAATACTGTTGGTCCTGTGTAGCTATCTATATAGATATTATGGACTGCCATCTAGAACATCCGCAGGGCTATCTTGACATACCTTCCCCAGGAGATGTTGCTGCTCCTCAGCCTCATTGAGGTTTTGTCAGTGAGATTTCCACTTTTCCGAATATCCACAGGGACAAAAACAGCAAACATCTTATCTGAGACGTCCTTCAGTTTAATGCCATCATCCACAATCACAAGTGGTGCAGTACCTAAATCAGAGTTTAGTCATAGTTTAGGGGCAAGGAACATGATATCATTTATTTTGGGTAGTGTAAAGCAGAGCGAAGTACCACATATCATAGTGAAGTATAATTATGTATCTCATATCACGGTGAATGGATGCAATAGATATTACATTCATAAATGATGTGGTTTGAGAAATAAAAACCACATTTTCTTATAAACTAATCTTTATTGGTTAGACTACCTTGTAGTCCTAACCATTAAACTGTATAAGACATAGCGAGGCATACAAACCATGTTTAAATCCTCCGCTTTTATCGATTTGTATAGACTTGCATAGGTCTTATATAATTATAGTTTATTTCTTTATTTCTTTAATTGTATGTATTGAATTGCCCATTGGATTTGCAAAATAAGAATAGCATAATATAGGTGTAATATCAAGCACCTAATGCAAACATGGAGATTAGAATATTGCTAACAATGAACGACCCTCAATTAGCCTTAGTAGGAGGACGACTTTGGCTAACTCTAGGTAATTCCTATATTGTACATGAGTGAGGCCACTCTGGTGTGGTGGTAGCTGACTAGGTGGGGAAGTTGTTGTGCACCTCTCATAGAGAACATGATTAGCTAGGTGAACAAAGGCATAAGCATCTTCACATTTTAATGACATTATTTGAATTTTGTAGGTTGTCTAATTCGAGCAGTGCTCGACCTCCATCGGTATTTTAAATAAACAGAAATGCTATTAGGATGTTATTGGCAGATGTACCATTACAAATATTTAAATTAATCTCTAATACCATATGTTTTATGACATAAATAGTATCTTGCAAAGTCAGAGTTTAATATGTGTTCAGTTAGCAATTTGAAAAGAGCGTACCATGTATACATATAATTTATAAGGGAATAAGAAAGGTTATTTGTGGGTTCTTGTAGGGTTTCTTGTATATATATGGCGGCATGCTACAACAGGTACTGGAGATTACAGACCGGATATTGCAGGATACGGATTAGAGAGGTGGCAGCCCCCTCCATTACCGGGGTTTGTATGACATCACAGGGAGGATCCTCACCACCACCCTCCACTCAGTCCCACCAACAAACACGTGATAAGCGCACAGCCAACATCACAGATAAGCTCACCCGTCATTTCTACGAGAAGATACTCTCAGCAACACCAAACCTAGAAACTTCTTTCTCCCCTGCATAGAGAGCTCCCTGGCACGTCTGACTTTCCCCTTCACATGTGCTGCCAGCCTCGCCTAAGTCTCTTGGGGCTGCTCCGCATTGCATTGCATGGCAGGGCTTCGGCTTGGGCATGCCTCACAGGCCCCCTCCCAACCTTCAGCCCCCACTCATCATAGATCTTCATACCCACACAGTTCCCTCAGTTCTGATATATCGACCGCTGCTGCTGACAATGATAGTAGTCAATGCTCCCAAGGAAAACCCTCCTGATGGAATTCCTTCTCCGGACCATGCTTCTCTCTTCGCCCCCACCTACTTTGGCCCTCCCTCCCTCCCCAACTTCCCTCCCTCCCCCAGGCACTACTCCGCCTATAGGTCGCTAAAAATGGGTCATTATCACTGCCATTACCTTCCGCCATTATGACCCATTTGATGGAAGGGGCCTACGGAGTGGCCAGCCTATGAAAAGGCAATTTCCATATTTCCGGTCAGGCTGCGCAAGCGCGGATTACCATTTCCGCCCATGGTTTCCAAGGTGATGCTTCCCAAGACGTTCATCTCCACTGCTTGTTTTTAGCGAAAGGTATTTCCTTCTCCTGTGTCCCTTTTTATAGCTCGTTTCGTATTTTTAATAGAAAGTTTAAAAAGGTAATGTCAAACTAAGTCTGCTTTGTTGTCACAGGTTTTCAGTGATCCTGATTGACGATGTTATCTCCAATAATCATATAGATTAAATCTGCTTGATTCTTAAAACTAGGTTTACAGACCATTGGTATAGTTTATCTTTTGTCATTGATTTTCAATTTACTTTAGATTAGTTAGTCCCATTATATGGTCTAAAGATGTCAATTCAACTCAATTATAGACCAGTCTGATATCTTCCATGAATAAAGTCTAGTCAACCTGGAGGAGCTTGGAAGATTTTAGAGGCCATTCAATAACCCTCAGGTTTCCCTCCAGCACCCTACATTATGGTGGGCGTCTTAGGTACTCGGCCAGAGCTATATAGAGGCCCTCCTACCCTGCTGGTGTTGGCTTTCCCCTTGCTCTCATGACTATAAGGGCCCTGAAGATGCCCCGTCTGCCAACATTTTCTCCGGAGAGGACTCAACAGCTCCCACAGCACGCGCCTTTCTGTTGGTTTATACATAGGCCAGCCACAGGCTTGGTTTGTATGGGAACCCTTCCAGGAATACACAATAAGGCGAGCTGACGATTTGAGCGCCGTTAGTGTAGGGCTGTGACTAGACACAACAGCATTAGGAGAATAACTACTCGAGTATATGCTAATGTAGTGCAACACTTGAGTGCTGGACTTTCTGGTGAGATATTTGGATAGAACATCCCTGAGTTCATGTTATAAACTATATACTAGTTGCGGTGATGACTAATGTACAATTCAAGACCCTATGTTTGTACCCCGGGGTTTGTACCAATACATCAAATGTATCTTTGCATAAATATAGCCTTTCCACGAGTTTAAACCCACAATTGAATTTTTTAAACATAATGCATAGCATGTACAATACATATTCAAACTGGTAGCCAGAATCCCAGCAAACGATAGCATTATCTTATTTTTCATACCACACATAACGTGTTTTGAGAGTAAGAACAGTGGAAAGTCGGCAACGGTGCTAAGTTTAATTCACAAAGGGTTGCTCGTGTAAGGGGGGATCTTGCCTCCTGTATCTGCTCTCACCCTGGAGATCTTTAGCTGCAGGCATAATACCCTACAAAGATAGCCGGGGCTTCTGTAGACAAAGTGGTGGGTGTGAGAGGCTGATAAGACTGCTCGTCGAGCTGATAGGAACTTCTTGGCAGAGACTTTGTGACCAGTAGCACAAATCAATATTTGTCTAATGAATGGATGAGTTGCATGTTTTTCTACAAACGGGTATGTAAGTTCAAAATAAAGATGGGTGGAGCTAGGATGATTACTGGGTTGGAGGTCATGTCATGTTTCCTGTGTCAGTTAAAAATGATGACGCCATATTTTTAGAGAGAATGCAAATGAAATATATAATTGAGGGTTGAGTTAAAGGGGGATTATTTTTACTCAGTGCAAATATAATTTTTGTTCAGTGAAATCAATATATTTCTAAACCTAATCAACCCCAGGGTGGATATATTATTTATTGTCCTTTTTCACGTTAGAAATATCAGTATGTTTTAAGCTGCGTTTGTGGAACTTGCATTTTCTGTATTGCCCATATACACCAAATTGGTCGGCATGTTTATTAACTTGGATACGTCAGAGTTCAGACCTATAATTCCACGAGTCATGTCTGCAATGTGACTTATGGGTGACACATATATTGGACAGATACTGGGATGAGATAAGGACGAAAGACTCTCCAAACTATTTTACTGACCCCTGAATCATTATTTCCGTACCCATATAAATACCACACGGTGTAAATGGGTGATTCCTTGTTACTTGAAACATGTGTTAAAGTGATTTACAATACGACCCAACAAAAAGGGAAAGTGTCATATAGACAGCTCAAAGTGTTCTAGTTTTTACTTTTTATGAAAACAGCATAGATCTGTAGGAGTAGCGGTTCGTACAGTTAGATACTGAAGCTTTGCTCCCGGATCTGCTCAGGTCGACTGGTGACGACCTCTGGCGAGCATCTCAGTCTTTGATGAGCTGCTCCGAGCTGTTCCCGGCGCGTATCTGCCGGATACCAGCAAGACAACGTCAACAACGCCGGCCCTGCATCCCCCCCCCCTCCCTGCCCGCCCTACACGTCGGCGTCGGCGTCGGCGTCGGTGCATATCAACCCGACGAGCAGCTCCGAAAGCTGCTACCGTGACCGGATATGACGTGCCGGAAGTGAGATGAAGAGAGTAGGAGACCGGGTGGACGGGGGAGATGGTGCCAGACGGCCGGCGCCCGCTGCTCCTGGGGCGCGCCGAGTACTACCCCTGGTCTCGGTATACCCGCTCGTGGGTGGGGGGTCGGAGCCTTGTTATGACCCCAGGCGCTCAACACGCACGCGCAGTAGGAGTTGCTGATCAGGCATGCGCAGTTAGGTCCGGAGTCAGGGCCGCTTTCATGCCTCATTAGGTCACCAGAGGGGGCTGGCGTTGGCCGATCACTGAAGCCTTAAGACGGAGCTGAGTAGAAGGGGAAACGGAGAAAAAACGTCAACTCACGATACAGAAGGACACCATGGATATCTATAACTATTTTGTACCCAACCAGCAATGGGATGTACTATTTCATCGCTATAATTATTTCAATACATAATACATACTGAATCCATTGCCGCCCGACCCACACTAAAGGGCAATGAGCAATAGTTTTCTTTTCCCGACTACCGCCAATAGCATTTCCTTCACCCCTTATTATCCACGACGTTTAAGACGACTAGCCATTCCCCGGGCCCCTTCTGTGCACAAGTAGACCACGAAGTAGACGCAGTCGGGCGATCAAATGTCAGACTTTCCGGTTGCGGCCAACATTTGCTTTCTCCCGCTGTGAGGCGCGGCGATCGTTGGTCTGACCTGGCGCCAGGAACGAGGCTCCGACACCACGTGATCTAAAGGCAGTGACAGGATTGGTCTGTCGGGGCCAGCGGGGCGAAACAACAGCGACCAGCCCATATGGTCATTGAATTCCTCCCCGACCATCATGGTGAATACTGTTTTATTCCTGCAGTGAAGGTAGAGAAGAAACGTACGTGACTAGAGACCTGTATTTTCTTATCTGAACTGTTCCTTAGTCAGCTGTAGGATAAAATCCTCGTACTGTTTGCTGAACGGTCATTTCAGATTTCATGATGAAGAGTAAATAGCCATGTAAGGCCAAAAAAAGGGGGTGTGTTTCAGGCAACCCGACCCTAGATTAAAAAAAAGGGCCAACCCTAGCATTTTTTTCCCAATTTTGGAGATTTTATTTTTTCTATTGTTTATTTTTCTCAATTTTTGCAAGTAAAAACAAGCTCCCAGTGACCTCGGAGGCCTGAATAATTGATTTACTTCAGAAAAGGGCATTTTAAGAGGAATGTGCAATAACTTCTTGATATTCCTAGTCAATAGAGGAATTATTGAATCATTCTGGTGAGTCACGAGTCGATTTGTCGATTCGCTACTCATTCCTGGTTCTCTCTATGTTAAAAAATGAATTGATTTAATTTTTTTTAAATCCGACCTACCTACCCTAGAAATTCTGACCATGTTGCCTTAAACACACCTTTTTTTTGGCCTAATTAGACATACTATTTAAAATATTAGTACATGTATATAATATAGTATAAACGTTTTTGAAATTCAGCTGTTGTTTGTTATGACAAACAGACTGTACTGCCCATGCCCATGATGACTGATGCTATAGTCACGTGGTATACAATTGGATGTCGCCCTACGTGTTGCTACTTCCTGGACTCGGATCCCGAACCAGATGTGGCATGTGGTATTGGCTTCTCGATATCCCGGCTTCTCCATTCCACATTCAGACAGTGATCAATGGCATTGTTACAATAGAATTACAAGCAGCTCCGGTTTTCACTAGTTTTTAGGTAAGTGCAACACAATAGGCACAATATTTCCAAACCGACCCAAGAAAATGAAGTCTGGACTAAAAAAGGTGCTGAGCAAGGTAGCTATGTGATTGTGTAGCCAGATTCGAAGCCAATGAAAATGGGGGGGGGGGGGGGGGGTGTACAGGGGGTGTAGGTAACAAGAGAAGGACCCTGGAGCCAAGGCAGGGGTCAATCCTCCACTTGACCCCAGTCTACCCTGTGTGCAGTGTTACCTGACATCCCTCCCGGCTGTTGACATGCGTCCATCACACCTGGTCGGGGGTTAATTAGATTTCATATTGGATATTTAATTAAAGTTAAATAGCCAGGAGACTTTGGGGGTAAGTGGGTACCTAAAGGTGTGGATACATAGTTCGAGCTTTGCACACCAGAGGTCAGCAGACTCAACTATACACACAGTATTGCTGACCGCGCATGCGCAGATACCTAAAGTGCCACAAGGGGGCGCCTAGAGACATGGTCACGTGGTCCAGAGGCACACACCACCTGATTGGTCCTTGTGGTCCTGAAGGTCAAAGGTCGCCCATCGGGGCGTTTTACACCCATCCCTGATTGGTGACCAGTACAGCGTTTGTGGGGCAGAGAAGCAGGAATTTCCGGTTCTTCTCAGCACTAAATAGCTAAACTGAGGAAAGAGGATCAACCTCATTAGTAACAATGAAGACAAATTTTGATTAACCCCTCTGGCTCTTAAAGAATCCATTGAAAAGTAGCTGCTCTATGTAACCATTGGGTACGGGCAAAGGAGATAAATGTATGTGGACAGGAAAATGCCTTCGAAATACTTCTCGAGAAATGAGGACGGTTTAGTTGAGTTATTACCCCGGATAAGAGTGGTGGGAAGGAAGGAATTTATCCCGAAAGGCCAATCGTGCATGTAGGATGATAAACACCATCTTGTTGTGTTGTTAGTCAGTATCTACACATGTATGTTGTAAGGAGCCTACGTCTTTACCTCATAGCCTGGAATAGACCCAGCCTCACGGTGTAGATGGTGTTTCAAGGTGCACCGTGGTTGGTGGAGACATGAAAAGGCCAAACCTAACAGGACATTTGGAGATTATTCTCCTGCTGGTGGAGAAAAAAGAGGCAGCTATTCCCAGAACCGTATGCCGCTCCTTACCGTTTTACAGGAAGCGGTTATCTAACGACATCCAGGCCGACCACAAGTACAACCATGTGAGAAATCTAGGATCTGACTGAGCCATACACCAGCATTGGGTTAACACCGTACTGAGTTATAGCAATACTGGGTGCAGGAATCCATGAAGCAAAGCATCTAGACACCCAAGAAACATGAATGAGCACTCAGGATTGAGGGGAGTTGGAATATTAATAGATAAGTGTATCAAGATTGCATCTTGAATAGACGCAGGTTTGGTATAAATGTCTGGGTTAGTATGGAATGCGCTGATACACTGGGCTATATAATGCAGATCAATCCGGTAGCATACATGATGCATGCCAACTGTATCCAAAGCCTCGTCGTACAAAAGCAAACAATACCGAGGGTGTTCAGTGTCATCAAGAACCTGATAGCAAAATGTCTCTTATCCACCCCCGTTCAACATTCTTTCTGTTACAACAATTTATAAAATCACTTGCCTAGGGTTGCACTGCATTCACTGATGCACCATCATCAACCCTGACGACGAAGCATAAAAATGGAGGCCATGTGATATGTATTTGACTTGATGGCTTATTGTGACCAATGTACCCGCATTATATGTCATTGCAAAACGCTACATGTCCCTCGCCCTTGGATGTCATTTACATAATGACACCTCAGGTGAAAGAGAGCACCGGCTGTTAAGGCTTATATACCCGTTGCTGCGAACCAGGAGCTTCATAATGGGGCCCTTAGAGGGCATTGCCGTCCTTGCCTGTCTGTTGTGTATTAACCAACATAGCCATGGACATAAATGTACATTATGTCGGTGTAGACTGATGGGTGGAACTCCTTTGGGTACCCTGCTTCCTTAAAATCACCATGAAGGCACACCTAAACAGGCTGCTAAAAAGCTATCGTCAGCTTTATGTACTTTGAGGCGTGCATCTTCAGAAGCTGGTAGATGTGATCAACATAACTAGGGCATTATTGGAGGCACATTGCAATCGCTTGTGGAGCTATGCAAGGACGCAAGACCAAACGTAACATGTATAATTTCAGCATCTCAACCCCTTTTTTTCTACGTGCAAATTGCACAATAACCAGATGTTATAAGTGGACGAAGCTGGTTATCGATTGGAATACTGATAAGCAGACTCTGCCAGACGTTCTCATAAGTTCGTCTTAAGACGCTTCTATTTTTTTTAAACACACAAGAAAACGTATACATCTCGCTCAAATGTCAAGTATGTTAAAATCAGACTAAAGCAGACACTATACCAGATACATATATCCAAGGATAGTAATACGATTGGCCATAAGGCATGGCACTATTTGGTGGGCACGTCGAACATTTTGGGTCCTTCTTATAGCAATCGTACTTTATTGGTGCTAAGTACACTGAAAAAACAAACTTGTCTCCAGACTCGTCGAAGTGACTGTCATAAAATAAACGAGTTAAAAGTTGTCTAACCTATCAGGTTACCATCCCACAAATAGAATGTGGAGCTGGCAAATGTCGGGTTTTGGGCTGGCACATGCCAAGTGGGTCTTCTATCTCCAGCTAGAAGACCCGCTTCCTTGTCACTTAGACGAGTTTTTGACTCGTTTATTTTATGACCGTCACTTTGAAGAGTCTGGAGACAAGTTTACTTTTTGAGTTTTCAGAGTATATGGCTGGCTATTGAACGTTCAAAATAGTGAGATGATCATGTAGATCCGATTTGTGAAGCACTTCCCTGTAAAGTATGATGTAGTAAAACTAGGATGTATACGTGTAATACAACTGAGAGTGTGCAAGGGTTAAGGTTACAGTCTCAGAAACCTTTGAGGAGACAGTTATGGGTAGTTTCCGTGTGAGGACAGTTCCCTGGCCGACAGACGCTTCCATTTGAGAGCTTTAAAACGGCCATACCAATACGTTTTGAACGCCAATATCACAGAGTACACTCCCCGGGCCTGTAGCATGAATAGATGAGGGGAGCTGCCGGGGAACTCGGCCAAACACAAATTGTACATCTCATTTGTGCAAATAAATCGGATCGTCCTCCACTCTGTATATCAAACCCAATATAACCCAGCATTCTGATTGACAGTCAGACACCCACAAACCTCAGACACCATGGCGGCTGAGGGTTCTCTGCTGCTTGAACTAACACACTTCTGTCATCATTATATGTGTCAGGCTTTAGGATTCTCAAAAATCTCAGGAGTGCATCATTTTCTCCTTGCAATATTATAAATGCCTACTTCGCTATTTTTCGGAGATCAGACAATACACAGAATTAATGGACAGCGTGTTCTGAGGGATTGCTGCAAAACATGTTTGGCTATAAATAATATAGTTACACATACATGCATGATATTAAGTTAGCAACATTTGCTTTATACACAGGTTTTTCTTTTTGTAAATCTTATAACAGATTATAGGGTCATGTAAACATGGTAACGGATTTATTGGGAGAAACAGAAAGTAACATTGTGTTGTTCTTTTCTTCATCTATATGGACACAGGAAACACTTATATACACGCTGATGCTGGTATAACCATATTGCAGTCCATGTTTAACCAGAGGGAACCAGAGGCACACCTTGTTGGGGCCTGTGGTATGTAGTCTTATATACAACAGGCAGTTGGTGTCCTTGATCAAACCCTAATCCACATCTACACACCGGGGCTTACCTCACGGACGGATCCCTTATATAAAGTGAGGTGTGGGGAACTGAGCAAGGTGACAACTGCCTGTCAGCAGGTAAGAGATAAGCTGCTTATCTCCTTATTACATTGCAATACCTCACACCTCAGGCTGGTGAAGGTTCTGGTTAAAGAGGTCCGTAACTGGACAGGTGAGTCTATATACTTCACACTGTCTACGACGTCAGGCCTCCTCTTACACAACGGCAAAGATCAACAGCTTTCATGTCTGCCCAATGGTCTTGTAAGGCTGGCCCGTGTGTCGTCCAGTATGTGGTAACTCCAGGTATGCCACCTCATCCCATGTAACCGTCTATTGTGTCGAGTCGTTAATGAGTTGCATTTCGGCTTACACCTCTACCTTAAACGTCCTCCGTGTTCTTTATTTAGATTTAGTGTTACATACTTGATCCCGGACTGATTAAATACTGCGTTCTCATCAGCTCTAAAAAGAAACCTGGCGAGCTTTGCTCAGATGTTGCTTATTCTCTCTCTGTAGAATATGGAACCCAGATAGTGTGTACATAAGTAGAAGCCCATTTTATTGCCACGGTAGAAACGGCTTGATGCAACAGTAAGTACTTGGGACACTGATGTGTAAGGAACCAGTCACTAACACTGTGACAGTATGTATAAACGGCATGCAATGTGAATCGCTGTCACTGGTTATCTGCCGTCAACGACCTTAAATCAATAGCCTCTGTGGAACACCATGGCACCTGACATGGGTATGCTTTTAGGTCATGGTACCCTAACAGACCTGCCTTACAGGAATGTGATATCTGGCCGTCAATGAATAGGTTAGGGAGGATGTAGATCATTCTGACAATTCGTTTCTGTCTTTATGACAGCTGGACCCTAAAAGAGTTTACAGCACAGTTATACTCTCCTATGACGCTGTCTGTCATCAGGACGTATGTAGCCCAAGACGGTACGGGTCATTGTGTCAAGATGGCCGCCAGAAGGCAAAATGGCCGCCGCCGACCACGTGGTGGACGCGGGGGGGGGGGAGATGCCCACGTCAGAGTTGGAAATGGGGAAATGATGTTATGGTGCGAACCTGTCGGGGCAGCCTTGACAACTCAATCGGCGGGCCATCAGTGCCCTAGTCATGGACTGAGTGTACACGATGGGGAGGGGGTGGGGCTGTGCTGTGGGCGTTTTGCTCTCCCACCAACCAGTATTCCCCACCCTCTCAGTGCTTGACGCAGTGCACACCTTTATCAACTTCTGAATCTCCTCCCGGCAGGTCATGCAGTCCATGAAGGGTGGCCCCAGGTGTGTTGTGCTCTGGCTTGTACAGGTATCAGCTATTCTATACATTCGTGTACATGTTCTGATTTCACAAAAAGTCACTTTCACACCTTCTTCCTATGGCTTCTGACTAGTACAGATTATAATAATATCTGTCTTCCCAAATGTGCAATTATATATGTCAGCCTACACTTTTTGTTTGATCTTAATCCTGGGTTATATTTGGTACTAGTATGTGTTTAAAACATAACAGTAACTGTGCCCAGTGCGTGGCGTCTGTACAGTTCTCTAGATTTTGCTCGGAAAGGCCTTGACTATTGTGTGCTCATTCTTTCGCCGTGCTTGATGTATACATACGAGGGGTTTTACCAGCCTGAGGTGTGAGGTATAGCATTGGGCAGTACACCATCAGTTAGTCAGTGTGTATATTATATACCAAGGAAGATGGGGTAGAAGCAGCCCACTGTGCTCTGAACTGCTACCGGAGAGGAATTCCTTTTGGAATCCGCCTCATGCCGTCCCCACCCTCGGTGCAAGATTATTTAGAAGGGGAGGCGGCGACGTAGACGCACGGACCGCCCAAGGTCTGTTCCCTAGATCAAAGGTAATGGAGCGCAAAAGTAGGATGGGGAAGGACGTTAACGGAATGCCGATCGGACTCCGGCAGCCAGGTTGGGGGTGTGTGTTGACATGTTCAGCATGTACAGCATGTAGCAGCGGGGGACGTCCGCTGGCCGCTCTGACACCATGACAAATGTCCCTCGGCTGCCTCATGCTAAGTTAGCCCTAGGGATCCAGTGGGTTGACATTCAAGACGACTCAGGATGAAGGCATATTATATTCTGGGTGCCCCTTAAAAGTCCTCAGTGCGTAGGGTGATGAGTGGGCAACTCGTCTGTGTTGTATACATGTTGTGCAGCGAGCATCCATAAACCCATGTTAGTGAGATTATTTGGGGCAAAATGGGGCTTTTACATATACTGACTAGTCCATTATGAACAACTGTATTGCAATATCTCCCGGGGGGGGGGGGTCACTGAGTCTCTGAGGGTAGATAACAACGGCCGCCCTACCGCCCCTCTTATCAGAGGTTGGGAAATTCAACCGCCCTACTTCTCACAGGCTGGGAGATTCGACCGCCCTACATTTCAGGGGTTGGGAGATTCAACCACCCCATTTTTCAGAGTTTGGGAGATTCGATGAGCTATTTCAAGTTTAGGTCTCCCTGAATTTTCTACAAATACAATTTTATTCATCCCTTTCAGCAAGAAAACTTGTTCAATTTAATGATATGATTTTAACCGCCCTACTCATCAGGGCCTTGATGACATCTGACCGCCCCCTTTTCGTGATCTGATGGAAATTTACCGCCACCGCTTTTCTGAGTTGCGCTGCAGTGGTTATCCAATATATGGTAGAGTGCCCCCGCCCCCCCCCCCCCCCCCGGCAATATCTACTTTGGGTGAGGACGATCATTCCTGTAATGGACGGATCGATCTCAATTCTGAGAAATATATTCCAGTTTATTGTTAAAACAAACTAAGTTAATGAACAAAACGAGTGGCATTATTGGGCAATATTTTACATTACATCTGCCACTGAAAACGATTTTCTAGTGATGATCTAAGTTAATGATCTATGTTAATGAAAAATAATATCCTAATGTATCTAGCCCAACTATATATTCCTAAATATCCCTTGGGTGTGAACCCAACGTGGAACAGTGTGGAACAATACAATGTCATGTCTCTAGCTGGTATACAGGAAGCTGCTTGGCAGTGTCCAGGCACACCTAATTAGGGTAATGGTGTAGACGACCCTAATTCCCACATACTTCATCAACCAATCATAATGAGTGAGGCCCCGGAGCGAGCATGATAAAGACGACGCTATTCTACGCATATTAATCAGGAAGCCAGCCAGACATTACCAAGTCAACAGCACCATTCACGCCACCAGCGGCCCCAAATTTGGTGCCAAAAGCCAAAGGCAGACGACATTTGGAATCCTCGCCGGGGACTCCACTTTTGGCAGCACGGAGCTAAACACGTGACGAATAAACAAGAACAAACGAGAGCAGACGATTTACCGCTGCATGAGTTTTATTGGTTCAGCATATGGCACTGCCTGTCGACGACATCCATTTATCATGACGTCATATTAAGCTGCGTCTCCAGAGGCCATCTTGCTCTCATTTAGTGGAGTCAAGTTGCACTTTTAGATGCAATGATCATTAATTTTGATTGTCGTCTGCCCTAGCGTGATGAAGATGTCCTTCGAAGTTGGCAATAACGGCGAGTTACGCCATCAACAGACAATGAGGCAACAGTAGTATGATTTGATCACCTCGGGCGATGTGCCCGTTCGGCAAGAGCTTTCAGGAGGCAATATCCTTTTGTGGGGGAGGAGAGGTGGGGAGGGGGTCATAAAGTAACAGATGACCACGTTACCAGCTGCTAATACGATTGTCCTTTGGGATGTTGCTGAAACGACCTAATTGTGCTATAACTCTAAGGGTGTTGTGGAGCATTATCTGTCGGCGATATGTCTAAAAAAGAACTACAGAAAGAACATACTTCGTGGCAACAATTTACATATAGATATTCTGTATGTGTGTTCTTGGGTTGTGCATTTCTGCGAAATGTTCTGCTCCGATGCCCCCGATTGGGCTGTGACCATGTCAAAATAGTGAAGCAATATTGGCGGATCTAGGATTATGCAACAGGGGGGGGGGGGAGCTAAGATTTAACCTAAATTTCGGCCCTCTAGATCCGCTACGGTAGAAAATGCATTCCCCACGGAAACACTGATATTATATAATATATAATATTTAAACAACAACACAATAGTATTGTGTTGTTGTTTAACCGGATATAGATACACATAAATTGTAAAAGACCATCTTGGCCCGTAGCAAGGGTTCACCCCGTGCCATTGCAGTCCTGGTATTGACAGTAGAAGGCCTTCCATATGTTGATCTTGTCTGAACCATTGTTTACTTTTCTAGAACATACTAATTTCACACGCACGTACCCTCCTATTATTAGGGACCTTTAGCAACAACGTAAAAGCTCATTAAACGCAGACGTAGCAGTACCGAAAGGATAGGATGCGTCTGCGTTAAATGAGCTACGTCAGGTTTGCTAAAGGTCCCTATTCTTTCTTTTAGTGGCACAAAACGTAAAGCATTCCAAAGCAGTTTTCCCCGCATCACTAATCGCCCTGTTTCTTATCCCACAGATTGACTGGGTGAAGGAGTCACCCACGGGTAAGCCGGACAAGGCCACGCTGTTGGCTACCGGTAAAAAGGTGGTGCTGGAGGACCGCCGTTACCGGGTGTACCGGCCGCACAACTCAGCCCTCTCCGTGCTCATCATCAGGAGGGCCAAGAAGAAGGATGGAGGCATCTTCAAGTGCAACCTGTCCGGGTCCAGCACCCGGCACAAATACCTCATCCTCAATGTAACAGGTAAGGCATGGCTAATATCTACGTGGGGGTTGAACATGCAAGGGGGTACCAATCGCATCCTTAATAACACTTTTAGAAATACTATACATATAGTCGATTTCACGCGGTATCAGAACACAGGACCGTCGATCTTAGAGTTTACTGAACAATTCACCGCATAAGTGTGACTGCAGAGGGGTTTTCGGCGACCTGGCGACCTGGGCCGTTTTCCAGGCGACTTTTCGACCTGGGGCAATAATTTAAGCGACGTGGCGACTTTTGCAAAAAATAGATTACAGGATAAAGGGTCTAAACGACCTTGCGACCTGGGGGCCTTAATTTCGGCGACTTTCCGACCTGAGGGGGGTGGGCTGCACCCCCATAAGTCATCCGATATCCTGAACATTGAATCGCTTCTGAGATCCTCGTGTCCCTACTTTTGCTATAATGGAAACTACCGTAGTTTGTGTAGGTACAGAGCATAGTCTAATGTAGGTCTAAAGTTTAATGTATACACAGAGTATAATCTACTGTAGTGCTACAGTTATCTACTGTAGTGTTACAGTGTGACACTAGACTACAGTAGATGCAGCTACACTTACTATTCACAGTCTGTCCATTCTTTCTGCCCCCACTCCCTCCCAGATACACAGGCTTCAGCCATCTATGCTGCCTCTAGGTTTGCCTCTAGATGCAGATATAAACATATTCACATGACAGGGCCGTATCTTGATATTTCTTACTTGCCTATACTTCTAGTTCCATCTTTTGGGAATGGGAGGGAATGATGAGGGTTACATAGGGGAACAGGAGAGGCAGTCTTGGCACTTTGCACTGGTAGTGCTGGCCTCTCCAGGGTAGGATTTTTTCTCCTTTATGAGTAGGATGATCCCTACGCCTTCCTGATAGAAACCACACGATGCTTCCTAGTATGTGATATATGATGGCCATACAGAAAAAGTAGAGAATAGGAACAGTAACTGTTATTAGGATCTGTGGCGTCTGCTCCAGTATCACCCTAGAAGTATGAGCAAAACAGTCCGTAGATTTACAGACTCACATCACGTATATAATGCTGCCGTCGAAGAGAATATGCATTTCCTTTTTTTTTTTTGAATAGTTTTATTGACAACATTTCACATAAAGCAATGCGATCTTCCAATGAAGTCAGGAATAGAATGGGACGGTACATCTAAGTTGGTATAAATGCATCAAGAATAATGGTTAACTATTAAACAATATCTAGTTGATTATAATGTTTAGAGTCCTTGGTCGTTGATCTTAGAGACCGTGCTTAAGACACACGCTTTAATGGGATTGAACCAATTACAATTTTATATTGTTTGGGTTTGCAGCAGCTGTCCATGTGGTATTATTGTCCATAGATAATAGCACTTATTGGGAATGAAATGAAAGGAGCTATCAGTTGAGTGAGAATAAATTACTTAAACTTGATTTTTGCAATTTTGGCATTAAAAATATGCCCTGAGTCATTGTAAATTGTTTACTACATTGAGATAATGTGTGAGCTTTCTCTCCTGTGTGTGTCACTATGTGTCTCTTTCAGCTACTCCCAGAGATCAGGTACAACTAGCACAAGATAGCACCCAGTGATCCTGCTGGGTTTCATTGGATATATGGCAATAATCAATTCTCAATCTTTTACCATTATATTATTAGAAAGGCCTGGTATGTTCACATTCATTGCCTAACCAAAAAGTTGGCATAGCCATATCCCTGAGAGGTGCTACCACCTAGTGACAAATCATTAGCTGGGACCTATGCTAAGACATAGGACTACAGTGCTGCCAGTTGTGGCGGTGGCATATTGTGAATATATTTCATTTTTCTAAAGATTTTACAAGATTCTGAAGCTAAGCTGGGTGACCGACATGTCAAGCAAAGTGATTTGAGTTCCATAAACAGATCTTAAGCCAAAAAAAGTTGTCTGGTTTAATACTTTTGATTGGTACTGAACCACTATAGAAGATCAAATGGGCTCACGGTCTATGTGTCCTGTATAGTCCACTGGCTACAAAGTGTTCACATCACATTGTGTCCCGATCTACCATCGAAAAATGTCCACAAAATACAGTTTGTCCACACTCAACATCACAAAGTGCCCACAAGAATTTGTCCTCAACAACCATCACAAAGTGTCTGCAAATACAGGTCATCCAGACCCAACTGTCACAAAGTGTCTACAAAATGCAGGTTGTTCATGACCAAACATCCCACACAAAATCACAAAATGTACACACAAACACTATAACACATACTTATAATACACATTTTCCACATAAAACACATTCTACATTTCAGTTCTGTAGCATAATGCTGTTCAGAGTAAAAGAAGCTAGGGAAGAATTTGTTCCATTCACATTCCACGGCTATTATTTATAACATAACATATTAGCTATGGTGGTTCCCCACCCCCTTTCTAAATAAAATAACCATTAAGATAAACGAAACTGTAAGGCAAAGTTGACAATAATTGCGGTGTTAATTACAGTCTTGGTATAAAGAAAGTGTGTTCTGCTGACATTTTGTAATGATTTTGCTTGGACAAAGTGTGTTCTTGGGACACTAATACTAAAAAACATCACACAGTCTATGTGATGTTTTTTTGTGGACAAAGTGGGCTTTGTGGGTATTTTGCGATGGGGGTCTTGTGTGGAAAAGCGTGCTGTGTGTTGTGGACAAATTGTGGTTTAGGGGCCCTTTCTGAGTGGTAGGCTATGGACACATTGTATTTCATGCACAGTTTGTAATAGCTGGCTGTGGACAAACTGTGTTTTGTGGACATCTTTTTGAGGATGAGTGTAGACATGCTGTAGACACTTTGTGATAGAAAGCTGGGTCCAAACTGTATTTTGTGGACACTTTGAGATGGAAGGCTGTGGACATATTGTGATTTGGACACTTTGTAGCCCGTGGACAATATGGGGCACAGCAGGGGGCAAGGACCCCCACATCCCCCAACCATACCCCTTATTTTCTTCTCCGCTGTAGGCATTCATGCAATAGAGATGTTTTCTCACCAAAGTAACAATCAATAGAAACTTTGAATATGCTAGGGGGTGCATCAAGCCCGTGGGGTCGGTATGGGTTGCTCGCCAGGATTGCATCCAAACACCATGACGACAAAATGGCAAAGTATATTAACGCAGCATAATGCTGACCATTAACTTAAAGCTGTAGACAGGATAGAAACTGCATAGTGTGTTGTGGTATTGGATTTCCAATTAAATTTTCTACACGCGGGAATTGACCTTCTAATGCCTGCTAACCCAGCCTACTTTAAAAGACCGCCATGAGAGCTTAGTGTGGGGGCAGATCTTAAGTGTTTTTCATTTGGAGGCAATAGCTTGACCTCAGCATAAAACCAACTCTATTGAACTTGAGCAGGGACAAAGCCAATGGAGCGGCCATTGTGGCCAAACTCTCTGACCGCCTCTGGCCCTGTTCCAGCCCCCTCCCCTCACACCCTCCCGCCCACCCCATGCCCATCCGCGTTAAATAGAGTTATTTATATACGTGGCAGTGTGGTAGGACTAATCATCAGCCTAACGTGATTGCTGCAAGAATCAACACTTATGTCCAGCCAAGAAGATTACACAGTCTTGACACAATCACCAGCACATCTCCTTCCAGTGAACACACTCACCCCCGCCACGCCTCCTTCCATGGTCAGACCAATCAATCCCATCAGTGCCTATAACACCAATGACCTTTTGAACTTGGTGTAGGCTGTAACCACTGTTACTCAATGGAGAATATACCTCCAGGGGATACATAGGGGGAAGAGAGGGAAGGGGTGTAGTTTCTCTTTATGCATGCAGTTAAATGCAGTTTGCCATACATAGACGTTTTAAATGGTTTTGTTAATTCTGGGCGCGCCCCGGGCAAGAACTGGAAACCCTCTTGGCCGAGCTGTCTGGGTGTGGCCTGAGAAATGGACGGTATTGTAATGACCAGTTCCGTGTTTTGAATGCAATTTCACGACTTCAATCATTATCTTGAGAAGCAGTTCTATTAAAGTTCTATCAAATAGAACTTTTGTGAATAGAATCCATTTACCGCCATTATAACAAACACCAGAGATGCCTCCCTGTATGATATGTCCCATCAGAATATATTAAAAGCAAGCATAGGCCACGCACGTTCCCCAGGTTCCAACAGCCGTCGGATTGTCAAACCCTGGCTGGTCTGTATTAGCCTAACATGTCCTAAAATAAAATAGTTTGAATACCTGTACATGTAACTGCAATTGTCATGAAAAGTGATTACCTCCCTCCGCCAACCATAATACTGACATATTGAGTACATTGTACACCGTTGTATGGGTTTAACTGTGAGCAGGGCTACGTCCACACAGCCGAGGTGGTGTGGACGTCAGATAGGGACCTGGGGGTGCCGTCAGCTCTGTAGCGCCACCTACCGTTTTGAATTGGGACTACATATGACTTCTTGGGATCATTTCTGCCAGTGTTTCAAATTGGCTATTGCATGGAGGGATGCACACTATGTAATCTTTACTTAGTCATCGGTTAGATGAATGATGGTTAGATTGTAACAAGCCGGTACCGAATTCGAATTTCTAGTATATATCTCATCATACACTGCACGGGGTTGAAATTAGACAATTCAGCTCCCGATAACGCTTCATTCACAACCTCTTTAATTTGAACATGTTCTCTTATCCCCTTCTTTCACAGAGTCCAAGATAGAGGCCCAGACGAGTCCGTCAAAACTGAAGGCGCGGATCGGCAAGGAGGTGACGCTGTGGTGTAACGCCACGGGCTACCCGCGCCCCGTGGTCTACTGGACCCGGGAGGACTCCAACCACAAGCTGCCCGACGGCACCTACCAGTTCTGGGTAAGACTCTTCACCTTTATATAGGATATTATGCAGGTTATTGAAAGAGAAATAGGTCCCTTCTAGCTTTCTCTACACATGTACAATATATCTAGTAATTGCACATGTGATATAAACTAGGGACGGACAGACGTTCGGTAAAAACCTACCATGAATAGGATGTATGTCTATATCTAATTATATTGAGTATTAACAAGAATTGCGGTTGTTGCCGCGTAAAAAAATGCCTCAGGCATTTTTATACGCGGCAACAACCGCAATTCTTGCATTTGAAGGAACATAATGTCTACATGGTTGGTATATTTGTAGGGGACCCGTTCAAGACACCATATGAACAGGGGGGAGGATGATATAACTGACAGATGTGACACAACAGGGGAAAACGTGCCATTACAGGGATTTAGTGTAATATACAGCCACTAGGTGGCCACCAGTGCAGCAGCATACCATTATCTTAGCGATTTATCATGGAACTTATGGAAACTTTCCCTTGCCTGATTTTGACAATCATAATTCAAAGGATCACCATGACCTTCTCTTCCAAATATATATTAACATGTATTTGTGTGATTATCTAATTTTGAGTACACCAACAGCTTTCTTAAAGGTAGGATTATAATCAACCTCAGGAGCATGGAAATGAGTGTTGCTAGGTAGATAAACAATTAGAATAGCTGTTGCTAAGCAACCAGCTGTCATAGCAACAAACAAATAGAACCATTGAATTCCTTTGGTCAATGGTAGGGGGGTAGGTACGGTTATAACCAACCTCAGGAGCATGGAAATGGGTGTTGCTAGGCAGATAAACAATGAGAAAAGCTGTTCCTAGGCAGCCAGCTGTCTTAGCAACAAACCAATAGAACCATTGAATTCCTTGGGTCCATGTTAGGGGGGGTAGGTATGATTACAATCAACCTCAGGAGCATGGAAATGGGTGTTGCTAGGTAGATAAACAATTAGAATAGCTGTTGCTAGACAATCAGTTGTCTTAGCAACAAACCAATTGAACCATTGAATTCCTTGGGTCCATTTTAGGGGGGATAGGTACAATTAAAATCAACCTCAGGAGGATGGAAATTGGTGTTGCTAGGCAGATAAACAATGAGAATAGCTGTTGCTAGGCAATCAGCTGTCCTAGCAACAAACCAATAGACCCATTGATTTCCTTGGGTCCAATTTAGGGGGGTAGGTATGATTATAATCAACCTCAGGAGCATGGAAATGGGTGTTGATAGGCAGATAAACAATTAGAATAGCTGTTGCTAGGCAACCAGCTGTCATAGCAACAAACCAATAGAACCATTGAATTCCTTGGGTCCATGTTAGGGGGGGTAGGTATGGTTATAATCAACCTCAGGAGCATGGAAATGGGTGTTGCTAGGCAGATAAACAATAAGAATAGCTGTTGCTAGGCAACCAGCTGTCATAGCAACAAACAAATAGAACCATTGAATTCCTTTGGTCGATGTTAGGGGGGGTAGGTACGGTTATAATCAACCTCAGGAGCATGGAAATGGGTGTTGCTAGGCAGATAAACAATTAGAATAGCTGTTGCTAGGCAGCCAGCTGTCTTAGCAACAAACCAATAGAACCATTGAATTCCTTGGGTCCATGTTAGGGGGGGTAGGTGTGATTACAATCAACCTCAGGAGCATGGAAATGGGTGTTGCTAGGCAGATAAACAATTAGAATAGCTGTTGCTAGGCAGCCAGCTGTCTTAGCAACAAACCAATAGAACCATTGAATTTCTTGGGTCCATGTTAGGGGGGGTAGGTATGATTATAATCAACCTCAGGAGCATAGAAATGGGTGTTGCTAGGCAGATAAACAATTAGAATAGCTGTTGCTAGGCAACCAGCTGTCTTAGCAACAAACCAATAGAACCATTGAATTGCTTGGGTCCATGTTAGGGGGGGTAGTTATGATTATAATCAACCTCAGCAGCATGCAAATGGGTGTTGCTAGGCAGATAAACAATAAGAATAGCTGTTGCTAGGCAACCAGCTGTCTTAGCAACAAACCAATAGAACCATTGAATTCCTTGGGTCCATGTTAGGGGGTAAAGGTATGCTTATAATCAACCTCAGGATCGAAGGTTGATTAATATTAATTTTATCATTATATGCATAAATTTGTGTTGTGACACCTTAAAACAAAATGGTGGCACCCCTTAAAACAAAATGGCGGCACCCGTACTCACTTCCTGTCAAATGAAAACAATATAATGCCTCAACCTGGTAGTTCGCAAGCTCACCACCAGGGCCCCTCCGGGGCCTTTCGGCCTTAAAAAACTATACGACTGATGTCAAGGCTTGAAGTTTGAATTCGAATATCAAAGTTCACTTTCAAGAAAATTAAATATCAATTGATTCTTGTAACATGTCAATTATTGCAAGGAAGAAAATTATGGCTCAATATCGATATGAAATAAGCAAACTGCGCTTTTGTAATTGTGTAACACAGAAACCTTTCCCTTTCACTAAATGTGTTATTGTTTGACATTTAGGGTAATGGACTTCGTGTACAACAGCTGACAGACTCAGACACTGGCATCTATGCCTGCTACCTCGACAACTTCGTCCAACCAGTTGTCTCCTATAAGTTCAACTTGGTTGTAGAAGGTAGGCCTCTATGTGAGCGATATGTGCATCGTCGGAAATGGGTAATCGTGGAGGGTGGAATGATAGCCACGGACAACGATACATTTGAATTATTCCCAATTTTGAGATCATCAACTGAATACAGTATAGTGGAGATGGAGTATAACACATGCCTTGGCATTACTGCGCTCCAGTGAAAGGGTCTGCTCTACGTCCAACATTGCAATTGATGTCAGAGAACCTTAAGTCAGAGTCTAAAGGTGGCATTCTCACCACCGTCTATATGTTGTCTTTCTAGTACTGTTCCAGCTAAATAACGAGTGTCGCTTTGGTAGCAAGAGTAGCCTTATTGGAGTGCCCAGTACGTTTTTCTAACACCATATGACTGTTAATCACATCAGATAAGCCATGGCACTTGGATGGTTACAAGATGCGGTTCGACAGTTCCCAATGGTACCCACACAACAGCCTGGACCCTCGGCCAGTGCAGGGCAAGTCCTTCCTCCTCATGTGTGAGACACGAGGCAGTCCCAAACCCCTGCCCAAGATCCGCTGGTTCAAAAACACCAGGGAGCTCAAAAACAACAGACACTTCTACATTATCGTGAGTAGCACACATTGATACATGGAATATTAGATACTTAATCAACTGTCAAGGCCATTAAAAATGGTGTTTTCCATTTTAATGTGTATTATATTTTATTTAAAGTATTACAGAAATGACATTTGTGTTCCAAGTAGAATGAATCTTTTAAGGCTGTATTAGATATATACCAGATATATGTGTTGGTACTATTGCATAAACCTGAAAGATAACGGTGCCCCGTTATTACTTGCACGGTGGAGTCAGTTTGGTACTTTGAATTATAGTACTGCAGTATACTGCACCTATCTTAATAGGATGACAAAATTTAACGTGAAATATTATATTGTTATATATGGAAACATCAGGATATATAATGTACTACATATCCCTCACCCTTCCATCCTCTCGTGTATACATGTCCTTTCCCATGCATTCATCAGGAGGACAAACCAGAGTGGAGAGATGGGTACACGTCATCAACTCTGGTCATCATGAAGTTTGTGCCACGTCACCAAGCCAACTACACATGTTTGGCCAGCAACCACTTCAGATCCAAGCGAATAGAATTCTTCGTTAACGGTATTTGAACTGCCCTTTTACTCCTCATATAAACTCACTAACAGCTAACTAAGTGCCATAATAATAGTTTACTCCCTGCTCTGATGTGACTAATTCGAAAATCAATAGTTGACAAGTTAATACGATAGTATCCTTATACAGCGTTAATTGAATCGACAAATCCTGGGAAGTCCAGGATTTAGTTTTGAAAACATGATTGTTATTCATCAAAAGACATATAAACCCAACTAATGAATGGTGTACATATAAGTAACTACCACGTAATTGAGCACCATCACTACGATATCGTCAATATGGACATGCATGTTGAGCCTGCACAAAACTAACAAAGAGTTTACATGACCTTGGGCATCGTTCCCACAAAGTACCCAACGCACATGTCCATCCAAGCAGTTCATGATGAATGGTAACCCTGAAGGTTAAAGGACATCATCTGCAAAATGTTACACTATTGACAGAAAATGGATCATGAGATTTAATTGTAGATGGTGACTTTTGAGTCGTGCAGTACAGGGGTATGGCAGCCACTTGAGCTGTGTGTGAGTGGGGTACTAAATGAATGTATATAATTTCCCTAAAGAGGAACGGGTCTCCATCTAAAAGAATCGAGCCACTCAAGTTATGGTCAATTTACAAGCAACGATATTGTATACCTTTAAAATTTAATGTATTATTATGCGATAACAATACAAATACAAACTTGACATTATCATATAAACCAATACAAGAATACAATTTACGAATGCGCATACTGCATGGCACGGGCGTGTGGTTCAAAGTGCATTTATACTTCATACACATAAGTGCATATTTACGTGTTTACACGTAACAAGCATCCCTTTAGATGGACTTTAAGTATTGTTGAATTAAAGCTCAGGATAGATCCAGGACTTGCTATAGTGGGGTCTGCCAAAAGGAATGGTGCCCGTTTCGTGTATAATACCACCTCACTACTCAAGAGTCTCCTTTCACCATGCTAAGTGACACCAGATTATGCTCCTACTAGCAGACTGAACTTTTGACACCCTGGAGATAAAGCCCTTATAAACTACCACCATCACTACTACTGCCTGACCATGTGACTCCGGGGCCTACCACTTACAGGTGTGTATTCATTCCCACCTGGCCTCCTCATCCTCCTGTTCCTGCTCCTGTGTATGTCACCCACCTGCTGTGCCTGCAAAGAGATATCTTCCTCTGTATTTGGAGACAATGGGAAACCGCTTCTTTGACTTTAAGCCTTTTCAGCAGTATTGCCTCTTTGCAGAATTTGGCTTTTATTGATAAGGCCACCCCAAAAGTGTGTTTCAGTTCTGACATCAATGCTTTTAAGGTATCATAAAAATATACATTTATACAATTCTAAGCGTTTATAGGGTTATGAAGGCTTGCGGTGCCGTAGCAAGATTGATGTAACGGTGAAAAAAGAGAGAAATGACCTACCTAATACTATCTGACCATTTTACCTGAAACATATATTTTTGGTACATTGTATGTCATGTATTTCGGTATGTTAATTTATTGACCAATTGATTACATAATTATTATATAGGTGAATTTCTGGGCTACAATGAAAAGTGGTGAATATGAAAATTAAATGTAAGGGAAAAATAGCACTATTCTGTATCAAATATGAAGCGGTTTCCACCATTTGTTGCACCAGACCTTGGTATAAATGTGCTGACAATGCAATTAGAAAAAAAACGACACGTAAATACTGAGTTGAAAAGTACTGATAGCACCATCCAGAGGAGACTGGAGTCATCTCTAGGCTTTCACCTATACAGCTACGCACTGCCCCAGTCAATGTGCCATACTGTGTATGGACGTTGACGACTGTTGTCTACCACGTCTTGCCGTCACCTTCCTCCTCCAGTGCCTGTCCCAACCTCCCTAACCGTGGTCATGTATTACTAACCCCACCTAGGCTGCATCGTAGATCACAATGTATTTAGTAGCAGTAGTAGTCCAAGTAGGTCTCCTTGTGCTTGTGCTTTATTAATCCTACATTACTATGATTTATGATGATGAACTCTGTGATATTATACTAATTCATCTCGGTTTCCCACCGGGAATAAAGATACTTTTGTGTTTCCTTGATATTCGTAAACATTTCTTTCATGAATTTGGTTTCACAATATAAGAGAGATAATTATGTAATTGAAGGGTCCTTTATCTTATTATAGTAGCATGTTTCAAAATCATATAAATTTATATTTCAGTGCATGCAGATTGCAAATATCTACCTATTTCTCGGTCTAACTCTCCTATAACTATTGGGTCTCATGACCCAAATAATAAAAATCAAAATTTAATATCTCGGCAGGGTTGGGGTTACCAGTTGCTTAATCATGTGATTAACCGAATTTTACTATTAAGGGGATCACTATTCTGCACAAAAAAATAATTATATCATATTGAAGGTCAGAAATTGACGAGATAAATCTCGAAGCACCTTGACATACAACACGGGAAAACCTAGTTTATTCCACCTGTTTCATGACATTGTCTCCCGCTGTTTTCCCTCCAGGGTTCGACAAACAGTCTGCATCGCAAGCCACACCTGGAGAGAGGACGCGCCCTCTGCAGGTAGCTGCTCCCCGCAAGGCACACCATGCCGACACGCAGGAGGAGGAGGAAGCAGTAGATGACGACGAGCAGGATCTAGCAGACTATGTGGACGAGTTAGAGGCAGAGGAAAGGAGGCTAGATGAAGGGGATGCACAAGACTGATCTCTGACGTCAGAGGCAAAGGGAAAGAGGCTGGAAGAGGGACTGAAGGAAAGGGGAGAGGGGAACTTGAAAAGACAAACTGCCGCGTTGGGCCCTCATCTGGTCTAAGGCCTGCCACAGTGCATTGTAGATAGAGTGTTGTGTTGACGCACGGGCAGGCAGGAGACTGATACTGGTTAGCTGGTTGTATCTGGGTCTGCATGCACGTCTCATGGCCTATATTCTATTGGGACACGTCATGCTGGGGGAGAGACAATGGGAAACATGTATTGGCACTAAATAGAAGCATTTGCCCTCTAGTAGGCTTAACATGTCCTATTGACATTGGTGATGTACAAAGGGTTGGCCACGTTAACTGAATGTATAAATATACCCTCTCATATTGGACCGTAATGTTATACCTTGTCATGTTTACTGCGATAGTATTTTTATTTAAAGATTTGATACAAGGGGAGGTTATAGACTCCTCTGATACCGCTGAAAATTGTTTCTTGTTTACTTTGTATACTTGTCAGAACAGGTATGTCTCTCGTCCGATGAATAATTTTCAACTTCAATGTTCAGACCTAAAATGAGATTTATCCTTGGATGCTGTGAATTTATGGTATTTCTCTGATGAGAACCATTGATGATTTTTTTAAAGACGCTAAAGTATATATAAAATTGACAATCAGCTATAGCTTGGTTGTTGACACTGGTGTAAATAGGCCCTACCACGATTGGTTTAGTTGTACATTTACATTAAACAAAGGTATATTCTAAGTATTGTTGTCTGTTTGTTGCACCCTAAACTACTCACCATAATAACCAATGGAAAGGGATATTTTGAGAGGGCATGTCCTTGTTGCATTTATAGAGTATATACATGGTTATTATTATGATAGAATCTTCCTAATATAATTATTATTTACTGTCGTTTCCTATATTTTGTCGAAAATCCCTTTAGAAACTGCGTTCATAGAATTGAAAGTGGATTTGAAAAAGCAATATGCAAGGAAGAAGAACGTTGGTTTATGAGTCAACTAAGTGCATCCACCTTTATCATATAAAGGTGTTACTTTATTTATTCAGAGTATTATTGGTCGTAAGTTTCCGGACATTGAGAGGCCCCACTATACATTCAATGTAGGATTTTGTAAACGCGTGTACAATGTTGTTCCACAATAATTTTTATAGATCTGAAAATAGTCACACATTAAGTCTCAGATGCAGCCTCTCGATCTATTTTCCAATAATCTTAATTTAGGGAGTGGTTCTTTCTTTTAGTAACCGGGATGGGGTAAATCTACCGCGCCCGATAATAAATTATTTGCACATGACCTGTGCAACACATGAACATTTCGCTGAAAACAGTTTACACCCCCTTCAAGAGGGGTAAAAAGTGTCTCACTCTCCCTGCCTCAATAGGGGTTAACACACCCCTCCCTCGAATCTACCACCAACACCCCACCCCCCTCCCCAAATGACCACTCCCTTGTTCGAGGTTGCACTGATTCTGTTCTTTTGGTTACTAGTTTTATCAACTAGCATGCTGGTATTAAGAGTAAGTGTAAATCAGAAACATTAAGACAGAAACACATTGTAATTCGAAATCCAATCTAAGATTGTATACGTCAATCCTGTGTAAATATAACATTGAGCATTTTGTAAAAAGTTTTTGTGAGCACATTATATCAGTCAGAAATAAAATGTAAATTTATTTAAAAATTGAGTATTTGTATCTTTGTTCTTGCCCTAGCATTGCTACTCCGAGAAAGAGAGTTGGTATAGATTGTCTGTTTTCCATCGGTTATTTGGTGCTTTGATGGAAAATACCTAATGGATTTATGTTTATTTTAATTTACTGAAATAAACCATTTTAGGATCCGCATTTTGTTCATAGAGCAGTAAAGCACTGCCTAACGCTTCTCATCTTTGATGTTATAGTACCCTTACCATAAAGGGATGGTCTAAAGACAGGGTCTAAGGATAGACTTATTACAAATAACCAACTCGGGAAGTATAGTAGGTATGGTACCGATAGTGATAGGGTGATGATTACATCAGATGATTACATCAGTTGACAATCCTACTTCACAGCTTCTCACACATGCTGAGAGCTGAGTTGTTTTGTTCTGTTTGTATCCATGCATATTAATTTAGTCACTCGCACAATTGGTCATAACTCTATCCTCATAATCATTGTTTCCCTTTCTCTTTCTCGTCCCCTGTCCTCTGTGTGCAGAATATATGATCAACCCTCGCAGCAAGAAGGGGCGAGACAACGCCCAAGGTCACGTGGCCAATGACCCCATTACGGTCATCCAAGAAGAAACCAACGAGGACAGGAAGAACGAGCTCCCCACTGACAGCACTGTGCGCCCACCACCCGCCCTACCAGGTGTCAACAAGGACGCACTGGAGAAAGGTGGCAGCGGCAACGGCGGTCTGGGTCCTAGCGACGATGAGGACTACGATGAAGGGGTAGGGAGTGGTAGCGGGCAGCAGGAGGAGGAGGCTTCTGATGAGGAGGAGGAGGCTGAGTAGACCCCCTCAGTCAGCTTAAGATACCACAGAGACTTAAGGAAAAGAAGGGGAGTGAAGACAGGCAATTACTACAATCGGTTGTATACATGAGACTGGACTGAGCGTGTCAACTTGAGCCTGTGTAGAGAGTGTTCACCAACGCACAATTGTGAAATGCACGGAGGAGATCGTAATGTTGAGGAACGAAGCCACATATGACGACGACGATACATGTAGTAACATTACCTGTGGTAATAGCCCCGGGGGGGGTACTTGAATTTTTTCTGATATGGGTGTGCGGCTGGACCAATGACAACCCTTACCCTTGCTAGGGAGCTTTTGCCTCAAAAACCTACCCTTGCTAGGGCACTTTCGGCCGAAAAGTCCTAGTTTTGAAGAGGAAAAACACAAAATATACGATGGATGAGTAATTTCATGGACAAATTTTACCGGTGGCCTCAAAATTTTGGCGAAAAAATGGGGAAAAATGGGACATTTTGGTGAAAAACGGGTCATTTTGGTGAAAAAGTGACCCTTGCTAGGGCGATTTTGTCAAAAGTAGACCCTTGCTAGGGACATTTCTCTCTGAAACAGGACCCTTGCTAGGGAGATTTTGTTGAAAAACTACCCTTGCCAGCCGCACACCTGTGTATACAAAATATACTAAGTGCCCCCCCCGGGGTAATAGCGAGTGTAGACTCTTGTTGTCTCTGCCAGGCAGACGGGAACTTCCGGTATGCCAGCGTTCAACGCCGTGTACTTCCGGTTCCTGTTAAGGGGGTCTACCAACCAGAAGTTGGTACTGCGCATGTCTGTTTAAAAACGTGCGGTATTTGTGTTCAAAACCTTTGTTGAAAGGTCTGTCATGATAAATCCTGTTTAGGACCTCTCTGGTTCAATATGAATATATTATTCACTTTACTATTGACTATATTATGTGTATACATACAAACAGTATAAAATATCTATTGTGTCTATACGGCAAGCACTGGATAACCTGACGATTAATCCTGAGAGCAATCGTGTATCGGCTGATCACAGATATTTTGTCACGTGTGTATCACTCCTATCAGGTTGCCCTGTTGTGTATTATTTTAAATGTATATTGAGATCACAAGGAAGGGATGGTAATCCTGATCTAATTATAACAATGGTATTGTGTGTATCCCCTTAATTCCCTTTGCTGCAAGTTTCTGTAGGTGTACATGTATATAACTATAAGTGTAGACTACACTGGTATTATTTTGGTATACTGACTATAGTAGAGTTGCACAACTATAGTGGCGTACCCTCTTGATGTATAGCCTCTGTATCGGCAGTAGACTGAGACAGACAGGGGTGTATCAATATGGATGTAATTGTTGTACCTAGTTGTATCCGTACACTCTCACAGTGTCCGCTTTAGTGCTGGAAAGGTCGGCCGCTTGGAGTCTGTTTCTCATGCCAAACTCGTACCCTACTCTGTGCTGTATATACTATGTGGCTGTGATTCTTCAAACGGAACCTTATACACATGTAAAGAAGCATTTTATTTAAAGGTAGCTCGTTTTAAATGAGGTTGGATAATACTGGACGATGAAGGGTCACTGAAATTACAGCGTATATACACAGTGAATTCCTGGATACCATTCAACTGGGGCTTAATTGCATATTGTATCAAATAACTATTAAAAGAAACCGCTGTTATTCTAGTTTTATGCTTATAAATATGAACGTCATCAACTAATTTCTTTCTTGTTTCAAAATGAATGAATTCAAACTGCTAAAATCTCTCGAAAATTAGTTTCCTTATTTATTTCATGAATTTTTGTTATATTATCAATATTTCATGTACAAGAAAAGAGATGTAGCGTTTAACTAATATACGACTTATCAAATGTACCATGGAAATTGTGCAAATATCAACTGAACTTGAAAGAAAGAGATTGGAATAATTTTGATTGTAAAGTTGCCAACAATAAACTATGTCCTAGTTTCGGAACTACAGTCGTTCGTTCTGATGTACACATATTATTTGCAAAGGAAAAGTAAAAACGGTTGAGTAGAGGTATTTGTTTATTTTGCTCCCATTTGGCTACACCTAACAATTTAATTATAATGTAAAACGAAAGGAACTACATTACTTTAAACATCAAAAAGCTACAACATTTGGTATTTGCGACGGGCTCATTTAGTCATAAATTGAGTAAATGTGTCAAATTATCTTAGAACTAGAATAACTAAATGATTTATATGCTCTAGAGTCATGGATAGGAGCTACGTACAGTACCTAATGTATTGGTTATATGTTTGTCTGCTCGTATCGTTGTACATTCATTATTTTATTGAAAAGATTAAGTATACCCACGACGCTGTGGGTTTGGAGAAGTATATTATCCCCATAACCATTTACCGATGGTTCCTTCATTCCACATTATTTAAACGGTCTAGAAGGGGATCTTCAAATATTTTTGGTAAAGTCAGATACAGTAAATAGTCAATAGAAAATTTAAAATAATGACAGGTTACCTTTCAAAGTAAACTAAATATAGGCATGTGTGTATGTGAAAGCTGCCTGCTTCTAATTAGGTACATGTACCAATTCTCACATTTCTCACTGGGCGGCGCCACTCCCAGGATGGCCGAGCGCGTCTTGCTCCTAAAACCCATATATACGTAATACATAGACTATGGTTGCCTGTGTTTCTGTTTTAAACCACAGCTGTAAGGTTATGTGAGTCTAAGTAGTAGATACCCTACGAGTAACTGAGTGTACGTGAAAATAACCACGGCAAACTGACTGGTGGCCTCATAGGCCACCAGTCACTTTACCATTGTTATTACATGTATTACATAACTCAGTTACGAGGAGGGTATCTGACTTAACCTTTGGTATGTAGAAATAACCAAGGTGTGAAATGCTTTATCTTAGCTCTCCATCGTGGGTTAAACATGTATAACGGTTTCTAAATTAAAACACCAGGGGAAAGGCGTCAGTCAAATCACCCGGTACATATGCCCCCTAATCGTGGCTGTACACCCACATGGTACAGTCATTGGAGAGGGACAGCTAGGTAATGTAGAACTGTAGCGGGACAACTTATCACGGTACATCCAGCGGTTCTATTCAAATATTTGGCCGAACTGTGTATTTCGGGAAGGAGGGGGTTGGTTGTGCCGTAGGAATCAGTAGGAGCAGCCCACGACCCACCCCCGTGCACTATACAGCAGTAACGTGTCTAGAACGAGGTTCTGATGATCTCCTGGTAGATGTGCTCATCCCCCAGCTCGGCATTGTCTCTAGCATCCTCTTCTGCTGGGGCTTCATAGTTGCTGCAAATTAAGGTGGATGTTAAAACGTGATGGGAAGCTGTTAATCTGAGCAAGGATAACGTTAATCTTTGGGACCAGCCACACAACGCGGGGGACGTAGATCATCCATTTCTGTTCACAGAAAGGGTCCATGTGCCATCCTTTCTGTGTTTCATTATGGGTAATTTGCACTTAAGTGCCACATGGTTGTTTCTTTTCGACATTAACCCCCCCCCCCCCCCCGCCAATCCTCAGGAAACCGGTCATAAGACTGTATGCGCAACGTTTGACTATAGGGATGCCATGTGTCATAGATTTCCTGATGACCAAAAAAATGCAATGTTACCCAATTAAACCTGCATGGTTGGCTGAGCTTAGCAATTACTTTCCTATTCCTCACTAGCGGGATACCAATGGAGCCACAGGGTGACAGCCCATTGAACTAGCAAATCCTGTAAATGAGGGTGCTCAGACTCTGCTTTGAGAGTGGAACCACTGCATTCCCTGCATGCAGTGGTTCCACTCTCCAAGCAGAGTCTGAGCACCCCCATCTACAGGATTTGCTGGAGCTAGCAGTTTGGACATAAAGGATTATACTGGTACCAGTCAAACATGGCGCTGTACAGTGGACATCCAGCTAGTGAGGAATACTACTACTATAGGGCTGCTTCCACCAACGCCAGGTGACGAATCCGTCATGTACACCATCCTCTCCGTCCGTCGGCGGATTGGGCAAATCCGTCCAATATTGACGGATCCGTCATGTTTCTGCTTCCACTAATTCCGTCCGTCGACGGATCCGTCCATATTTGATGGATCAGTCACCTGTTTTGACGGATCCGTCGATGGACGGATCCGTTGATGGACGGATCCGTCAACGGACGGATTAGTGGAAGCCAAATTAGCCGTCATAAGGACCCAAAAAAGTGATCCACTGATCCGTCCATCGACGGATCCGTCAACGGACGGATCAGTGGAAGCAGGAAAATGGAAATCCGTCCGTCAACGGGTGACGGATCCGTCACATTTTGGCGGATCCGTCAAGGGATGGAAATATTAAAATATTTAGATATTTCCGTCACTTGACGGATCCGCCAAAATAGTGACGGATCCGTCACCCGCTGACGGACGGATTTCCATTTTCCTGCTTCCACTGGCCCGTCCGTTGACGGATCCGTCGACGGACGGACCAGTGGAAGCCATTCTGACGGATCCGTCACACTTTTGGCGTGCTCATGACGGGAAAAATGGCTTCCACCAATCCGTCACTTGACGGATCCCTCCAAAAAGTGACGGATCCGTCAAAAAAATGGACGGATCCGTCACGTCGCGTTGGTGGAATCACCGCTTAAGGCACTACGACTACCTACTACTAGTTACGCATATATATGACCAACGTCGGGTACACTTGACACTTGACTGCTCCATCTAGAATCTTATTATCGTGTATTGTATTTAATTGGATGTATTGAAACAGACAGCATTGTGTCAGACTAGGCAGATGGGGGCAACCGTCGCTTGAATAACACAACTCCTGATCCCTAACTTCTCCTCAGTGTTCATTTCTGCCTGTAGTCGTAGATGAACATAAAAGACAACGAGTGGTTTGATTGGGTTGTGATATGGTTTACTTTCTTACTACAGAACATAATTCTTATTTGTTATGACACACCGTTGTAAAGCTATATGCTAAAGGATAATGTTAAGCCTAAGTTTATTAAGTTTGATTAAGCGACTTTTTATCTAAATAATTAAGGCCCGTGCATGGGCAACGCTATAAAAGGGCTGCTTCTAGAGATAGTATAGACATGACTTGTGAAAAAACAAATCTAGAAATAAAAAAATAAAAAGATATACAGATATGTGATGTAGTATAGTATAGAAGGTAGCCAGTGGACTCTACTGTGGTCTTGCAGTTCTACAGTAACACTACAATACAGTATAGATGCTGTAACAGTACAGTATATTCTACTATGTACATATATTAACTATTTACAGTGTATCCATATTACACTTTTGCCAACGACGTTACGAATGGTTACTGGTCATCAGTTATGGAATGTTGTTTAAGATTATATTGCTCCTGCTAATAAAGGAACATTAATTATCAGGCCCTAGGGTTTAGGAGGGTGCGCAGGGGAGCGCCCCCCCCCCCCAGTTTTGGGGGGAACCTTTTTTATGTAAAACGTAGCCCAATAGTTCGGAAGGGAGAATTCTTCCAATAGCACCCCCCCCCTTTCAAAATCATGTATCCGCCACTGCTCCATTATAAGATACTAAAGAACAGGCGTTACATATATAGTATAACATATCTAGAATTGTCCAGAACGAAGCTACGTCGTCGATTCATACTTGTTCGAGAATTATTGCAATCAATCAATTAATACAGCACCGACTCCAATGATTCAAAAGGCAAAAGGACCTTGCTACAGCCTGACTACCAGGCCTGTGGGTGCCCCGCCGCCCCCTAGACCCACGTTATCCACCACTGGGTCACCGTCATCATCAGTAGCCCCAGAGTAGGCCCTCCGTGCGAAGCGGCCCAGGTGGGTGGGGCCGCCCGCCCCCATGCCGTAGCTGCCCCCAGTGGAGCTCCTGAGCCGCGACCCGGCGTAGTGACTGGGCCCCGAGCCCCCGATACCTGTAGAACCCATGGACGAGGCCCGCGAGCCCTGGCTGTTGGTGCGGGCCCGTGACCGCTCTGCAGCCAGGTGCTTGATCCTCCAGAACTCGGCCATCTCCCGGGGGTTCATGCTGTCTGCAGGAGGCTGGTGTCCAGGCACGCTACTGGAGGAGGTCATGGCTGCCTCCTCCGGCGTCTGGTCGGGGGTGTCACTGGGACCGTCAGTGGTGTCCTCCTCACCGATGTTACTGTGAGCAGACAAAGGATGCAGGCATGTTGTACATGTCACAGAGAGTGATAAAACATAATCGTTTAACTAGTATCAATGCTCCTGACTTTTGGCCAGATTGGTAATTATGATGATTTATTTTCTAAATTCTGGTATTGATTCAGACCACTGATATATGCCTTCATTCAAAATGAATGATGAGCATTTTACATGACAGTACTATCAACAGTTCGCATGAATTCAGAGTGTGTTAATTTTAACAGGAATATGTGATAAGTACAGTAGATAAGCAAGGTAAGAATGGATTAACAGCTAGAAATATTCTTACCTAAAATTGACTACTGTAACAGGAGCTTGTGAATTGTTGATGCGAAGAAAATGCTGCTGCCGGAATCATACACATTCTATGTACACGCATGAAAACTATTGATATGCGACCATTACTAGTGCTAGTAGTACATGGTTATGGGGCTACCGACGGGTGAGTAGTATATGGTTTTAGAGTTTGTGACAGGTGAGTAGTATATGGTTTTGGAGTTTGTGACGGGTGAGTAGGATATGGTTTTGGAGTTTGTGACGGGTGAGTAGTATATGGTTTTGGAGTTTGTGACGGGTGAGTAGTATATGGTTTTGGAGTTTGTGACGGGTGAGTAGTATATGGTTTTGGAGTTTGTGACGGGTGAGTAGTATATCATGGTTAAATATTAGTATTTGTCACGGTTGAGTAGTGTAGGGTTTTGCTCTATATCCAATGCTTTACGAGTGTTTCAATTTTCAAGAAGATCCACCTACTCCATTTACGTATTAAGTGGCCCGCCTATAGCCTGTCTGGCAGTGAGTTGCTCACCTGTAGAATGGCTCCTCTTTGCTCTGGGGTGAGCTGTCCATCTCATAGGCAGCATTATCCTGGCCAGGTATCTTTCCATTCTCCAAAGTCTTCGGCTCACCATCTTGCGCTTTCTTTTTTCTGAAATGGGGAAGAATAACAATTGTATACCATTGTGTTGAAATAATGCAGTGTAATACTATCGAAACTGTTAATGTGTTTTTTCCTTATGGATAGCTCTTTCAGTGTTTCATTCACCAGTCTCCCTAAAACTTAATAGGTCTATCGTATGACCGTCTCAGCTCCCTTTAAATACCTAGTGAGGGGTGTGAGCTTGGGATGAGGGCCCTGTTGATAGGCTCTTTAAGAAGTTGTCCTTACTTGTTTGACCTGGAGACGAAGAAGACAATGATGGTGATGATGACAACTGCCCCACACAGGAGACAGGAGAAGACGATCCTCAGGTTCCTCTCCTTACGGGCTGCTTGTGCCTCTGCCTCCAGCTTCTCCTTCCTCTCCGTGCAGGGTTGAGCTGTAGGCAGAACCACATGGACTGTTCATGGTGGCTCTACTGTTCACAACTTTAGATGAATAACGCTACTTGACGTAATGTTTAATCAAATGTTGCTTATTTGAACCGGGATAACATGTACAATCTATACAAAGTTCTTATTGGCAGCAACATAATACATATATAGGACTAAGGGACCCCTCAGATTATTGGATCAGCAGGTAGTTTAGCAGGACAGACGAAGTGCTTACATGTGCTGTACTGTAGTTGGTGTTTGTCCGTTTGCGGGTTACACACATAGCATTCATCGTCAGCACTAGTCTGGTTCACAGTGTAGCATACCCTGTTAACCAAGCAATGGTCCTCTTCCTGCCAGCAAAAACATAACCATGAACATCTGATACTAGTACACTATAGCGCCAAACAACAAATACATCGTAAATACTAGAGTTTCTTCATAGAAAAATATCTAAGTATATAAGCAACGTTATTTACGATTCAAGTGCTCTTATTATAGATGGTGGAACATTTGTTACGATTTACTCATTGCCACATGTCCTGTTTCTGCTGAGAGATAGTTGTGGCTAAATACCTTTCTTTCCGTTACTTTCCCTTCGTCTGAGAAGGAATAACAGAGGGAGTCGTAGGGCACAAACTCAAAGCCGTTGTTGGCAGAGATTGGCCACTTGTCGAGTGAGGAGTCTAGGTTGCCGTCGTACAGGTCAGCCATAGGGAGGGCTGCAGGAGGTGTGCTGGTCACACTGACGGTAGGCCTACCGCGGGACGAGTCGGGAAGTCTGCACGATATCTGGTTTGTACTAAGGATGTGGGTAGATAAAGTCTCTTTGGTCTGCAATTAATTCAGAAAAATAATTGTGTGATCACAGTCGACACAATAATAGAGAAATTGGAATCACTTATAGGCCTGTCCTCTCAACCCCATAGCAAGTAAAGTATTTTCAGTATTCAAAGAAACTTTGGAGACTCTTCAAAGTCAGTTTAGCACTAGTATTATATTTCAAACAACATGTTGTATGGGGGGGGGGGGGGTGCTGGATCCTATGCATAGCTATGGACAAAACATAGCTAAAGGGAGGTGAGGGGTTATGATTGTTAGCCGGACATCATTTCTGGACGCCCTCAATTATTGTTGCCATGGGGACATACCTTGTTAATGTGACAGAATACTTTGTCCTTAACAAAGTTCTTGCCGTAGATGGTGGCATAGGAACAGTTTTGGGAGCGTGTGTCACAGGGGCTGAAACTTGGCATCGTCATGGCGGGGCTCTCAGTCATTGTAATGCTACAGTCAGGGCCCATATGCAGGTCATCACAAATACAAGAACCTAGAGAAACAAGCATGGAAAAGCAGGTGTGTAATAGAGCTATTATATACGTTGCATGTTTTCTAAACAAGACTGATGCAAGGGTTCACATGGACTGAAGTTATTTTGGAAGGCGCCGTTAAGCAACATTTGCTAGGTGTGTACGATTATTTTACAATTAATAGTGTTTATTGAACACATAAACCTTTCTCCATTCTTCATAAATTTTGTGAAAGCATGCTCTTGGTTCTCCCAAATTTTGCTGCAGTAAGTATACCGTCTTACATCATGTGGTATATACATAGGCTTTACTAGGAGATCTTCATGAACAACTAATTCACACTTTGTTGAGACAGTGTTGAGACCTATCAAGATAAATGATAGTTGACAAGCGATGTACATCTTGATGCTATTTGGTAATATCGTCTAATTCACTACCCTTTTTAATACATGTGCACCTCGTCGTGTGGATGGTGTTTATATGTATATATGGATATCCTACCATTTACACAGCTACTTTTGTTGTTCAGATGCGGGCTGCAGTCATTTGGACAGTCAAGCTTGGTTAGCTCACGTATTTGAGCTTCAGAGTAGTATGATGTGAGGTCCAGCAGGTCGTAACAGTGCTGTCTCGCCGCCATCTTTGCAGAGAGTGCCCAGTCAGTGTTGTTGTTCATCTGAATATTTGTCACGAACAGACATGATAATTTCTTATGTAATAAATAATTATACCTTTATCATGTGAGCATAGGCTCTTTGTATAGTATTACTGTGCCTATGGGAACGTGCACGACAAATGAGAGTGCGTGCACCGCACGTAGCTGTGGGAATGTTAGCTATACTTAACAAATACTTAATGCAGCTACGCGCCAGAATCTACTGTTAATTTGCAATAAATGATGTTATTTTTGAGTTTTCTATCTATACAGTATATATGATGCAATGACATTGTGAGTTGGATATGGGAATCTAAGTAAAAATTGAGGACATGTGAGAATTTGCTGGGAATGCTAGTCGGCCTTGGAGTTGTGTTTTGACATTGGAATTTCTTTTGTCTTTTTTTTGTTTCAACTTGGTCACATCATTTTCATGGTTCTATGACTGCTGAACCCCTAATTAGTACTAATAACTTACAATTCTTTAGCTCTACGTACAAAAGCCAAAGTGAGCCACACTAGATGTGCACTATGTCTCCTACTAAAATGTACCTTATACAGTAGGTATACCATAAAACCGCGCGTATCAACTCATGTATTAGCCGCACCTAGATTTTGGGAATATCTTATAAGCCTCACAGGGGGTCTGATTATGGCAACTTTAGTACTGTAGTATACATCTAAAAACCCGGGTACAAGCCGCACCTTGACTTTGTCTTGTTCCTCACTGGTGATCTGACTTGCGTACTATCTATGTCCTATATGGAACTAGCCCATTAGGCTATGGAGGCGGCAATCTTGACTCAGATCAATGCATTGTGGTTAGACCCCCGACTCTAGAGCAGTCAATTTCTTATCAGTCCCTTTGTCCCAGGTGTGAATGGAGGGGATTAGCTTGATAAGGAGATCGGGGTGTACCAGGATGTGCTAGTCCCGTATATGGCAGAGTTTGCAGAAGTGGGGATATATGTATAGTATATTACCACAAAATAGGTGTATATCCATACAACTACTTTCTTTTGACTATTATCAAGTGATCAGAGTGCTCCGTGAAACCTGTTATAAGTTTGAATCTTTCATTTGTCAGGCATATTGATTAATTGAAAATTACGTATACTCCATTTTAAGGGCTCACACTCTCCAGAACATTTATATTACAAACCCCCCCCCCGCCTATCTATGGCAGAACACACTATATGTTGCTCCCCCTGGGATTAGACATAAGAGAATCTACGGTTAGTTATCGTAATTCAAATCAGGTCAGCACATAACACGTGTTCACTATATTTACAATGCTTCAATTTGGGATAACAGTGAATTATCATGGAGTTTTACAAGGTAAACCTGTAAAAAGTATATCTATTTTTTACAGTGGACATTATAATTATTTGATGCCTAGATACACTCTCCGATGTAACAATGTAAGTTAGCTAAAACAGACTGCAGTCACCCTAAAAGTTGCTTGAACAACTTTATGCTCCTAGTATTCAACTTTGAGAATGTATAGACTTACTGTGTGTATCATATTGATCAATTAACAACTAAGATCAGCTGGAACAATTATCAGCCATGAGCCAGCCAATATATTATATTATATTATAATATAAACGAATCACTTTGACTTAATCTAATGAGATTACTAGTATTACATTTCAGTTGGTACTGAATATCAAGTTTAAGGCAAGATTGCCATTAAAGACTATGGACACCTGGAGATGAGCCGAGTACTCATAATGACTCGAAATCAAAATCACATAGACTTATTGTGTACATAATATCATATTTATTTTCCGCACAAATGGCAATTTCGGTAGAACATGTTTGTATTACATGAGATATGTCAACAAATTTACTTTAAAAAAAGAAATCGAATTCTGGTTACCTGGGCGTCCTCTTCACATGTAGATCTGTACAAGCTGAATTCTTCTTCCCATTTAACTGTTGGCATTATCTTCTTAACGAGAGGTGTGCAGGCCACCAGGACAGGGTCCTCCATGATAGTCTTATTGCAAAAGTCTTGAGTCTCTTTATCTGCACTCCATGTATAGTCCTGGAAAAATGTAACAATAGAAACCGTTCAGTAGTGAAATCATGTAATGCAAACTTATATAATATTAATTCGTATATCATCAAATACTGACAAAGTATTTGATGTGGGCATGCCAGTATATTCCCGTGGTAGTATTTTCCATAGAAACAAATCGTCATACTGACGACCCCACCAAATGATGTGGTGTTACTCCTTTGGGATTTGAGAATTGAATCTGTGCTTACACAGAAGGGTGTTCAGACTATTTTTTTGCAGAATAGATAGGCAGAATTTTTACGAAGAGAAGGCTAAAAGAATTGTAGCTCTGTGTATCAAATTATGTATATCAACAAGGTGTTATCTGTATCCCTGTGGTATTCCTCCCAACGCTAAGTGTGTCAAAATTAATTTGACAGTGACTTTGTTTCAGACATTGTTTTAATTTGAAAAAATATCTCTTATAAATTGTTTTGAAAGTAAATTTTCTTGAAAATGGCCTTTTTTCACAAGAGACAGGAAAATAATCTTGAAAATGTCATTGTTCCTGAATATGGTCAATATGGCGAGAAAGGTGTAAAAGATTGTTAAAAAGTGAAATTTGCAAAATTTAATATGGTCAATTGGGGAAAAACTGGTCAGAAAATGTGAAAAAATCTAATTGCCTAAAAAGGGCCAATTTGTGGAGAAATATGCCTAAAATAATCAAAATGTCAAGTTTGCAAAATATAACTTCTGACAGTGTAGGACATGAGTGTACAAAGAGTGCGGTGAGGGGAAAGGGCTGGTTGTTCGCTGTGACAGGCCTACACACAATGTGCAGATACCTAGGAAGGCAACACCCTCTGGTGAGTAAAGGTGGTGCTACATACACATTATTAGTTTGGCATTTAGCCCATCAAACATATCAGACATATAGTATCTATGAGAGACTATGGTTCAATATTCTTTACTCGTGGGTACTCAACAATTTCTAGAGATTCACTAGTGTAACATCCTATATTCTTTTTCAACTAACAGTGGTTGTGTAGTTGGGATCAAAGTCTATTATATCTTCTTCAGCCATTTCCGGTCTGTCGTAACTGAGCTGGGCCTGGCTATTTCGTGATATCATTGGGAAGAGCTCCGGCAACTCGCCGCCTAAAAGAATGAAGAAAAGGAAACACAGAATGATACAGCATTTTAGATCATCAAAGGTATGTATCCCAGCCCCCGCCCTCCCGATCATACCAGAGAGCCTTTTGATAAGTTTTGGCTTTTTAACGATAGCGCCCAAATCTAACGATAGCGTTTTTACGATAGCTGAAATGGACAAAACTGAGTGTCCTTCATAAGTTGAATGTATTTCAGCTCTCTTAAAAATAAAATAACGATAGCACATGTCATTTTAACGATAGCTGCCTTATGAAACACACTATAATTTTAACTAATTCGCTATCTTAACTCCAAATGTGGCTATAATGTGTTTGAAATTCATTATTTCTCTCTTTTTTGGTGAATGTATAATGTCCTTATATTTGATAAAAATTACTCTTTTGAAATATTGGACACATACATAGATGCATTATATAAAGTTTTCCATCAAATACAAATAGATATCATTCAGGAAAATCAATTTTATATATTCTTAAAGTCTAGGTTTTGGGAATTAACGATAGCAAGAAAATGAGTCCAAAATCGGCAGTAAAACTCAAATAAAATCGTTATTAGTCGATTTCCTTTCACCATATCTGAGATAGAATCTCATTGCTGCATGTATTAGATTGTCCCATCATCAATATCTCATAAATAAAACATTTTTTCTTTTATCAGCAGGGGTCAAGGTCTAGATATATAAGGTTTATGAAAAACAAAATCGCTCTCTTTAAATCAAAATCGCTCTCGTCAAATATCAGTTCGCTCTCGTAATTCCTTATGAAATGACATGGACTAATCAATTAGTACAACTATTAATCGACAGGGGGTGTTACCAGCTCTCCCGCCAGTGACGCCGTGACGTCACTGCCGGCCTGCTACACCTTCATCATGGACACTCAGCTTATGAACCCAGTGGGCACAAAACCTTGATTCAACGTTGACAACTGGTTGATAATTATTATAGGGTTACAGGGTAAATCAACCTGTATTCAACATTGATGCAATGTTATTATTTCAACGTGGTCAACCAGCACCTGTTTCAACATTGATGCAATGTTTGGATATCCACCTTGAATCAACCATGCGTTTCCCACCTTTCCCACTAGGTGCCTCCACAACCTTCTCCTTAGCATTTCTATCTGCATGCTACATCTATTTTCCCTAATTGTAACCTCTTATTTTCTCATCAATGTGTACAATTGATCAAAATGTCATTCATTTTCATTGACAACTATGATGTGTGCATTTGGTTGACATTTGGAATTAAATGATAAGAATACATGCATGGTTTCAGCAAGACACCCTTTATGTTGCTAAGAATAATAGATAAAGCCTCAGTCCTGACCAGGTCAGTTTGAAATGAATAGGAATGCCTCTTAGTGTGATCATCAGAGGTCATTCATGTACCCCTACCCTGGATGGTGCTAGAACTAGCATTTCATCTTGGAGAAGTGGGGGGGGGGCTGTTGTAATGAAAATATTTAAGTTGCAAGGAATGCGAAAACATGACAATAATTATACTGAATCTCAAATTATGCATCAGCAGTCAATATCAAATCAATGTAGATCATCATTTATTATATTTATTTGTTGTTGATTCACAATGGCCATATCAATGTTGAATCACTGATAAATGATCAACGTTGATGACCTCATCAATATCAAACAAATGACAACCCTGTATCAACTGTTGATATCATGTCTCTACACACATTGAATCAACATTGAATCAACTGAAGTTTGCCCACTGGGAAAAGGCTCTCAGGAACCATTCTTTCAGGATTCGAAATATACCCCCCTTTCCACAAATATTTGAGTAAAAAGGGTACCCTACTTCCAGGGAGAAAACGCGGGGGGCCTAAGAATAATCCTATCTCCAGAAAAAGCCAACATATTTAGAAACTCCACCCTTTCATTAAGAAATGCTGATATCATTCGATTATCATTCTGTTAGGTAATAAGATATAGATAATATTTCATCATTTCAATCAAATTCCCATCCTATTGTATCATTTGTAGGCCTACATACATATTTTCAAAGCTCTAAGCTGTTCTGCGAACCCTTTAACTCTTCCTTTACTAGACTCCCCATAAAGATATCTCTGCCAAAACCAGACCTTTTCAAAGGAGATATAAATTGAATATTTTGTTGTAGGGGATGGCATCACCTTTTGGAAACTGAAGTAATCGTGTGAATATTCAAACCAGAAGTGCATTTATGACAAGATAAACTGCATTTCATAACCAGAAAGTAAGATACCACAAATCTTCCTGTGTGTACCAATCACAGAGATAAGGCCTAATAAATTTAGTATCCATACAATTAAATTAGAAAATGTTATGGAATTTCTAATTGTAATATTTGAAAAGGAAATGTACATCAAGAAGAAATTAGTTGCATATTTTAGCTATTTCAAAGAATTATTATATCTCATGTAGAAAATTGTTCTGTAGTAATGTAGAAAATTCGATATATTCTGCTACCATGGCAACCAAAAAGCATCAGATATACTTAATTTGAGACTAAATGTTGCCATGGCAACTGATGTCTAGGCCATAATGCATCAACAAGACTAAGGCTCAGTCTCACTACTTTGTAACAATTGGATCGTCTTTGACCGGGTAACGTCTTTGCCCGGGTGACGTCTTTGACCGGGTGACGTCTTTGATCGGGTGACGTCTTTGACCGGGAAACGTTATTATAGCATAAGTTTAGACCTACATAGTAAGAAATGGGTGGAAAAAGTCAAAGGATATTTTCACACTATATGAAAGGAAATTTATTTGAAGTTTGTTATATTTATATGTAGGCTCTTTTACATGCATTATAGCATAATGTTATATTTCTTCCTCTGCCCGGTCAAAGATATCAATTTCTATATCATGTGGAATTTGAAGAGGTACACTGTCCAAAGTATTATGCAATAACCATCCACATATTTTCTCTAATAGTAGAGCTATGAGGAAAAAATAAAAAAAAATTAAAAAAGCCTTTCTAGCCTCCTGGTCAAAGACGTCACCCGGTCAAAGACGTCACCCGGTCAGAGACGATCCAATTGTTGTAAAGTCGTGAGACTGAGGCCTAAGTATTTTGCTACCATCCTTCTTAGCATGAAAAATTAACCAAATAAATTTGGGACACGTCAGTGCCTCGTGCACCCCTCCTGCCTTGACCAAATAAATGTGTCATACCAAAATCACTCTTCATTGAGGATTTTCATAATTGTTGCCATAAATAATGCTCAAATCATATTAAAATTGAGTTGAATCTCATCAAAGTTGGGATGCACAGTTGGGATGGGATTTTTGGTAGCAGAACATATCGGATTTTCTAGAACCCAGTACTGAATCTAGATACAAACGTATTCAGATATACAGAAACAATATGCCATAGATAACTGTGACAAAGATTCACAGGATTCCACTAACTCTAAGGTATAGCACAGAGGGTAAAAAATCGGCCAAAATCGCCCAAAAATCGGCCAATATTGTGCATAAATGCGCAATCGGTAAAGGAGGGTAAATTCGCAAAAGATTGGTAATAGACTGGAGTCAAAAACAGCCTTTCTTATTTCTAGGAGCATTTCTGAGTAAAATTTAGGGAAACACTTTTTTAAGTCAATTTTGGGGTGTAGATTCCAAAAATTCATTTCACCAAAGCGAAAAATGAATTTTAAGCCTTCAAAATTCCAAAAAACAAAATGGCCGCCGAAATGCCAGAAAAAAGCCAAAATATGCTCTGAAATGTCTATTAAAGGAAGAGTTAATAGACGGCTTTATACATTTCTGCAAACTCTCAGTAAAGAAACAACCCGTATTTCTAAAAACCTCTTTATGAAAAAGGACCCCTATTTACCCCCTAAAAACTATGACATCGAAAGACACTGAACGATAGACATATAAGAGCCTATATATATTAATTCGCTTTTATCGTAACACGGACGGTATTAGTGCAGACATGTTGAATTGCGGGGCCGAGATAGTTATTAGGAGATATTGGAAAGGTGGTCTAAATTCAGAAACGTGGAACTTATTCTTGTTGCTTCTTCTACTATGTTTTTTTTAAAATTTTTCTTTTTCTCCTGGGTAGGAGGGGGTGGGATTATTAAGTCTTCCGTAAATCATAGATCGTTATACGTCAACAGGATTTAAACCTAAGGATTCGCCATGTTGCTGTCAGTACCACCAGTCTTGTCTTTATGAAGATATCAATAGAACACTATCAAAACCATAGAGAATAAACACTATAGCCTAATAATTGACATTCACATATTGAGCATGACACACATTGTACCAGTTCATAATCGCCGACTATCATCGACCATTACACATGTACAGACTCAAAACCCAAACCACACACCTACCATGAAACCTCGTTTAACTTACCTGTGTCAATGTCACAGTCACTGACCAGCTTATCATGTCCACAGCTGCACTGGGCGCCCATGAGCACTATGTGTGAGCAGGAGCAGTACTGGAGCAGCTCATGGGTGGTGTGGTTAGCGGTAGCCCCCCACAGGATGATGTCTTCTTTCTTATCTATCCTGTAAATGTCGGATGGTGAGGAGAACACTATGCTTGATAGCTGGTTTAGGTGGAGATGGATACCCAAGAAATAGACGATTCTGACCTTTCAGGAATTATCTTTCTTTTTTTTAAAACTCGGTCCATGCATAGGAGACATATATTATACACATATGAACTAGCTACAGATGCAATTTGACTAAATGATATATTGTTTATGGGTGCTAGTAAGTAGAATATGGATATCAACCTCCATTCTGTGATGAATCCCACTGGCTGCTCTTTGGTCCCCTTGCCAACACCATTGTATGGGTTATCCTTGTTTGCCTTTCCATCAAAATTTCCACATAAGCCTGTCAGGATAAAGTGATATAGGATCAAGGACAGATAACACTAAGACTCATTTTTCAATTTGTATGTGCTATCGGCAGCTAGTGCATCCTATTGGTAGGTGCACTCACAACCGGCTGAATAACATTAGGGAGTGGTCATTTCTTAACAACGGCGGGGGGAGGGTCGTAGATTTTCCTGCGAACTCATTAGGAAATTTCTGTCTCACCCCACCCACGAGACGGGTCCACATTATTTCCATAAGCTGGAGCTCCACTACCAGATACAATTATTCTATCATTAGAAGAAATTGCGTTATTGAAAACATGAATAGACATTGTACTGTACAACTGCTGATCTAACTCATTACTACTTTCCAATTAAAATGTGGCAGAACGTTATGATGAGATTTCCTTTGGGGTTGATGTGATCTTTCACTATATCTGTGCACAAATCAATAGATAAATGAAGGCATGTTCAAGAAATCCTGTAAATACCTGTGTAAAATGAAGCCCATTTAGCAAAACATGTTATTGTAATAATATTGAATCTATCCTTATATATGTAAGAGTGGACGGACATATATTTATACACCAACTAATTTGGATGAGCTGCTGCAATAAATATTATATACATATCCATACAATTTGGAGAATGACTGTTTATATTTCCTCATGCTGTATCTATTTATTTATTTGGGTCAATGAAGTAGCAATTTGGAAATTTTATTTGGATAAATCAATAGGGGTAGGTTCCAATAAAATGTACTTATGTACATAGCAAGCATGTGTTGCTAGGCAAATATACAATTAGAATGGCTGTTGCTAAGCAACAGTTCATCCTAGCAACACACTTATATCATTATTGAATTCCCTTGGTGTGATTTAGGTGGGGAGTGGGGTAGGTATCATTGAAATCAAGCTAGGGACAGCCTAAGGATGTGTTGCTAAGCGAATACACAATAAGAATGCCTGTTGCTAAGCAACCATTCGTCCTAGCAACAAACTGATGTCATTGCTGAATTCCTTTGGTGTGATCTAGGGGGCGGGCGGGGGGTGGGTAGGTATCATTGAAATCAAGCTAGGGACAGCCTAATGATGTGTTGCTAAGCAAATACACAATTAGAATGGCTGTTTCTAGGCGACCATTCATCCTAGCAACAAACTAATATCATTGTTGAATTCTTTGGTGTGATTTAGGGAGGGTAGGTATCATTAAAATCCAGCTAGGGACAGCCTAAGGATATGTTGCCAAGCAAATACACAATCAGAATGGCTGTTGCTAGGCAACCATTCATCCTAGCAACAAACTAATGTCATTGCTGAATTCCTTGAGTGTGATTTAGGGGGGGGGGGGGGTAGGTATCATTGAAATCAAGTTAGGGACAGCCTAAGGATGTGTTGCTAAGCAAATACACAATTAGAATGGCTGTTGCTAGGCAACCATTCATCCTAGCAACACACTAATATCATTGTTGAATTCCTTTAGTGTGAGTTAGTGGGGGGGGGGGGGGATAGGTATCATTGAAATCAAGCTAGGGACAGCCTGATGAAGTGTTGCTAGGCAAAAACGGGTTATATAGCCTTGACAGTTCTATTTATCATCTAAACATGGAGTATTTGTAAACATTTAAGCATATTTACAAGCACAAACCTATGCCAGGTTCTACAATACCTTCCTGTATAAAGACCTTATCCGACGTTAGAACGTTGACTCAAAATAACGTTATATTAACGTAATATAAAAAGTTAGGATATATTTTCTTGGTTTTATTCATCAGGGAGCACCGCGTCCCCGTACGTGTATTTTCTGATAAATAAAAGAGTATGTTTAATGCTCATTGAACCCCAAAAAAAAGTTTTTGCTCATTGAACCAAAAGTAACGTTATTTTTTACGTTATTTTACGTTTTTTGGGGTTTTGAATAGTCAGGAGTGGTGAGCTTGCAATGTAACAAAGTAGACAGATTAAAACTACCATTTAAAAAATTGTATACGAAAATATGACTAATTGATATATTAATGTGTAGTACCAAAGTTATATGTTGGTTCTAGATAGATGCAAAAGAGTGTAAAATACATGATAAAATGTTCTAGAGCCATTTTTTATGTAGAATGCAATAATCTTCATGAAATTATTCCATATTGATGCTAACATTCAATATTTGGAATGCAAAAGGAACGTTTTTTTATGAAGAATTAGCATATATGACACTTTCTGGTTGCCATGGAAACCATCCCAGAAGGCCAATTTAGAGATAATAATCCTAATTTATAAAAATGTCCCATCGGTTACCCAAAACTGAAAACAGAACGCAAAAATTCCATCTAGAAGCAAATTTAGACCAATAAATCCAATTTTATTCCATTATTTCTAAATAAAACAGATTTTTCATGATTATCATTATTTACTATGGGATACAATGCATTTAGAGCTTATTCACCATTTTCAGTAAGTGGTCTGTACCAATGTTTGAAAAGGGATTCCCAGAAACCTACCAGGAATTTCTTAGCTCGTAATATCTTATTTTAAAGATTATGACACCAACTTTAATTACTAATTTCCCCCCTGGAAGGGTCTTTTTCCTCGCCTGGTCACAATAATTATTATGCTGCTGGGGCCTCACCATGCCCTCCTAATTAAAAAGTATCGCAATAGTAATTATCCCAACTCATTTAAATAAGTGTAGTTGCAACATTTTATATTAAATCATCTTTTTGTAGACTAACAGCCATATGATTCCATTTATGCAGCCCAGGACTGGAGGATACATGTACACACCCATTTAGGGAGGATTTACAAAGCATATAGCCTCACCAGTTCAAATATGAATTTGTACTACAAACATACATCAAAGAGTTCTCTGTACAGGCGTATTACAGGTCCTGACTGGCATTGAATCTATGGTCAGGAAGGATGACTAGATATAGGATACACTATTACTCCAGAAGGAGGTTTATACAATTAAATAAAATTGAAATAATATTAAATTAATGAAACCCAAGATATATATCCGGGTGCTTATTCTATAGCAGGTTTGGGTACCCTCTGGCAGTAAGGAAAAATAAGAGAATAAAGTTCCAGTTCAAAACGTTTGCCCTAAAGGTTTATCTATGTTATTTGGAGTCAACGTTTTTACGTAAACAAAACGTTAGAAACAAACGTTTGCAACCCCCCAGGAAACGTTTAATGTGGGTCAAAATAACGTCTTTTTGGTGAGTGGGCTATGCCTTAGAAGGCCAAATAATGGGGGTACTTATGGTTGATGGGTGGGTATGCTATATGGTACTTAAAAATGTGTTGATAGACCTATGATGTTTTAAATTGATTACGACTTAAAGAACTGCTGAAATGGGTGGGATTTGAACTGGCAAGCTTTGGATTTACAGTCCAATGCCCTATGACCAGGGCTAGGTTGTCAGGCATCTTAGTAAAGGGGGTTTTCAGATGTCAATATTATATCAAAATCTAGCCTATGAAGCACCATGTTTTCCTTTGCTTTTATAACATCATCATATATCAAATTAGGGACCTTTAGCAAACCACGTGAAAGCTTATAAAACGCAGACGCAGCAGTGCTGAAAAGATAGGATACGTCTGCGTTTAATGAGCTTTTACGTGGTTGCTAAAGGTCCATACTAACATAATGCTGAGTTATATCATTGGTAAATCAAAATATATCGAACACTGGGATATCCTCTTAAGATAATAAACATGTCCATAGACTTCCTGCAAATGTTCGCAAAGTTACCTCCCCCTAGGAATCGAACCACCCTCCTGCCCCTTCCCATTTTTTGTAAATAGGGACCTTTAGCAACCACGTAAAAGCTCATAAAACGCAGACATATCAGTGCTGAAAGGATAGGATATGTCTGGGTTAAATGAGCTAGGTCGGGTTTGCTAAAGGTCCCTAATATGTCTGTGATAACGCTATAGAAACGTGAAATAACGTTAAATAATGCTGTGAAGATAAACGTTTGTGTGGACAACCATATCAGAACGTAACATAATGTTTTACATACAACGTAAAACAACGTTTTACATGGGAACATTTCCAAACGTTAAAATACGTTTTTTTTGTTCACTGGGACGTCTCATGTTACAACAATAACCACTCGACATTTTACATCAGCCAATTTGGAGAGTTACCGATCAGTAGAGCATCCTATCGGCAGCCACAACAAATCACTGGTACCGTAAATTCTTCCGTGTAGGCCTAACTTGCGTATAAGCCTCACCCCTAATTTTGACAAACTATATTTATAAGCTGCAGTGGTATGAAAATTGCGATTTTGGTACTGTAGCATACAAATAAAAACGTTTAAGCCATACTCAATGTATGGTATCAAAAGAAAGCCACGACTTCTACACAAGAATGTATGGTAGTACCAAGAATAGTACATGCGCGCTATACGCTATTTAGGCTCGTTGGTAGTACTCTTTGTAGTGTGTTTGTTGTGGTACTATAGGGCTCCTATGTGTTAGGCCATGGGCGCGGCCATGTCAAACCCCCGGTGCCTTCTTAGGTTGTCTCTAGATGGGGCCTTAGTCGGGATAGTACTTGCTTCAGTCCGTGTTACCCTGAAGACATGCGAATAGCATTGGCCCTCAGTAGGGCCAAGTCCTGGGAACCACTTCAGACAGAAGCAATGGTGGCCTGTCCTGTGATGTCATAACCCCTGGTTAGTTGCTCCACCTACTGGCCAAGGGCCTGTACTGAAGGTTCTCAACTCTGCACAAGTAGTGCTGCGATCGATGGTCACATGCCCTATACCTGCCGATAGGACACCCTACTAGTCTGAGGCAATCCAAATTGGCTGATGGAAAATCGGCCCTAGGTGAATAAATAGTCAGATTGACCGTAATTCAATTGACATTTTTCTCCAATAAAAGATCTCAACTAAGACGAGTGTCTCACCTTCAGTACGCACTGTTTTTAAAGGCCAGGAGCCATACGCCATGTCATAAGCTGATGGCCGAACCCACACGTTGAGTCTGTTGTCTGTCGACGCAATAGTCACCAAGGTACCATGAGGTAGTAACACCTATTTGTTAATAGGAAAAGTATCAACCAACATTTCAATTTAAGCCTGTACAATATCTAGCAAAATGGAAACCTTTGATGCACCATTAGAAAATTTACTGTCATAAATACACCCCAGTGATGGCATTCTTCTCAAGCCTTCTCAAACAGTAAACATAGATACACTGTATGTTGGCTGCATTTATCTCAAGTGCTGGATAAGAGCCTATATATTATAAGATACAATGTTTTAAATAAGTTGGATGCTAAGGAAACATAGATAGTCAGATTAGGCAATTCATAAAGCCAACCTGAAATGTTATAGGTACAAATCATCAATGACAATTTAAGCATGATTAGCTCTCCTTATCAATATGGATACATCAAACATAGAAGCCAGTTGCAAGGTAGAATTCCAGCATGCTAGTAACTAGCATACATACGAAAGCATCTATGCCGTCCATTTATAGCTTATATAGAGGTAGATCTGCGAGTTGATTAGGGAAGAAAGAGCTATGTATTGGCTGTTTTACCTTATGTTTATAAATATAGAACTGTAAAACGCTTTATATAAACCCATTGCCTAATAATTGCATGGGGGGAGTAGTTCTGCTTATTGTCTTAGACAATGAATGTTAATGTCAAAACCTTTCAGCCATTTTGAGCCATTTTCAATAAAGCAGGTGGATTAGAAGAATACATTTGATATGATTTGTGTTGATGTCCATTGATATAGCTATATGTGTCTTTCTCTGTTCTATAATAACATCTACTAATTAGGATGGTAAATAATTATCTGTAAATCTCATCAGTTTTAGGTCTTACAGGACCTTTAATCATCCAATCAGGGCAGAGATAATCAGAAGTAACGGTAGCTGTTCAGTCTGCATCATCTACCTTGTACTGTAGCCCACCGAACCTCTTGAAAACACGTGGTGTAGTGGTACTGCTTATGTTGGCCTTTCTATAGAGAATCTCCTGGTGTGTGCGATGTATAAGACAAGGGCAACAGATAGTGTAATGTCATATTAAAGTGTGAGAATTACCTTGTAGGTGAGTCCTTGGTTCTGCCTGAAGATTCTTGTACCGTGGCTAAGATCACCGATAAGGTAAAGGGTCACCTGGGACATGAAGGCAGTTCACATTATCTGAGTCTTTAGATAGTCGAGGTATTATCTTACGTCTCTGACTGGACAAACCAATAAACAGGTTTTGTCAAACAGCGTCATCTGCATGCATTTTATTTCTTCCAAAGATATCTGCCTATCATTATCAAATGTCTATACTATAGTAGTTGATGAATTAAGAGATAAAATGTGATTATGACAGCAATAAGCCAGTTATACCTTTCTGATGACATCCTCAGGGGCTTCCCCCTCCCTTCTGCAGGCGTCCACACTGAAGACATCATTGCCGGACCGTACTGACGCGGCACACGTACAGGTTACGTTAGCCTCCTCTCCACACAACTGGTTAACAATCTGCACCTGTAGGCAGAGTTTTGCGTTACAATAGGTGTTTTACTTTTGCTGAAGCAAATGTATTGTTTTATCAGTGGAATGGTTTATCACATAAAGGTTTACACAATAATGCGAGAGATTTTCTACAAGCATACACCTTCAGAAAAGTGAGCGTCACTGTCGCCGAAAGCACTCTCACCTGAAAGCCACACCTCAGGGTCGTCATTTTGACAATACCTAAATTGACAACTTTGGGTAGTCAATGTGACGACTTTTGGTCATCATTTTGACGACCTAAGGTAGTCACATCTGATCCATTCAAAACAGAGTTGTCATAATGACGACCTCAGGTAGTCACATTAGTTGGTTAGTCAGAATGACTACCTCAAGGTTGTTGATTTAGGTACTGTCAACTTGAAGACCTAAAGTCATCAGTATTGACAACTCTCAAGACCTAGGTTGTTCCAATGACCACCCAATGCTGCTCCATGCTATTGCAGACTGGACCTCTTTTGGAACAGGACTACCCCCCAGTGTTAATGAATTAAAGTATCTGCATAAGTATCTTTATCACAAGACATAATTTGGTGAGGGGGAGTAGAGTGGTCTCTATACCTTTGGGGCCATCATTCTCACCCATTGGCAACTTATTTACAGCAAGTAATGCTACTTAGTTCAATCAAGAGTACACCAAATATATGACAGGGATGCCTCTCATTAAGAGGTGAACTAATTAGAGACTTAATTCATACACCATTGTCCAGAGCACCTGCCATTATTCATTATGACAACCTGGGTCGTCATAATGACTAGGCTCCTTCTTCCGGGTTTTCAGTGAGGGTGCTTTTGGTGACAGTGACGCTCACTTTTCTGAGGGTGTAGTTCATGTACACGCCCACAACCTTTGTTGAGTATAACTTACTTCATATGGAAATTTACTATGTCTGTACATAACGAAGTGGCCCTCGTAGAGGTTGTAATAATAGCTGAAAATAGATAGAAATACAAACAGCTCAGTGTAGACAATTTACTTTAGATATCATTTTACGAATAATTATAGCTAATAAGTATGAGCTGATAACTGGTGAGTAAAGCATATCTAACTGTGTAGACATTGATGTCATTGTTACCAATTGATCTCTATGTGAGAATGGGATTTTTTTTCTATTGAGGCTTAAAAAGAGTGACAATGGCTTTCTAGATGGTATGTTAGCAGGACATCAGATTGACACACATACAGAGAAAAGTGAGCGTCAGCTAGACTCTCCCCAGGGTCAGGCACTGCCTCACTCAGGCAAGAGAGTCTGCTGGACTTTTACAACAGTCAGGCTGAGCCTCCTTTGATAGTCCCATAAAGCTACTCCCTTTTGAGACTTAGCCTGATCCTTTAATGACAGTCAGGCAAGACATTTCTTCATACCAGAGTCAGGGTGACTTTCCCTCCACCGTCAGGCAATGTCTGACTGTGGAATGAGAGTGAGTTAGCCTCAGCCTTCTTTGTTTGCTACCAGGTGGGGACACAATGCAGTATTGAGCTTAATTGTATAGTTTCATATACCATCCTTGTGGATTTGGAAATCATATAAATTGAGATTCTGGGATCACCTCTGACATATGTCTTCTCTATTCAGGAAAACAGAACTACTTTGTATGGGATTTCTTTTACAAGTGTTGGAGAGGCCATATATATTTCCCCCAATGCAAATAAGCAACTAGTCTTACTGTACAGAAGATATTCCAGCTATGCCTGACTTTCATTGAGGCCAAAGTCCAGCATTGCGAGACTCACATCTACATGTGCGTCCAGCTTGGCTCGACTCTCAACAGCCAGAGTCTGGCATCACTGTACTCTTGCTCTAGCTACACTGTAAAAAGTTGTTGTTCGTGAACAGCAATATGTGCTGTAACTATACAGTACTTTAGCTGTACAATATAATACAGCAACTTTTGCTGTACACATACAATTCTGTTACTGTAGATGCAGGTTCGAATCCCATAACCAGCAACCAGAGGGAGAGAGAGCAGAGAGGTTGGAGGGAGTACCATACTCCACAGCTCAAATATGACCTGATCTTTTCAAAAGCCTATTGATGCAGGCTACATATAAGTGATTGCCCCTCTAGCTCAGTTGGTAGAGCAGTGGGAGATGTAGTCTGAGGGTCAGCGGTTCTAGTCCCGGCAGGAAACTCTCATACAAACTACATTTTTCCTGATGCAATTCTAAAGTAGAATATATTTTGGTACACTGAAATGTTACTATTGAAAATATGCAGAGGATAAAACCAATGTATCTCTACAATCTGCATGAAAGATAGTAAAATTTACTTTGAAAAACATCTATAGGCCATCAAGATTACACTCCAACTAATGGCAGTTCAGTACTTATTAGTACATTACTGCAATAGGGTAATTTTCATATTAACCCTTAAGACATGAACAGTCTAGTTCTAAAATTGTCCCCAGGGATCCTGTGTTGACCTTGTTACCATTCACACATAAGTAGGAGGTGTTTCAATGCACCTGACATGCAGAATTCACTGGTGTAGTGGTCATGGTTCAGGACTATGCATTGGAACCTGGGGGTTCAAATCTCCAAGATGTTGAATATGTGAGCCTTTTTAGAACTCAGGTCTGCATCTACAGTAGATTCTACTGTAGGTCTAAAGCAGAATTTACTGGAACCAAAGTTGCCCCCAATAGTTGCTGTACAGGAACACTACTTACTTCTAACAGTGTACAGTCCAACATTGCCAGACTACCCTTGAGCGTGAAAGTCAGGCAGTGTTGCACTCTCATACAGAAAGGTCCAGCATTGCCTGACTTTGACTGTGGAGAAGATCCAGCACTGCCTGACTGTCATACCACCCTGAGTCAGGCAGTGCTGGACTCTCTCTACAGTCAAAGTCAGCCTGACTTTGACATGAGGGTGCTTTTTGAGACATGGGCCTGACTGAGAGTCCAGGTGACTCTGACATTTTTCCTCTGTGCATACATTAGTTCATACAAGGCACTATAATGTATAGCTGGTTGTTGAAAGAATGTATGCTATGTCAAAGACTAATCTCTGGCAATGCACAAAACTTGCTCACTTCAGCTAGTTGAGCCTGAGGGAAGATCCACACTAGCAGTCTTCGTTTATACATCTTGCGATTAGAGAGAGGTCGCTAACAAATGAAATGGGGTGGTGGAGTTGAATAAAACAAGCCCGCTCCATTTCAACCCGTGGGGGAACCAAAAAGATTTCAACCTGCTTGCACAAAAATTCACTGTCACCCTCAGTGGAATTCAATTTTAGCAGATTTTACTTACTGGCCATCAAATGTTCTAACATGTGGTCCATTCACAACCCAGCACGATTTAAACTTCTGTTCATCTTTGTTTTTCCGGCTCACCTGAAACAGAATATGCCATTTTGATTTGATCGATCACATCGCCTGATCATTTGGCACTTTCATCTAGTATTGAATAGTTCAGGAAAGTATGTCATTGCCAACTGAATGATGTTGTAGACAGTTATACAACATCATTTAGTTGCCAATGGCATACTTTCCTGTTTATATGTTAGTTATTCTTTTAATCAAGTTTTGTTAATAAAGGTATATCAAGTATAGTATGTTAACATATACAGCCTGACATCAGGGAACAGATAAATCTGATCTGGCGCATGGGGTTAATAGGTTACCGTATCCGCCCGCCTTAGCGCACCTGCGCTTATAGATTTCATCCTTCCATTTGTCCTGTGTTTATACAGGACATAAGGTTATTTGAGGTCTATTTTTAGTAGTTACCCAGTGAACAAGAACACGTCATCTATAATGTGAAAATAACGTTTCCCGGAGGTACAGAAAAAGTTTGAAAAAACGGAAATATAACGTTATTTAACGCAAATTTGTTGACTTCAATTAACGTATATTAACGTTATACAATAACGTTTGAAAGTACAACCTTGTTATAACGTGTTAGAATGGATCTTGACTGATAAGAAATGTTTAAAAAAGTTATTTTGCGTTACAAAATTGTGCTGCAAAACGTCATATTTGTGGGGTTAATTCATGTTTGGAAAATAGGGCTCCTTCTAGGGTTCGAACCTGTGAGGGTAGTGCTCATGTACCAGTGCTTAGACCTCTCGGCCATGGCATATTTACATGGTATTTTACACTTATAACACATACAGAAGGATTAACTGAAGTTTAGTGTGCACATCATTATTGTACACATAAAATTTCCGCGCATCTGACACAGAAAGACATGTTCACCCAGCCATATTTTGGTGCACTTGTAAGCAAGACAACTCTAGGTAAATATCAGTTTTTACGGCTTATAAATCAGACAAATAATTGGGGAGACCTGGGAGAATTGGGACAAAGGAGAACTGGGACACTGTGCATTCTGCCCATAACCAATAACTTTAATGCATAACCACCGATGCTATTTTTTGGGCGAATAATATCTAAGTTTTTTATAATAGAAAAAAATGACTGTGATGTTATTATACTTAGAACTATAACAGATAAATATCATTTTTAGAAAAAAAAAGATTTTCAGGTCTCGGACGGTTAAATTTACGTAGTGTTACCTTTTGATGAGAAAATATTTTAGTATTGCATTATGTAGCATTGATAGATGGCAAAATGACCAGCTACTTACAAAAACACAGTTAAGCATATTTTGAACTGTATTACCATTTTGCTTAAAAATCCCAACCTGGGGAGAACTTGGACACTCATTGCAGGGAGAACTGGGACACTCTTGACTATCGGGGAGAACTGGGACACTCCGGGTAAAGATTTATTGTGCTTTAATTATTTTTCTCTCAGACCTATGACTGTAGCTAATATGTTACATATGATCATATTGAACGTAAAGTAAAGCAAAATGATGATTCATTGCTTAATAATCACACTATTTACACTGTCCCAGTTCTCCCTGGTGTGTCCCAGTTCTGCCCAGGTAGTGTCCCAGTTCTCCCTGGAATTTCTCAAAATTTCAAAAAGCCTTAGACGGAATCATGGCAGGTTAGGATGAATCTAAATAGTCCAAATAAAAGGTTTATTGGTAGCCTTTCTTCATGAAACAAAGGCATTGGTTATTGTTGGCATTGTAGAAATCACAAGCAAACATGTTATGATTTTAATTTAGTGTCCCAATTCTCCCAGGGCTCCCCTAATAAGTCAAATAAGTCTACAGCCTAAATCCTAAACACTGGTCAAAGAATCTGAATTACCCAGACAAGTACATGGATCGTTACCTTTATATCAAGGCCTACGCAGACGTAGCAAAGCATAGGATACGTCTGGGTCAAATGAGCCACCTCGGATTTGCTAAAGGTCCCTATTGTGATCTGGTCACACGCAGGCAATATTATAGTCTTCAATCTGTATGGTATACTTTGAATGTGTGTTTTATATGGCCTTGGGGCCCCTCTCTCTAAGCCGCAGGGCATGAGATCAGAAGTTTTTGGGTTCGATCCCAACCAATACTCAAACTTGTGACTAGCCCTCTTGGTGCAGATGTTAGTTTTGGATTAGGTGGAACTGCGTACATTTTAAAATGGATTTTCATTAAAACAAGATTGTGAGTCTATTTGTACACAAAACTATAATTATAAAACACAACTCATAATGTTTTCATGGTTCACCCTACCATTTCGAATATTTGTGTAACAAAGCATAGCCGTATAAAAATGTTAAATAACGTTATATAACGTTGTGAATATTAACATTATTTTGTGAACCATATGGGAATGTAAAATAACGTTCTATATATAACGTAAAATAACGTCATATATATATTGAAACGTTTCAGAACGTTAAAGAACGTTATTTGTTCACTGGGTAATATTGTTGTGAAACACTCTTCTACCCTGTGCTAAAACGAGACATGTGCTAATTTGAGTACCTGCGCTAAAATAGGCAGATTTATGTATAATGGCTACAGCTGGGGCTTCACTCCATGATTTTCTACTCCATCCTCACACATGTAAATCTGCCATCAGGATCATGGTAACATGGACGATCAGTTTATGTTAGAGTTTGTTTATATTTACACTTCGGCATACTATTTGTGAGAATAGCTCCAATCTGACAACAAAATTGAGTAGTGGAGCTCCAGCTTTTGTAATATGCTATTTTACCATTTAGTTTCTTTCACGAGGAGGTTGTTTTCCCTGCGGACCACAACTACAAAGTGCCCTAGGCCCTGCTGACATATCCCAGCTGGACTTAATTATGCATCAAATTTCCCACCATTGCTCCCATTGGTTACTTATGTGGTCAGCTGGTCACACTGTGGTCAGGCTCTGACCAATTCATACTGACACTTTTACCATTTAGATTACGACAATTATCTATATGCTAAATATAATAGTTACCCTGCCACATTTAGCACCACTTGTGTAAATTGTATAAAATTTCCCGAGGGTAGGAGTAAAAACTACCATTACTGCCAATTTAACAAAATACTTTAAAGTCACTTAACACAGTCTAATTTATTGTAAATCGACTAACAATTTTTCTTAATGGCTCTTAGGGATATTAGCCTGATGCTTGTGGAACACAAAGGAAAAAAAATATGCCATGTCATGGAATTAATTTGTCTTTGGGAAGGTATTCTAATCTGGGTGCATTACATATAGCCCTCATGAGAAAAAAAACCAAAGAGGTTATGACTAATTTGGGAACAGGAAGTCATGTACTTTCAGAATCTTGAGGATGCTCGGCTGGCATTATTGAGGGTTTTCAGAAATTCAAGATGGCGTCCAAGATGGCTGACAAAAATGTTGAAAGTCATAAATCTGTCAATTCTTATGTGATTCGAATGTGTAATACCTGATTGAAGACAGAGTGTATTGTGGCCATGTTGGTTGTTCTGCCATGTATTAACAGTTATCAGTAAGGATGAGAATGTTTTGGCATCAATCATTAGGCATTATTGTTTTGATTTCCGGTTGCCATGGTTACCTAGGACCTGTGACAACTCTAAACTATGTTAAAATGATGTATCTTAATGAGACCTTTAATTTGAGATATTACATGACTGTATGTGTTGAGAAATGACAAATTTGTTATCACAATATATTATATATTTTGTGTTAGAATCGGCATGCTGGTTGCTATGGAAACGCGCTGTCACCACGGATACCAACTTAAATGACTTTTTGACTCTTTTAACCCAAAACCCCAATTTAGAGGTTTTACACATGCAAATCCTGTACCCAAATCAGTCATAACCTCTTCAGGTTTTTTTATTGCAAGGTTTCAAGGATAATTCCCCCTGGCAACTGGAAAATAGGGGGTCACGGGCAAAATAAAATTATCCTGAATTAATCAAAATAATTTCCAATACATCCACTGTATGAGCCTGTGGGCATAGCGAATAGGAAATATAGTGATCAGGATGTGTAGAATACCAAGGTGTGGCACTTGAATGTTAGATAAAGGAAGATCATGACATATATAAGTGGGGGATATCAGCAGATATCCTGGTTTTGGGTGGTTCCTTTTTTGCCACCAGGTGCCGTATGTATAGACTGTGTTAAGTACCTTTAATGCAGGTGGGCTACGATATATATATATATATAAAATATCATAATGACTTCTAGCTTACTTCGATCTTGTTAGATTCCTTCGTCAACAGTCCAGCTTTTATCTTAAGAGTAAGGTAATCCTTGGGGTAAAATCGGTGGTTTGTCTCTATATCAACTTTGTTGTCAATAGTTGCAGCAATAGGAATCTTCATGGTTTCATTGAAGTTCTCAAATGTGACATGGATAATACCAGAAGTTGTATTAGCATATTCATGCCAACCGATCAGAAATTGTGGTATAGCACGACCAGAGCGACACCTGCAATGTAAATCATGCATCAGTTATATGGTTACTTCAAGTTAGTGACCCCTATCGGTACTGCCGTGTAGCTGCTAGGACCCGGCCCCACAGTTAAGCCCAAAATCCACGGCGACAAGAACGTGCGTTAAAACGGTATCGCCCCTCTGCCGCGCCTATTTGGCCGCCATTTCGCCCTGCCGCGTCTTTTTCGTGTCTGTGCCGCCAAAGTCCGCGGTGTTACAGGGGCGAAATCGGCGCGGGAGGGCGAAATGGCAGCGAAATAGGCGCGGCAGAGGGGCGATACCGTTTTAGCGCAGGTTCTTGTCGCCTTGGATTTTGGGCTTTAGGATGGGATTACTTTAGTCATGACGTCAGGGACAGGGGCTATAGTTAACCCAATACGTAATGTACTAGCTAAAGCCCAAAATCCACGGCGGCAGGAACCTGCGTCAAAACGGTATCGCACCTCTGCCGCCACTATTTCACCGCTATTTTGCCCTGCCACGCCGATTTCGCCCCTGTAACGCCATGGACTTTGGCGGCACTGACACGAAAAAGACACGGCAGGGTGAAATAACGGCAAAATAGTGGCGGCAGAGGTGCGATACCGTTTTAACTCAGGTTCCTGGCGCCATGGACTTTGGGCTTAAGGGGTGCTGTAAGTATGTTGTGAAATATAATATTATTCCCTCCGAAGGCGATATTGTTCCTTACACTCAAATAAGTTATATTGGAACAATACACCTAACTCCGTAATACATTGTAGTTTCCTCCTAGATATAAGAATGCATGATATGTCGTTTGAGACTCCTCAAAAGTAGCAAAAATATTGACAAGATCAACGGTACTGCTAATATCAAGGATTTTAGAGCCTTTTTGAAAAGGATCACTATAAATGTATCACCTTCCATCCAAACATGTATTCTTGTGTAAATTAGTCGTGATGTACAAGCCGAGCAAGGTGCAACAGGTTTTGTTTGAAGTTATCTAGAGTTGTTGAGAGCCGTCCCAGCAAAATAGAGAGAGCTTGGCCAAGCCTCGCTATTGCCCAAGGGGTTGGCTTGTGTATAGTTACGGCTTGTACAAGCTTGTCCTATACTTTGCCGGGATGTTGGGCGAACATTAGGGAAATAATTTATATGTATTTTTTTAGCTGTATGTAAATCATCGTTACAAAATGTTACAGTAATGAACACGCCCAGAAGAATAAAGTAAAATAAAAATGGTTTACTTACATAGGTGCCTGAAGGACAGTTTGCTTAGTGTTGCCAACAATAGGAATATGCACGGCGGGAACACGCTGTGTAACCAAATCCCTCAAGTAGTTTGTGTTTGTTATCTCCAGCGTCACATTACAATCACCTGAAGTGTTAATAAGTTTTACCTTTATAGTTATTGATCCCAAATTGTACACATTTAGGGCTCAGCCTCACCAAATCAACCCAGGTTGAAACTCTATGACCGGTGGGTGTCTATGACTGGTGGTTGTCTATGACCAGCTCCTGGTACCCAGATGGATACCAACATTAAAAAAAACTAAATGCTTTACAAGTTAAGGTTTTTTACTTTCTAAAACCTGGTGGAAAAAATTATAACCTCTTTATGTAAAATATCATAGTATATTACACTACATATAGGTCGTTTTCAGTTCTCTAACGAGCTATGACTGGTGGTTGTCTCTGACATGATCACCTTCATGACCTGCTGACGTCTATTACCGGCTCCTAGTACCCATATTGGTACCAACATTATAAAACAACAACTCCTTTACAATTCAAGGTTTGTTATTTTCTAAAACCTGGTGAAAAGAAATTATTAATTTCTAAGTACGTCTGCTCTATAATAAGCCATTCCCAAATCTGCGAGTCATAGAGGTGCAACGGTCATAAAGTTTTAACTTGTGTAATAAACGATACTTTGTGTCTCTATGATATTGGTAGAGTATCAAGTAAAGAACAAAGTCAACACAGTTCGGATCAAGTGTTTACAGGTTGCGAATCAATAGGTTTATTCAAGAACCTAGACAGGCAATATCTACGCGTGCGAACTCCCTATAGAGTTCGGAACGGGTCAGTAGGCGAATCAGCCGCAGTGATCACGGGGTCTCTTTACCAGCGTGGCTCAGAGTAACCGACGAGTCCCATCGGATGCTGGGTATATATAGGCAGCCAGCCTGCGCGCACACACGCAGACCGGAAGCCTATAGCGACCTCTGTCCATACCCCAAGCCCGAAGCAGGTTTCGCCACCTGCCGTCGGACTGAAGGGTTCGGACTGAGCCCGCAACACAGCATCCAACAGAACCCGTCATATAACACCTCGTATAACCCTAGCCCCTACACTTGCATTGATTTGGTGAGCTCAGTACAGCCTTATTTGAATAATTAATTTGAAATTATCTTAATTATGACGTTTATTGAGAATGGCTTGACATAATGTGCAACAGCTCTTTGTGAGATAAGGGTGAAGCTGAAACCCATTATTTAAGAAACCTATGTATTTTTGTGAGATGAGGGTGGTTTTGTGAGATAGTTCCCTCATGTGTCATTTTCAGAAGTTGCACTATGATAAAATAATCTGTCCATGTTCAAAACTGGTAAAATAACAGATAACATAGGATATTTGTTAAAAAGGTACCATTTCAGATGCATATTTACATAGTTATAATCATTGAGACATTATGTCACCTTACCCATGTTGCCGTAGATGAATTGTACCAGGAGTTCTGCTACACCTAGCGGTGTATTCATGAAGTTGGTCTTACTAAAGCAGTGCACACCAGGGGGCAGCAGCTGTCGGACCTTCAGGACGGCGTCATCTCGGCCTTCTGTGACTGCGATGCTGTCTTTTACCTTTTGTCGAGTGAAGTAAGCTGTGTTATCATCAGCATGAAATCGCCAATTGCAAACAGGGTGAATTACTACATATTGAAGAACCTATTTAGAATAAATTATGCTTGCGTCTACAAGGAATCTACAATTTAATATTGGGAAAAGGGAGCAGGAGGCATAAAGGTGCATTTTCCACTTGGATACTCACCTCAAAGACACAGTGGTCAAGCTGTAGGTAGTCGACCATCACACGGGTTATGAGGTCCCCTATCCAGTCCAGGTTGATGGTCAGCAGTTTGAACAATACACTCACCTTGCAGCCATCAAACGCTTCATGCATGCATTGAGAGATGGTAGGTAAATCTCTGTAAATAATAATTGACATTATAATTTGGAGTGAGAAGCATGAACATATTGTTTGAAAAGGCAGACTGCCGCCGACACTAGAGGTCTCTACATGTATTAATCAACAAAGTCCTCTACACTTTCAGTAGGCCCATGCCGTATATATATAGGTATTAAGGTCAAATCCCACAGGGCGATCTATACTGGAAAATCTCTGCGAATTGGGGATCTGTTGTGAATTGGGGATCTCCCCCCAATTCGCAACAGATGTAACTACAAGAGGGAGGTGTAACTGCAAGGAATCTGTTGCGAATTGGGCACAAAATAAGATCTAGACAAACCTCTGACCTATGTTGTTTTGGCTATTTCTGGCCCTTTTCAGGCTTATAGCCCTACAGAATAACCAGTTTTGCACCAATCTTTTCAAAAATTTGGAATATGTGAGAAAACATCCCAACAATTCGGGATTTTTCTTTTTTTTTGTGTATTGGCCCAATATTTTTCGTTTTTAGGCCCTCCAAAGGCCCAAAAACCCTTAAAAACGTCAAAAACCCTTTAAATGACATGTTTTACATGTCTCCCATGTCTACTAAGACAGTAACAGCCTATCCCTAATATCATTTTCTATGATAACTATTGTGTCTTTTGCCAGAAAAAATAGATTTTGAAAAAAATCTAATATTCCAGCCTTCAGGACCAAATGTGTATTGTGATACTTATTTTGGTCCCGGAGTCACCCTCTTATTTTAGTCTCGGAGTCACTCGCCTTGCTGGTAATAGTAAAACCCACACAGAATTGTTAATATCCTATATATTTTAGTTATCTTTAGTGCCACTGCTTCCTATCCACCCCCTCTAATGCTCTAAACCAGAAATCTGATGATTCCACTAATTTAACCTACATTTATACAATATTTTATTTTGGTCTCGGAGTCACCCGGGTGACTCCGAGACCGAAATAAGGTGAAATAGCCGCTTTTTAGGCCAGTACTGTGCCAAGTAGGTTCAACAAAGGACCCTAATGGTCCATATTTCCTAAAGTATATACCATCAGGATATTGTAGAGTGATTTTGACAATTAATTAAACCATTTTGAGTGAACTAGGATAAAATGAGAGTATGTTGTTAAAATTTTAATATTTTTGATAAATCTTCAATATTCATCGAGCTGTATCTCAAAAACTATTTTTCTGAGGGTATCCATTCTTGGTATGCCTTAAGAAATATGTTGTCCCAGTTCGTAAACAAAGTTATTAGTTGCTGTTATGTACTTTAAGACATTGTGTACATAATCACCTTATTTTGGTCTCGGAGTCACCCGAAAACGGACAATCGAGTTCGTGAGGCAATAAAAAATGAACCGCTAGGGTTAGAGATGTATCAAAAAGTGTTCCAAGGAGCCGAGATATATACCTTTCAATAATATGAACCTGTTTAAATATATTAAGAACTTTCTGATTTGTCCTTCCTCTATCCTAAAACAACATAAGTCAGGAGTTTGAGCCTATTTTTCCTTGGTTGAGGGGGAAATCTCTGTGATTTCATTATGCACATGATACATATCTATCATCTGGAAAGTCAGGGGGCCACTCCTTTTTTCTGATTCTATACACAGAGCATTTTACAACCATTTTTCATGAATAATATACATAATCTGCCCACCACTAGACCTACATGATGTATTATTTCAAATGATAGATTAACAGATATCCCTTCTATAGTAAACCAACTGTGAGCACAATTGTTATGAAGTAACTCCCCCGAAATACAACACTTAACCCTCACACATAGAGTCAATGCAGTTCAATATGCAGAGATTCAGTGTACAGTGGGATTTGAAACTTGCAATAGGATATGGGAACCCTTGCGAATTGGAGTATAAGCAAGGCTCCTAGAACGCAATATGCATAGAACGCAGAGGGTCCTCAGCCATAGAACGCCCTGTGGATGTTGGCCTTCATTGGGACATTAAGGTCAAATCCCACAACGCGAAAAGGGGGCCAGAAAATGTTGCTTATTGACATAAAAACAAGTCCCACAGTGGTCAATAATAGGCAAGCAAAGTGTTGTGTGTAGGACTGGTTGATGGATCTGTTTGAGGGGAGTTACTTCACAGTATGATTTGTCCTTACTATTCCCTCTCAATTAGCCTTAAGATATTTGGAGTGTCCCCCCTATATAAACCAAATCGTTGACATATTCCAATAAGCAACATTTTCTAGGCCCTCTGGGGGAAAATATATAACTCTTTTGATCCTTGTATTTTCCCAAATCACAAGACAAAGGCAACACTTTCTCACTGATTTGGGCCTGTCTTAGCCAATATAGGGCCCAAAATCGGCAATTAGACCAATTCACAACATTTTCTGACCCTCTCTTGCGTTGTGGGATTTGACCTATAATCTGTAGTGGTCAAAAACAAAGCTTGCAATTGACAGTTCTGTTGTAAAAAAAGATCACCTGATATGTTATCAAGTTAGACACCACTTACTGGCATTCGAAGAAACATTGAGCAAACTTGATATCGTCCTCCATCGAAGCTTCATCAAAGTTGGGAAGGCAACGCATTATATGACAGACGCGAGCTGGACCAAATGTACAAGCCCAATATCGTGTCTCATTCCAATTCATCCCCCAAGGTAAATCGATGTGCTGGTCAGGAGCCGCCCCTGTCATCGGTGACCTCATGGCACTAGCTACACCCATCATCTGTTGAAGGAGGTGGTCGGCAACCTCGTCAAAGTCCACGTTCTGGATAATTTGTTGTAAAACATACTCCCTCATGGAGATTTTTACATTCTCCTCCTTGTCCGTGTTTTTGAGCTGTGGGTTCAGCCGTTCCCGAACCTTATCAAACTCAGTCTGCTCAAACCCGCCGACCACCTTGAAGATGTCCTGTACCCCCTTGGCCTTCTTGAGGTCGTTGAGGATGTGTGCCTGTCTCCCCATGGTGTACTTCCTGAAGGGGTGGAGGTCCTGGTCGTGATGCGGCATCGTTGTAGTAAACTTGTTATCATTCAGGAACTCTGTAAATGGCTTAAAGACGCAGCCAGCCAGCTGCAGGGCAAACTCTGTCGTAATGTTACAACCTGGAAAAGGAAAGGCTTTGTACAAAAAACAGGGAATCATTCCACAATCAACATTTGGAGAGATATTGGAACCCCCTTAGTAGATGTGCCCTGATATGTATCCTTGATGGATTCAGAGTACAAGATCAAGATCAACTTCATGAGGGTGTTTGCAATCCGCAAAGTCATATTCACGGGAAAGAGTGGTTGGGATTGTATTCTTTGAATGTAAAAAGCAGATATAGTTATATACATTTTTAGTTGGTTCTAAAACACAATAAACAGTAGATGTAGAGGCCAGTTTCTAACAAAACAATAGGTTAAAGATGACAAAATATAATACTCAAACAATTCTCCCAATGTAATCATTTTTTGTATGTGTTTATGAAACACTGTACTTGGCCCCAGACTATATCCCAGGTAGCAAGGGTATATTGGGCCAATGCCTGCAATGATTGACTCCATTGTAATCGTTATACAAACCATGGCCCATTGAAGGTAATGCATACATAGGTTCAATATACTAATCACAATGATGGTGCACCCTTGGCAAGTATTAATTTGAAATGTGATGTTGGTCCAACATTCATAATATTATTTTTCTGATGTTGTAACATCAATTCTAACTATATTGGTCCAATATTGGCTGTACAATCTCCACCAGGGGGGTTCAATATTGCCTGAAGAGTCTCTGATAGGTTGGCTCCTACTTTCCAATCATATTTGGTTATTAATATGATCCCCAGTGTGCTCTAGATGTTTAAATGTCATGGGAGGTTCATGAATAACATTAAATATCTCAAAGTGCCATTTACTGCATGAAACCACAAGAATTTCTCAGAAGTAACTTGAAGACACCTCCTGTCTTGGTAATGAAGTTTGATTATTCCTAAATGATAGTGATACATTCATATGATTTCTGAACATTTTGGTATTGAGATTGAGATTGAAAAGACCGAAATGGCTTTTTCTAAACCGATGATACCGTTTGCCCATTCAATTATACAAATCAAAATAGTATTGTTCAATATTAGAGATTGCTGCAGCGGTCCTATATTGAAAATTACATGTTGGGGTGACATACATATTACAAGGTTGCCCTGATGTTTACTATCTAACCTTAGAATAATGTTAAAACATTGACATGTTAGCCCAACATTGGACCAACATGAAATCAATATCACTTTCTGCAAGCATGGGCCATTACTGGGCCAGCGGTCAAACCAGCCATGGGCCAATATCAAATAGCCAATATTTGCCCTTTTTGAAATGTATTGGCCCAGTCATGGCCCAATGTAGCTATGTCAGCTGGGATAAAGAATATATATTCATTCTAGAATGCATTTGTTGTGATTTGGAATCAAACACTTCATATTTACCAAAGACTGGGATAGGTAATTCCGAATGTAGGAGCCATGAGGATATTAAACTTTATCAGGTGCAAGATAGATCAAACATTCTGTTACGTAATAGATAGACAACTGTCTATCTGTTTTAAACCACGGTATGCAATATACCCAGGGTGCGATTCCTTTGTATTTGTCCTCCACCGTGGTTTAAGTATCAATAGTTGATGTATCACGCTGACAATGCTTACTCATTTGTGGAGTCTCTGCTGCAGAGGAGCCCTGAACCATCGCCCCAAGGAGGATGCACAATGTGATGGTGTAGCCCCTCATGTTGGTGATGATCCCAAAGGGGAAATATTCAGGCGAATCCAAAGTATCAGAGCTCCCAATCTTACACCAACCTCAAGATGGCCATATGGCTTAATGAGCCTTGTCTCTGCATTGTATTCTCCAAGACGGGGACTTTGTACTTGGTTGGCTATCATGTGGATCAATTCAAAGATAACAGAACTGTGACCTGCACTTCAAATATAAGGGCATTCTTATCAGGATCCTGTTCACCACTCGTTGTTCAATACTGCTCCATGCGAGGCTGAGGTTAACGTCACGATTATGCGTTACTGCTTATTTGTTGCATTATTTGCCAAACTGACTTATTCCATGATGGCTGAATACATTTATAAACTGTTAGAAATGTAATTGGGTATCATCCTTCAGGAGTATAAATATCTGTGGACGCTTAATCATAACATACTAGTCAAATGGCTCATGGATAGGTTATAACGGTATCACCATAGTATCTGAATTGTGCCTGTGCATCTATCATGCAGACCTATGTATGCATGTCTTGGTCATAGTCGTCTTGATAAATCACGGATATAGAACAATAACTGTGTCACATTTATCACTACAACTGATAACACGTTGAGGCCTTATAGTTGAATGCAATGTTAGTACAACGTTAGATCCTTATACTCAACTGACAAATAATAGCAATTCATTGGATGCGGATTACATGTAGTTCTAAAAGGAGTGGTTTAGAAAACACTCATCAACACGTAATTTGTCATAATACTATGTAATTACAATGGTATGTACATTGTAGTAGATAATATCAATCCTCTTTACATCCAAAGTCACTTCCATGGTTGGCCTAAGAAATGAAAGTTTTGTGGCGTGATGTGATAAACAGTGATAAGGCGGCTCTAGGTCACAACACTAGTATGGCCAGGGCTGACGGTGAACAGGTAATCAGTCAGCACATTACTCACCATGACCTGATCCTTATCTGCAGGTGCGACAGGTAAGGTGGTCAGGTGAGGCCCTCCTGTACGCATACTCAGAAAAGTCAGCATCATTGTCGCTAGAACCACTTTCACCTCACCCGCACTGCCTGACTTTCAGGTGAGAGTGGTTCTAGCGACAATGACACTGACTTTTCTGAGTATGTGGCTAAAGGGAATAATTAAGGTGTTCCAGGTTACACTGTAAACATATTCCGTTGAATATAAGGAGAATCAATGCAAAACTTTACGGTGGATCATTGTAAATGTGATTACGGTGAGGCAATATTAAGTCAACCAATTTTACTGTGAATATCTGTAATCCAGTACGGTGAAACACAGTTTAATTCATTTACGGTGAGGCTATGTCTTGTAAAAATATTCGGTTGAATATGCAGAGAATCGATATAAAATTTTACGGTGGATCATCATTATATATTATTACAGTGGGGCAATGTAAAATCGATCAATTTTACTTTGAATATCTGTAATTCAGCATAGTGAAACACAGTTTATTTATTTTATGGTGAAGCTTCGTTTAATTGATGTTTAGTTTTATCACACAAGGTGGCAGTTTGGTTCATGAGGAGATTTTCATGGATGCTAAGAATACCATTTTTGTGGTAATAAGAAAAATATATAGATAAACAGCTGTAAGGTTTGCTCTGTAGCCATCCTAGAGTGACTTCTTGAAGTTCTCCTCATGGACTGGCATTACAAAGTGTCATGACGCATTGTATAAGGCTCTCATAGACTGATTCCTAATGATTAGGCCTGAAGTCTTGACACTCAGATGCTATTGCTGATTGGACATGGTACCAAATTTGGCATGGAACCATATTGAGCATAGAGTTAGGTATTGGTGGATAAATGGACGGAAAAATACTGGGATAAATGAGATAAATATTGTTAAAACTATTGTTTAAGCACTGTATTAAAATCACAGTGATGTTCCGTAATTTGTTAGATTAACGGTGATTCACTGACAACACTGGGTGCCGGACTTTCACCATTATAATTACGGAGAATTTGAAATGACGGTGACCATTATTTTTACGGTGAAACAGGTGGAGGACTGGACAAGATATACAGCCTGGCCCATATTTTTAGGTAGCCTGTTAATGCAGGCTGCCCAGCCTGGTTTAGCAGGCCGGGAGGCTTTACAGGCAGGGTGTTAAGTCAGGTTGTTCACACTCTCCCAGCACATCAACCTGATATAGCAGGCTGGGGGTCAGGCTTTCACACCTTCTCCCAGCATATACAGCTTCTATACCATGCTCTATGTGCCCAAAACCACACAATGTACAGATTTAAACTTGTAATTACTCATGAATGCAATGGACCATGCACTAATTGCATCTATAATTTGGTAGGCAATATATTGATTTATATACTAAAGGGGGCTTTATTTTTCGCAAATATCATATAAAAATCGCAAATAGGTTAGTCTGGCTCTGCTGGATCCTCATGCTTGAGTCTGGCAATGCTGGACTCTTGCAGGCTGAAAGAGACTCTCCCTAGAGTCCAGCATTGCCAGACTCAAACATGAAGATCCAGCAGGGCCAGACTATTAAGCAATTTAGGGTGAGTAGAGGCTCTAGATGAAGGTCCAGCATAGCCTGACCCTCACTAGAATGGCCCTTGACCCATCTATTATAGTCCAGCAGTGTCTGACCCTTGTATGAGAGTAGTATTGGCGACATTGGTTGACGCTGATATTTGCCTGTGTGTGGAGTCAATAGAGAAGGGTGAGTGCATGGATGGGGAGAATCAATCTACAGGTTCTTAATGCAATGTGTGCATATGTAGGGTGTTTACCCCTCATATGACATATATATCATAAATAGTTTTATAACCCCTCCATGGAAAGATAAATATGTCTGGAATACAAAGCAAAAGACAACATATTGATAACTGTCATAGTTGAAACGTGAGATAACTAAATGTGATGCAAGGTTGGTGGGTTTGCTGGAAAACAGCACTATAGGGCGAAGGGGGAAGAGGTGGCTGTTTTGGATAGGATCCCAAGTGCCTACTCAAAGGGAACCCGAATAGCCTGTGTCAGTGATCACCACTGCACAGGTACTATAATTCAGTCCAATACTACTGTAGGCCTATGGCCTGAACCTACTAATCTTATTTTCTGTCGACAACTACTGAAAATACAATCTAGCTATCTAGCTATGGCACATATACCTGTGGACAGGGCATCACAGAAAAGTGTTACGGGCATCACAACAAATACTTTGATATGTGGCAAGGGCATCACTCCTCAATTCTAGGATGCCCAATACAGTGAATTTAGCCTCCTATTGCAGTGCAATTACTTTCCAGATTGTTTGTATTGATATTTAAGTCATGCATACTGAGTTGTACAACCTGCCAACCTCCATAACACCCTCAAAACTAACCAAAACAAGCCTCCATTCAACCTACCATCCGCCATCTTTGATGCTCTGACCACGCAGACCGGGGATCTCCTTCCTGGGAGTGACGGGGGCGGCTTCCAGTCTAAGTGGGAGGGGTAGTCTAAGTGATGGAAAACCTCCTTGGACCTGCGCCTCAGAGGTTATGTACCATATTCTACAGGTCCAAGGAGGTTTTCTCACTTATACTCCATCCACCATCCTTGATAGAGCAAGAAAATGTTATATATCCATCTCTAAATTAAATATTTACATGATTTTCGAAATTCCACATTCAACACTGTTCTCATTTATGGGCATAATAAGTTAGACAGATTATTGACTGGCTAGCTAGCTCAGTGGGTAACACCGCCGACTTGTAGTCTGAACATTGTGGGTTCCGGTCCCTATAGAGGCACACTTTTACTGAGCTACTTTTTCTAACAAAACGTTTTACTAACTGCATCCTCTATCCTTTGTAGTATCCAAGAAAATATTATATCACAATGCCCCAATAACAAAGATGGAATAGTTCACCTAAAATATTACCTTCAGGAATCTCTGTGCTGGCCTGCTTTTTGGAACATAAATAAGATGTCTTCTCATGCACCTGACAGGCAGGCCTTGCTAGTGTAGTGGTTACCAGCTCGGCCTTTGGGTCAGAAGGTGGTGAGTTCAATTCACCAAAAGGCTGTGACCATTTTTAGTGTATACATCAGTGCGCGCATTATGGACCTATAAATACCAAGACAGTCGCCACCTGGTGTGTACCTTGGTACTAATTCTCGCGCCAATATTGAGCGAGGACAAAGGATATTCAGAAGCCAACCTGTAGCGGAGAAGGAATGACGTGGGTTATGGTACTGACTAATGTATTGTGGATTTAGCAGTTACCGGTACTGGTGATCATGGATAAAAAGTTACAGAAGTGCAGTGAGTGCAGGGAGTCCCATGTACCCAAAGGAGGAAAGCCATGTCCGTATGCAATTGCGGCAAAGAAAAAAGCTGTTCAATGCAAAGCGGACGACGCAGAAGGAGAGGGCTGGAAGCTATATGTGGACTCTCAGCAAATGGCGGACGACTCTCAGGAGTATCTAGGAAAGAGTCCGGAGGAGTCACCTAAGCCAGTCCAACTAAATGAAAATACGGTTGGTGCCATGTTGATGGAGATGCAGGCTTCCCGTAGGCTGATGGAAAATCAGATGAAATTGCTCACAGGCATGGTGCAAGGTATGGCTCTGGGTGACGGCGCGCCGACGTCAGGCAGGACTAAAGCCCAGGCAAGAGCCCAGGCGAAGGCTCAGGCGGCAGCCAAAGCAGCTCAACAGGTCCCTGATATGTCAGGCATGTCTGCATACTTGGACTCAATGTGGGGCAAGGGAGACGCCGGCACAGACCAAGACGAAACAGATGACGACGTGGGTGACGCCGGTGACGACGAGGACGACGACGGGGGCAGGCTAGCCTTTCTCCAGGCGTTGTTGGGCACCAAGAAGGAGAAGTCCAATCCAATCAAGGGTCAGAGGTTCACTCCAGCGGACCTACTCAGGGGAGTCCCATCCAGGACGGTGGTACAAGGAGTCACGAGAGTCCCAGGAGGAAAAGGGCAGCAACTGGTTTCCATCTCTGAAAAATCCGCAAAGCGTGAGTTGGTTACTTTTGATCTGGTTCCACATATGCACAGTGATAGGTCAAAAAATGCAAACATTCATGATATTATTTCAGCAAGTATGAGTTTGGTGGAGAGTTTCATGATTCATGGGGTAGAGGAGGCCCATTGTTATGCCCAACATGTAAAATACCTCACAGATAAGGTCCGGATTTATGATGAAAAATGTCTCATGGATTATGATCTTGCTATGAGAGAAAGGGGGGAGGAGTTTGGCATACACACCTTTTGCTATGGGGATGAACGCTTGTTCACTAGATGGATCGGACCAGAAGGAGTTCTTCCAAAAGAGATTAGAGACTCATACAGACAGGCAGGTAGAGGCAGGAGTAGAGGTGGTAGAGGCAGGTTTAGAGGCAGAGGATGGGGTCAAGGCAGGCCAGGCTCAGGCATGGGTGAAGGTTACCATGAGGGCGGTTACAACGGATACTACGGGGGTGGTAGAAGGAACGATTATTGCTTCGATTTCATCAAGGAATCGGGGTGTAGATTTCCTCATGACTGCCGATTTCCTCATGTATGCCAGGAATGTAGGGGTAGCCATTCCTGGGTATCTTGTCCCCAAAAGAAAAAAGAATAGGATAAGGCAGCTCCCTCTAATGAGATGGTAGGGGGGGGAGTGTCAATATTTAGCCAGGCAGGCAGCACAGGTATATTATTTCCAACTCAGGCAGGCATAAATAAATTGGAAAATGTATTGGTTGGTACCGCTATCCCTAACGAGGAAGGAAGCGTGGCAGGTCGGTTGGTATGCATTGAGGGTGGCCCCCAGCGGGGGTTGGGACGCCCAAAAGTCACTGTTCCTGAAGGTTGTGGGGCAGAGCATCCCCATTTTTCAATTTTTTCTGGTGGAGTCTTGACCGAGGAACCTGACCTGGGTTCTGTTGGCAAGGAATTGGTCGTTGGCGATAATAATCAAGAAAAAAAACAATTGTGTTTCGGCGTATTTTTAGATTTGATTTCTTCATGGATAAAACATAAGTTAACAAACCAGTAGTTCATGTGATGTCCTTTACATAGGTCTGCCCCAATGGCTTACCTGGTAGAAGAGAGGACTGCAGGCTGGAGGGTTTGTACACCTGGGTTCAAATACCAATACAGGCATGGTTTTAAAGGAGAAGCGGTTCTCATAACCTCCTGTCTGACTTGACCTAGTTCATATAACCTCCTCAGGAGGTTATACACATAACCTCCTGAGGAGGTTATATGAACTTATACTCCGCTCAGGTGTTGGCCCTATTGTTCTAACTGTAGGTTTATCATATTCCCTTTCTGCCAGCCTGAGCGGAGGTTTTGTGGGTGCTGTCTGGAGGTTTTGTAGCTGCTGTCCAGAGGTTTTGTGGGTGCTGTCCGGAGGTTTTGTAGCTGCTGTCCGGAGATTTTGTAATTAATTTCGTTTTGGAAAGCCAGGGACTGCCAAGTGATTCGAACCCACATGGATAGGACTTATGTACCAGTGCCTAGACCTCTCGGCCACAGCACATGCACATACCTTTTGAGGTGTAGAATATCTGTATATGTGACATATAAAGGACCTTAGTGCACCCTGCACTAAGGGCCCTTTCCGCAGATTGTGTCACATATGTATATTATGTTTATCACATATATTATCATTGTTACGATAAATGTAACAAACCATTGAACATGGTACATGTTATGGGTCCATATAGGCTATGTCGGGTTTAGCACTGACACTTCCTCTATGGCGTAGTGGTAGTGTTCTGGCCTAGTAGCCAACAGTTTGGGGGTTCGAAACCCGAGATGTACTTTCTTTTTTTTTCATCAGAACGTTAAGTGCATAATGAAATTAGATTTTTTTCAATATATTATTGGTGAGCTAATCTCATTTGTCTAAACCTTATCTCAAGAAAAATATCATGAAATAATAAATCCCATCTAGTGGTTCGAATTTCAACCAGAACTGGTTACGTCTATACAGAATCATTTTTCAAAAAGCAAGGAATTTACCGTTTTTATTTTTAGCAAATCAGCACAGGTTGTGTAGGGGAGGGAGTATAAGCTAGAAAACCTCCTTGGACCTGTAGTATTTGCTGTAAAACCTCCGAGGCGTAGCCGAGGAGGTTTTACAGCAAATACTACAGGTCCAAGGAGGTTTTCCATCACTAGGTCACTCAACCCAGGCTATTCCAGGTCAACTGGTGGTCTGAGAGAGGAGAATATGCCATAAAACCTACAGTAAGAACAATAGACCAAACACCAAGGCGGAGTATAAGGCTTAACATTTTACTAGTACCCTTTGTTACCGTGTACCTATATATATACCCATACAAGCAAACGTGGTTTGCAGGAAGCCATTTAAGGTTAATCATAAATGATAACACCGTCCTGGCGCATGCTCAAGCCACCATGCATCCTTCTTCTAATTGGTCTATGGTGTATATTGTATAGCATGTAGACTATGGCTCGTATTATCGAACTCTTTTTCATCTTGCCAAACCTAATCGTAATAACCTCATACATGACTACATACCAAAGTATATTTGTAAAAATGATGCAGAGCCTCTATCTCCATGCATATGGTGCAGTCACCTGTTGGTTGTTATCAAAGTCGAGACGCGCGCCGGATATGATGCCATCTGGTGGTAAATGAACCATCTATTTATTAGATTATGGGCCAACTAGTATATTAGGGGCCTATAGTGTAGTATAAAAAGGCAATGATATACGATGAAATGAATGCTTCAATGGAAGTGACAGCAGTAATATTTATATTGGTTCTTATGGCATCTGTATCACAACGCGCATGTATTTTTTAATGTTTTATTAGGTTGAATTATTACAGATATATCGAAATAATGCATGTGTACATAAACCCAGCACGGGCGCATTGCCCTTCTACCGCTAGGACCTCTGATGATTCCTTCGGAGCTCAAGTACATCAGTATGACTCTACTCCTCCTCTTGAGTTTGAGTTTATATATTTTTTATTTGGCATGAATCCATTCACCAGTAATGTCTTTTGATACAGCCAACAACAAGGCGCAGTGACGTTGAACTATATACATTTCATAGTGTCAATACACACATCAGCACTATGTACCATCAATATCCAAGAATAAATAATTACATCAGGTTCATACAAATGGATCACAATCATGTTTTGCCAGGGTAATCATAACGCAGGGCAGAGAGAACACTGATCCACAACTAGCCTTTTTATACATATCTCATAGCTTAAACAAGTAGACACATGCTACCTTATATGATAGACACACAACATCCAACAGCTAACTTACTAGATTACGATACATAGACTTCCTCATTCAACCTTTTACTTTATGAACAAATTCCATGTAGCTATCGATTTTTTGCACATCAGCGTTATACCTATTCCACAGTAAAACCCCCTGTGCGCAGTGCTGCCCCTGTATAGATTTCCAGATGGGCGCTGTAGTTTCAGCTTGATTTTGACATTACCACGCAAAGCTCTTACCAGTACTACTACATTCATGGGGTTACCAGCATATTTATACATCAAGCATAGAAGATTCTCTTTACGTCTTCTCGCTAGACTTTTGCCTGAACACCTGGTTCTCAGGGCTTCCCTAGTTATCGTTCTAGGGTCCCTTATGTGTAAGCAGGCCCTCAAGCAGTGATTTTGTATTGTCTCAATTTCTTCGGCCATCCCCTCAGTGCTACATTCAATAACAAAATTACAATAATCGAATATTCCAAGTATCATCTGCTTGTATAATAAGAGAGCTAAATCAACATCAGTGTATTTACATAAGTTGCGCAAATTATACAGTCTCCAATTTCCAGAATGTAATTACTTTCTCGCACTGCTCCTTGAAAATAAGGATTGGATCAATCAAGACTCCCAAGTAGTTGAACACGCCAACAGTCTTAAGCATGAGACCTTTAAGCCAGACACCATGGATTTTCCAATCATTTTTACATTTTTCCCCATGACACCATAGGACTTTGGTCTTGCCAGCATTCACAGTAAGCCTATAATTATCGCACCCGACACTAATTCTATTAAGGTCTTCCTGGATTAGAGCCCTAGCTATGTCCCTATAACTGACACACAGCGCCAAGTCATCAGTATTCATAAAATATTTGCCATTTTTGATACTGTTGATAATTATGTATCAAAGATAGCAGTGGCCCGAGAACGAACCTTGGGGTACCCCGCAGTCAATCTTACACGTTCCAGAGGTCATTCCATTCACTACAGTGCCCTGTGTTCTGTTACATATATAACTATCGAACCATGCAAGTGCATTAGCATCACAGCCAATGGGTTCCAGTTCCCCCAGTAAGAGTAAGTGATTTACTGTGTCAAAAGCCTTCCCCAGGTCGAGGAAGACAATTGACACACACTCACCCCTATTTCTGCACTCAAAAAGCTCAGTTACAAGCCAAAACCCTGCATCCGAGGTGGACCTACCAGACATGAAGCCAAAGTGATGTTCAGCAATCACATTGTGTTCTATCAGATAGACCATCAGCTACTGATGGACCACCTTCTCGATCAGCTTTGCAAAGATATTCAGTTGACTCACTGGCCTCCAGTTGGTAACCTTGGTGAGGTCACCATCCTTTGGCAGGGGAACTATACGTGCATTTTGCAGTGTATCTGGAAACTCACAGGCACCAATAGACATATTGACCACATCTTAATTTTCATAATTAATTTCAAAGCAAATTCTGTGTTAATAATACCAATGAGAAAGCCTGTCTACCCAGCTCTTCCACAACAGAAGCCGTTTTCGGTGCAGCATAGGCACCAAAGGCACTATCCAGTTTACCACCAATGCCGCTGTAATATACATTAGCATAATCAGCTTGTAGATCAGTTTCAACCCAGGAACCGTCGTCATCTTTCAATTGCATGACAACCTCCTCGAACGGGCCTTTCCAGATCGTATTGACCTCACTCCAAAACCTACGTGGATCATCAGGGTGCTTCGCCAGCCTCGCCCTGATCTTTTATTTGTGATCATTAGTGGCTTCATATGACGCTCAATGCTCTTAACTCTCGGTAAAAACTCATTCACTACACCCGTTCTGACCATTCTCGATTTTCTGAGAAGCTTATTCTTTTTTGCAAGAAGTCTAACAACAGTGGGAGTAAATCCATCACGCTGCAAGACATCTATCTTAAAAATGTTCACAGGGTGGTTTATATCGAGATACTCCGTCAGTTTGGATGCTGCAAGTCCCACAAGATCACCCGCTTTCACCACATCATCATGTTTCCAATCTATAGTGTCAACAAAATCATGTAGTGACTCGCTCTCATAATCTTTGTATGAGCGCCCCGTCACCTCCCTGAACAATTTATTGATGACTATAGGTTTCTGTTTCTTTACCACATAAACTGGAGCATGGTCCCCATATAGATCATTCAGGACACCATTCTTGATCACATATTTACAGTTGGTGTACACATGATCTATTGTCGACTTACCACGTGGGTGGAAATAGATGGCACAGGTGTTGAGATACTTCAATTTAGTTGTTTTTAGGAATCTAAATAGGCGTTTACATTTTGGATTATTTCTTGTTCTTGTCTTTACATTTAAATCACCTACGATCCAAATCTCCCTGTCCTCTAAGTAACACTGGTAACTTGAGTAACTCCTCAAGCTTCGTGTGACACGATACCTATTCACATTTCCTTGTGGCGGCCTGTATATAGTGATCACTGCTCTGTATTTTTGACCTGGATCACTACTCTGTATTTTTGACCTGGAAACTTAGTTAACAGACCCAGACACTTCATGTCATGGCTAATAAACGTACAGTCATTGAGGACAGTGGTATGCCTTGCATAATGTATTGGTAGGTAGCATGCCACACCACCACTCTTACGAAGACACACCAGTCTGTCTGATCTGTACAACATCATGCCTGGAATATCTAGCTGCCAGTTTCAGTAATACATATGTGATCAATGTTAAGACACAGACCTCGCAATTTGTTGATCTTGTCTCTCAAACTTTGTACATTCATACTATACTATTGTCTATTTTGGTGTGGTACATTAATCACCATGTTGCAGTGGCAGGTCATCTAGCTGGCAGGCGCTATAAACAGGGCAAATGTGCAGACATATCCATCAGTGTTTGGGGAAGTATCGATTTCCTAATCGAGGATCTTAATAAAACATTCAGGTTTTCGGACCCCGGTGATTTGGGACCTGGAAGTATCTATGGTAGATGTATCTGTAGTAAAAATAGCACACCTCTGCATGATCAGATCAATAGAAGTTCCCTAAATAAAACAATAGGCCTACCCCTGCTGTTCCAAATGCAAATGATTTAAAGCATCTTGGACAGTGTATTATTGTCTATAGATGTTCTGCTTTGTCATTTCCTTGATTATTTTCCTTTTCTGAGAATACCGTACACAAATCTTAATCTTGAAAAAAATAGAGATCAAACTATGTTACCGATAATCCCTTAAGTATTGACTGACCACCTGGAATCTACCTGGCATCATGCCAGTGTTTGGGCAGGCCCATACTTAAATACACATTTACAAGCAGGACCCCCTCCTCACTCCTTCTCCTGCACTATAACCCCCAGTATAGCACTACCCGACCCACTCACCCCCCTCCCCCGCACACACACACATACACCATGAAAGATCGATCTCCCACCACACCTCACCTGGTTCAAACAACCACGTGACGACCCGTGTGTACCAGAGGAACCACCTCCTCCAGTAGGAGGCAGTGGTAGAGGTATATGGTAGAGGCAGATTGGCCTGCTTAGTTCCTCCAGGGTCCTCCTTTGTTTCTACAGCTATATATCGTCATCAAGACGTGCTGTCTCCCAAGTACAGCTATATAAGTTATCAGGACATAAGGCCTGTACTGGAGCAGGCAGTTATTCCTGGAGGGACATCTCATCTATAGTGTAGAAGCTTGGGGAGCAGGAGTCGGACCATTTACATGTACTTGAATCAAGCCCATAATATACATCAACAGTGTGGCTTGTTTGTGACCAGTACCTGCAGTAGGTAGCGACCACTAAGGAACAGTCCTGCATTTTGAAGTATACTTCCCTTGGTAGTACACCACAACCAGAGTTCTTACTATGGCGGTAGGTGCAGAAATTATTGTTTACGTTTATCGATTTCACGTGATACCTATATCAGCTTCATTAAAATCAACTGATTATCAACCAATATGACAATGAAGACTTTATTGCTATATCCTGATCCCTATTCACAGAGAAGTGGAGTTATGAGAACATAGGGCAGCGAGCCCTTTATCCAGGTTAATTAACATTTAAATTGCCCATGGACAAATGGCATACTGGTCTAACCGGGTGAATACGGCTCATGATGAGTGCAGTAATTGACAGCATGGTTGATGCTGGTTGTTAGCCACTGGCACTGCATGTAGGGCCAGGTAACCCTGTGTAACCCCTGGACCTCCACCGGCACACGCCGTGGTTACCTACCGTAGTATTGATATTAATGTCATACACCCCACCAGGCGGAATAATCACAGTGGTAATAAAACTGAACCAAAGGATATGTGGAGGAATTTATGGAATGAATTTTTGGCCATGCATGTACTGTGGCTTCGAGCGTGATTCCTCCCGGGGGGGCAACATAAGATGTGCTTTATAAGCAAATTTGGGGACAGAGGGGTACAGGCCTAAATGGCTTCTAAAGGGTCATTTTTACTTTATTGTGTTATGCCATTTCTTGGTCATCTATGATTAGGGTACTTATTCAGGGTTACCCGTGATTAGAATATATTTTCAGGATTTTACGCTGACAAGAGATGACATTTCTCCGACCCCCAGGGCTCGAAATGTGTACAAATCTCTTACCCCCCCCCCTCCCTCTTGTAGACGTTATATAAAATTATGGTTAGTTTATTTTGAATACAGATCTGATATACCAAGTGAAAGAAGTACCCACGTGACTCGTAGTCTATGGATTAGGAGTAGATTATACAAGGACGCCTTCCATGTTCTAATATACATAACCTGCATGCCGCTTTATGTACACAATGCCTGTGGTCGTTATGTAATGGTTTCTGTAAGTCTAGATCTAGGCTTTATCCAGCGCTAGCCTTCAATGCCAGAACGGTCTGCGAAACGCCTGCTGCCCCTGCAGTCACTGTCAGAGCTGAGCAAGGACTGGCGCTGTGGGCCTTTATTCCGCACTAGCAGGATGTTCACTGGACAGCGTGATATTTGATTGGTCCCAACAGGCATCCTCTACTTTCCAATCACCAGCTTCAGCAAATCCTGTGGACCAGATTAGGGAGCCAAGGCTCTGCTTGGAGAGTGGAACTACTGCATTCCCTGTATGCTAAGATGCCTGCAACCCTTTTTACTACCTCTCCAGATAGGGTTGTGGTTAGGACAATGGACCCATGATCAGCAGTACCTAAGTTCAAATCCCCTCCAGGGTATTCTATCAGCATGTATCTAGCCTATCGATAATATTCATTACCTATTCATAACAGTTCTTGGTTTGTACCTCCATTGTGGCTAAGTTATAACTTTTATACCATCCGTAATGTGACTTTGGCCACCCAAAGTACAGTGAAAACTGTATCCTTCATTGGTAGGAAACGGACCTCAGGGGGTTCAGGCAACCATTTACGAAGCCCAGGTGACCCGGACTCTGTTTGATCTAATTGAAAAGGAATCAAAGCCATTTGAAGGGGGACTTATTACATGACAGTGTGAAAAGGGAGCTAATAGGAGGCCTCTCTTTTTATAGTCTGGACCCCCTTTGTGACTCGGTTTATTAATTGAACCTCAACATGAAGGTCCTCCAATGCAATTTCTATTTCTGTAGCTCTAATTTTAAGCAAAGATTATAACAATAGTCAATTACCTTAAGAGCAAATCTATCAATTGAATAATAAATCAAACAATAGAAAAACTAGAATGAAGATAACAGAATTCCAGGGGTGTGGAATTAAATCGATGACAATTTTCCTCTACCACACAATAATCTGAGGTCAGAGTTCAGAAAAGTATAGAAATATGATTCAACCCTATACTTGGCATGCTTACAGTATTACTTGATGTTATACTCCATAAAATGTGTCGAACAGGCCATTAATTGAGATTTAGGCAAAGGGAGTAGTTTTATAGTCAACATTCTTTTAGAAACTCGATAAAAAATCTGCATGCTCTTATATATCAAAACGTAACATACATCTCTAAATTGCAGGCATGCATATGTGCATTTTCTCAAATTCACCTGTGGTTGCTACTTATGATTTCCAACTCCTATAGAATAGTGCTAGTGAAAACATTATGTGCCGAATCTCTGTTCATATGATAATTGCTGAATTGTCAAAAATATACAGTTTTATCACAGTTAGGGATCTAAATAATGTCGAATTATGCCTGGTCACTATGTTGCAGTGGAACCTTTAAACTCTCACTAGACATAGCCTACCCAGCAAATTAGTTTGACTTAGTTTCTGGAACGTGCACTTTGTGTGACTGTGTCCTATGGAACTAATTGGCACAATGTGACACCATACCCCATAGGACAAGAAGTGGCACATACTCACACATGTGTACAGGCAAGGGAAAAGGGTACTCCGAGGAAAAAGCCAACTTTGAAATTGATGTCATAAGCTTTCCAGTGATATATTACACTAGAAGATATTATTTCTACTTTTTGAGAAATGGCTTCATAAATATGTGTGGGCATCACCCTTTCCAAAATCCCAATAAGCTCTATGTCTCATATTTTCCAAGATATCCCTATTCAATTAGCATTATCTATGATAATTAGAAATTAATTTTATATTTTCATTCTTTAAGTCATAAAATTTGATCTAGGAATGGTAATTTGATTTTGTTTTCACCATGGCAATCCTCAGGAATCATTCTATCAATTTATGTCTTAATTTCCTCTATTTGGAATAAAAGTCATGTTTCCATGGCAACACATATCAACAAGCACACCCATTTAGGCTTTAAAACGTTCCTTTTACCTTCCAAATATAGAAGCTTTTGACCGAAAATGGAATGTTTTATGTAATCCTATTGAATTCTCCAGAAAAAAGTACCCAAGAGGAATTTCTAGCCTAATTCTCTCATTTTAGCCCATAGTGGCGCCCCCTGGTGGCTAAAATCGGAACTAATCCCGCGGGGACCATCCTTTCTGCTTGCCTGCTCACACATATTCACACAAATTCACACATATTCACACAGCATCATGTACCATGGCACAAAAATGTTTCCAACCATATTGTTTCACTTTTTATTTTTTTTGGAAAAAGAAAGGAAAGTCTGTTTAGTTTGTAATACTCATTATATTTAGAAGTTGGCATAGGGCACCATGGCAACAAAACTGTTAGTGCACTCCCTGCTGTATATGGGCATACTATCTCATTCAACAATATTCCTACCATGGTAGTGAAGGCCTGATGAAGTTGTGTACAATTCATGCCAATTATCAGCTGTATACACATGTAAAAAAAGGTCAGACCTTTATCCAAACAAGATTACCAGAGGAAAGGTGTCTGTGGTCTGTCCCTCTTAATGCCGCTTTAATCAAATCATATGGTGTGTTTTTCAATCACTAATGGAACTTGATAGAATTAAAGGTGTATAGCTAAGTCTAAGTTGCATTGACAACATGTTATTATGGTTATAAACAATGAAAATGATTCCATTTCACCCATGAGAATAACAAGGAACAACAAAGATGACACCTGGTGTCAAAACCATGCACTATTCAAACCTGACAAAGTGATAATGGTTATGTTTGAAGATGTGTGAGTGTGTGCCAGAAGGGAAACTAGGTGACACTGCATCACACAAATACCTGTTATGTGTGACACCAGGTGTCATCAAAGTTGATTATGCCCCTTTTCCTGATTAAAGAGAATGATTTTCTTTAGCTATAAGTATCTAAACAGGGTCCCAATGTATTGTGAATCAGACAATGCACCTGTCCTTCTATTAACATTCATTATGTATATAAATAGATGCCATATCATTTTAATGAAAGCAGCATTAAGAGGTCCAGATGCTAGACACCTTTCCTCTGGTCATCATGTTTGGATAAAGGCCTGGCTATCTCCTGCTGCTCATGTGGACTCTAATGTTGATGGTTATAATGGCACATATATTCATCAGCCCAATGTTGAAATGCTAGGAACCTGATTGAATGAGTTTGTACAAACCAGCAGCACACACACCAATAGTGTGCTATGCCTATCTATGTCAAATACTGCTGGTTGTAAAAAGTATTACAGTATTTCCTATCTTTAAGTAATTCATAATGAAACTAAAAATACATGACTAAACATTTTGGTTTAGGGCATTATATATTTTGCCATTTGGTGTGAATAAGCTTTTTAAAAATCTGTCAGAACTGTGTGAATCTGTTCCATGGAACACTGTGTCAGTGTGTGTGAGTCTGTTACATGGTATACATGTCACACAAAATGCACGAAATGAGCACACAGTTCCAGGGGTAAAACAGGGTGAAACAATCTGGAACTAATTTGCTGGGTACCTTCACGTGATACTCCCGCATATTATCTTAGAATATTGGCCGTGGTCCTTTTGGATTAGACACTTTAACTTAGACTTTAAGTTGAGGTTCCTCTTCAGATTCGGTACTCGCTGCAGCCTAAACGCCATTTATATTAATTGATATGTATACAAAATTCCACTCACATGGCCATCTAAAATGTAATTAGTCATCGACAGTTAATAATAAGATTCAATAGACAGATGAGTGTTTCTATGGTTTATGACTAGGGTCACATGTTAAACCAATTTTGTGATAGAAGCATACAATTTGGTCCAGACATACTTTGTATGATACTCTTTCATATAAAGATGGGAGGCACCTGGAATTTTGAATTTATTTTATCAACCATTTAAAAATCTGTAAATTTTCTATTGTTTTTTAAAATGGACTATCCTCTGTCAAATGACATTAACTTCCCGATCAGAACACAGTCCCATAGAGGCTCTAAGTGCTCCACTTATCTAATATAGATATACTAATCTATTTCAACCTCATTTGCATAATTTGCATATTTGAGCTCCAAATCGGTATCACAAGTTTAAATTTATTAAAAAGACACAAAAGCTAGTCAACATATACCTTGATAAATACCTTTTTGGGCAAGAAATGAGAGGCACCTGGAATTTTGAATCGTTAGGTCACTTTGGACTGTCTGAATCTAGGTCAAATTTAAAGGATCTAAAATCTATATTGCAGACTCTCCTAGGTTGATTACATCATGGAGTGTATAGTCTTATACTCTCCCTGATTACATTGAATCGTCCATTTGAATGCCCTATATATGTGCCCTAAGTCCTAGAATTGTCTAGTTTAAATATACTGACCTACTTTAACCTCATTTACATAATTTACATATTCATGCTCCAAGTCTAGATCACAAGTTTAAATTTAGTTTAAATGCATACCATCAAGGCAACATTACATTGTAACAATATTTCATAGGTGCATTTTGAGCAGGAAATTGGAGGACCTGGCATTTCGAATATTAGGTCACTTTGGACCATCTAAATCTAGGTCAAATTTAAAAGCCTTAAGATCTATTTTGCTTTTTAAAGCAGATTGTCCTATTTTGAATACATTAAATCTTCAATTACAATGAAGTCCTATACATAATATACTGACTTTTTTCAATGTCATTTGCATAATTTGCATATTTGTGCTCCAAACTATGCCCATAAACTAAATTTCAACTTGTAATCTAGACTTATGGAAATTATGCAAATCAGGTAAAAATAGGTCAATATTTTCATATTAGAATATATGGGGCTGCATTTTAATTGAATGTTCAATGTATTCAGAATATGAGAGTCTGCTGTAGAATTCAATACAGAATTTAGAGCTTTTCAACTTGACTTAGTTTTTATATAGTCTACTATTTTTGTAATGGCCTTACAATTCAAAATTCCAGGTGCCTCCAATTTTTTGCTGAAAAGAGACCTATGAAAGTATATGGTGACTGAGTGTTATGCCTTTTAAACAAAGCCAAACTTGTGATCTAGATTTGGAGCACAAATATGCAAAATATGCAAATGAGATTGAGATTAGGGGACTTTAGTCATATGAGTCAGATTTCCCAAAAATGCTCTAAACTGGGGCACTATGGTATGAAAAAGAAAGTTTTGGTAAACTCAAGTTATCCTAAAACAAGTTTATTCCATTGAAAGACCAGTATCTTGGGTCTGTGGAACCACCAAAGGGAAGGCTTAACTCCCAGGGGGTCAGTTTTTTTTATTCTGTGAACATAACCTAGAGTAAAAGTGGCGGAGGTTACCACCAAAATATCACAGATTTGATAGAATGTCTGAAAAACACTACAGTAACTTTTAATTTTGTCTACAAGTAGCTACGGTATATATAATCATGCATACCAAGTTTGATAATCACCAGACAAAGACTTTTCATTTTGTGGGTTAACAAACTTTCAGAAACTCGTGGAAATGCAATTTTACGAAGAATCACAAACTTTACTCTAACTTGCTTAAAAGTATCTTGTTTATCATAACATTTGCTGTGTATTATTTTCAATATGTACACTTTCAATCTTATTTATCACTTTATATGTGAATAGACTATTTTTGTCATCATAATTGAAATATGTGAGTAAAAGTGGTTACGCATACATCATTGATTATTATTGAATTATCCAGCATGCAAAATTAAAGTATCTAATATTGACAAAATGACTTTTCGGGATGGTAGAAGTGCCACAGGGGCATGTTTAGTTAGAATATTGAGCTGATTGAGTGAAAGTAGGATTTTAACCAAATAATTGAAAATAGTAAAAGTGGCGGAGAATACATTATTGGTGGTAGATCCTGACATGTCAAAATTTAGTGGAATTAATTTTTTTTGCTTTGAATGTTAAAATATATACCTTTCCAAAGTGCTGGAGAGGATTCACTTTGATCTGATCTGATTGATATTAACTTTTCTATGACTGAATAAAATATTTGTGTGTAACCTCCGACACTTTTATGTCATCTCCGCCACTTTTACTAGGAAAGCACTACCAGTAATCAAATATAGGGCCCCAGGTTAAGTTTGACATACTGAACAGCTTAAAAGTGGCGGAGATTACATAAAAGTGGCGGAGGTTACGGCAAAACAACAAAAACACAGCAACCCAATACACTGAAGCAAGTTTAGGCTGCAAATAGTGGCCAGAATGATAGAAAAATGTATGTCCCCATGATATATAAAGGTTAGAAGAGTGAGTTGAAAGGTCTTTGAACAGTTTTTGAGGTCTAACGGTGTAACCTCCACCACTTTTACCTCGGTAACAAAACATCAGTCTGCTTTAAAAATCGATATAGAATTCAGAGCTTTTCATTGTGACCTAGTTTTAGATGGTCAAAATGGACCTAATAATTCAAAATTCCAGGTGCCTCCCATCCTAAAATGAAAAAGTACCCAACAAAGTATGTTGGGACTAAATTATATCCTTGTATCACAAAATCAACGATCATCCACATATTGGGAGCTAAGGAACCCCACTAATACCCAATTGAATGTTTATATATTATATGAACTTAAGTTTTATGTTCTCATAATTTCAGAAGGTAACCGAGCAGCAGAAAAAACGTATGTATAATCTTCTACACAATCATTATGAGGGTGTCAGGTAGGAGATGTAGTAGACATTAACAATAACAGGAAATTAACAGGTCATTAACTGTTATTTACTATCCCTCGTATAGCATTAGCTCTCATTGTGATTTACATTTTCTGATAGATGTGCTAAGATAAGGCCATAGGCAGTATCATTTATACTGGAATACCTATAACTAACAAACCTGGTTCTAACCCTAACTAGGGGCATCCAAGAACAAAGAGCCGAAAACACGCGAAGGTAGTTCCTAAACCACATTTGCTTTTGTCATAAGAGAATCAACACGCTTTCCATATCAAACTGTTGCTTTAAGAATTACACGTATGTCCAAATGACTTCTCATTCCTGTTACCCCACATAATGAATTCTGGATAATAACACTGCACGTCATAACTGCACGGGTTAATGGTTTGGGTTTGTGTTCTGGAACGTTAAGTGTTTTGAGATTGGAACAAATTAAGTGCCACCTTAAACTGTCATTTATTTTAAAGAGGGAGATTTGATTGAATACCAGTGTATATAGTCTAATTGCGCGTTATTTGAAAATCACCATGTGCAATAAATATACTTATTTGATTTGAAGTTTGCACTAGGTCTATTTGTCAAATGCCCAGATGAATCAGACAGTGATAAAAAGCCGCACCTGTAGACCCCTAATCTCAGAGGAGCACCTGGGATAGCCGTCCGGATAATTGCAATGTTAAAGATGGGTTAGGAGCTACATATTTCTGCTAATAATCCGATTGTAGCTATTATGAAAAACCTATGGTCAGGGTGTTTCTGGGGACCTGCTCAGGGATGCTACACCCTCAGAAAAGTGCGAGTCATTGTCGCTAAAACTACCCTCACCTGGTCAGGGTAGTTTTAGCGACAATGACTCGCACTTTTCTGTGTGTGTACCCGTTGTATCCTTTACACTGATATTCTGACCTGAGTCAGTACTGGCTAACAACCAACTAACCTGGTTACCCAGGAAACTGGGGTGAGGCTAGAGCATGCTAGTGCCAGCTAGGGCGAACTACTTTTGTGCCTAGCTCAAGGGGTGAGGTAGTGTGAGCTTTGGGTGAGGTGCCCTAGCCCTTCCACATGCCCACCCAATCCCACCCAGTGGCTAGCTGGTGGTGGGGGAACTTGGGTGAGAGGTGGGTGAGGGCTTGCACAAGGTGTGGGGTTGTCCAGTGTGCAGTATATATCAGTTACTTATATGTCAACACCTCACACCCACACTGTAGTTTAGTGGTCAGCACCGTCGCCTTGTACCCCAAAGGTCCAGGGTTCGTGACTCGGTCATGTCAACCTACCCACCATTTTTTCTTCATAAAGTTAGAAAATTGAAAATAAAATGGTGGGAAGGTTGACATGGCTGAGTCACGAACCCTGGACCTTTGGGATACAAGGTGACTGTGATGACCACTAGACTGCCATGTGGGTACAAGGTTGGGATATCTAAGGAACCTATATGTATTACATTGGAATGTTTTAACCTTTTGTTCCTAGCATTGCCCTCACACAAGCCTGAATCTTGTGCTAGCCCTATCTAGCTCTCTGCCATGTTGCCCAAATCCAGGCTTGATGGCTGGGACTGTGTGGCACTGTGGAAGAGTTACAAGAGGGGCTTGCAGTAGCATAAGGAAAGCCCTTATGCAGCTATGATGTGAGTTCTCCCAGTTGCCCCTTGTTTTAAGAACAATAGACCAGTGACATGTATTTTGTGGACAATTGTAAAGTTACATTAGTAAAAATAAGAAAAAAATGGTGGGTAGGTTGACATGGCCGAGTCTTGAACCCTGGACCTTTCACATACAAAGCACCAGTGATGACCACTATACCATCTGATCTGTGTTGGGTGCCCATATAAAGGAACCTCTATTCATCCACCATGGCAATACACAACCTACTAAATACTGGTGTGCATGCTTGGGGGACCTTGGGTAAGGTGGTGTGCCAGCACACAGACCAGAGGGTCACCCTCAGTGTGGGTTAGGGCAGAGGAGGCTATAGGCACAAGCCTTGCCCAGTCTAGCACATAGGGTGAGCTTCTACACACAGGGCTCACCCTACCTTGCTCTATGGGCAATGCTCGCACTAGTCTCACCCTTCCTCACCCCAGTTTCCTGGGTAGTCAATTTTGGCTCCCTATAGGACCAACCATGGTCAGTTAATACTGTCAGGTATATTCAGTACATTGTACTGACCAACCTACGGTAGTCTTTCCATTTCTATGAGTGTAAGGCTAAGTTTTTTGGTCTGCCTCAGTCATCTTTGAATATCAGTTCGTCATTCTGAACAATATCCCTATGACTAACGCTACTGGAATAGCCACTATACAGACTATCCGATTCAGAACCACTATCAGTGCCAGTGTAGGGGTTCTGATAGTGGCTCAGTAGCTAGTAGCCTTCAGAACTATACTCAAAATACCATTTTAATATGTTCTTTGATTTTGGATATTATAAAGCATGACTTCGTGTTCAAATGTATCATGATGAGTATGTGACAGTGCTATTATGTATTAATATGCTGTATCTAGTAGTAACTTTGTCAATAAAAAATAACTCATAACCCACCTCTAACGGCTAGCATGTTCGAGCATGTACTATAGACTTGAATTATACTTTCTATGAAACTTTTTCCTATGGATTTATACTAAACGCTGCACTCTCTACCCGCTTGATGTAAAGAGCATGGCTGCACGAAAGGATATCCTACATGCAGTTTAAATCACTCATCACGTGCCTCAATTTGATAGTAAATAATAAGTGTCAAATTTTAGTGTTGAATGTCATTTTGATGTAGAACTATGTCATTTTACTGTATGACTCTGAGTAAAAGAAATTTATGTCAGTTAGATATCACTGTATGACTTATAACAACTACATTTGTGTTTGTAGAATTCAAAGAGGCATTTGACCTGTTTGATAAGAATGGCGATGGCTTCATCTCTAGGACTGAGTTGTCAATCTGTGTGCACTATTTTGGTATGGCATATACAGAAGAGGAGTTAGATGCACACATAAAGGAATATGACCTAGATGGTAAGACATACATGTATTCTGCTACATTGAAACATTTAGATAACTGTTATTGTTCTACCTACAACACGTTAATGGTCCTTCCAACACTGACTAATGCCGGTCCACACCTGGGTAGACTGGCAGTGGATAGTCCTCTGCTACAGTGAGGCCGCGGTAATCCGTCCTCTGATACTCCGCCCACCTTGAAAACCGCCACCTGGTCACTGGGGACGGATTTATTGCTCTTTAATTTGCTCCTTTAATCCGCCCGACCTGATTTCCGTCTCCGTCATGGTATCTTTGGAATCCACCTGTCTTATCAACTATACATGTACTTGGACTGGTTTGATGCATCGACCTACAGCTTACCAGCTGAATGTTCAACACGCTATGGCTACTGATAAAGTTAACCTTAGTTGATGTCTCATCCTCTTACTATAGGAAACGGTCGGATAGACTTCAGGGAGTATCTGACGGTTGTATCAGACCCTGCCCGTAATCAGGCGCCGGATAAGGAAGAGGTTCTCACTTCCTTCAAGATGTTTGACAAGAACAAGGATGGCTTTGTGGATGTCATGGAGCTGAATAAAGCAATGAAGTCACTCGGTAACAAGATGTCACCTGATGAAATCAGAGAGTTGTTAGAAGCGGCCGACTTTAACCAAGATGGCAAGATAGACTACAATGGTAACTATTGGAATGGCATATTTCATGAGTTGATGGAAAGAGAGAGATAGTGGGAGAAAGGTAAATGTAGTACTAACTTTATCAGCTCAGAAGAGAAAACCCGACATATAGACTGATAGACGGGCAAACAGAGAGTTAGGATACAGAGAGGCACAGAGATAAGGGGAAGCAACAAAGAGGAGGGAATGGACTTTTTAATAGACAACGCATTAGTTTCATTAGAGCCGACTGAAAAGGTCGGCCCGATTGGGACAGACCAATTGAGGAAGGTTAGGGATTCGCTACTGATGGCTGCTCGGCTCTGGTGGGATTACCACGAGATATGTCTTCAAGCATTAAGCAAAATAACCTTAATTATTGCATATTGTATTTCCTGCAAATGCTTTTAGACTGTTACTAAATACAATGAAGTTCTTATTCTGTTTTTATGCTTTTCCTCTTCAGAGTTCACAACAATGATGTTCTCCTGAGGATGTCATTCTGGAATTGAGTGTTATCATCATTTAGTGGTACTCGTTGGGAGGATTCACACCTGCACCAAGACTTGTCAACACCAGAACCGAACATCTCCATCTTGTACACAGACTCATCTATGACCTCCCATCTAGAGATTTCAGATTCAGAACTGATCATTTGTAAATAACAATTGAATGCGTGTTTGAAGGAGAGGGGACACCTTGCTTCACCTTGTTGAGTGGATATTACATGTGTGTATGACTGGCTTACTGTTATGGTGATGTGAGTTGCTGTATGAGGAGGCAATGCACTCCTCTGTACTTTGGTTCCATATATCAAGGATGTTTGGTCAGCCTATTTGCTGTGGCTTGCTAAATTGGTCCTAAGCCAATAGCATTCAAAGAACATTGTGTAATAATTGCCAATACTTATTGTACTTTATTTCTAAACTTGATATTTTAGGGCTCTTGCCCAAGATTGTCCAGCCTTGGGCTCGGGTCATTTATTTTTCAATCTGGCCCAATTAACGTTTTATAAACGACGGCATGATTCCACAAAGCTTGGTATTGGTTTCATCTTTCACTAAAGCAGCGCCTGGGAGTAAATGGCGGACAATGTGTTGGTACAGCACACGACCCTTTGACGAGCATCAGTATGAGCCATGAATGCAATGAGTTACTCGCCAGTACTGCATGCACATTCATGGATCATGTCGACAAAGGGATGTCGACTAGACCTCCGTGTGAGATGTGAACACCCCAATGTAGACAGCTGAGGGCCAAAAAAAAGGTTTGTTTCCGGTCACCCGACCAGGTCTAGCAAAACAGGGCCGGGTCCCCCTCTTTTTATTATTTCTTGAAAATTTCGCAATTTGCTAGTTTTTACGGTTCGTAAATCGGACAATTATTAAGGATTTTATGGCAAAAACCCTAAAACCGGGCCCTAAAAAGGTAAAAAGCAAAACAAAACAATTTTTTTTTACATCCCGCCGGCCAGGCCTAGCTTGTCAGACCATGTTACCGGAAACCAACCTTCTTTTTTTTTGGCCCGATCAAATTTATCTTTAAAAATCAAAAGCATACTTATTTATACAGCACATGCATTGTTATCTTGATTATAAAATAGCAGTGGTAGACGTAGGACGTTTCATGATAATGTCAGAAAATCTAAACATCAGGAATATAGAATTGGACACAAAAAGGGAATGTAACCCCATGGTAAATATAGAATCGACATAGTTACCTAGTAGCCAAACTGACGCCTTAAGATATACGATAGATAATCTCTTCCGTTTAAGTGTCCTGCTTACAAATCAGCATAATTATATATGTATGCATCAGATAAAATGATATAAGAATGTTACCCGTGCACTTCAAATGAATATCTTTCCAGTTCGGTCATATTACATGTATCGGTACTCTCAGTGCCATGTCGTGTATCAATGTCAAATGGAACTGTAAATCACCCATATGATATTGCTCTAAACTCTAGTACAGCTTTGGCAACGGTGCTTCTACTATACTATGTCCCTATTGACTTGTACATAGGCTCTCTGTATGACGTGCATGATTAATAAGCCATGAAGAAAGCACTATGTTAGTACGCACACACTTATATTGTTCTTGGCCATGATACATTTTTTCTTCTTTTTACACACACAACTATTCAACGCCACATGTCATGTTTCTGTCTGATACGGACGGATCAGTCAAAATTTGGAAATGTGCCCTCATAGCCAAACTCCACAGTACGATTTGTGTGCCTGACACCCTTGCGTTTTGGTAAAATAGCAAAGTGGGCCTCTCTAGCATACCTTTGCTTATTACAAGCTACACTATGGCCTATATTCTAGGCTGAATCACTGGGGTTTATCATGGTTATAGGTTGTAGCTTGGGGGAGTTCCTTTATAGTATAATTGTGATTGATTATTTCCTATAAGAAAGCTTAAAGATATTTGCAGTGCCCTTCCTTTGTAAACCATGTATTTGCAATATTAGAAACCGCAGAGATTTTTAGGGTTTTCAGCAGGAAATATCTAAATTTATGCTTTGATATAGGCCAAAACCCACAGGGTGTTCTATGCTGGAATATCTCTGCGAATTGGGAATCTGTTGCGAATTGGGGAGCTCCCTCCAATTTGCAACAGATGTAACTACAAGAGAGGGGCATAACCGCAACGAATCTGCTGCGAATTGGGCACAAACTAAGATATAGATAATTAGATATTTGTCCTTGCTTAGTAGGAAAATCTCTGCGAATTCACTGTTCAGACCATGATTATCAAACATCTGGAAAATAGGGGGGGTACTCCTGATTTCTGATAATATATTGACAGTATTTTTCAACCATTTTCCTTGAATGATATATATGGTCTGCCTACCACTAGTTCTACATGATGTAATATTTCAAATTATATATCAATGGATGTCCCCTCAATAGTAAATCAACAGTAAGCACAATTATCATGAAGTAACTCCCCCCAAATCCAACATTTAATCCTTACACATAGAATCAATGCAGCTCAATATGCAGAGGTTCACTGCCATATATATGCAACAGTGGGATTTGCAACTTGCAATAGTATGTAAGAACCCTTGCGATTTGGAGTATAAACAAGGCTCCTAGAACGCAATAGGCATAGAATGCAGAGGGTTACGAGCCATAAATCGCCCTGTGGAATTTGACCTTATTTGACTTTATGTAAATTGCAATACTCAGGCAAGGCCTCTTAGCTGATAATGCCTTGCAATAAGTCAGTAGGCCCTTGCATATTGCACCTGCTTAGTTCCCATAAACGCAGAGTTTTTCCTACCTAAATCGTACTTTGGAGTTTGGCTACTACCGTACCGTCGCGATTAAGCGCCGGGGCGCTCTTCAATTTGGCGGGGCTCTTACACAGGCGCTTATACAAGACAGGCGCTTATTCAATGTCATGTTTTTAGTGCTTGAGAAAGATTTAGAGGCCCCTATACCCCCGGCGCTTATTCAAGACCGGCGCTCTTTCAAGACCAGGCGCTTTATCGCGACGATACGGTAGCTACAGGCAACAGTATTTCTCATTGTTACGGTTCCCATCTCAAACAACACTGTTGCAAGTGAATGTGCAATAATTCTATAAAGCTCAAATCCAACGATGCAATTGTCGCCAGAAAGTTTCTGCAATATATGAATCTGTTGCGAGATGCCCAGCTTGATCCATATCACAACAGATGTCACTACAACTAAGGGGTATAACAGCTAAGAATCTTTTGCAATTTAGGCCTACTCTAACATCTAGATATTTAGATATTTTCCCTTGCTCAAGTGAAAGGTTTCTGCAATTTGGCATTTTCTCTTGCAATTTGAGCAGATTGACCTGAAATCATGGGTATATTGCAATGTTTGGCACAGCCTGTAAATGGCGTTGTGTGCCTGTCTCCACCTTATCATGGTGAGGGGCTTTAAAACGTACCAACCACCACGATTGCAATGTATGTTTCCTCCAATGTCTATATTGCAACAGATATGCCACAATTGCAAGGATACAGTGCAATGTACATTGTACAGTGGGATTTGGAGTAAGAACCCTTGCAATAAAACTCGTGCAAATTAAGAGGAAATGCAAAGCTCCCAAATTACAAGGGCTTCAAATTGCAGGGGTTTAGGAGGCATAGAAAGCATCGTGGTAATTGAGCTTATGTATTTTATAATTATGCATCATAATGGAGTTGTAAAGTGAATCTGATAGTCTGTATTAGTCGTGAATAAAATCAATTCTATAATGTTACCATCATACGTTTATAGTCGACTTCTATTGTTTCTGATATTTCACTTTTAATCTCTCGTAATAACTGGAGGTTTCCAATGCAACACAACCAAAACATTATACCAATAAATACTAATAATCATCATATTCCTTAGTGTGTTCAGAAGGTGAGGTTGCCAGCTCGTACATAGCTCCTCCGCCTCTTGTCTTTGACATTTTAAACTACGACCGATGGGTTATTGTTCTTAGAATGTAGTCATACAATCACCTCATAAACACTTATAACTTCAGATTAGGTGCTTTGGTATGTTCTCGTGGATCTGTCTTTGGATGAATTATCATTGCTGACTGAAATCCTATATTCTGCACTAGCTGGATGTCCACTGGACAGCGCCATAATTGGACTGGTCCCAGTATGCACCCTCCCCTCTCCAGTCACTAGCTTCAGCAAATCATGTGGACCAGATCAGGGGGCTAAAGCTCTGCTTGGAGAGTGGAACTACTACATTCCCTGCATGCTAGGACACCTGCAATCTTTTACCTGTTCAATATAGGGTTGTGGTTATAGTGGGGGGGGGGGGCAATTGTCATGTTTGCTACATCCCGTGGGATTTTCATGGTTATGGTACTTTTTCAAGTGGAATGTATGGTTAAAAGGATGCTAAAGAAGATAGGATACCGCTCCATTTTTGATTTTTACTATTTGAGCTATTTTTAGGTCAATTAAGTTAATTAGTGTAATTAAAGCTTAGGGGGGCTCTGTCTCTTCGGAAAATAGAGCTATCACTTTTCTAACAATACCTACCCCCCCAAAATCAACTATAGGGAATCTTATGGTGAGATTTATTTTTCTGTATTTCTAATGGTTGCCTAGCAACAGGCACAGTTTGCTACTTATCTATAGTAACAGAGCCAAATACAGTTGCATTACGGTTGGATGGTATATGGATAATCTTGCAATGTTCTAAGGCAAGTATATCATAACATGTACATCTATATATGTTTTGGCCCATATTTTGCCTAGCAACAGACATACTTTGTTATTTTTGCATAGCAACAGTACCTCTAACTGTAGATGTACAGAATAAAGTTATTTCTAGCATCTTGTTCATTCAATGCTAAGGTAGGTATACCATGAATTACAGATACATTCTATATACATTAGCTCAGTTATTTCCTAGCAACAAGCATCAATGTATTGGTGGCTCAGATCACTGCTCTTAGGTGGAAACTACCATAACCACAAAATTTCCACGGAAATACAATTGCCCCCCCCCACTATTAGGACAATGGACTCATGACTAGCAGTACCTAAGTTCAAATCCCCTCCAGGCTAGGTGTGGTGACCATTTTAACCCCATTGGTTGCAAAAGCTTGCACCAAAAGTTTTGGCAAAACGTTTTTGTAAAACATTTTATGAACCTTTGCAAAAGGTTTGGGTATAGTCTTTTGGTAACCACTTTTGGTAACCATCTATGTTACACTAAAAGCCACACCAAGGACCGATCCCGGGACCCTTAGATTGGGAGTTCCAGGCTATCCTGGTTGAGCTATGGAGGCTGCTGGTAAATCAAGGTACAATAGGTAAACATAAACTTTGTTATTGATTATCCTCATTAATGATCAATGCTATTAGGGACCTTTAGCAACCACGTAAAAGCTCATTAGGGACCTTTGGCAACCACGTATAAGCTCATTAGACGTATCCTATGTCTTCAGCACTGCTACGTCTGTGTTTAATGAGCTTTTACGTGGGTTGCTAAAGGTCCCTATTAAATGCAGATGTAGTAGTGCTGAAAGGATAGGATACGTCTGCGTTTAATGAGCTACGTTGGGTTTGCTAAAGGTCCCTAAATAATGGTGCACTGTGATAGGGACTTTGAACAACCAATGGGGTCGAACCGAGGCTAACAGTGTAGACTAGACCATTCACAAATAGATCTTGTTTATTTTGGGTCTGCCCCTGATCTGTTAGGGAACATGCCTTTGAGTTTATTACCTTAGGTTCGACCCCATTGGCTGTTCAAGGTCCCTATTACAATGTAGGCCTACCATTAGGGACCTTTAGCAACCACATAAAAGCTCATTTAACGCAGACGTAGCAGTGCTGAAAGCATAGGATACGTCTGGGTTAAATGAGCTACGTCGGGTTTGCTAAAGGTCCCAATTATTTAGCATTGATCATTAATGAGGATAATCAATAACAAAGTTTACCTTTTGTACTTGGACCTACCAGCAGCCTCCATAGCTCAACCAGGAGAGCCTGGAACTCCCAATCTAAGGGTCCCGGGTTCGGTCCTTGGTGTGGCTTTTAGTGTAACATAGATGGTTACCAAAAGTGGTTACCAAAAGACTATACCCAAACCTTTTGCAAAGGTTCATAAAATGTTTTACAAAAACGTTTTGCCAAAACTTCTGGTGCAAGGTTTTGCAACCAATGGGGTTAAATAAAATGGTCACCACACCTAGCCTGGAGGGGATTTGAACTTAGGTACTGCTAGTCATGAGTCCATTGTCCTAACCACAACCCTATATTGGACAGGTAATGAAAGGTGTGTCCAGGTACAACCAATGCATAATACACATGTAGAGGCCTAGTGTAATCATTGCTCCACTCTCCCCCCTGATGTTTGGCCCCCCTGAGACCCACACTGCTAGTGTGTCCCCAATTGTGGCAGCACTGGTATCCCGCTAGTGAGGAATAGGGTAATATACTTATAACCGAACCATGTACCTGTACCTGGCTCGTAGATCTATATGCTGCAGTCTCTGCACATACATACTCGTTATTTACGGAGATTCACAGTATGGAAAACACCAAGTGATATCTATTCCACCATCACATTGTCTTGGGATTGAACCTTTATTTCAGTGTCAGATAAAAGGTTATAGTAGACGAGTGTATGACAATACATTTAGTTGCAACGCATAGCAAACCCTTTCCTCGGAATTACTTGGAAATGGAAATCACCCATAAGATATTGCTCTAGACGAGCACACTCCGAGGTGTCCATTATGTCCTTCTATGCATCATGGGTAAGATACTGAAATTAGTGCCATGAATTTTAATACTCAATTGGGAAGGAGAGGAAGCAGGGACGATTGGACAGCAGACAATGAGGCCTGGCATAGTAATAGCCTTCAGTTTCTGAGTGATATATACCCAGCAGTGATACAGTCCAGTGAATAGGGTGAGGGGCACAGACCGAGACTGAGCCTGTGCTTGGAGACAAGCGGTTACCTAGTATTACCTGAAGGTCTGCCACTTGGTGTTTCAGCCATTTTGTTTTAATTGATGTTATGAGGGGTGTTTTCTTTGTTGTGAGGGTCCTTATTATCTGCATATTATTGAAATAATATATACCTTGAATAAGTTGCCTATATTAGTCTGAGAATATCTCATATACCTATGTACCGGATTCCTTAGAAAGAGATTTACAATTTCCCTATTGTGTGGTATTAAAATGATAAAAGCCTTGTGCCCCTATTCCTCACTAGCGGGATACCAGTGGAGCCACAGTATGGGAGAAGGTAGAGCTACCAGGTTGTTGGGACTGGTTGCTGGGATGTCCGAAATCTTGGTTTGGGGGAGCTAAAACTCTGGGGGGAGAGTGAATCAATACTTACTCTTGGACAAGTCTCCATAGCTGAATGGATTAGACAGCAGAGCAACTGATGTGGCTATGTTTTCTACCATGAGTTTGACTCCCATCAAGTCCAAATGCGTTTTTATTGTTTTATTTCTGTTTAAGAGTAGGCCTACAATAAAAACCAGATCCATGAATCTCATTTATAGTTTGCATACAAATTCTAACCCCTCTTGAGTGGGGGGGTAAAATATTTTGCCCAGTTTCAGCAAATAAACATTTCCGTTTCACAGTCAACCCCATTAGGAATCGAGCCTGGTTCCTTTGGACTCTCGGTCCTACGACTTGACAACTGAGCTATTGTGACAGCTGCTATGTGGCTGTATAAAGTAGGGTTTGTCAATGATCACACTCCCTTTCTATGCAGGTAGGGCCATTAGGGACCTTTAGCAAACCCGACGTAGCTGATGTAACCCAGACGTATCCTATCCTTTAAGCACTGCTACATCTGCGTTTAATGAGCTTTTACGTGGTTGCTATAGGTCCCTAATGCCTATCCTAAGGAAAACGTTCCAATCTATCTATGGCATCGCAAATTGGTTCTCTTTCCCAATTAAAATATCATTATCTATAAAGTAATAGCGACAGGTACCCCCCAAATATGGCATACTCTTTCTCTTTACTACCACCAATGCACGTGAAAGTGCCTACGTCTACGTTTGATGAGCTACATTGGGTTTTCTATGCTGTGATTGGTATATTGGTAGCCACTCAGTAGTGACGTCATAACTACTCAGTGGCGACCCAGAAGCATAAAATATCCTTCTGTGTCTGCTAAAGGTCCCTAATAAGTTGCGAAATATAGGTATAGATTTACAGATTTACATATTAGGGACCTTTAGCAACCATGTCATATCTCACAAAAACGTTCACCAACGTATCCAAGACTTAACATTTTCTGGTTATCCAATGTTGGATATCTACCCTAAAGGTTATAAACTTTGATAGTACTTTTGTACTATACACACTGCTCTTAGGCCTATTGTTGGCTTACCTACTTCTACCAACAGCCTCGCTAGCACAGCAAGGAGAGCCTGGAACTACGATTCCATAGATCCTGGGTTCGATCCTCTGCAGGTTTTAGTGTAACAATGTGGTCACCCAATTGGGTCTGGCCCTTTACCTGCACCAAGTATTATGCATGGTGAGTGGACAAGTTCACCCAACCAACCCCAAGCTGGCCCCAACTCGCGCTTGGACACGTCCGAGCGACATCGCTGGTATTTAGGAGGCCATGACCGCATCACTTCCCCCGTATATTGGGGGGGATTCGTACGCGGTACCCATCTGCACTTTTAATACAACAGCACCAAGCGCACAGGAACTATTTTAACCAGCAACCTTTGGTGCCAGCGATGACGCTCGGGAAACGAGGTCGAGGTGGTGCCAGCTTGAACCAACCCCAGTGAGGACCAGTGAGATTTGCATACAGGCCATGTGGAAAGTGTTCAGCAGAATGTTGACATCAAGATGATGGTGAACTAGCCAAAAATCACCTGTTATGGACTGAATGCATCTGATCTGTGCTTTCTATATCCCTTTATTATTGAATAAAACTAAGAATTCATCCCTTTAATCCATTAAAATTGGTTCACATTGCACACATTGGCTATATAGGTCACTTGAAAGATGATGGTCGTCTAGGAATAACGGACCTTGTTATATAACCATACACACGAACACTCACCAACCCGAGTCTTTGTACTTAGTTTTAACCTGTGGTGAGGGGTGAGGTATGGTGATGGTGGAGTGGCCATTCACAACCTGTAAACAAGTACCTGGTATTGAGGATAGGTTAGATGCCTGCATGGTATTGGCGATAGGTTGGGAGTTGATTGTTGTGAAATTTGGTGGAGGGGGTTGCCCGAAGGATCTATGCATACCATTAACCGCTAGCATTGCACTCAGTGAAATGTCAGTATGAAGAAACCACACAGTTTGAACTCAACTAGGTCAGTGGAGTAGATCACAACCTTCAACATGGTTCGCTATGGCCTCACATCATTTGTGCAGTCACCCTACTCTTTGGGTCTCAGCTTAGGGAAATCCCGCAGAAAACTGAGAGTCATAATTATGGTCAGAAGTGAATACTGCAGGAGCAGTAAATGGCCAATAGTTAAGTTGGAAATGATGCCAATATTATGAAAACTTGTACACATGCTGCTGAATGTCTGCCAAGTTCAATCAAATAATAGGAAAGTGATTCTCAATAAGTTTACATTTTTTTCAAAGGCTAGATTGGGGATCAGTGAAAATACAATTTATTCAGTGCAAATTCAGGCGGAATTCAGGTGGTCTTACGCTACAGACCAGTGTTCAAATTTTCCTTGGTCAGTAGCTAATTTTGGTTGGATGTGTTTTGTAGGAAAGATGTATCTTTTAGGTCAAGGGTCATTTTCAGAAGCTCTAAATGTCCTGGTAGTTTTTATGTCGTTTTCTGCAATATTAAAAGTATTTAGAAGAGGTATTTCCTTCACTGAGACCTTTGGTCACGATGCTTCTATTAGAGTACTGTTAGACGAACTGCACGCTAGGTGGTACTCTCGTTCCCAAATCCTTCCGAAGGAAGGCTCTGGTAACTGCTAAATGAAGGGATTTTGCTGGGTCTGGGCAACCCCTGCTGGTAGCTTGGAACCAGCGAACAGGAACAGGACCGCGACCGATTGCCAGGTATTGTCCGTGCACCGGGTTTTGACCGCGACTATCTGCCAGGTATTGTCCGCGCACCGGGTTTTGACCGCGACTGATTGCCGGGTATTGTCCGCGCACCAGGTTTTGACCGCAACTATCTGCCAGGTATTGTCCGCGCACTGGGTTTTGACCGCGACCATCTGCCAGGTATTGTCCATGCACCGGGTTTTGACCGTGACCAAAGGTCAGGTGAGAACTATCAATGAGACAGAAATCTTCCACTATTGAGAGTGAAGGGGATCAGTGATATCTCCATGTCTGAGCACACTTGTCACCGGTGGTTCGATTCCCGGCCGATCCAATAATTAAGTTTTCCGTGACCTGTACAACAGTCAGCATGAGAAATATTTTCCACTACTAACCGTTTATACAGTCAATAGCGTTTTTGGCCTGTTCACAGGTTGCAAGAGGAGTGGGCATCTCGACAACACCAGGAAAGCCCGGTGCGCAGTCAATACCCGGCAGTTGTTGCGGTCAAAACCTGGTGGGCAGACAATACCAGGCAGATGGTCGCGGTCAAAACCCGGTGCGCCGACAATACCCGGCAGATGGTCGCGGTCAAAACCCGGTGTGCGGACAATACTGGGGAGTTTTTGCAGTCAAAAACCTGTGCACAGACAATACCCGACAGATGGTTGGGGTCAAAACCCGGTGCATGGACAATACCCAGCAATCAGTCGCGGTCAAAACCTGGTGCACGGACAATACCTGGCAGATGGTCGCGGTCAAAACCCAGTGCGCGGACAATACCCGGCAGATAGTCGCAGTCAAAACCCGGTGCGCGGACAATACCCGGCAGATGATCCCGGTCAAAACCCGGTGCGCGGACAATATCCGGCAGATAGTCGTGGTCAAAACCCGGTGCGCGGACAATACCCGGCAGATGGTCGCGGTCAAACCCTGGTGCGTGGACATTACCCGGCAATTGATCGTGGTTAAAACCCACCGTGGTCAAAACCTGGTGTGCGGTCAAAACCCGGCACAACAGGGTCAGTCTGTTGTCGGGAGGGGGTGTTACCCTGCCCCGTCTGGAGGAGGGTGTCCACCGTGCCTCCCACGCGCATCAACTTACCTTTGTCTCCAAGCAGAGTCCTAGTCCTACCGTAAGGTAGGACAGTGTGGGCCACTCTGAGTGCTACACTGGCTACATGTGCTACGTGAGTACAGACCCCTGTCCTTTCCTTGCTCCCCACAGTGTTGCAGGTATGCAGGCCATGTGCTTTAAGGACCGCAGCAATGTTGACACAAAGCAGAGGGGGGACTTTGCTGAATGTGGGTATATCTCCAGTTCAATGCAAAATTGTGTGTTCTGCATCCCAGTCATATTATTTACTATTCAAATCCACGAGATTATAGCATTTTAATGCATCCAAATGCATGCATTTTTACCAGAATATGGTGCTCAAAGCAGAGGGGGGACTTTGAGTTGACTACCCTGTTTCTGTTACCAGAAACACCTGACCTCCTCCCTGAGGTTTGCTCAGTGGTGGCCCGTGGTGCCTCCCGTGGACACAAGGTTCCCGTGAAACCCAATGTCTTTCAAGAAGTGCTGACTGTAGCAAAATCCTCTCCAATTATAAATTTTTAGGCAATACCTTGGTAATATAACGATAAACCATATTGGATAGTCTGATATCATACGTATTAAAATTTACAGTTATATTGGAGGAGATTTGGTACTGCACTTGTGCTGAACGACCATCATGGGGGTCTAGATGGGGGGTCCCCATGTCGCCTGTCGATTCTAAGAAATGCTCATGTCATTTGTCAGTATCTTTGTATTCCTCCTGTCATTTGTCACTAGGCTCCATGTCGCCTGTCGATTTTAAGAAAAGGCCATGTCCCTTGTCAATATCTTTTAATTTCTCCTGTCACTTTTGGAGTATACCACTTCAAGGACTGTATAGATAAAATGTGTAGCAACATGCCTGAGGTGCCTGATTAAGTAGATATACAATTATACAGACTTTATTCAAGGAAGACTGATCAGGTACAGAGGCTGAAGGAGCATCCCTCAGTACTACAGCTATATGATACAGGGGGAGTCAAGATGGCGGAGGCTGAAAGCTTGGCAGCAGTAGCAACAGTGTGCCCCTACATGGGTAAAAAACGACACGGGCGACACGGCGACACGGCCCTTTTAAAAATCGACACGTGCGACACGGCCCCTTTTAAAATCGACGGACACAGGGAAATAAGGGATAAAAATCGACCCACAGGGATTCTTCTCTAAGTTCTTATGTAGCTAAAAATCGACCCAGTGACACGCCCCTTCTGCTAAAAATCGACACGCCTACATGGTCAAAAGTTCGGGTACCCATGTAGAGGCACAACAGTGGGTCCTTAGTAACGGCCGATGGGGTCGCTGTAGGCCCTACTCGCACACGGGTTATTTAGTTGGGTCATTGGAGGTCAAGGTTGGGTCACATTAATATGCAGGCATGCCCAGAAGTTATACTATGGATGTCTAGTGCTCTATATATTTGCCAATTGCCATTTGCCAATTACCATTAATTGGGTACATATGCCCAAAATATATAAACATATTTAACATGTGTATATATCATAGCTGTCTCTGTTATGTTTACCAATGCCCTTTTATTGACCCATAAGTTGGCAATTGGCAAGTAGCAATTGGCAAATGTATACCCCACTGGCCTGCCACATAGACACTAGACTAGACCAGACCTGACACATGAACGACTTCAGTCTAGCTTCAGATGACGAGGGTGTTCCCGAGTTTGTGTGCAAACCCGGCCTAGTTCCATTTCTGGTTCCTGTTCTCTTGTTCCAAGCTACCAGCAGGGATAGCCCAGACCCCAAGTTCAAGGTCATTTGGCAGTTACCAGAGCCTTTCCTCAGGAGGATTTGGGAACACGTGTATCAGAGTGGCAGCTGTATGTGTGTGCTCACTCCGCCCAAGGCCTCACGTGACTGCACATCCTGCCCAGTGACGCCAATCCCGGCGTCAATCACGACCGTGTTCGACCCAACTCGGCCCAACAGAGAGAACCACCAGGAAGCTGCCGACGGAGCTGACAACCATCACAGACGTCCTTCTCATCTGCACCAACCATGGCCAGCCCCCCGTCCTCTTCCGCTGATGAGCTGTTGGCTATCACCAAGTCGGCCGTGGAGGAGTATGATTTTATCCGCTTCACGTTTGCCGACATGAATGGGGTGCCCCGAGGGGTGGTGGTGCCTGGGGATGAGGCTGCCCGCTTCCTGACGTCAGGTGTGGCCTGCTTCTCAGGTGAGTCAACCTGCTACCACCCCACAATGTCACTTTCGGAAAGTCCCCCCAACATGGCAAAAAAGAACACGCTCCTTTTGGCGAGATATCCCTTGGCAAAAGGCACATCCCTTCCACGCTTTGCATCATGGGTTTTATCCTGAGTAGTGAGTTCATAATCTATTCTCTAAATAATGTATTTGCACACCATGATGCCCTCCTCATTTATTCATTGCAGTGTGAAATATATACATGGCTCTTATTTGATTTTGTACATGTATTTATTTCATAAATGATTTTCTTAAATACAATAATCAAACAGGTCATTATATGTTCCGGGTATAACAGTATAATGCAGTATTTGGACCACTCATGGGTTCCAGTTTAGTCTTTCAAATATCATATACAACTCATTGGTTATCAAGAGGTATAACCATAGTTAACACATAGTGCAGTATAGGTGCAGATTCAATATAATTCCTTGGCCATTGTACAAATAATATAATACTTCAGTAGGATGTGTCACTGAGTACATACGCTGTAACTGGGTATGCGAAGTTGAATTGAGTGGCTTATGTTGTTTTAACCCATGGAGGAAGGCTTAGACAAAGGAGTTCACACCTTGGGTATATTTTTTATCAAATACGACAGCTACATTGATTTAACCAAGGAAGGTCGTATTTAACACCCCCTGTGAAATAACCCATGGCCGTATTTCACGGCCCTGTGACGTCATCAAAATGGCGTTTTGTTTACATTTGAACGGCGTAGGAAAAGGCTATTTCAGCTAAATTAGGCCCTTCCTCCCTACAATAATCAAGTTTGAATCGAAAAAGATAAAAAATAAACCCAAAGGAACACTTGTTTTAGCCTATTAACAGGGTTATTTCACTTGTTGAAGGTGGGGCCGCATTTCACTCGGCCTATGGCCTCGTGAAATACGGCCCCCACCTTCAACTCGTGAAATAACCCTGTCAAGAGGCTAAAACTCGTGCACCTTTGGCTATATATTGCATACCCGAGGGTTAAATCAAATAGACTACACCTGGCCAGGGTCCTTCCACATACCCACTGCCCACTGGTCATCGACTCGGTGTATAACACCTCGTCTCGACCTTGTGGGTAGGGTAACTCAAGATCAGCCAGTTATGTGTGGATATAAATAGCCATACATGCATCATGAGGTACACATCAATGCATACATTTAAAATACGATATTGTATTGTAAAAGCTGTGTATCACCACAAGTCAGGGTCAATTCAAAATTAATTTTAATCTAATCACCCTGGCTAGCATGGTGAGGCTACCTAAACACAATTATGTTGCTTTACTGTTCACATGCATACTCCAAGTAATAGAGGGGTCATTATTCAACAGTAGCAGGGTGGGTGTATGATTTTTATTAGATGCGTGCTCTATCATACACAACGTAATAGGTTGATTTAAAAGGGTTGTGGGAACTTTCGGAAACTTTTCACCACACTATGGAGACATAGAGAAACGTTATATAATGCTGTATAGTTTTTGTTTTTGACTCAGGTAGGTACCTACTTGAGTCTTATGCGACGCCTCTGTGAGACGTTTTTTTGGCAAAGGCAAAAAAAATTCAACCCTTCTTTTTTAGCAGAAAAAACAATTTCCTGTCAAACATTCAATATGCTACTTAAAATACAACATTTTCCCTCCCATAGGTCGCTCGAATCACCCTTCTAATGCAATGCATTCTATTGAAAAAATTGGATTTAAAAAAAGCATGCCAAAAATTGTCCTGTTTTTTTTTTACTGTAGACAAACATCAAAGTACTGTTGTAGACACTGGCTCCTCTTTTGCAGTAGTAGGTAATTCAATGTAAATGTCCAGCAGTCGTCCGCTGAGACACTTTAATTAAGACCAAAAGTTCAATAAAAGAGGACGGGAAACATAAGTGGACAAAAAGAGGATGCGCAGTAAATAGATTACTGCATTGCTGGTATACTGAATCTGGGACCTGCTGGCAAGCGCATGCCACACGTCAAACAAAGAGTGGTGCCACTGGTACTTCTCGTAATGTATGGCACAACACAATGTGCGGGTTTGGGACATGAGTTGGCACATGTGTTGGGACATGGGACATGAGTAGGGACATGGGACATGAGTTGGGACATGGGACATGAATTTGGACATGGGACATGAGTTGGGACATGGGACATGCATTGGGACATGAGATGGGACATGGGACATGAGTTGGGACATGGGAAATGAAATGGGACATAAGTTGGGACATGGGACATGAGTTTGGACATGGGACATGAGTTGGGATATGGGAAAGGAGTTGGGACATGAGTTTGGACATGGGACATGAGTTGGGACATTGGAAATGACATGGGACATGAGTTGGGACATGGAACATGAGTTGGGACATGGGACATGAGTTGGGACATGGGACATGAGATGGGACATGAGTCGGGACATGGGACATGAGTTGGGACATGGTACATGCATTGGGACATGGGACATGAGTTGGGACATGGGACATGAGTTGGGACATGGGGGACTTGAGTTGGGACATAGGACATGAGTTGGGACATGGGAAATGAGATGGGACATGAGTTGGAACATGGGACATGAGTTGGGACATGGGACATGAGATGGGACATGAGATGGGACATGAGTGCACCTGCACTTATAACAAGAGGAAGTTTGGATCACTATTACATTTCGAGGAGAAAACCAACTACCTAAGTCTTTTGTGATTAGGATCACACGTTAGATTTTGTTTACTGGGTCCTCCTTCTACACTCTCAACAGTTGAACAACACGTGCATCTTAAACAAATGAAGGCCCTGGGACGTCTAGCATCCTTTTTATCACCGCTGGAGTAGATAGGAGTTTAGCTCAATAGCGCAGCAGAAATACATGTTCATACACCCCTAGGAGGTGGTTATATTTTAGAGCTCTTTTTTTCTTTGAGAGCCAGGTTGTTCTAACAGGATCTGTAACTGCAACCTCAGAACTATTGAGCACAACAGCTAACCGACTGCTCCACCGGATCTCATGCAATGATACTTATCACCAAATCGTATATGTACTGCTTTTGCCTTTTGAGCCCAATGAGTAATGCTATCTAAAAACTGGGTTTGAAGCCCATTTGATCCAATGCCAACTAGAAGTACCCTGTACCTTAGCAGCAGGACCACACAGCCACATGTGTCTGAGCCTGTTAGCTAGAGACTATGGTGGTGAGGGATTGTACCATTAGAAAAAGTTAAGAGTGCTGTTTGGTTGGTGCTGCTGTTGTGTAAATTGGGAGCTCCGTCCCTACACCCCTGTCTTCTTTCCCTTTTTCTTGAAATATCAGAATGGCAAACTAGCTAACTAGGGTATATGGTGGTGAGGCATTGTCCCATTAGACAAAGTTAAGAGTGCTGTTTAGTTGGTGCTGCTGTTGTATAATTTGGGGGCTCCGCCCCTGCATCCCCGTTTTCCTTATTTTTTCTTTTCTCTTTTTCTTTCTTGAAATATCAGAATAGCCAATGTAAAAAAAGTGTATCAGGCATATCAAAACTCCTGCTCTACATGAGATCCATACCCAGTATCTGGAAGTCCAAACCAGAAATACCATGTACTCAAGGACATTGACCACAGAGTCTGGCTGTGAGAGTTGGTTCATGCTTAGTTTATATATGACTAGTTTGTATCAGAATGAGGTTACACTCTTCAAGCATATACTATGGTCATTGTATTTCTATGATGATCATATAACCTCCTAGAAGAGTTATACAGGATATCCTGCTAGGCCAGTTTGGAAAAAGAGCTGTAATTAGCCTATAATATAGGCTAATTACAGCTTTTTTTCCAAACATGTGGCCTTTTACATAATCAATCTATGAAAGCAGGCTGTATGTCGGATATATTTCTGGCGTCTTGAGTCAATATCATTGATATAAGCTGAGGCCAAAGGCCATAGTTTTATTTCAAGACCTTATGGGACCGTATTTCAAGAAATACCGGTTGTGGGTTGGCTTTCTAAAGTTTCTATCATAAAGAATTCTATATTTATAATTGCCAGCAATTTAGGTAGTATGAGGCAAAATCAGGTTGGCGTTTTCTTTTGTTTTTTTGCTCCCTTTTTTCTCACTTTCTGAATATACATCTGCATTTACACCAAAATAGTATGTGCCACTGTTCAATACCCCTAATTAAATGTGAAAGCCTGAAGCCTCCTCTTTCGAGTGGTATGTGACACTACTGCGCCAAAGATCTGCAGTGGCGACACTGACTTTGAAATTGGTGACTTTGAAATTGGTGACAAGCCTCCCAGGTCTTTACCTTTCTAAAACTGAAGGAATTTCGAAAATATCCCAACTAGAACCAAAGTTACAATCCATTTTCAAATCATAGCAGAATATACTATTTGACTTCAAAGTTTTCAAAATTTCCTAATCCTATTTCCTTACTTTTATCTCTCCAGTTTCCTTTTAAAAATGCACTTGTTATCGTAGCCCCTACTTCAAGATTTTCAAAATTTTCTTTTCAAAAATTTGACATAATGTATCATACATTATATCAACAGTATGCCAAAATGCTTCAGAATGCACCATTTCAAGTCTAGACTTCCAAAGATATCCCATGTTATTTCCTTCTGAAAAATGTCCTAGTCCCAATGGAAAAGGATATTACACACTATAAATATAGGCCACAGCAGCATCTTATTTAGAAATAAGAAATCCGTGATTCACGAGTATGAGATAAAAACGATCCAAGATGTAATCTATTATGTTTTTCCAGATTATGTTATTTTCCTCTAGAAAATGCTGTACCCCATTATGGGATCTATATTTAGTATAGCAATATGGAGCTATATTGTTGGTGACTGACCTTACTAGTACCAGGGTCTCTCACCAAGGGGTAACTATATATATATATACACCTCGGTTCTCCCGCCTTCCTCAGATCCCCGCCAAACTCTACCTGTGTACAACCTTTGTTTTTGTTATCATGCCCAATCCAAAAATTTGTGAGGATTGTGACAGGGAATTCGACGGCAGACGGAAAAATTGTCCTCATTGTGAGGAGGATAGTAAGTCTGACCAGACCTTATCAAAAGGACACAGACTATGGAGGAGGATCTCAAAAAACCCAAGTCTTCACCTGCGCCAACCACAATGGTGGACGCCTCTGTCATATTGGAGCTGGCTAGATTGATGCAGTCCATCACCGTGGACCTACAGTCCATGATGGGTGAGGTGAAGGAGGTCCTGAGGGAGGTCGTGAAGGCTAGAAACCCTCCCAAGCCTATTATACCTGACCCTCGGGAGGAGGTGGGCCGTAGGCCGGACAACAAAAGTCCTACCTGTGGCTGCGCGTGTGGCGGGAGGGGCAGCGTCCCTAGCAACGACAAATGGCGTCCGGCGGGGAGGCCCTTCTCCCAGGACCAGGAGGACAAGTGGCCTGATCATGACGACTTTCAGGTGGAGGAGTATCTACACCTGATTGAAAGGAAAAGGAGTAAGTTTGATATCCTGAGATATTTGCCTGCTTCTGAACGTAAAAAAACTTCCCCTATCGACTGCACAGACACTCTGATTTACTGTCTCACCTGTCTAGCCGACGACATGGAGGATAGGGGGGGAGTACAGCTGGGTTACGTGTGCATCAGCGATACATCACTGCTATGTCACGCCAGGGCACTTATGACATCTCTGCCCTGGTAGCTTATGACGCCGCTCTCCGTGAGATGGTTGATCTGAAGTGCGGCGGCCGCTGGCCTATGGAGGTGGTTTCCAACTTGTCTAGTTTCCATCTAGGCTATTCCGGAACAAAGCAGGCTAAACAGACATCCAGGGCTGGTTCTAGTGGCTCTAACTCTGTTGGCAAAACTCAATCAGGGAACAAGTCCGGCAAGAAACAACCCTTCGCTGTCTGGAGGAAATGTGCAGCCGACCGACAGGTGTGTTTCAATTTCTGTGAGGGGAAACCCTGTAGTGGCTGTGCTTTTAAACATTTGTGTGCATATTGCAACTCGACTTCCCACAGTATGCTCTCTTGTCCTAAACAGGTCATCTCCCCAGTAAACAATAACGGCTGACGAACGTGGTCTCACATAGACCCAATCGCTGCATAAATTATCTAGATGAGTACATCGTGTTGGGTTCTAGTTATGATGATTGTTATGACTCCCAGGAAAAACTCCACAATGTACTTTCCACTTTGGGGTTCAAGGTGTCCAAGAAAAAAGTGGTTCGTCCAAGCCAAAGGATCTATTGACAATGATAAAGTGTCACGGGTTATTGCTTGTGTCAACACCCTCAAGGACAAGAGGTGGTGCTCTAGAAAGTTATTAGAATAAACTGGAGGCCTCTTGGCACATTGTGCCACAGTGGTAAAAGATGGGAGAACTTTCTCGCCCAGAATCTACAATGTACTCCATGACTCTGATCCTGATTGTAACAGGATTGTTCTGTCAGACCTGGCCCTATTAGATCTACAGTGGTGGGCTACTTTCCTGGTGAGCTTCAACGGCAGAGCTCGGATGTTTGACAAGACTTGCAAACGTGCCACTGTTACTACAGATGCATCTTCTACTGTGGGGTTTGGGGCACACTCCCAAGATGATTATTTCTGGGGATTCTGGAACGAATATACCCGTTATAACTGATAATACACAAGTCTATCATGCCTTGAGGTCGGGCAGGGGTAGGAATGCTTCCACTATGGCCTGGCTGAGGGAGTTGTTCTGGGTCACCTCCTTCTTCAACATACACATAGTTCCCTCCTGGATATGTTCCAAAGATAACATTCTCGCCGACTCAGTCTCTCGTTTAAAAAATCCTGAATGTGTCATCATATGTTCAGACACATTCAAAGACATCCAATCTTGTTGCAGACCTCACCTCGCTGCGGAAGGACTGGAACACTTCACGCTCCCTGTGTTGGTCAGACAACACAGTCAAGTCAAAAAAGAGTCAGTGGAAGAGGTTCTTCCGCTTCTGTGATGATCATGACTTACAGCCACTGCCAGCTACCTCTGAAACTGTGTGTCTCTATATCACTCATTTATCAAAGACGGTGTCTTACTTGACCATCACCCAGTATGTATCGTCGATATGGTCTCTACATAAATACATGGGTTATCCCCACCCGGATTATACCACCTTTCTCCTTGTGTCCACACACAAAGGTGCAAAACCTGGTAATAAAGCGCCTCCTCACTTCAAGAAGTTCGTGAGTCTAGGGCAAATGTGCATCTGTATCGTGTTATGTCATTCCACCACAGAATATATAAGATTGATACAGGTGTGAGCTGTAATAAATCAATATGTTCCAAAATGCAACATTTCAATTTCCAAGATATTTTCTTAAAGATAATGACCCGGTCCCAGTGGTAGAGGATGGATGTTATTATTGTATGCCAAAATGAATCAGAATGCCCCATACCAGTTGCAGACTGGTAGAGGATGATAACAGATACTTGATATATATAGCTGTAATTCAATGTATTCCGAAATGCACCAGAATGTACCAGTTCAAGTCTAGATTTCCAAAATCTTCCAAAATGTCTAAACCCCAATGATTGGGCATAAATACAGGTCTGAGCTTTGTGTTCCAAAATGCATCCAAATGCACCATTTCAAGTCTAGAAGAGATGTTTTGTGGGGAATGCTCCCAACCCCCTTGTTTGACCGCTGCACTTTTAAAGATGAAACCTGGTCAAGCTGCCCCCCTCGCCTATTTTGGTATACTCCTTATATACATACAGCTATTTTAGGCCCAACACAGTACGTTATACAATCAGGTATTTACCCCCGGCCCTTTCTTGACAACTCTCGATCTACCACTGGCTACAGGCAATACTGTATTGGCTCCAGGACTTTCAGATATGCCCACCCCTGAGACGGTATAATTGCTGAAATTGCTTCTAGTTTCCGAGTGCCATGCCAAATTTCATGGCAAGACACAGAAAGCGCCCTTTTACTTTTTAGCAGCTCAGGGCAGTGCTGGTACACCCCTACAACCCTACAACCGAGTAACCAACTCACTTACCAAGCCCAGGTCTAGTTGAAACCTGTGACACAGAGAGATGTTTATCATTGTATCCATGTTGTGCGGGTGCGTGATGTGTTTGTTTAACATATCTAGGTCAATGCTAGAACACTTTTCTTGTTACATCGGGGGGGGGGGGTCATACTGCAGCTTCCTCTGTCGACTGTATCTATTATTCATGATATAGTGGGCCCATTTGACCATACCATTTATAATATATGTGCTAGATAACCTTTGACCTAATTATGAATACCATTTGACCTCATCAGCCTAACTTCACATCCGCTTCACATGTCTAGGCAGCATCAGACATGGGCAGACATACCTTGATTTTACATTATATGTCATCAGTAATACAATAACCAACATCCCTATCATAATCATTTATGCGATGCAATTTGATTCAGGTAGCTGACTCGTAATGCTTAAGGGGGTACGATACTCTTTAATTTCCACAAACAGATTTACCCAGGGTTACAGCAGTTAATTCTCACATGTATTCACTGTATAAAAGTGAAAAGAAAATAGGACCTTGCCGTTGAAATTACCATAGTAGGGCATTGGCTCACTAGTCACATGTGTGAAATTATTGAAATGAATATAACTTAAAGATTCATGATCTAAACAGCTAGTTCTAACCTTGCTTTCTATTCAAATCACATACTATATATCAATACTTGCAATGAAAAATATAGATGGGATGATATTTATTGGAAATTGTAACTATTTTTAACCTCAAAGTCCAATGATGACAGGGAAAAAACACATTTCCTTAGATGTCATCCAAAATAAAAATGATCCTACCAATATATCCCCTCTGTATTAGAAATCTGGAACAACTATACGCTTGGGCACAACATGAAAAAATAAGAATAACATGTCGCAGCACTCGTTTTTCCACAATAAATTGTTATCTGAAGTAGAGATTATTCTGAGAAAGGGGTAAGTTTAAGGGGCTGATTTAAATGATAAATCCTTCTCTTGAAAAGAATTACCTAACTTTATCTGAGGTTTATAATGACTACAATGCACAGTTTCAACCATATAAACCATAACAAGTTCCTAATCTACAAAATATCATTGACTCAGGGTTACCCTGAGTCTTGTGCGATGGGTAGCGATGGCCTCCTCGGCGAAAATATTAAAAGTTCAATAATTCATACATTTCTCTCGTTCAATCCTCCTTTTTGGTTTCTATAGATGCATTAGTACATGGAGTAAATGTGTGCTTGCGCTGTAATTCCTATTTGAATGCTAAGTCCACTAAAAAGACAAAATAATTTTTTTCTAAAATATGGTGGTAATTTGCTTCAACATAGAACCCTATGGGAGACTGTAGACAACCCTTGACATTGAACCATTACATGTGTGCAGCCAAGCAGAAAGGATAGTCCGCGCGGGATTAGTACCGATTTTTGCCACCAGGGGGGCTTCACTAGGGCCTTAAATGCAAAGAAAAATGCAAAAAAAAATCCTAGGGTACTTTTTTCTGCAGAAAACAATAGGAGTACCCAAAAGATTCCATTTCTGGTGAAAAGCTTCCATATGTGGAACTTAAAAAGAACGTTTTTAGGCCTAAATTGGCATCCTTGTTGATATGTGTTGCCATGGAAACATGATTTTTATTTCAAATGGAAGAAATAAAGATACTCAGTGATAGAATGATTCATGAGGGTAACTATGGTCAAAACAGAATAAAATTATCATTCCTAGATCAGGTTTTATGACCTGAAGAATGAAAATGTTTGGTATATTTCTCATGATGCTAATAATGCTCATCAGCTAGGGATATCTTGGTAAGTATGAGACTTTGAGCTTATTGGGACTTTGGATGGGGCAATACCCACACATATTCATAAAGCTGGTTCTCAAAAACTAGAATTGATATCTGCTAGTGTGACATATCATTGGAAGGCTTATGACATCAATTCTAAAGTTGTCTTCTTCTTTGGAGTACCCTTTTCCCTTGCCTCTACACACATATTGAACAGCTCAGTGCTAAGTCTATGGGACAGATCTCGGCAGCAGACCAAACCGGGGTGAGACGCTTTTTTTCAGACATCGTTTACTGAATCCGATGGTAATTTAGCACAGGGAGGTCACTACTGAACTTAGGGAGTGGTCATTTTTTAACAACAGGGGGGGTTGGTGGATTTGGGGGGGGACCAAAAAAATTTGGACCCCTTGAAGGGGGGGACCAAAAAAATTTGGACCCCTCTTGAGGGGGGGACCAAAAAAATTACACCCCTTTTTAACGAAAAAGCCCGCGCGTTACTATAGCTCAAAGGGGTCAGCCGCGCTCATTTTCAACCTGCCTAGGGGGGGACCAAAAAATTTGTAACCCCTTCCGCGGGGGGGACCAAAAATTTTTTCGACCCGCTCGCGCGAAAAACCACCAACCCCCCCTGTTGTTAAAAAATTACCACTCCCTTAACTGTAGTTTAAGCACAGTGTGTCCATACTCTCTGTTTTCTTCCTCCTACACGTCCTGTGTGCATCTGTTTCAAATATCAATATAGTACAACATGATATTGTGATATATCACCTTGATATAACTTATATCAATGTAGATATATCCAAAACAATTTTGATCCTGACATTTTGTCACTCGCTGAAACTGATCTATCCCACTGCAATGGATGCCCGGTCCGACTGAAAAGTGTCAGAATCGAGCTAACCGGTGCACTTAATCCACCTGTTAACTGTCCTATGTTCCATCATATTACAACTGTGTCGTATAACAGTGTAATATACTACAGCAATTTGCACAAATCAGTGTTTTGCAGTGCCAACTCGTCTGTGTATTCGGTCATGCACTGTTTCCGAAAGCAGACAGAATCCTTTGTTCTTTGCTAGGCCCAATATACGCTGCACTACCTTTGATACCGGTACGGTAATTGAATATATATACTGCTGTCCACTCTTGTTCAATACATATACAACAAATATTTTGAGGACGAAAAAAGACAACCCTGAAGTAGGATATAGCTCAGAGCCTGCAAAGCACTATTCGCTGTCATATCATTCTGGCATGAATGTACCATCTAATAGATCAAAATACCATCTAACTGAGCTGAAATGCCCTCTATAACATTTAAATAACTTAAATTAAATTCATATCATACCCTGTGTATACCAAACAGAACGATCACTTTTAGTTCCCGTACCACCCGTCTTCTACATGGAGGCGCCACAAGTATTTTATTTCCACCTGTGGTACCGCTGCTACTCACAAGGGGGTGTGTTGGTTGGACAGAGGATTAGTATACCTGCACTTCACAAGGCGGCTCTGTGTCGTCACCTATTGCCGCGCTATATTCGTCACAGTTGGTAGGCGGTACATGCTGCAGCCGGCGACTGTTGCCCACACCCACCTGCACACCCACACCCACCTGCTCTCCCACACACACCTGCTCACCCACACCCACCTGCTGGCCTGAAATTGAATAACATACATGTATGACACATGACTTGAGGGTACCTTTAAACAAGGAATTCATTTCTGATGCCAGAATTGACCAATAAATGAGTATAAGGGAGTACTATATCTAACTGCACATGATAAGCTACAGACCCAGGTTTTTCGAAATGGTGTTAAACATCCATTCACACACCCAGCTTACCCTGAGTCATCTGTGAGGCCACTCACACGCTCAATCTTTCTAGGTATTTCTCATTTTGAGACACTGCAGCACTTCCACTGGGTGCCTGCCTGTAGTAGGCACAGGTGGCCAGTGTGTCTGCTTCCCTGTATACCCACAGGCTGCGCAAATTGGATGTCTGTGGGCAAGTGTAGCGACCCTCTTTAAAAGGTAGAAGCCAGGGTCTACGCATACGGCACCTGGACGCTCAATCTTTCTAGGTATTTCTCATTTTGAGACACTGCAGCACTTCCACTGGGTGCCTGCCTGTAGTAGGCACAGGTGGCCAGTGTGTCTGCTTCCCTGTATACCCACAGGCTGCGCAAATTGGATGTCTGTGGGCAAGTGTAGCGACCCTCTTTAAAAGGTAGAAGCCAGGGTCTACGTATACGGCACCTGGTGGCAAAAAAAGGAAACCTATAATCATGATAAAATCACATTTCTCTCTTGTACATGTCCTAACCCACCTCTATTAACCCTTTATATGCCACATTATGGTGTTCTACACATCTCGTCACTGTTTTTCATTGTTGCTAAAAGATGCGCACTACTTTATTGTAAGTGTTTAGACCGACTAGAAAATATTTGAATTATTCCCAAACCATATTAATTCATCAATGAATCACTATCATTTTGGTAGTAAAATGTATCACATGATCTTATGTACAGATGGCTAGGGTTTTGGTTACAAAGTGTTGCCATTTTTATTTTCTGTGTTGCAAAATGTAGAAAATACAATATTCTTGATTTGTGTTTTTTCCCTAAATCGGTCATGGCTCTTTAGTTTCACCTATGACAATTAATTTTTCTGGATTGCTTGTGTTACTAATGATCTCCTCTAAGCATCTGAGAAGTTTGGTTGAGATATTATTGGTCAAATTTTCAAAAAGTGGTAAAATGTTGAAAAAATAAGGATTTTCCCATAGCCGGCTATTGATAAGGGTGTCCTATCTTCAATTGCCAATATATCAAAATCTAGCACCATGAAGTATTGATTCTTTTGCTTTTATTATATCATCATGTATCAAACTAATATAGTCCCAAGTGATTAAGAGAAATTGTTGGTCGATCAAAATTGATCGAACCCTGGCTTCTACCTTTAAGGTGGGTCGATCCCATTGAATCAAAGCCATCAGTATTTAACCATTTCTTTTCTGTAGGTACCCTAAATCATTTGGAAAATGAAAATGAAAAGAAAAATAGGGGGTCCCGCGCTACTTTTTAGAATATGGAATTTTGAAAAATAAAAGTATTTTAATTCTATATAAAAAAGATCGAAAATAAGATTCCTATGATTTTATTTTCTATCCACCAATAACCACAGAATTCTGAAACATCACACAATGAACACAAGGATATATGGTTGGAAGCAGGCGTAATACACCTGGTTCGGGTATTGGTCACTAGGGGGCACCACACACCTATCCTCACCTCACCTGTGCTCAGGTGTAACTAGGTCACAGCTGACCTCCCCATACAGCAGGCAGGCAGGGCAGTCAGGCAGCTGGCTTCATTTATTTTTTCACTGTCTCTTTACATGATTAAAAAAGATAGTAGACGAGGTCATCAAATTTTCCTTAAACATTCCCAAAAGATTGCTTAGATTATTTGCTCATGAATAAAAATAATTTTGATATGGGGTGCTGTGCATAATTTGAGGGTTTTGACCCTTTGAAATAAAAAAGTAATGGGAAAACTAAATCACATCTTTGAAGCATCGCATTATGGGTAAATTCTTGAAAAATCTTCATATAAAATGTAACTGTCATGTAGGTTTGGATATTTTCTTGCTAAATTGCGATGACTTCACTTTTATACTATTTCTTATGCCATTCATTGCTTCACAAATGAAAACTCCTGAAGAGTCTTAGAAAATGTGAAAAAATACCTTTAATTATCGCATCAAAATATAAAGTGTTATAAAATACCGTATTCAAGCCAAAAAGTGAAGGTTGAGAATCGCAAAAAAAGTGAAATGTCCCTTAAAACGGCCAATTTCGTGAGAAAAGAGTTCAAAATTGCAAAAAAGGAAAATTTCCCTTGAAACGGCCAATTTCGATGCAACGTGTGAGTGCAGCACATATGCTGCATGAGTGCAGTATGGTTGAAGCATGAATGCAGACACTTATGGACACAGACTCATGTAGGGGAGAGAGGGGCACATTGACCACCTGGGCACATTGAACCACTCGCTCTCTTTGCTATTCCTTTGAGAATTTTCCAGCAGTTTGCCTACCACATTACCCCCTTATATAAACGGTTCAGAGCAGCAGCATCATATTTATTTTGGGATGCTGAGGAGCAACTCAGACAACATTCAAGATTTCTGGCCTTGAAAGTAAATATTTGCAAAAGTTAAACTTTTGTTCTTTTGTTGTTACAAAACATTGCTGGCCAAAGATCTGTATGGAGGTAAAAGTACACATCTAAATGCTTCAAAACCTCCTACAAAACAAGCTTCTGTCGTCATCGCAGTTTTGGTTCATCCCTGAGCGCTCAACAGCTGATGCAGTGTACCACTTAGTAAATGACCTGTATGAAGCACTGAATGCTGGGAAGCCTTCCGCAGTCGCCTTCGTTGATATGCGGAAGGCTTTCGACACGGTGAACAACTCCCTACTGCTAGGCAAGCTACATGCTCTGAGAGCTACCCAGAATAACAGACGCTGGTTTGAGAGCTATCTAGATCAAAGACATCAAGTCACCATCGCTAATGGCACTGTGTCGGCAGCCAAAATCGTACCCTGCGGCATCCCGCAGGGTTCGGTCCTCGGGCCGCTACTCTCCCTGTGTTATATCAACAGCATAGGCTCAGTGGTAAGAAACTTACGCTGCTACATGTATGCTGACGACCTCGTCCTGATGGTAAGCGGTAGCGACCCTACCTGGACGCAGTAGCTACTACAACAGGATCTAGACGCAGTGGCCACCTGGTGCATCTCAAACAAACTCACCATCAACACTGACAAAACCAACATCTTGTGGACATATTCACCACGGAACAGACCCAATATAATCAATCTTACAGGTTGTAGACACCTTCAATTATCTGGGGGTCTCTGTTGACGCCGTCTTGTCCTTCAAGCCGCAGTGTAAGAAGATTATCAATCTGACCCAGGTCAGACTGAACCAGTTGAGGGAAGTCAGAAAACACACTGACCAGGAAACAACTGCACTTGTCTATGTGCACATGGTACGTCCAATCATGGAGTACTGCCCATTCATCACCGATGGCGGCCCAGCCTGGGTTCCAGCAAAGCTCCAAGTACTGCAGAACACAGGACTCAGAATATGTTCCAACATTAGGGATGCCCGAGATGCCAACATTGATGCCCTGCATGGGGAGTACAAGCTAGAAAGACTGGAAACAAGGCGCAACAGGAGTATTCTCCAAATGTTGTACAAGCTGATGCGGGAGGAAGACAACCTGGTAGCTCCTACTCGGGCCCTACGAGCAAACAATAAACGTCGGCTCAAAACCAAGAGGCCTATCAAAGACATCTACAAGAAAAGCCCAGCCTACCGGGGCACCAAGTTGTGGGACAGGTGTCATCACACGAAACACCACAAAGAGACCAAGGCCGAATTCACAGCCTCCCTCACAGCTGACGACCTCGCTCCTCTAAAAGAGTAAATCATCCAAAGTGCAAAACTGACAAAATTACTGAAAAATTGATGCATTGTCCGCTTGTATTGTCCTACTCATTATAAAGCATTACTTATGGCCGTTCTGGAAGAACTCACTTGTATCCGAGATTTAATGCCAATAAATAACTCAACTCAATAGAACCTGAGTTTACCCCTGTGGTAATATGTAAATCAAATTACATCAATATTATCCATGATGGCCGACATGCGGTTCATTGAACCACAAAAATTGGGGCACCTTGAAACATGCTCTTGAAGTACTAGTTCTATTATCTAACACATATATATGCACCTGTGCATTGTAGTGCATAGAAGGACAAGGTATCACTGCTCCTCACCAGAGGGCAGCATTTTTTGCAAGGTCTCCTCATTATAGGTAAGACACAAGAAGATAATATGCAGTTCAACCTCTGGGTCTACTTTAGGCTGTATAGGATGTATTTAAAAACCCATATTTCATTAGGCACATGAAAAGAGACACATAAAATATAATTTGGTTATACTATCATGATAGAATATGAAGTCTGCCAATTAGGATGATAACTTCTTTCGTAGCATATTCAGAGGGCCTTCATCCCTAGATTATCACTTTCTTGAGGTAAAGCAGCCTGTTACACCATGAAAGAATATAACCAAGGATTTATATAGACCTTGCAAATAGTAGCAATTATCTTAAGATGGTTTATATAGACCTAAAGGGAAAGTCTCTAACCAGGTCACTATTTTAGAAACTTTAATTGACTTATGTGCATTAAATATATATTTTTTGTACTCAATCCTCTTCAAAAGTAACAATAGCAAGTAATCACACATAAACATTCAACAAATATCCATATTGCTGATAATTTGAAACATTCAATATATGTGGTTCAATGTGCCCCAGGGGGTGAGTCAACCTGCCCAGGGCGTGGGGCAAATTGAACCACCCAAAGATTTTATTTCTGAAAATTCAAAATAAATACAACAAACGACTATACTTGCTTTGCCATAGGTGATCATATATTGCAATGTTATAAGGTAACCGCTAGATCCAAGATTAAAGTCCAGATGACTTTGATAAGGTCAGGAAAAAGATAAATGTGCAAAAGTGGTTCAACATGCCCCTCTCTCCCCTACACCCACACAGACATACACATGAACATCGCCTTCTCCTTCATATAGCTACCTATGGATTTCTACTTTGATGAGACTGAATATAGCCAGTTTCAGATATGATACCCATATAGTGCATTGGGGCGCTATAATATTGGACTGCTGTTTTTTTTTTATATCAGCCAGGGATATGTGCTGCTGCCACTGATTGACCAGTTGATTCGGTATAAATATACACCACAAGACTATTACTAATATCATTTCCATCTAAAATACTAATAAAATGACTAACAATAATAACTAATGGTTAGCTGCAAAGCGCTAGGGCTAGTAGGGAGGATAGGAACTTTGTGCACATGCTTTTCGCTATATGCTTCGGCCCAAAAGTTCTCCGAAGGCCTCCTAACTTTTGACTGATATTTCTAACTTGTTTTTCTAGTGTACCATGATAACACCATCATAAAGCTTTATCTTATATAATGCACATTGGTAGTAGTGGTCTGCAATTTGCGATGATATAATGATATATTACATTAAAGAGAGGGTAGCGATCGTCCCAGGAACAAATACCAATGTAAATAGTAGTTTGCAATGTGATTATATGACTATAAACCCGTAGGAGGTGGTTATATTGTAGTTCAGGACTCTTTTCTCCTTGGTACACTTGCTTTCTAACAGGATCCATACCCACAACCTTGAGTCAATATCATTGATATAAGCCGAGGCCAAAGGCCAAGGCTTATATCAATGATATTGCCTCTCGGTTACCAGGAGTACATCCAGGACATAACTGAGTGAGACATGGTTCCTGTAGAAGGAGTAAGGGGTGGTAAGAAAAAAACGACTTGTGGATAGCAAGGCCATTACCCACCCACTACCATACCAGTAATATAATCATGTGGAATTGTGGCTGATGCACTGGTGGTATTAGGGTCAATCTAGCATTTATTTCAATTTGGTTTACCTATGTTGCTTTGTAGGACTACAGGCATTTGGCCCAGCAAACCAACTCGTATTCCCTAAAGAGGTGACGGATGCCCACAATGGCAACGTACAGATTATTCCTGACCTCGCAACTCTTTACACTGTCCAGTGGGCAGGTTGTGGAAGGTAAGTCTCTATACAAAAACATCACATAGAGTCTATACAGTATCGACAGGTCAACTGTGACGAGGAATCCCTCCCACCCAAAAACATCACATGTATTGACAGGTCAACTGTGACCAAGAATCCCTCCCATCCCACACCACTGCTGGAAATAAACGAATGTTGCATATTGAAAGACACACTGACAAACTATAAACTTGTTAGCCCTGATACACTGAGTCAGGTTGAAGACTTTGGGGGCTCTTACTCAAGAGTTGTCAGTTTGAAGCCCCACCTAACATATAATATGTGGGCCCTTAACCTGTCTTGATTAGTGATCCGTCAGTTTTTCAGTGCAGGACCTTTTGTGATAATCTTTATTCTCCCCTGCATTCTATATATTAAAGTGCGTGGTGGTAATCATTGTGCCGATCTATATTCACTTGAATCAATCAGGTTTGAACCTGTATGCATTTCTTTTATCTGTTGTGTCTGTTCATGCATAAAATCATACACTATATTATATTTATACCAATCCACTGTCTTTGGTTACAGGTACAAAACTGGTCAATTTATCTCGGAGACATACTGGAATCCAACAACTCCCCAGGAGGCCTGCACAAGAAATATTGCACGCAGGATGCTGAGCAAACTAGACGGGATTGGGATGAAATTCTACTCTGCAATGGAGTTGGAGTATATTCTAACTGACAGAGTGACAGGGAAACCAGTATTTAGTGGTGCAGACTACATGTCTATGTTAGCACATACTGAATTTGACTCATGGTTTTGTGATGTGCAGAAAAATGTCAAAAGGGCTGGAGTCGCTATCGAAGCAATGCACACTGAGTACACTCCAGGTCAATTTGAGTTCACCACTGTACCACAGTTTGGAATTAGAGGTGTAGATGCCGATTTTATCCTGAAACAAGGGATAAAAGAAATGGCAATTCAGAGAGGATGGGAAGCAAACTTCATGGCACAGGCATTCCCGGAGAAGGTGGGGAGTGGGGCCCATTTCAATTTCTCTCTGTGGCACAAGGATTCTGGAAAAAATGCCCTCTGGGATGAGTCCACAGAAGATAAGATATCTGAGTTTGGAAAATACTGGATTGGTGGTATGGTTCACCATGCTAAGGCACTTACAGCTCTATGTTGTATCACAACTAACTGCTACCAGAGGCTCCACAAACCGTGGGTTCCACATCTGGCAAATTGGGGCATCCAGGACCGACTTAGCATGGTCAGGGTTAAGAATGATGGTCCCAGCGGAACATATTTTGAGAATCGACTCCCAAGTGCCCTTTTCAATCCCTACTTGGTGATGGCTGCAACCATTGCGGCAGGGATAGATGGTGTCATCAAGAAGACATGCTGCCCAAAGCCTCATAACGTTTCTGATGCCATAGAGCTACCCCACTCCCTTTATGAAGCGCTGCAGTGTCTCCAGGAGGACAAAGTCATGGTTGAGGCACTTGGGGAAACCTTTGTCAGATGGTTTACTCAGAGCAAGACTGAAGCAGAGCTTCAAATCATCAAGGACGTCACAGATGAGTCTGCGAGAATGGAAATTGAGTGCAAACAGTATGCAAGGCTCATGTGAAACCGAAAAGGCCGGCCTTAAGGAATAGCCAGATATCGTTTCTTATCCAATAGGTATCAACGCTAGAAGCATTTCCAATATGAATAACTCTGTGATAACTGGAGCTATTTGTCCCTTGTGAACTCTCTGACATTTGACTACTTACATGGGAATTAATTCAGTAGATAGATTGTGAGATATATTGAAGCAATGAAACAACATTTCCCTTTTGTTGTCAAACGATAGGTTAATTAGTGGTTGGAGGAGGCAGGTCAAGGCTTTGGGCAGATAGGTTAGTGGTCGGAGGAGGCAGGTTAGGGCTTTGGGCAGATCGGTTAGTGGTCGGAGGAGGCAGGTTAGGGCTTTGGGCAGATCGGGTAGTGGTCGGAGGAGGCAGGTTAGGGCTTTGGGCAGATCGGGTAGTGGTCGGAGGAGGCAGGTTAGGGCTTTGGGCAGATCGGTTAGTGGTCGGAGGAGGCAGGTTAGGGCTTTGGGCAGATCGGTTAGTGGTCGGAGGAGGCAGGTTAGGGCTTTGGGCAGATCGGGTAGTGGTCGGAGGAGGCAGGTTAGGGCTTTGGGAAGGTAGACCACTGGTCAGAGGTGTTATATTCTGTGAGCTGATTGAAGAGTTTGGATGCAAAACGACATAAGCGCCATTTTAAAAATGGGGACACAAATCTGACAAAAATATACATTAGGGATGGTAAAATATAATCCTCAAACAATTTTTTAAAGTGAGCCTAGGCGAAGTCTAGCATGAAGCTCACGAACTGAGCTTCATGCTAGGCTTCGCCCAGCATTTTATGCAGTGGTCAAAATTCATGGGGGATTTGCAGCATCCAATTTAAAGATGTAATGGCAATTTTCTAGACAATTCCCGACAATTACTATTTATAAATCTCTCAATCCATCTGCAATTATAAAAATCTATCACTCACTTTTATATGGAAATGAAAATAAATTGATAAGGGGGGCTCATTAATGTAAACTTTCTACACAATGCTGTAAAAGCTTTGAGGATTGACAAAATGGCCGACATTGTGCATATTTTCACATTCTCCTAGCACATAGTAATGCATCAGTGTATCTTCAATGCAACTCGACTAAACCTCTGCATGGAGAGTGTCACAAGTAGTGACGTCACAGGACCAGTGACGTCACATACTTAGCTACGTCGCTACGTCACCAAGCAACGTCACTACGTTACCTAGCGATGTTACCAATCAGTGACGTCACTTCATGTGGAGAGATATTGTTTTGGTTTGGCTGGACGAGTTTGACGTGAGAATAAAGCACAAATCGCCGTGAAAGTAAGGCTCGAATCGCCGTGAAAGGAGGCCTCAAATCGCCGTGAAAATCAGGCTCAAATCGCTGTGAAAGTCAGGCTCAAATCGTCGTGAAAGTAAGGCTTGAATTGCTGTTAAAGTAAGGCTCAAATCCCCGTGAAAGGAGGCCACAAATCGGTGTGAAAGTCAAGCTCAAATCGCCGTGAAAGTAAGGCTCAAATCGTCGTGAAAGTAAAGTACAGAATGATGTGGAAAAAAGCAGAATGGGGGGGGGGGGGGTGAGGCTCACTTTTTTCCAGGGTCATATCCAATTTTAATTCCAAGATTTATTGTTTTTCATCTCATTAGGACCCCCTTAGCATACACTCTGTTACCAAAGTACAAAAATTGACCTCAGGGTGCCTTTACAAAAAGTACTATATGCTTCAATTCTGGGATGGAGATATGTCGTTTTGCATCCAAACTCTTCAATTGTATATATACATATAGTTGATAGTGGAGGCTATGGTGATAAGAAAGGGCTACACATTATAAAGAACCACTGTTTGTGCACCTGTCTCAAAGTGAGACGCCCTATTACCTTTGGTAGAAAATAGCCCGCATGTTCTGTGTTTTTTGTGGAAAGCTTAGTAA